>JAWMRA010000001.1:90364193-90456323 GCA_035584735.1 Pseudotriccus pelzelni | reverse complement strand
GCTTGAATTTCAGCTGCAAGAACAGACATACAACTCCAACCTATCTCAACTAACTGTTTGTGGTCTCCCCCAAAGAATATTCATCCTATTTCTTTAAAGGCATTTTAAGAGACTTTAAAGCTAAAAGGGAGTTTATAAAAATTCACTGCAGTGAAAGAGAAAGAAAATAACATTAAAATGAAAGCAGTACTTTATATTTCCCATATCTAATGCTTTAACTAATTTTTCTTCTTTCCCCTACAAATGCATTTAACAAAAGTTAAAAAAAAGCAAAAAAAAAAAAAAAAAAAAAGGCTATTATTCCAGTATAGTGTCTATGTAGGAACACAGAGAGTTACACAAGCAGTAACTGCTGCAGCATTATAATTATACTGCCATAGTTCTGCCAGTTAATTTCCTCACATGGACAAACCCTCAAATTTTTCCTTGCAAGGTCTCCAAGAATTCTTATTTTGGATTACCTTCATGAATACCTGTCCTCTTTTAAAAAAATTATTGCTTTTTAAAACATCAATTTTTATAAGAGCTATAAATTCTCCCCCAGACATCACAATCTCTTTGAAGCACTGTGCAGATTTTATAATGTCCAAAAAACATGATTGCATTTTGTCACTGAAATGCTATGCAGACAATATAAAGTCCTGAGATAGATGGATCTGACAGCAATAATAATAACAACCAGTCCCCTTTGCAAAAATTAGTATAGCTGCTAATTGCCTTTTAGGCACTAGGCACATTAAAGTAACAGAGTAAGGGGTATGCAACACAAAATGAAGGTCTAAGGTGAAAATGGGGGTCTGAAAGTCAGACTGGCAGTTCCTTGGAAAAAACAACATTATGTTCCTGTATAAGGAACATTGCATGAATGTCTTCCTCACCCAAAGGGACAAAAGGGAAGGAATAGGAGTGCACCACATCACTACTCTTAGCTACACAGAGATCTACTGCCCTTCCAGACGGGGCAGCAATATGCACTCACCCAGAAAGGGCTAAGCTGTCTCTCATGCAAACCACCACTAAGAGACTGGCAGTAATCCAAATGAGTAAGTTTGGCTTAGGTAATGGAAGGCTATGACTGGAATGATTGGAAGAGGACACCCTTTTGGGAAAGTATGCAAACTGTAATGATTCTCTGCATTCATTTATGATGCACAGGCAGCGCACCTTCATTTCCTCGTTGCTGTTAGACATTTTGTTCGCTTTCATATTTAAATATTGTGAGTGTTTTATTCTATGTGTAAAAGAAAGAACATAACTTGCTAAAAACATATGGAATTTGAAATACATAATTTACTACGGAAGGCAGTTGTTAGAAACCTGGACTCAAGAGGAAAAGCCATAAAGTTCTGTTGTCAATATCCTAAACAAACTAGAGTAAATGCCACATAACCCTGGCAGTACAACTGTACAAAATGTTTTCACAGTATTCTCAGGAGACTTTACAGGCAGTAGTCTCCCTTCTTTCTGCATTACTGGATTTTGTTACATTCCAAGGGAAAGTGTTATTTGCTCCACGTAAAGCTCTGATGCATTCTCCTGTTACATTAGGACTGAATTTTCAAATGGGAACTGCCTTTGTATTAGACTGTCAGGAGCCTTTAGGGATCAAGAGCCTTTAGGGATCTTCACTGTCAGAAGAGGAGTTCTCAGTCTCTTTCAGACACCTCACCTATCAGCACGAGCTACCAGCATCAGGTGTCACTGCAAATAGAAGCTATATTTGAGCTTTTGGACTTATTTTTCAGAAATACTTAGCTTTATCAAAACTTTTTGCTTCAGTCAGCCCCTTTGGTAGCAAGATTTGTTCTATTAGTGATCACATAACCTATCCTAATCCACTAGTTATTACTGTAGATCTGGGCACACCAGAAAAATGAGCTCTTTCCTTGAAATTGTGTCTCCTTATGTTTATGAATAGGTTTGTATGGGTAGAGTCAGCTACTCAGAATAATGAACCTGATGATAAACTGAAAGGTCACTTTAGGTGTTGTAACTACAAAGAGAATCAAAATATACACCTAGACCCACATCAGTTTCAATCCCTGATCCCCAAAGAAGGGTTGAGGACAAATGGGTCTGCAAGAAAAATTATCTGTCTTAATAGCATTGCTTTTATTAGGCTGAAACAAGCTCTGTAAGGTGCACTTACTTTGAAATCTGTTTTGCCTATCTTGCACTGTATCTCCTCTGCTGAGTGAACAGAGTGTCTGTTTTATCTGACTATTCTGGATAAAATTCAGAACAATTTAAGTTTTTTTGTCATTTGTCTGTCACAAAATAAAAGCTGGGAATTTGGCAGGAGAAAATAGTTTTCCTTTATAAATTCATAGATGACAAAGTCAGAGTGACCACTGCAATTGCTTACTGCCTTGGACAAGCACACCACAGAGTGTCCTGGAATTGTTCTATGTTTAATGATCATGCACTATATTTAAAATTGCCAGTCTTGAACAACCTATTACAATCCCTTCACCAATAGAATAGCCACATCTATTTTGCTTCATTGAAAGGAGATGAAAATGAACTTAATATTGTGAGTTTTACACCCACTAAAAATACACAGTTTTTCTGTCCTTAACTGTATTGCTAGGACAGAGGTTGATTTTTCTTTCTTGTGGTTTTACAGGGACTAGGGGAGATAGGGTTACATAAGAGATGCAAATAGGAAAATACTTATTTTTTAAGTTCTTGTTTCAGACCCACAACTTACTGATATGGTGGGAGCTGTAGTGCCAGAGCAAGAGCTTGAGTTTGACAGTTCACATTTATTTTACTTGCAGGCAGTGTTCCAAGTAAAGACTTCTGGGAAGACAACAAAAATCCCACAGTGTGTGGTGTAAAGCTGACAAAACAATAGAAAATGAGAATAATATCAGAGCTCATAGGTCTATAGTTCTAACAGCTCTGCTCCTAATGCTTTCTTCCTTCATTTAAACTTCCAATAAAGTCTCCCTGTGTTTACCTCTAATTTAAGAAACTCTCCCTTAATCCCAACCTTTCCTATTCTCTGTCATCCTCTTGTTACTTCCTTCTCCTTATCTTTTAAAAGCTTGCTCATTCACTCTCCACCCCCACCCTAGCTTATTTCTTCCATATTAATAATAATCTTAGTACTGAGCACTTATATCGCTCTCTACATGTTCAAAGTGCTGTACAAACCTTAGCTAATTAATCCTCACAACACACTCCCCTCCCTCTGTAAGATAGGTAAGTATTATTATCTCAGTTTTACAGATGGGGAAATTGTCGCAATGACTCAGTGGCAGAGACACAAGCACAGTAACCTTGTTCTTGCAACCTCTATTTTGAAAATACCTTCTCCAATCCAGCTTGCCTCTATAAATACATCCCCATCTCCTTTGTCTCCTAAATCGTCAAGACAAATCCACTGCCTACTCCTGCCGCCACAGCTCCGTTAATTGTTGCCATCTCTTGCTCCCTTAGACACCTCCGGCAGGAGCTTTGCCAATGTATTGCTCCGCTGCCTCTTTGAATGCCTTCCTCTTACATCTGCAGTTTTCATCTCGCTTCCACCAGGCAAGATGAAAGTAACTCCTTGCCAGCCTCACACGTTTATGGCTCTTCTTTGTTTCTGCCCCAGGTTTGCATCAAAATCCAGATGTAGGTGCCTGACTCAAGACTGCATGTTAGAGATCTGGATCAAAATGGCCTGAATTCCCTCCACATCTTTTCCTAATACCATGGCATTTCTGAAGGCATTCTGTGCCAGCAGGAAAACAGCAGATGTAGGTTTGTCAGTAGAATTTATGCCCTCTGTATGCATGCAGCTCTGAAATGGGCCAGAGGACTCCAGCTTAGGACCATGTGTTGGTTGAGGTTCAATCCACAGCTTTGTGTTTTCTGTCAGTTAGCTACAAATTCCCCCCACAGGCTGTGACACTGCGTGACCACTGAAGATGCTGACCTCTCCCACCTAACAGCTAAACCACCTTCCTAGAGTCTGGATTTTGATACTTCAGTAACCTTCTTGAAGTAGATGTCCTGAATCTGGTTCTGAGAGCAAATGGATTGACAGAAAATGTTCTTAAATTTAGGAAAGAAGCGTACACAGTTATATGTAAGCTCATCCAGGATTTAACTGCCTTTGTGGTTGCCTGTTCCTGCTGTGGTGTTTCCTTGGTCCTGTACATTGTAAATGTGTGATCCTTGTTGTCATGTTCCTGTGGTCACAGAATATGTATGACACTTGAAACACTGGGTCCAACTACTAATTGCTTAGATATTATCCCTGATTTTCTCTTTCTGGAGTGGTGCTGTTGGTTTTATCTGACTGATGAGTAACAGCAGATTCCGATAGTATGTTTCACTGAGGATCTTGCTTAGCTGCAACCTTAAGTTTTGTCAGTCTCATGTTTCAGACCAATTAATTAGACATGACTACATGAATTTGCTCTTTAAAAGACTCTGCCATAATGTCATGCTCTGTCAAGAACAAATCTGTTTAATGGATCAGTGCTCATTTTGTCATTTTGTGTTCTGTATCATATGATACAATATCATACCTCTGCAGGTGAGCTATCAGTATCTATGGTGCTGTACTGAGGATTTTTTTCCTTTAAGATGCCTTTGAAGACTTGTTGTAATGAGACTCCACAGTAACTTCTTACTCATTCTCATCCTGATGAGAGTCTAACAATGATGAACTGAATGCAAAGGCACGTCTCTTTTTTCATCCACTATATGCATCAGTGTCATAGAGGTCAGAGACTTAGACAAAGAAATTACTGGCTTCTTGCAGCTAAGTTTTTCTGACACATACCCACTTCTACTGCTGCCTTTTTCATTATTTTATATCAGTTTAGTTTATGCACATGCTATCGATCCACTCTCATGCATTGGATCCTCACCTTCTGCAAAGAGTGAGCAAGGAAACTGGCCAACCTCAGCAAATGTTCATGGGGAATCGTGACTCTGTGACAAATGTTATTTACTTCGTGTTTGGCCTGGTACCCACAGCTGAGGTGTTGGGAACAATGTGTACCTGAATGGCCTGCTTATGTCTTAGTTCAGGTTTAACACAGTCTCTGTTACGCTAGGTTTAGGCGGCAAAAGATGTGGCATCACTGCATAATTTGCTAAGTGTTTGTTCTGAAAAACACTTGAAATTTTGGGTTCCTTCTTCTACATTGTGCCCTCCACCTTCTGCTAAAAATGAACGCTAGAGGGTGTAACCTACAAACCTCTCAGCTCTCCAGGGGTCGTTCACTCTGGTTAGGATTGGCATCACTTTCAGACAAAAATGGTCTTAGGAATTTATCACCTGTGCGCTTTTGTGGGTGCTTTGCTTCCTCCTCAGCAGCAGCGTGCTCTGCATAGAGACCTCTGTCTCACTGTACCTCCCAGACCAAGTGACCTTGAATATTGGCTCTGACTTTATTTCTCCTGCTCTTCTCCCAGCCTTTTTTCTGACTCTAACTCTTTTCAATGGAAGTAGAAACAGCTGCTTAGGTTATCAGTTACCTGGGTTGTTTGCTTGAGGGATGAGGGAGACTATTTTTCCTAAGGACCTGTATTGGATTTGCATGGCAAGGTTTTAGTACAGGGGTGGTTTCTGTGAGAGGTTGCCAGAAGCTTCCCCCGTGTCCAGTAGAGCTGATGTCAGAAGACTCCAAGTCAGAGCCCATCAGCAACGGTAGTAGTGCCTCTGTGACAATGTATTTAAGAAGAGGGAAAAGTTAGTGCAAATGCAGCTGAGTCAGAATACGTGAGAGAAACAGCCCTGCAGACCCCAAGGTCAGTAAAGAAGGATGAGGGATTCTAGGTGCCAAAGTACAGATTCCCCTGCAGCCTGTGGTGAAGATCATGGTGAGGCAGGCTGTCCCCTTGCAGCCCATGGAGGTCCAGAGTGGAGCAGAGATCCACCTGCAGATCCTGGAGGACCCTATGCCAAAGCAGCTGAATGCCCAAAGGAGTCTGTGTCCTCATGGGGAACCTCCACTGGAGCAGGCTTCTGGCAGGATGTGTGGACCCATGGAGAGAGGAGCCCACACTGAAGCAGGTTTGCTAGCAGGACTTGTGACCCTGTGGGGATCCACGCTGGAGCAGCCTATTCCTGATGGACTGTATCTCACAGGAAGGATCTACGCTGGAGCAATTTGTGAAGAACTGGGAAGCACTCATGTTGAAGAAGTTCGTGGAGGACTGGCACCCATGGGAGGGACTCCATGCTAGAACAGAGAAGAGTATGAGGAGTCCTTCCCCCTGAGGAGGAAGTAGCAGCAGAGACTACATGTGATGAACTGGCCACAACCCCCATTCCCTGTCTCCCTGTGCCACTGGAGGGAAGAGGGAGAGAAATTAGGAGCAAAGTTGAGCCTGGGAAGAAGGAGTAGGAGGGGAGGTGGTTTTAGGTTTTAGTTTTATTTCTCATTATCCTGCTCTGATTTATTTGGTAATAATTTTTTTCTTTTTTCTCCTGAGTATGTTTTGCCCATGATGGTAACTGATGAGTGATGTCCCCCTGCCCTTATCTCAACTCACAAGTCTTTAATTATATTTTCTGTCTCCTGTCCATCTGAGGAGGGGAGTGATAGAGCGGCCTTGGTGGGCACCTGGCATCCAGCCAGGGTCAACCCACTACAGTTTAGTCACTGGCCTCAGAGCCTTTTCAGGCTGCAGCTAGAAATCTGCATTATTTTCTGGGAGCTGGGGCAATCATTTGTGAAGTTGTTCTGCCCAGTGTAGAGGGCAAAGATCCTTGATCTTTTCTAAGCCTGGTTCTGACCTCAACATTCAATATATTCTTTGTGCTGTCTGACTACTCTGTGGAAAACCTATATATGAAAAGAGCAGTCAGGATTCAAATGAGCTCAGCACAAGGCTCAGGGGAAGAGAGTGCTACAAGCTTTGAGCACTGGTTCTGGAATCAGCCCCCATGCCTTCAGCCACTTCAATAGACTTTTTTTTTCTGTTTCTTTTTTCCTACCTACCAAAGAATAATAAACTGAGTTGTGGTATTAGCTCATGTGTATGTGCTTACTCATACCTATTTACCTACCCACTCTGCTGCTGTCTGGTAGAGTGTGTCCAGGGCCTTCTAGATGCTCATTCAGCTGGGCAACTGGGCGGCTGTCAAACCCTTTTGCAAAACAGTGTCTAGGTAAAACCTGTTCCCTGCTGGATTTTTTTAATTCTGTTTTCACAGGGGGTTTTATTTGGTATTTCACTGAACACTCTGTTCTCCAGAGTAGAGTTAATGGGAAATTTAGATTATCTCTAAAATTTTTCCCTTCTCATGTTCACAGTGAATATTTTCCCTTTTTATTTCATTTTTTCTAAATTCAAATGCTATTTATTTTACCTGTGAAAAGTATCAGCTTAAGCAAACCTCACTTTTAAGGGAATCTTTTTTTTTTATTTCAAACATTTATATGGTACTTTCTAGTTGTCTCTTTAAAATGTTAACAATTTCTATCAGATCCCCACATAAACAGTTTCAGCAGGAAGAATTGTCTATTTAAAGATATTTGGTTATGTTTTTGAAGATGTTCTAGGAATAGTCTTGCTCAATCCACCAAAGCCCACAGCTTCCTTGTGGTGCATACTTTGAATGAGGGTATCACATAGCCTTCTGTGAGACTCGACATTGGTGACTTGCTGAAGATCTGAGGTGTTATTTCAGCAAAGTGTGCAGGCAGGTTCTTCACGTTAAAGTTAGGTCTCTCAGAGTTAAGATGTAGGCTTTAAGCTTTCTAGCTCTTCAGCCCTCTGCAACAAGGATGTAGCCACACTGCCTGCAGCTGTTTAGGACTGTGCTTTTCACTTGGACAATAACTCTGTATTGCAAAACTTGTTAGTAGATCTTCCTCACTCTTGGGGACAGTTTGTTGTGTTTGTGGGTGTTGCAGTCAGATTTCTGCCTTCCTGTAATCCTGATCTCAACACCCGCCGTCACTCTTGTTCCCAGGGAGATGCTCAGAGCATTCCTCAGCACCATTTCCTCACATACAGTGTGAGGACAGCCATGGAGACCTATCAGATTTTATTTGAGCTGTGTTCATTATTAAGAACTTTGCTGAATCAGGGCTAAATGTTTAATATAGCTGAATGTGAAGTAACAGAGAGAATCACATGCTTTCAGGGCTGTTGTAGACTACTTGCTTTCAAAGAATCATAACAGTATTTACTTCTCCTTATTCCACCTGTATTCTGCCTGGGTCTTTAAAAGTGCCCTGTGCATTGCTAGTGTTTATACTGATTTCTTATCCATAGTATTTATCTTTCAAAGCACTGAATGTTTCATTCCAAAAAGTTGCAGTGATAAAGGATTTTAGTCTTTGCCAGCTTCTTTAATAGCAGAAATATTTTATTATGTAATTTTCTATCTAAGTAGAGAATCTCTACATTTTTAAAAGAGTAAAATTTCTTTAAAAGGTTATATGTTATGACCAAAACATTAACATTTCATTCAGTTAAATTGTTAGCCTGAGTAAGCTGCCTGTCAGACTACAAATTGATGTTTAAGTAGCAAACTAAGGAAAAAAAATGGTCTAGAGAGGTCAGTGCTTTGTATCCAATATGCTTTTGCAGTTTACTTTTGTTCTGTTACCTGATGCCTTGAAAACTGTTCAGCTACAGCTCAGACAAAGGTCAATATTAGGCCAGTCAATATATAATGCAAGGATCCAAATCAGTATGTTATGAAAGGAAGCTCAGCACCTTCTGCCCAAAAAGTATCTAAAATAGAACTTACTTCTCAGGCTCAAGCTGTCCTGGGGGATTTCCTGCTTCTTGTTCCTGCTGGAGGAGTCCATCGTCATATTGCAGTAATTGGTAATCTTTTAACCACCTATCCATGAACTGAGTTTTGTGATTTAAGTGAGCATATTGATAACCAGCCTTTGCATTTTTAGTACATAAATGTTAGGGTACCAGGCTCATATTTTTCAGATAAAAGTTCAGCAACTATTGCTTGCAAAAGGTAGTTATTAGGGTCTAAGACTAGAATTCATCATAGTAAGTATGGTTATTTACTTTATACATTTATGCAGTGTATCAGTCACAGCTTTGACAGTGCTCTGCAATTTTTTTTTTCACACGAAGGCATTCAAATCTAAGAAATATATTCATACCTGCTGTCAACAAGTGCAACTCCCTTGGAAAGCTCTGAGCCAATTTCAGCAGTGACGTGAATGGCAGCATAAATTTTAGGTCTAAATTAGTCAGAAAATAAGTGAAAGTGGGCATAATTTGCATGCCGAGAACTGAAACGGGAAATGTAGCTAGTGAAAAAAGTGTGCAATTAAGGGAGGGGGAGGAGGGGCAATAGAGGATCTACTGGCATGACTGTAGTGCATCAAATTTGGTTCTGAATTCACACAACTACAAGCAAATGTAAATGTTATACTTAATGCAACTAGCTATTTATAGTGGAGCGAACACACTTTCTCTACCTGTTGTGCTCGTTGCTTTGCTAAAGGATAGACTGACTGGAGTATGTCATGCCTAGGGTGGCAAACATCCAACACATACCTGCATGTATGTGCTGAATACATTTCCCAGTTCCCTGGTGATCTCTGTAGTATGATCACAAATATACTGACTCTTTCTGGAAGAGAAATCTTGAGAAATTAAAAAGAATTACCTTGATCACCTTGAATATGATTATGGGGTCTTTTGCTTAAAGCAGCCTTTCCTGTATTCCAGGCTGCTGAGGTAGATCATGCAAGGTGAGGGATATTTGTCACTGAAGCATTGTTTCTTTGATGCCTGCTCAAAAGAAATGGTTAAGAACTGCCTCATGAAAAGAAGGCAGTATTTGAACTATCAACAGGAACTACTCAGCCTGGGTGCTGCCATGCTTGCAGGCAGGCCCTGGCCCAGCAGGATGATTCAGTGCGTCTGAGGTAGACATATCAATTCCAAATATAATGGGTGGGGAAATGTGGCAACCTCTGAAATCATTCAAAGCAGCTAGGAACCTATCTCTCTCCACTGTCTGAGCAGGTCACTGAAACTCCCACCTACCAATCACCTGGGAAACCTCTCAGTTTAGATCTGAACAAGTGTTGAACCTCAATCACCTTCATCCACTTGAAATCCAGAGCACTGAGTTGTCTCTTGAGAGCAAGCAGCTAATGATGCAGGAGGAAGAGGCAGCAGCCACTTCAGAATAACTTCATTGTTTGAACACTCTTACAAGAAGTGGGAAACACAGATTTTAAGCCTTTCTCAGACTGAAGGGGTTTGAACCGCAATTCCCTTTTCCTCAGAGCTTATCCTACCCATCAAACTAGAGAAGTTCTTCATTCTGCTCACTGTGTGAGCCTTTGGAGCAGAGAGAGAATAGGTAAGAGGGAGCTTGATTTTGCAGCCCATTGGTGAGGGCAGACCTGAGAGAATCCTGAGGCTTGGTCCCAGCTGTCACTGCTGTTTAAGTATTCTTTACTGTTAATTTTTAATATAGGCGCTCATACAGTCAAGTAGACATGGTTGACAGACTGTACAGACTGTAGTGTTTCGTTCTGTCAGAATTTGTGTTAAGCACCAAAAACGTGTGAACCAGATACTGCCCTGAGCTCTGACTTTCTCAAACCCAGTGAAAAGCACCTGAGACTAGCGACATAGTTGCCTAGTTAGGAGCGGAGTTGTTCAAGGCCTTCTGGAAGATAGTTGAGAGAGAAAGGAAATTGACAGGAAAAGTGAGACCATTCTTCATCCAAATCACATCCTGGAAGTGCATGTTCTCCTCTATTGATTATGAAGTGAGCCTAGGATGATAATGTTCCCCAAACGGAATTTAGCATGCCCAAATCACAGGAGTATAATTTTGTTCTCAGTTGTTTCACAGTTTATTTCTGCTAGTTTCCACCTCAGAATGGTGTACGCCTCTGGGGAAAGATACAGTGAATTGTCTAAACACAATCTAAGTGCCAGGACTGCTACCTAGCACCAACATTTCAGGGTCAAGTATGGGAGGATTTAAACCTTCCCCGTGCCCCAAGGAATTTGTGTACTGGAAACCTCTCACTCTTTCACAAAACCAGCACACCAAGAATAGATCCCATTGAAAAGATACTCTCCCTAGTGAGTCCTGAAATGTTATGTCAGACAGCTACTTTTAGATCATTAAATGCATCTTCTCCATCAAAGCACTGTGCAGTTTCAAACTATAAAATGCATTCACCATGTTGGGTTTTTTTCACCTGAGAACATTTTCTTTATTCCAAACAGTGGCTCTCCTAAACAATGAGAAGTCCTAGAAAGGTAGTGAGAAGGTATGCAACATTGCTGTACTGCTAGCACATCTTATGGAGTGATCTGTAGTGGAGAATCCCATCCTTTGACATTCCATCTTATTTACTCTCAGTATTTTATGATCTAGCAGAAACACACCTCTTATTATTAATATGCTTATGTAAGAAAGGTTGCTCACACAAGAGAGAAAGAAATTTATTGCTGTGAGTGTATAAACTGGTAGAGTACCATTTAGCCAAATACAGAGCAAAGGTGCCCTCAAGTGCAGGTATTTCAAAGGGATCTCCGTATTACAGACTCAGGCCTTAGGGGTAATTCTGGAACCATAAAATCTTTGGCAGCAGGCACTACATCTTCTTATATGTTTCCAAAAATTCTTATTTTTTTCTGGGCCCTCATGTCATGATTGTAGTAGTAATGATAGCAAAACCAAAATTAGGCCACTATATATTATTTTCATTTTTTTCTAAGATATGCCTTTTAGGAGCTTTGAGTGGAGGAACATTTTGTAACTGTAGTCCAGAATATATACAACTAGACCCTGTCCCAAACAGAAGACTTTTTCAAATCGGGTCTTCAGTCCTCACCACTGGCATAAATGGCCTGTCCTTCCACCAGTGGAGTTGAAGGGAAAATACAGAAAATATGAAGACCATATTTTCTTTGAGTTAGACAGTTTCAGCAAACTAGTAGAGACAGTGAGAAGGCTTGCCGTTTTTGTTTGGGAAAGGTTTCAGCTATAATGTCACAGAAATGACTCATCAGCCTTTAGATCTCTCTGCAGTGTTTTTCACCTTTCTCATTCAAAGGGGCTGTTAACTTGTTAGTAAGAACCGAATAAAGGTCACATAACATGAGTTCTCTGATGGTCTCCATGTATTCAGCACCATCTTTCATAACTGTAATGATCCTGTCATCCAGAGTAAACTATGCACAGCCTAACTGGCCCAGCAAAGCTTCTAGAGGAGCAGGTTACAACACAACTACCACCTCCCTGCCACTAGTCTGCCACGTACCAGCACTTTTACTATGGTCTGAACACAAAATGTGAGGCTTTTTCATCTCTATGGGATACAGGAGTTGTGCTTTCAACAAGTTTTCTCAGGATGATATATACCTTTGTACTATTTAGATGAGATGACTGACTGTGTATATTCCCCCAAACCATTCACAGTTCTTGAAGTATCCTTTTTGTCTGATCAGTTCAAGAGCCATGGCAAAGGTCTGCTCATTTCACTGCATTAGTTGACTTTATTCCAAAGATAAGTAGCACTGACTGGAGAGGAAGTACTAGGGAAGAAGCAAAAATGTACTTATTTAATCTATAACCGAGATAGCCCTTGTTACAAATAAACAAAACACCCTCCCTTTGATTTTCCTTAAACCTCCTCCTTCTATGTTACCTTTTAAAACCTTCAAAACTATGATGCTAAAAAACTAGGGCTAATGTGTTCCTTCCTGTACTATTTAATTTAAATGTGAGTTTGAACAATTATTTACATTAATACTCCAAGTTAAATCTACCAGCCTTACCAGAAAGGTCAAATAGAGAAAGAGCAAAGGTACCAGCTGAATGCTATTCTAAATAGTGAGTTTCTCCCCAGGGCACAGATTTCCCCTCATTTGAAATCTCTTCCATACTGGTAAGGATGGTTTTGCCTATGGATTCTGGCAATGTCCCATTGTCTTGTGACTCCGTTGTGCTTCAGGAATTCAGATTATAGGTTCTCCAATGCTTGGCAACATGTTTTTAATTTTAGGCTTTCTCTAATGGTGCATAGACATTTACAGGAATTTTACCTTTGTCTAGGTACCAGAGTTTATTTAGCTTTTTTATGTGATATTGTTATTTTTAGACAACCTTTTCCCTATGGTTTTATCCATATTGCATGCATTTTAGTTGCTGCATGAGCTTTAGAGGATTACTTTTGGAATCCTCAGTCTATCTGTAACCGTTACAGCTTTTGTCCTTGAGTGTTACCCATTCTAAAAAGTGCTGTTACCTTTGAATGTCAAATAGATGTCTTAATAGGACCTCAGTGCTTCTCAGCAGCTGTTTCTTCCCACTCCTGGTTTAAGTAAATGCACACAATAATTAATTTTCCAAGCCAGTAATCTGGTTTCATTTTTGTTAGGCAAAAATCTACCCTTGCTGTATAGGTGTTCTCTTTCAAAGAGAAGCCCAAATACCTTACAGTACGGTTATGTTCTCTTTCTCCCATGTTCACTCCTAAAGCGGGGATCTTGATGTCTGTTCTTGTCATTCTATTTATATGGTCCTTTGTAGAGAACTGTCAGAAAAAACTTCCTGAAAGCCTGCAGCATCACTGTTTGATAATATAAGAATAAATCCTAGATTTCTGCCTTTCTCTCTGTCATTAGGATCAATCTATTCCCAAGAGCACAGATACCTGCTCTGTCTACAAATCTAGACATTAACTGAGATCCATGCCCTGCATAGTCACAGAAGTACTGATATTTCTACATGACTGAAATCTCTATTTCCAAAACTCATCTATAGCAGGATACTTTCTTGGAAAGTCCTCTTTAAGACAGAAGGCACACTTGCCTTCTTCTACCTGTCCAGTCAGGTGGGTTTGTTTCTTGTGTATACCTGTGGTCCTTTTTCACCACGGGAAAAAAGTGATCTTTAGGATCGGCAAATTCAGAGCCTTGGGTTTGCAAGCAGTGCATCATGGAGGACACTTACCACCCTTTCAGGGTTTTTTTACCAAGTCAAGACTTCCAGACTATGTGGGAATAAATGTCTAGAGTGTGAAGATCCAGTAAATTAAACAGTAAGTTCAATATATCAAGAAGAGATATAAACCAGTAATTTTTAAACGAGAGAATTTTTTAAAGCTTCTTTGGCCAAAAGGGATTGTCAAATTTTGTAGTTCAAATTTCTTAGGCTTGGTTGGAAGAATTTCAATGCTTGCATCAATAGATCAGTATTTTCCCAACATGGTTAAATTTGCAACAGCATTATAACCATTCTGTAATGTTAGATCATGTAACAGCATTTGTATATGATAAAAATAACAAATTAGCTGAGCTAGACAATAAATGAGCTAGATGTAAAAATAATCAAAAGCTGATCTGCAATCTTCAAAAATCTCTTAGATATCTTCTACCATGACACATAATTATAAGGCAGATAAAAAATAAGGCAGATGATCCATATGCCGAAACCAAACCTATTCTATGTACTCAAGTAGAAGCAAAGAAAGGGAAGCTTACATGAACTGCTATGACTGTCAGCATAAAAAAGTATGACACTGATAAGCATTTGTTCACTAGAGAAAATAAAACATAAAAAGTATTCTTGCCCCAAGATAGCTCCGGAGAATAAATTGATAGGAAAAAAAGGTGAGAGTTGGGTTTTACTGTGTGGTGGAGAACAAAGTTTTGTGCATGTTGGTGGTTTGATGGAGAGAGAGGTACTGAAGGGAGGGGGATGAGATATACTGTTCAGCTGAAGAGAGGCCTAACCTTCGATTTTGTACTTGCAAAAGAACTTTTTTCAATATTATGATCTCAGAATAATTACATGAATATGTATCTGAACACTTTCAGCTACCTGTTTGCTGATGCCCATAGCCTGGGAAAGCAGGCTGGTGTCCAGGATAAAATTACAAGTTCAAAACATTAATGTTTCAAATATCCAAATAGTTGAAAATTGCAGGGGAAGAATATTTTGGTAATAACACAGATTACAAAGCACAGTGTTACAGTGCATTCCCCAGATCAAATGAAGTACAGTAAAACCAGCAGGACATAGGCACTTCTAAATAACCACCCAGAAAGCCTAACTTGAAAACAACTGAAGGTGTTTGGGAGTCTGTGAAGTAGATTTCTCTTTAAGAAGCCTATCATCAGCCCTAGCTACAGACAAGGGCTTCATCTTGGTGTATATTTTTGAATTAACAATAAAAGAAAAGCTAAGGCTTCTTAGTACCACAGATTGTGGTCCTGCTCTAGTTGCTTCATGCATCACTAAGCAGTGTAAGAGCATATATTCCAACCTGATGACTTCTCCTTTCAAGACTACTTTGGTGTAAACCACCAATTTCGTACTTCATATAGCAAGTTGGATCTAGAAATGGGATCATGAAACAAGAGTCCTCTTTCTAACTTTGGGACAGCAGTATATAGTCTGTATATGTTCTATAAACCCAGGAACTGGCACAATTGCTAAGTTTATGTAGTGTCACTGGACAGTCTTGAGGTTCCCCACCAAAGGTCTGATGTGGCAGCAGTTAGAAGGTGTCCAAGACTGTTACTCACTGGTCTTTCCTTGTTCCACCTACACTGCTGATGGTTTTCCAACACCGGAGATGACTTTGATAGGGTTTCCATCATCTAATTTTAGATGCCCACATCTGAACTAGTAATCTCTAGGTCTCTTCATATCCAGTGAAAAAAAATACCCATACTTCTAGAGAAATACATTTTTGATATGTACTTTAGGAAGAAACCAATCATACCGTTTGCTTCCACTGACTTTACAGGGAGTTCAGATGACCAGTTCAAAAAGAAAGTTTGGCAACCCAGACTTTTGCCAAGGTACATCCCACTCAGCTTGTCTCAGTGTATTTTCAATCACAGAATCATCTGCAACTCCAATTGTCTGAAAATAAGAAAATGGTATGTCATTTTGCATTTTCTTCAATGCAGGTCACCCAAATGTCTGTTCTTTGGCAGCTATTTCACTTCCCAGTGTTGCCTGCCGTGCTACTGTTACACTGAGCACAGTTATTTCCTTTTCTCTTCATTGACCTTCTAGCAAGTACCCTGTTCTCTTTATTACACTCTATTTTAATGTCAACATTTTTATGCCAGAGTTCAATCACTTGGACACTTGAATGACTTCACAATAGACTAAGAATGAGAAAAAAAAAGTCCCTACAATATATTTAGATTAAAATACATTAGATAATTAACTTGAAAACACATTTTTGTAAGTGCAGTTTGCTCAGTCCATACACCCAAACCAAATATAATTGAAGTTATTCCATTCATTACTTAGACTGTACTTTTACTTTCTATGTTCTCTAAGATATGCTATTGATTTTCATAAGATAACTTTTCAGCTTTTATTTTCAAGCCAGGCCAACAGAAAAAAAGGCATTTAGTGCAAGGGTCTCTTGAGTTCATAAAAATTCTCCAGGTACTGCCATGTCTTTAGGAAATATCTGGTTTCACTTTGATATGCAGAGCTTACCACATAAACTGTCTTTGAGAGTTTAGAGAGACATGGAAGAAGTAGAGATGGAAGTTAAGAATTACCATATTTTGAGTAAGATTCCTTTCTCAGAGCTCAATATCAGGCATCCCACATGAGCCACTTCTGCCTATTTCAAAGGAATTAATGTGATTCGAAAGAATCTCAAACTTTTTGTTATCACAGGTCTTCAGAAGAATATAATACAAAATCCTTCTCATTTATTTTGGTGTTGTTACCCTAAATAAATATAATGAAAATCATTAACAAGAACAGTGTTCCCCATAATTAATCTAATATCCTTGCGTGCTTTTGTATTTCTTTTTCTAGTATTTGTTAGACACAGGTGGAATAAGTGAGACCTTTATAAATTTCTGCATGGAGTTTGCCTGAAAGAAAGCACCCAAACAGAAATGCGTTAACAAAACCCAACCAAAGATAAAATGTCTAAAAAAGTTTCTTGTGGACCAGTAGTATACTACAGTATCTGGTTTTCACCTCCTCAAGAGAACATTAACTTAATTCTAGGTGTGTTCTAGTATACTCCATGTCATCCACTCAAGCCATTGTTTTCTCCCATTAAACTCTCTTTTGCATCCAGCAGGAGCTGTGTGGAAGAGAAGACTGATCAATCAGGACCATAAAAGCCATTTTAGGATTTGGGAAATATCTTCTCTTTGAGATGTCCATCTCAGGTCCTATCCACAACCATTTATTTGGGCTTGTGTTTCTGCCTGCCTTGTGGACCAAAACCAGACTTAGTGACACTGGCAGCAGCATTTTAGTACAGCCAGAGGTGCTATTTAATGCAGAGATAATGTCTTGAGGACATGAAGAATACCTCTTGGTCTTGTTGCAAGTTCAGGTACATTGATCCCTCTGTAGAAGGTATAATTTCTATCCTTCAGAAAGAAATAGGTTTCCCTTAATTTACAGATTAACAACAGTACAGTTTAGGTGACTTTGTTTGTGGTCTTGGTTCAGCAAACAATGTCAATGTTGATACAAAACTATGTGGATGCTTCTTTTATTACTAAGTCATAGTACATCCACAAAACTAACTTCCTTATAAAAATTAAGCATGAAATTCTGTATCTCTTCTCCTACCACTGACTAGAGATGGAACGTTGTCCTGGGTTCCTGAATAGAACTGGTGTATAACTTTAGGCAGTGAGTTTTAACTTTAGGCCAGACACAGAAAGAACTGCTTTGATTTTAAGACAAACACAAACCCACCAGAAGCTGTCCACTGCCATTTTCTTTAAAAATCATATGTACACATCTCACTGATATCTCTACATTGTCATCCAATAAATATTTTGATAAACAGAAATACATATCCTTCCTTTAAAAAATTTTTAAATATGTTATTAAAATGCACAGAAAGCTGCACAACAGATGTTCTAGACTTTTGTAATAAAATATATTCTGGGAGAGATAAGATAAAACATAATTACTTTTCTTTATGGTAGTTTTGGGGGGTTTTTAGAGAGACCAACAAAGCAGAGATAGTAAAATTATTAAAATCTTATGTAATCACTTAAATTTTTTTAAATCATGTTCATTTCTATGTTTAGAAACATTTGAAAGTTATTCTTATGTAAATATTTATTTGTCTAAGTAAATGTACATAAGTTCTCTACTGATAACTGCTTATGCACCTGTTGAGCAACTAACAAGTTGTTTTTCTCACTTGAAAAAAACAGTTAAGCATCTTAAAATATATTTCCTAATGTGGTAAAGCAAGTAGGCAGGGTAGAACTGTCACTCCAAAAATCTTAAATGATGAGAGTTGAATTAGTGTGATTCATGTTGCACACAGGTATGCAAGTACCTTGTTAGCCACGACAATTAACAGGACTGGAGATCTTGTTGCGTTGTGGCAAATAGCAGTCCAAGGCAGCAGCAGCAGCAGCAGTGGTGGGGAGCAGGAGTGGTACTACAGCCCTCGCTGTACCTTGTGGCCCAGCGCTGCAGACAGGTGGGCTGCACACTCACACCTGCCCTCCCCTCTCCTAAATCTGTCTCCAGGGGAAATGTGGCCAAGGCAGCCCATTGCACAGACAGGGTTAGCTGCGGAGAGGTGTTTGGAGAATTCCCAAATCTTTGATTTACTGTGCATGATTAGGCTGGATGTCACTGAGGGTGGTGATTATCTAATTGGGGCACTGTGATCTCTGTTGCAAAGAAGCTCTGCTGGGGAGGAAAAACTCGCATAAGACATCAATATGCATTTATACAAAATACCTCAGGGCATCTTTGCAACCAACATACTGTAAGTTAATAGAGCTTTTTCTCAGTTAAGCCAGTGGAAGGAAACATGCTTGCATTAAATTTATGTCAGAAAGTGAATCTTAGTGTAAGCAGTTTTCTTTCAGCTAATGTATTTAGCCAAACTAAGGTATGAATTTAATCACTGAGGTATTCGGGAGGTATCCAGCACAGACATTAAATAGGGTTATGCAACAGCCGTCTGTGCTTGCTAATTAAAGTGTGGAAAACAGCCAGTATCAAATTATTTTGTTTAGACAATTCATGGCGGGGTTAGGTAGTTCAGCATGTATGCAGTGGTTTCACTTTTTCGTAAGACTTTTATGATTTCCCAGTGACCTGTGTCATTCTAATATACAGGCTCTAAGTACAGTGCCCAAAAAGAAACTTTAAACTTTTGTACTGAAGTAGGATTTTTAATAAATAATTGGCATTTTACTTATGTAGTTTGGAAATCATACTGAACATAATTTATAGAGCCTGCACCTTCTAAATTCTGTTCATCAGTGGCTTCAGCTAACAATTTCACCACACTTTAACTACATTATGGTCAGTTCTTGCTTTTAGAAGACTATTCTTTAGTTTAAAAAAAAAAAAAACCAACACTTTTTTGAGCTACAATTTTCTTTCAAATGGACGCATATGAGTCCTATAGAATTTGTTTCCTAATGATCCTTTATTCCAAAAAAATTTACTTCTGCAAGACTGAGTTGTAGTCATGAGTTGTACCAATGTGCTTCACATGTATTCAGCAAGCAAGATCCAGTCCAGAAAACATTAATTGATCCTGTAGCCAATTCCCTTGGTCACCAGCTTGCTGTGAGGGAGCTGGAATCTGAATGAGTTGTTCTGGCAGTTTGTGTCCTGTAACCTTCTTTCCCCAGAGCCCCAGTACACATCCCTGTTGCCCAACAACATGACCAAACCTTCATGCCTTGCACACATGGACTGCCCACAGCCCCTGATAAATGTCATGTGCATGTGGGAATGTGTGTGTCTGCAACATGCTATAGGGACCGCCTTCCTTTATGCTTTTTTGTTGCACATTCTCCAACCTCCTTAGGTAACTGCAGCTGTATTTTTTTGTAGGGTGCCCATGCTCATCAGCACACCCAAAAGCCGTATGTATCAATGTTTTAGATCAGGGAACTCACTGGCATACACGCCACAGCTCTTTTCCAGTGCATCCAAAAAAACCAAACCTGAACACAGGGATGGGATGGTATGTGCCTCAATCTATCTCCATCATGGAACTAGGCCATTGCCTGAGTTGTCTCTCCAGAGCAAAGGGCTAGGAAAGCACACCTACATTCTACATTGTGACACAGCTCATGTGGCTCCCTGTAGTCAAAAGTTTGGTCACTATTTTCTCGGTGTTTGAAAGCTCAGTATGTGCCGTCTCTCAGAGTCTCATCAGTTAAGTGAAACCCCAAAGGAACCCTCGCACAAGAAGACATGTGACCATAGGTAGGGTTATCATGATGGCCAGTGTAGTTGCTTCAGTGACCAGTGTAGGGAGTCTGGCACATCTGTTCTTCTCACCGTCATTTTGTTGGGTCCCAAGTTTCTTGTTTCTCTAAAGAAACCATCCATTGCAATTAGTTTTCTTCTTGAGCATGCCACCCTTTGTCCACTTCAGCATTCAACCAAGATAAGTAGGTTTGTGTGTTCATTTGAAATATCACTGAAATGACCAGCACAGGAGCATAGCTTAAAAAGTGGCATTTATATTGTCATCATTATGATTTAGAGTCCATGCCTGCTACAGATGAAGAGAACTCCTGCTCCTATTAGGCTTCCATCTGCACTTCCCCTGCACTACCATCCACAGATGGTTTTGCATCCTTCTAACATTTTGACAGTTACCATTAGCAACCCAAGAGTTAAAAACTTTTTTAATTAAGCTGGAGTTCTTCAAACTTAAGAGTTAGAAGGAAATATGGTTTGAACAACTCTTCTAACAAAACAATCTGGGTTTTAACCAACATAGATTCAATAGAGAGCCTTAAAATCAATGAGCAGAAAGCTTTAGTAACTTTCCCAACCATTGTTTTTCTCCTTGCATGAAAATGACTCATTAAAAGGACACATCAAATTGCTTTCCATGTCTGAAAGCGAATACCAACACAATTGGAGAATTTGCTAAACTGTTACATTTGAATGTGATACATAACAAGAGGGTTAGGAAGATGCTGCATTAACATGTGGGAGATGTTAAGAGAAAAACACAAATGTCGATGTAAGAATAGGGAGAAAATTTCAATTTGCAATTATGCTTTAAATTTTTTTTAACAGACATTGCAGTTTGTAAAACAGAAAGAAGCCTAGTTTGGTAGTTCATGCTCCCAATTTTCAATATAATTTTAATGTACATGTACAAAATGTTTGGTTTCATGCTTTAAGTTTGTTTAGGTTTTGTTGTGGTGTTTTTGTTCTCTGTCCTACACAGACCACTCTTGACATTCATCTGTCTCAGATAGAAACAGAACCACATTTTTAGGCCACATACAGACACAAAGCAAGGCTTGATCTTTACACTTAGTGGTTATAGACTGCTAAATATAGAGACATCATAGCAAAAAAGTCCTTTAAGTGAAGTGTCATATTAATAACAGAAAATAACTTCTATCCATCCTTCAGCAGACAAACCCCTAACAGGGCCAAGAGTCAGAAAACTGGGCTGTAAAAAGAAGAAAAAATTAAATCTGCCTTTCTCTCACAAAATCACAAAGTCCCAAAATTGAAATGGTCTTTTGTGGGGGGAGGGGCTGAAAAGGGAAGTTGCACCATGTTTGGATTTGGGGCATGGGCAGGAGCATAACAAGCACATCCAAGAATGCCACTGCTTGATAGTCAAATGCTATCAGGGAATGTACATCAAGTTGCATGCATGGTGCTTCTCCATCCTTCAAAAAAATGCCACCTAAATCATCTAGCAGTGGATCAAGCTGAGCTATCACTTGCTCAAGCTAAAAACATGTTTCTCCTTCAAGTATGCAGAAATAATATAAAACAAGGCACTATTTCTTTGAAAGAGCCACAAAGTATCCATATTGCTCCACAAGTTAACAGGATGAGCATCCCCTAGAGCCTTGCCCCACAAACTGTGGAAGGAGGCTTCTCCAGCCTTCTCTTTGCTACTTACCCTCTTGGTAACTTTTATTTCAGCCATTTGGGCAGTGTAAGGGAAGTGAGCTTCCAAGGACCTAAAGATGAGATGCAATCAATGGGAAGTCCTAGAAGGGTCTCACCTCTTGAAAGCATTGAAAGAGTGTATTTATGGACATAATTTCACACTCAATTAGAAAGGTGTAAACCTTGTGAAACTCAGG
The DNA here is from genome assembly GCA_035584735.1 of Pseudotriccus pelzelni. Taxonomy (NCBI): domain Eukaryota; kingdom Metazoa; phylum Chordata; class Aves; order Passeriformes; family Tyrannidae; genus Pseudotriccus; species Pseudotriccus pelzelni. Next base: position 90,434,279 of record JAWMRA010000001.1, on the reverse strand, counting down.
GCAGTTGTTCCTTATTAATATGTATAGCTGAAAGCTGTGCCACTCAATTCAGTAGAAGATCTCATTTTCATAAGGAGTTCAGGTGGAATACTCTGCATGCTATTCTGTTCCAGAAAAGAATCTAGTAATACTGCATTAAAAAATATGTATTGCTTGAAGCAAATACGTCATTAATTTGACCTGTCTGTGATAACATTTTTAAGGGCACAACAATGCCAGTGAATTTTACTACTTGCCAAGAGAAGCATGTTACTATCAGGGCGCATCCCAAATGTGTTCAGCTATTTCAAAGGAAACAATGAAGCTTATAGACATGGTAGGCTACCATTCAAGTTGGCAAGGTTCCCATTACAAATATTCCTTGTTTTGAATATCTCTTGCCATCCAAGTTCTACGTGATGCATATAATTTAAGCATTCTCCTTAGTGAATCACAAATGAAGAGCAATGTCTACAAGAGAACTTCAGGGGAGGTGTGAATAGGATCCCGTGTTAGACTGAGTGAGCATCTTCAGAGCAGGCAGTCAGAGCAGAGGCCCTATCCACAGGTTCTTGGTGGGAATATGACAAAAGAAAGCTTTAGATCTAGCCCAGAGAGGGCACAACATCTCTCCAGAGTTGTTTAGCTGCCAGCAGGACAAAACCTCAGCTAAGTGTACATATAACTAGAGGCCTATATGTGTTTTTTAACATTTAAGGATAATATGGCAGAGCTTGACAAGCCAAGCTTTGTTTGATTAAAGAGCATGACATGGCACCCTAAATTACCAAAAATAAAATGTGTATTGTTATATATTGCTACTTTATGTTTTCTACAGTTTGTATATGAGAAAGTAGGATTAAAAGTCGATGAGAGACTGTTTATAAATTTTGATTGCTTCATAATTTTAACTCTGAGCAACATTTTTATCATAATTATAGGCTTTCTTAAAGCATTTATGCAGATTGTTTTATTCAAAAGGGTTTATTCCATATAAACTCCACTCTTTTATCTCTCCATGAAATCAGTGTGTGAATTCCCAGCAACCACAACTCCACAGACAGTCATCACATTAGTAGCAGAGATATTTTCAAAAAAGGCAACATTCCTCAGATATTCTGAACATTATTTCCTGCATTCTCAACCAGTGAGGGTCATGGTGGTAAACAGTAATGATAATCCTTAGCACATTTGTTACCTCTTTATCTCTTTTGTAAAGTTTTCGCGAGTTTGTACTCGATTCCTCTGTGATGTTCCTGTGTGCTATGGTAGTCAGCGTATTTATGGTTCACTATATTGTATGTAGAAGACTCTGTGAGATTAAACCTGATATCTCACACCTCCAGCTCAAGGAGATTTAAATCCAGGGATTTATATGCAGACCTTGTATTCATTTCAGTGAGAATTTTGTGTCCGAATATTCTGGATCCCTATAAATGTGGAAATATAAAGGACTTAGCAAGGACCTGAGGCTGTTTCTTAATTGTTTTTAACAGCCAGTTGATTGTACTGTTTCAATACATGCAAACAACTTTTGAGATCTGCAGCAGGGAGTGAGTCTATGGCTTCCAGTTCAGATTGGCCCATGTCCATATTGCCTGTGAGGACAAAACCATCCTCTCTCCTTCCTCCAGGTTTTCTCACAAAGGATATGAGTTGTCCATCGAGCCAAAAGCCCAGGATTTCTACAGTGGCAGCAATTAGGACATCAGGACTTTGGCTGAAGCTTAAGGCAAAAAATTGCCAGCACAGCTGGACCTAATGTAACAGAAAAGCAACGCAACCCTCGGGGTGAACTAGTGGCAGTCCTGGTAAAATCACAGAAGTGAATCATCTTCACTGGAAGAGGAGCTGAAAGGTTTGAATAGTTTCATAGCAGTCACTGTCTCAGCAAGCTATGCCTCATTATGGTCTTCTCATTTCAATGACTTGAGAAGGCACTTCTCCAGCACTGGAACATCTATAAAGTAAGCAGAACAAAATATATACCCTCTACTTGCATATACTGCTAGGGCATCAAATGGAAAAGGTACCATCACCTCTCCCAGGAAATGCAAATATATTATGTTAAATGCATATAAAATATGTGCAAATATTTTTGCCACCACAGTAAAAATTTGGTCTTTTAGTACACGTGCTTGGATACTCAGAAAGAAACTGTTTTCTTAAAGCCATAACATGTTGTGGTGGGCTCGTGACAGTGATGACAGAGTCTCTAAATGTTTCATTCTACATTGAGGAGCATTAGTTTGCCTCAGTCTCTTTAATACTTGATGCTATGCCATGCTCTGTTTTGCAGTACTACCTTCAGCTTCTTTGATTTCTGGACTGGATCACATTGCAGTGGGATATCCTGAGCTGCACCCCATACTTTCTATTCACAAGCCATTTGAAAAACTGTTTTGCACTTCGGTCTTGGAATGTATATTCTGCACTTGAATGGTGTGGTTCAGACTTCAGACCTTGAAAGGGGAAACAAATCTAAGACCCTAAAAAAAAACAAAAACCACCAACCCACCAGAAAAAAGTAAAAAAAAAACTACACTAAGGAAACCATTCCATTGCTAGCTGCTGCTCTAAAATGAAATGAGAATATCAGCACAAACATTGTAAATACTGAGTTCTAGTCAGCAATGCAATTAGATTTTCCCTGTTGATTTTTATAGCTTGCAACCTTTATGTTACAGGACTTGTAGCTTCCCTCTGATTTCACTCTAGTATGGATTAGGCATAATTCCACCACAGCCATTTTGTCAAGGAAGACAAAACTTTGGCTTTCCTATCTACAACACAAACACCATTTAATCCTTAAACACTAAAATCATAATCATCTTTGTTTACATTTCCCATGTTATTTTAGTCATTTCCCAGTGCTATCATTTGAATTTTTGCTATGATATTTCCACCTTGAAAACATGCTAATATTAACACTTGAAGTATGGGAATAAATACAAGTTGAGTGCTCTGATTTCTTATGACACTGCAGTTGGAGAAGGTGCAGATCTGTATTTCAGAGCAATTGTAGAACAGGCAGGTTGTCACTGGACTTAATTTTAAGACTTGATCAAACTGCTGTGATTGAGGAAAAAATATTTAACTATGTCGATTATATTCTGAAGTTTGAGGTTTGGAACTGTTTCATGGCAGAATGCTGAAAAGGGGACAGCTGCGTCTGTGATGGAAAGCAACAATTGTACAAGTATATTGTTTAAAAAGCAAATATATTAGAGGCAACAAAATGTCCATTTTTAGGTGGCAAGAGGAGATTTTTCGTATCAATCAAAGGTATTGATAAATATTTTTTGCAGATTCGTTGGTCAGTCACTTGCTTGAAAATAAGGGTCATGTTCTACCATAGCCTTTCTTTGCAGGCAAATGGGTTGGATACAGGATCTTTTCTGTGTGAGGGAATTGAATAAAGACAGATCACGGCTCCTCTCTGGAGCCAGGGACCGGCCACAGATCTGGCCTCACTGTCCATCACAGTTGCAGCTACAATTGAGTTAAAACAACTTGGAGGCAATTATTCCAAAGTAAAACCTGGTTTCTTCCTCAGTGGTATTACCCGATGCTAGACTGTAGCTGGCGTTGTTAAGGCATGGAAAAGACCTTACCTGGGGGCTGGTGGTTGGGACCCGAGGAGTCCTCGGTACCCTCAGCCTGGAGCACTCTAGGTGAAGCGCTGGGCTTTTTTTAAGATATTTTTTTAAATCTGGGGTTTCTGAAGCGACAATTTTTAGGTCAGACCCGAAAGGAGAGTGTCTGCAGTACTGCCCCAAGAGCCCTGGTAAGGGATAGGGGAAGCTCCGAGCCCCTTTCCTAGACCCTGAAGGTGAGATCTGCAACACCGGATTTGCGGCCAAGGGCCGCTGCCTACGGACCACAGAGCAGGGTGACCTCCCGTCGGGCGCGGGGCTGCGGGCATCCACACCTCCCCTTGTGCTTTCTGAATACTTGGGGCAGAATTAGCCAGTCTCAGGCATTCACTGTAGTTCTGCAAAAGTAAGTGCTAAATCCCCCGCATAACAACAAACAAAAACCTGCAAAGAGGAAAACGCTGTAAACAAGCAGCAGAGCTTTGGGGATTTTGAGATGAGCGTGGAGAGAGTTCGGATCAAACGGGATTTAACGTAGACAGCAGTAACTGTATATGATCAATAATCATCCCGTGTGCATTCCTCTACTCATTTAATATCAGCTAGGACTGTGCAAATATTGCAACTGAGTACTCGACAAGGAAATCAGCTGAGCGTGTGTTTAAACTGTGGTTAATTATTAATATGAACAATTCTTTTTGATTAAATGCTTCATTTAATCCCCTCATGACGACTTGTCTAGGAAGCTATATGTCTAGCTTCCAAAATTATAATATGGGTGTAGATTTATTCTAGGGAATTTGATATAACCCATATAATATCATTCCTGAATCATTTTCTCTTCCTGCTTCGTTGTAACCAGCTGAGGAAACGAACAATTTTTGATGTAAATATTTATGACGTTTTTTAAATGTTCAAAGGAAATTTGTCCGGGAGGTCCCTCGAAGTACAGAGGAAAACCACATCTCAGTGAAGATACAAGTCTTGTAAATGTGAGTCCAAAAGAAAAAGCAGCTTGTGTTTCAAGTAGTAACTTCCGAAGAAATTAACAATGAGTAATATTTCTTCCTGATACCCCTCATAATCTCTCTTCCCATGTTCTAGAGGGGTGTTTGCCATCCTTTTCAGCAGGTCTGGCCACCTTCTTGCACGGTCCCTCGTTCACCCTACGGAGTCTGGTTGTGCAGCTGCCTGCTCGCTGTGTCTATGGTCTTTCCTTCCCCTGCCGCCTTCTCCTAAATCAAATCGCTCTGGTTCCGCTTCAAAAAACAATCCCTGAACCTCAGAACCTGCCAAACCCTTTCTTTTCCTTCCCTCCTTCCTTCCTTCCCCGCTTCCTTTCCTCCTTCCTTCCTTCTTTCCTTCTCTTCGGACATGGAAGAGCGATGGTGAGTTGAATGCACCTCGGTTTCTCAGTACACATGGCAATCAGCCCCTTTCAACAAACCATCATATTTGTCTTTAATTTCGACTTTCCCAAGCACTGTTCTCGTATTCCACTGTTAAAAATGTGGGAAGATTTAGCATAATTTGGAGGTCAGATTTCTAAATATGCCTACTTTAAATAACAAGCCCACACAGGAGATTGTCAGTATCTCTATTTTGTATACAGTTTACACACTGGCACCGCTTTTTAAAACCCTATATGTGGGTTAAAACTCAATTTTACAACCCCCATTTATATGAGATGTAGGTTTGACATCTGTTTGCCAGAGTGTTTTGCACTTAGCCTAACACCCACTATTAAATGACAAAATTGTGGCAGGCTGTCAAAGCCAGCTGACTGACAGCTGCTCTACTTTACAAAAAAGCCCCATTCAAATATTTGCAGGGTTGAAGCTTTCTGTAACGCTGTCGCCATTCTCCCCGTTATTTAGCATGTAAAATATAAGTCAAAGTTTTAAAGCTGCTTTCCAAAATGTTGCCATTTTTCCATATAAAAAGAGCGAGCAATGGTTGCTGGCGGGGATCCAGCGCCGAACGCATTGGGTGGGTATTTCGCTGGGTCCCTGCGTTCCTCCTATCTGCACAAACCCGATAAAACTGTCATTTAGCAGCGTTTCTTAATATTGCAGCTAATTAGAGCCGGCGTGTTATTGAAGTGAGAGCAAAAATCCACTTAAAAGAGAGGGGAGGGAGGGGGGAAAAAAGAAGGGAGGGGAATTTTCCGTACAGGCAGAGGTACGCACCCAGGCACGGAGCACAGAGAGAATCCCCCGAGGAAAGGGACGAGCTCTGGGGAGGGGACACCAAGGGCATCCCTGCACCCCCGCGGCGACCCCCCCCTCCGCTTTCTGCCCCCACCTCTGGGCAGCTTTGGAACGACGTGCAAGGGAAAGCACTAATGGAGAGCGAGCACTGCACCTTGGCCGAGGTCTCTCCCACTTCTATTCCCACGGATGAGGATGTAACATTTAATTTAGGTCATTAATATATATGCCCGTCCGTTCCCCTATTCCCCCGCCAGTACGAGTCTGTAAAGGGCAAAGATGGTTTAACTTTAAAGCAATCTGCTTTTTATTCCAACATATCTAATGGTTGTATGTGACTGAGCAACTCAAAATAGCTGACGAGGTAATCCCTGCATGTTAAGGAGTCTTTGCAGAAATTGCTGGGATTTATTTGAACTTCGGGTACATCGCGCAGCTTTTGAGAGACAAGTAGGGCTCTGGATGGCAAGAGAAGGGGAGGTTAACGGTGGGGGTAGGGGGATGTATTTATTAATTCATTTTTTTAATGACGACTAGATCCCCTCCCCCCCCTCCCCCCCCCCCCCCAGTATGAGAAGAAGACAGTCCGGCCATAGGAAGGCGGCTGCCCCCGGTGTTCATTCCCAGCCCCGGCGCGGTTGGTCCCCCATCAGGGGACAGGCAGCCATGACCCGCCTGGACGGTATTGCTGGCTCCACCGGCGAGCAAAACCATACACTGTGTCCCACTCCACCCTCTCTCCCCACTGCGCACCCCCGGCACAGACGGGCAGGTACACACCCACACAGCCGGAGCGGAACGGAAAACGGGGCACTCTCAGCTTTGCCTGAAAATCTTTAGCTGATTTGTGTCTATTTTAATAACTTCTATCGACTCTCTTTCCTAGAACGGTTGTCATGTTGGCAGAAAGGGATTGGAAAAGAGTATTTCGGGGAGGGAAAAAAACATGCAGGAAAAAACTAACGGCGCTGACTGGGAAAGGGGAGGTGACCTCAGTGAGCGGTACAGGGTGGAGGAGGTGCGGACCCTCCGCAGCGATCCCGAACGGAGAGGGGGAGGCTGACAAAGCCCCGTTCCAGCCCGGGGAAAGCGAGGGAAGGCCGGGAGAGGGGGAGCGAGAGGGCGGAGGGGGGGCTCTGAGCCTCCATGTGAAATCCAAGTTTATTGTCAACAAAGGAGGGTCTGGCCAGGCTCGGAGCCTCCGCCGTCCCGAGCAGCCGGAGGCAGCGTACGGCGGGGGGGGGGCCTCGCGAAAGGGGTCCCTGCGCGGCCAGGGACCGTCAGGACACGGCCGGGAGAGCAGGAGCGGGGTCCCGGGGCGACAGAGGCGAAAGTGGAGAAGGACGGGCGGAAGCGCGGGGAACCCCGCGGCGTCGCACAGGTGCGGGAAGCAGCACCCACGGGTGGCTCTTCCCTTCCAGGAGGCATCTTCCCCGGAGAAAGAGACAGGGGAGAGTGGCCCAGCAGGAGCGGGGAGGCAGAAATGCAAGCTTAGGGGAGAAAGTGCGCGTGAGAGAGGTAAAGGGGAAGAGAAAGAGGAGGAAAGCTCCGAGCTCCACCTCCCCGCTCTGCGCGGCGCTCCAGCTGCTCTCAAACCAACTGCTCAATTCTATTCACTACCGCGACGGAACAAAAAAGTGGCTATTTATTAGAATACTTGTTTGGTATTGTTCGGTGCCACACAAAAGGCGTTTCATTATGTTGGGGTAGGGAGAAAAGCCCCTCTCTTTTTTTTTCCTTTCCTTTTTTTTTCCCTTTTCTCTCCAGACCGAAACAATAACTTGAAATTGTCTTTAAAGTCTTTTCTATCAATAATAAATTTCATTTTCTTCTCTCTCTCTCGCTCTCCCTCTCTCCCCCTCTCCAGTGCAGTGTGTGTGTGTGTTGCGCGTGTGTGTGTGAGGGGGAGAGAGAGAGCGAGTGAGCGAGAGAGCGCGAATGGTGAGTGTGCGTGTGTCGCCGGGCACTCGTGGCTCGGGCACAGCCGCCTGGGAGCTGCGGCTGGGCGAGGGGCGAGGAGGAGACCGCCGGCTCCATGTCGTGCTGCCCAGCACCTGCGGGCACGGTCGGATGAAGGTGTGAGCTAGGCTAGAGCAGAGGGGGGTGGAGGGAAAGTAATAATAATAAGGCTGCCCCTTCAGATGATATGTTGGGAGGAGGCTGCAGATGGAAGAGCAACTGTAAGTGTGCCTCTAACTTTTGAGGGGGTCTTCGCCCTGTCTTGGGAATGGAGGAGGGAAAGCCGGCGAAGGGAGGGCTTCCAAGTTACTTTTGCTGTAAGGAGGGAAGAGCGGATTGCAGTTACTGGTTTATCGGCTTTGATACGAATTTGGGGGGTGGGGTGGGGGTGCGCGGGCGACAGTGTTTTGGGCTGCCCCCCTCCGCCTTCTGGGGAAGACGCCTCACTGGGTTTTGAGGCGGGGGAGGGAAGCGGCGACCGGGGCCGCGGCCGGGGGCTGCGGGCGGACTGGGGTGGGGAGGGCGCCGGGGGCGGCGGCGCTGCCTCCCGAGCGCGCAGCGCCCGCTCCGGTTACACGTTCAAAAATTAACATGTCGGTGCGCGGGTGCCATTTAGTGAAAGGTGTCTTGGGCAAAGAATCAATTTCGCTGTGACTGACCGGCGGGCTTGGCTGTATTAATACTGCCAAAAAAAACCCGAAATCAATAGGCAGGGCAGTCCTCAGCTATTACAACTAATGCCTGCTTAATCTCTGCTCTTCGGAACGAGCATTCATATGGGCTCCCAGCACTGCTAATGCGGCCGGGATAAGCCCGGCTCCATCTTCCCAGGGAACGGGGATCCCCGGATCTGGTCCTCTGTGAACGTGACAGCTGCCGCGACCTCTCGACAGGGAGGTTCTGCCCAGCCTCTCGAAGTCAAGTCCTGGCGAAAAAAACTCTAGGGGTTTAGGGTTATCTGGGTTGGTCCGACCCAGAGTCTCACCCTCCCTCCCCAACTCCAAAGTGTTTGTAGAGCTTCTCACTATTGACATAAAGTATCGGGATATTAAAAAAGTGACATGAGTTTTTTCTCATATTTGATGGTGGTATTTGGGGTCTATCAACAGGCAATGGAGCAAGATTGTACATCTATCGATCAGGGAGAGGACGGGTTTTGGCTGAATCTCTTTTCAGAAACAGGTGTTTAAACATGATAGCGGCTCCAGTCAATTAACCCATTAAAACCCCGTTTTATTGCATTGATTCCCTCGGGCTGCCATAAAAGGTTATGGTTTGAAAACCTCTTTGTTAAGGGGGGGAGGATGGATGGATGGGGGTAGGGACGGTGGTTGCAAATTGTCCCCAAACAGTATCAAGCGGGGAGTAAAATGACGAACTACCGTTTCTTCCCACTACCCCGGGCTGCACCAGCGTCTCAACGCGCCCCGTCACCGCCCGCCGCTCCTGGCCCCGATTCCGCGGAGGGGCAGAGCGGCCGCAGCGGCCACGGGGGGCTGCCACCATCCCCTGCACTCCGTAGACCGCTCGGTTGCGCAGCCTCTGTGGCAAGAATTGACACATTCCACTCGGGAAAGGGATATCCCGTGGGGGCTGCACTTCCCGCTAGTGGAGGAGGGGTCCGGCCAGGGGCGGGGGCTGCCGCTTTGCACTGGCTGCTGGCCGGGTCAGGCTATGGGTGCAGATAAACTGTTGCCTTAGATAGTTGCAATCGCTGTTATTCCTAAAACAAGACAATCTGTGAACAACCTGCCCTCCCTCCCCTACCCCCCGCTCCAGCACCTTTTACAGGTTTGCCAATCTTTGCTGTAAATTATGTATTTGCTAAAGGCGTCAGTAGCCTTTTTGCTATCCCGCCTTAGGTTGACAGCAAGGGAATCCGTGTAACAGTCTTCTGATACTTCGGATTCAGTTTTTTTCAGCAGATCTGCTAAAAAACAGATCTGCGACAGACACCCCTTTTCCAAAGGCAAATAAACACGGCTGCGGCCAAGTAATCGAGATCTCCCGTTGGTGGGAAGGAAACCGGTTTTTTTCGGCTCATGTCTCAGGGGTTCATTATCCGCCTTCCCATGGCCACAATGCTGCACTGGATGGAGCAAGAGGATCATGTATTTCCTCTGGGTACCTTTAATTTCCAGACCAGCGGTCTGAGATTATTTAGGTGTTTCTAGTTTTCCCTGTTTTGCTGTTTTCTGAATTAAGCACTGGATGAACGACCGAAAAGGTTTGAAATCGTGTCAAAGCGATGTTTTAATCTCATGGAAAAGTGTATTAAACGAGAAGATGTAATTTGTGGGGGAAGTTTCAATGAAAGGAGAGATTGGAGTGGATGATACTTTCGCTCTCCTGTGAACCTCGTGTCATGTTTACATTGACGTCTATGTAACTAATCTAATTGGCAATAACAGGATGGACTACAAGAAAGAAGCTTCTACATTGTTTCCTTTTCCCCCCCTCTTGTTTATTTTTTATGTAAATTCATTCTGACTTGCCCTAAATTATGCCTTTGCAATTGGGGGATAACTGACGAGGATGCAAAACAGAAATATTACCTTTACGGTGTTCTGAGCGACGTGCCACAGACATAACCAGCCAGGTTGCCCTAATGGAAATGGGATGCCGCACCCGGGCTTGTGAAGCTCTTTTTGCGCGACTGACAGTTCAGCAGCACAGTTTTAAAGATTAACTTCGTACTAACTTCCCGTGTCATGCTAGTCCGACACACTCTCCATCCCCATAGTTTTTCCTTTTCCTTTAAAAGTTCACAGTTGCAAAACTATACTTTTAAAATAATTTCTTTTTGTTGGAAAGTAAAATATTTGGTAGGTTTTCTGGGGGTTTGTTTTGGTTAGGGGTTTTTTTTGTTCTTTTTTTTTTGTTTGTTTGGTTTGGGTTTTTTTTATTTGGTTTGGTTTGTTTGTTTTTTGTTTTGTTTTTTTTTTTTGTCTAGAGGGCCAGTCGATAACTCGATTGTAAAAAGTAAAAAGTGTGGCCATCCACTTGGGTGGAAGCCCCAAACCCTGGGAAATAGGACAGTGCAAACCCTCGTCTCCCGCGAGATGCTGTGCCATCTGATCAGCACATATTCCTGGCGTGTGCCTTAGTAATAATAATTAAAAAAAAAAATCTGAACAGACTTGAAAATTACAACTTTTATGTAATGTAAAAAAGGTGTATTCAGCTTGTTAATTACAGGGAGTTGTGTCATTGGAATGTTATCAATGACCCATTTAATTTTACTGTAATTACTGACAAAATAAGACAAGGATAGATCACAATACATGAAATTCCTCTTTTGGAACAATATTGTGCTGGAAGTCGAGCTAATGCATAGCAGAAACAAACATTTTAGAAAATGCTCCTGCTGGCAAAATTTCGTAAAGTCACGATTCTGCTTTTTCTACCAATTCGAAACTCCCACTGGGCGAAGGATCGGGGCCGTTCCAAGGCGAGGGGGCAAAGCACTATGTCCGGTCTGGGAGAGGAGAGGGGAAGCAAATCTCTGCTTAGGCGCGGGCTGACTGTCCCGCCGTCCCACCGACGTGTGCCTTAGCGTTCCCTCTGCAGTGTAGGTCCCGGGAACTGACCTGGGAGGTGACATTCCCGGCCCACATGCCCGCCGGGACCTGCTGTCGCCCTGGTGCGGCCGCCGGCTACTGCGGAGATCAAACGTGTGGGGAGATCGATGCTACTTTCAGGTGCAGAGAAAATATAAAGCTCCTTTTCAAAGCCAGTAGAAACTAGAACGGAGCGAAAATAGAAAGGCTTGGATAGACAAACTCTTCGGAAAGGGACAATTTATCGACATTGGAGAGGGAGTGGTGACGCAGAATTCCTTTAGAAAAACGGCTCCAGCCGTCCTTCTGTCTGGCACAATAAATAAATGAATGGAAGTACCTACACGGAAGAGCTTCCTGCACTCCGGACGCTTTGATTTTGTCTGGAATAGGTTGGCCCTAAGTACATCCCCATGGTCCGTGTCGCGCCCCGTCCCCACTGCCCGCGCCCCGCAGAGCGGGCGGCTCCCGGCAGCCGAGCCTCGCCGGCCCCGGGCGCGGAGGGCAACTGCCTGCTCTCATAAGGACTTCAGAAACCTTTCAGCTCCGCCCCGTACCATCCTCAGTGTCCCCCGCCATGCCTCCCGACTTTACCCCAGGGCATCCCGCAAAGCAGTTTCTGTGCTGGTGGCCCAGGTTGCCCCCTCCCCTCATGCTCCCAGCGCGGCCGTGAACGACCCTTCGGCTGGGGTGCAGATACAGTCAAAGCGGCCTGGGAGCCGAGCCGACGTCCCTCAGAGCCGCCTCAGGGAGCCACAGTGTGGTCCCGCAGCGGGGCCGCCAGTCGAGTCGCGCTGGTGTCGCGACAGTCCGGGCTGTCTGGGACCGGCAGCTGGGAGCGGGGAGCCCTGAGGCGGCGGCAGGACAGCCCTTACCCTCGTCACACTTCCCGTTGGTTGGCACAGCTCTCCTGGGCGAAGGGGGGAGACATTTATCGTCAGGGAATTTTAGCCCTTTCCTTCCCCTCCCTTTTCTTTTTTCCCCCTTCCCTCTCATTCATAAACCTGGTGGCTATAGACACAGCTTGAATATTGACGTCTCTTCCCCCAACTGCTCCACCGTTAACCCAATTACAGAATTCATCAAGAACTGTGTTGAATTATCTCTTTCCATACAGTATCAGCATTAGCCTAATTAAAAGCTATAATGTCTGATATAATGATTAAATCGTTAGCTGTGCTGTAGGGAAGCAATATTTTGTTTTCCCTTCAATTAGAAGCTGATTGAGGTTTTCAGAGCAGGTCAGCTGTGAAATTTGAATTATATGTGTGAGTACCGTTCACAGGGTGAGCCCCTACTCGAAAGCTCCAGAGATTCTCCATACGCTTTTACCCAGCAAGCTGGGAAAAGACAACAAAACACAGAGAGAGCTCGTAGCTTATTTGGGACTGGGGTTGTAGGATCGCACGGAACAGTTAACACTGCAAAAGAAAGCGAGACTTTATTCAGGTGCCCTTTTTCCTCCATCCCAACTCGACTGCGTAGCAGGTCGTATTGAAAGCCGTGATCCACAAGTCTTCTCCGAGGCAGGAAAGGGTTTCCTCTCTCCCCCTTGCCTACCCTTTCTGCTCCCTCATGGTTTCTCGCCTTGGCCCAGGTAACAGCACCCCCTGAGCGAGGGAGCGCTTTGCATTTCGTGCTGGCCAGCGGCTTTTGGCAGTGAAGTGCCAGAGTTGCTGCAAGCGATCCCCACACCTCCCCACCCCGAGTTTCAGAAAGGGCTGGCGCGGGATCAGCCAGCATGACTCTTAATCTCCCCATGACATCGCCCCGGCGCGGAATGGCGCTCGCCGGCCCCGACCTGGGGCGAGGGCGCGGGAGGCACGGCGGCAGCCAGCAGACGGCGATCGCCGCCTGCTCCGGGGCGCCCGGCTCGGCCCCGCCGCCCCTTTCCCCCTCCTCGCCCGCGGCGGCACAGAGGGCACAGTGTTGGCCGGGCCCACGGCGAGCGACCCCCGCCCCCAGGGGGCGGCCCTCCCGCCGCAGCCGGGAGCGGGGGAGGTGCGTTCCGCCGCGCAGCGCGGAGGGGCGGGTAGCGGAGGCCGGGTGAGGCACTTGCCGGTGCGCCCGGCCTGCCAGCAGGACACGCCGGCACCTGCCCACTCCGGGGGCCCGGGCGGCGGCCAGGGCTGCGAACTGACTTTTAGTTCTCCCCAGTCCTCTTTCCAGTGCGAGGTGTCTTCCTCGCTTTCCCTTTGGCTCTCCTGCAGCGTTCACCCAGCACACACCGCTCCCCCGGGCCGCCTCCACCTATTCCTTTCACCACCCTACTCCTGGTTCTTGGCAACCCACTTTCCTCTGGGAAAAGCCCAAGTACCTCCCATCTCCGGGCACAGCCCCCAGCTGCACTACCCTAGCCCGGTAGACCTCTCTTGGCTTTTCTCTCCGGTCAAATGACACTCGCAAAAGTGCTTGACCTCGTTCCTTGTCCCGCGAACTGGGATCTGCACTACCTTTACCACGGAAGGCCTCCCGAGCTGGTTTTTACGTCTTCTCTCCCACCCCCCTCTACCCCTGTTCAGTTGATACCCATCCTCCAGCCGACAGCTCACGGCAGCAGCATATCCTTGCTCCCTGCTCCCTGTCTGCATTTCACACCCAAAAGACCATGTTCGTGGTAGTTTGGCAGCTTTTAGAGGAGGGAAGGGGCACTCTGTGTTTATTTGCCAGAGCTGGAAGGAAAGAGAGGGAAACCCCACACAGACAAAAATCCCAGGAGGGGGGCAGTCCCAGGGACTTCCAAAGGATTGACTGCACCCGCACCGGAGAAGGGAAGACAGAGTCAGCCTCCTCCACCGTTTACCTGCATGTGAGGGAGAGGGAAGCTGGTGTGTATCACCCATTTGCAGGGATAAGCATATGTTCCCATGTGACCTTCCAGCTGGCAGGATGCAAGGAACTTGTCTGGAAAAGGTTGGCCTACAGACATTTGACCCATTTTACTTATGAGAAGGCCTTTAGGTACCTTAATATCAAATTTCAGGGAGAAATACTACTAAGGCCTTGGGTGGATGGATAGTGTGTGAGCCATGTCACTTATCTCAGAGTTTTTATTCCTAATATCTTCATTTGGCCATCCAAGTGGAAATGTGTCTTTCTGCAGTAATGTTCCCTCCCTTCCCCCCCTCTCCTACCTCAACCAATTATATTTTAAATACATAATTTAGCAATCACAGCAGCCTCACTTCTTTTGCTATGGCAGATGTGGCAACTTGCGAAAATATCAGCTGGAGAAACATGTGTCAAGTACTGCACTGCCTCCTTTCCCCTCTTTGCATCCCTAAGGCTGAGTGGAAGGGAACAGAATCCTTCCAAAAGAATCCCCACCTGAGCTAACAGCATCACTCAGGCTGAGCTCAAGAGGCCCAGAAGCAGGCCAAGCCTTCAGCCATCAGCAGCTGAGAGGTGCTTTCCTCTTCTCAGCAAACCCAGATGGTCATGATGAGATCACTATTTCACGGCAAGTCACTGGAAATGGGAACAAAAAAAGTCTAATCGTAGCCCAACACCTAAAGATGGTGCTTTGTGCGTGGTGTGTACTGCTACTGCAGAAAACTTCTGGTGGTAATAACAGTAACTGAGGAATCTGCGGCATGATTCCAGCCTTGGATGGCCTCTAGGGTCAGGAAAATTTACACTCACAAACAGTGAAAAGAGCAGGGATGCATGTGTCCCTTTCTCCACCTGGCAAAAGATGATGGGGGCAGCAGTTTATATCTGCGTGGGCACTTTTGCGACAGATTTGCCATTCCTATGACTGCAATGAAAGATTGCAGCATGAATTCCCACGTGGAGCATTTTCTCCCTGCTATAAAACAACTATAATCTCACAGGACAGCCAAGGCACAAGGATAGTATTTTAATATTTTCAAGGGGGAAACAAAAGTCATACACTTGTACTTACTATACATAAATATAACATGTTTTCATGTACCTTCTTTAGTCGCAGATGCTTTTAAATCCCCTAGGACTAAGTGAGTAACAACTGCGTCTAGCCTCTGACTCGTGCCCGGGCCTAGGTCTGGGAGCAGTTTTAACACCTGGAAGAGACGTCTGAGGGGGCTCCGGAGAAATCTCCAGAACGGACGAAGTCCCGGGCAAAAGGCGGGCTTGGGTGCCGCTCGCCCCGGTGCGGTGGCGTGGCGGACAGCCTGGGGCGCCTCAGACCCCCTTAATACCGCTCGACGGCCGCCTAAGCGCGGGGCCGGGCGTGCCCGGGGGGCTGCCCGGGGGCCGGGCGGGAGGGATGCCCGGGATGCCCGGGATGTCCGGGATGGGGGTGTGTTGTGTTCCCGCCCCGGGGGCGCCCCCTCCGCCCGCCTGCCCCCCCCGCGTGCGGCGCGCCCCGCCGCACGTCAGAGCCCGGCGCGCGCCATATGCAAATCGCGGCCCGGCGGCGCGCCCCTATTGGCCGCCGGCAGGCGATTTAAGGCGGGCTCGGCGCGCGCCGTATGGCTGCGGCGCTGCTCGCCCGCGCGCCCGGCGGCTCCTCCTCCTCCTTTCCCGGCCCCGTCCCGGCCCGTCCCGGCCCCTTCCCGGCCCGTCCCGCCCGGGCCGCGGGAGGGAGACCACCGCCAGCAAATTACTGTGCCGCCGCTCCGCGGCCTCCGGGCTCGGCGCGTGTTTTGGTTGGGCTCCTTCCCCCACCCCCTCCCTCCCCCGATCCTCCTCCCGCTTTTTTTTTTTTTTTTTTTCAGTTANNNNCGTTTAAATACTTTTTTTTTTTGTCGCCTCCTTTTCGCGTGGCGGTGGGTTCTCCTCTCTTCTGCTCCGTTCACCTGCGATCAGCGGATGCAAGTCACACACGCTCTCTCCCCTCCCTCCCTCTCTCTCTCCAAGTTAGCAGCAAAGAACAAAAAAAAATAGCTCCGTTAAGGATAAGAGCGGGAGCGGAGGGGTGTGCGCGCGTCTGCCGGGGAGCGCCGGCGAGCGGAGGACACCGCCGACGGGTCCGCACACTCCTCCCGCCTCGCCAAGTGAAGCAGCAAGTTTGCCGTGCACCTGTTTGAGCAGCTCGAACCCCCGTCGCCGCCGAGCCCCGAAAGTGGTTTGCAAAAGGGAGAAAGTTTTTCGCCGACGGGGTCGCCGATCGCCCTCCTCGCGGTTTTCTTCTCCTCCTCTTTTTTTTTTTCTTCTTTCTTTTTTTTTTTTTTTTTCCGAAGGCGGTCGCTACCTAGATACGAACGGGTTTCGCCTCGCTCGCTCCCCGTCCGCCCGGGCTCTATGTTTGATTCATTTTTCACGTCTGGCGCCGGTGGAAAATAAAAAAGCTACTTGAATGTACAGCATGATGATGGAGACGGACTTGCACTCCCCCAGCGGAGCCCAGGCCCCCACGAACCTCTCGGGGCAGACCGGAGCGGGAGGCGGTGGAGGAGGCGGCGGCGGCGGGGGGAACAAAGCGAACCAGGACCGGGTCAAGAGACCCATGAACGCCTTCATGGTGTGGTCGCGGGGCCAACGGCGGAAGATGGCCCAGGAGAACCCCAAAATGCACAACTCGGAGATCAGCAAGCGCCTGGGGGCCGAGTGGAAAGTCATGTCGGAGGCCGAGAAGAGACCGTTCATCGACGAGGCGAAGCGGCTGCGGGCGCTGCACATGAAGGAGCACCCGGATTATAAATACCGGCCCCGGCGGAAGACCAAGACCCTGCTCAAGAAGGACAAGTACTCGCTGGCCGGGGGACTGCTGAGCGCCGGCTCGGCCGGGGGAGGCCCGGCCGGTGTCGGCGTGGGCATGGGCGTCGGCGTCAGCCCGGGCGGCGTCGGGCAGCGGCTGGAGAGCCCCGGCGGCACGGCCAGCGGCGGCTACGCGCACATGAACGGCTGGGCCAACGGCGCCTACCCGGGCTCGGTGGCGGCGGCGGCGGCGGCAGCGGCGATGATGCAGGAGGCGCAGCTCGCCTACAGCCAGCACCCGGGCAGCGGGGGGCACCCGCACCACCCGCACCCCCATCATCCGCACCACCCGCACAATCCGCAGCCCATGCACCGCTACGATATGGGCGCCCTGCAGTACAGCCCCATCTCCAACTCGCAGGGCTACATGAGCGCCTCGCCCTCGGGCTACGGCGCCCTGCCCTACGGCTCCCAGCCCCACCAGAACTCGGCGGCGGCAGCGGCGGCAGCGGCGGCGGCGGCGGCCGCCTCCTCGGGGGCGCTGGGCGCCCTGGGCTCGCTGGTGAAGTCGGAGCCCAGCGTGAGCCCGCCAGTCACTTCGCACTCGCGGGCCCCGTGCCCCGGGGACCTGCGGGAGATGATCAGCATGTACTTACCGGCCGGGGAAGGCGGTGATCCGGCAGCAGCAGCCGCCCAGAGCCGGCTCCACTCCCTGCCCCAACACTACCAGAGCGCCAGCACGGGGGTGAACGGCACCGTCCCCTTGACGCATATCTGAACCCCTACCGGTACCGGAGCGGCGGAGGCAGGCTCAGGTGCGAGCACCGGCTCGGCCCCCGGGCCCCGGCCCCGGCCCCGGGCCGTCCCGCTGGACTGCGCGCCCCGGCGCTGCCACCGCACGCTCAGCCCCGGCCGCCTGCCCGCATCCCGGCCCCGCGCCGCTCCTGCCCCGCTCCCAGGTTCCCCCCTCTTATTTTTGCCTCTCGCTCCCCTTCCCTCCCGTCGTCCCCCGCCTCTCTTTTTTTTTTTTTCTTTCTTCCTTCCTTTTTGTACAGAAATGTTTTGATGTTCTTGTAATAATAATAATAAATAATAATAATAATAACGAGAGAGAAAAAAGGTAACGGTTGCTTTACTTACCTTTTTTGGTTTTAGAAGGACTAGTTTATGAAACTAGTTTTAGTCTGAACTTCTGTGTTTTATCGAGACTTTTTGTACAGTATTTATCAGTCACCCAAGAGGCATAGTGCGTTTATTTGCAAAAGAAGAGAAAGAGAAAATAAGAGAGAAAAACAGGAAAAAGGGGGGGGGGGAAACGGTGGCGAAAAGACAAAAAAATACCAATAATAACCACAAAAAGTTGTAGGCGATGCCAACTTTTATACCGCGCGGAACTGCTACGATTTCCGTCACGGATCGCTTCTTGCGAAGGTTTTTTTATTGACTAATTAACTCGAAGTTGATGAGGAAACAGTTCTCATTTATTACTCATGTACTAAAGCAAATCCAAAAGAACAGGTTTTTGTAGATATTCTGGCGGTTCTGTTGGGTTAGGGGTTTTTTTTGTTACTTGTTTGTTTATTTATAAAACTTTTTTTTCTTTTGGAAGCTACATTTTTTTCCTGGGATTTGTAAAATTTTATTGTATCTGGATATTTTTGTTTGTTTTCTCTTTGGTTTTGTTTTCTTTTTGTATCATTTCTTGTAAATGCACTGTGAAATAATTTTTATTTAGGCGTTACAAAGGAATTCAGATTCTGTACATAGTTTACTAAAAAGCTTTTCTGCTACACAAAAATCCGAAGGATGCCTCCTTTTTTTTTTTTTTTTTAGTTAAAAAAATTTCAAAGCGGAAAAAGTCACCTGGTTTTTAAAAACAAACAAACAAAAATTACCTGGAAAACTTAGTAGTGTTTACCATGGTAAGTCTGGAAATACAGCGGGTATACCTAAATTTTGGATAGGAAGTTTTAAACAGCAGCGGCAAACAGAATGAAATGCAATCTGAAGTAAATGTTGATGTTCCCTAACCTGTGTGAATCAGGAGGGATGAAGGTAGATTTATTTTAATACTCGTTCCCTACTGCAAGGGAAGGCCTCTTACTGCGTTACTGATCTAGCCGTGAACATTTATTTTATGGACTTTATGGCTGGGCTGGTGGTCTAGATCTTGCCGGGGCAGTAACTTTCCCCCTGGGGGTGATCGGGTGCTGCCCGCCCCTACTCGCCTCGGGCCCCCGTTCGGCCGGGAGTTCCCGCCGGCCCAGGGGGGCACCCACCTCCCCGAGAATCGAGAAGGCACTGGCCAGCGCGGCACTTCCCCTCTAATTAACACCATGAAAAGAGAAAGAGCTTAGTTTTGAGCGTCCCGAAAAGATAAGCGAACTCTAAACCTCAAGCCCGAAAAGGAGCCCTATCCCTCCGGAGCATCCCGGGGGTCGAGCGGGGAACGGCGAGGTCACACGTTTCTGCCCCCCCCGACGCCACCCCCCCCCCCCCCAATTTTCAGCGACTGGTGCTAAAGCTGTCGAGCAAAACGATGCGTGTCAGTTCGTTGCAGAATTTTGTTCAACGCTTTGAAATTTAATTTAATTTTTTTTTAGCGGTTGATCGATACTTTTCGATATGTTCGATTGAAAAGTTTGCTGTAAACTACTGTAGCAAATGAATTTTTACCATAGTTATAACTACTTAAACAAAATGAAAAAAAATAACTTCCATGACTGTAATGTCGGTGGCAGCAGGCTGTAGGACTTTTTAAATTATCTTTTAGCGCTGGCGAATAAGTACTTCGTCCATAGTGACTGGGGAAGTTTTAGTTGGTTAAAGAGGAGCCGTTTCGGGTCCCTGTTAGAGATTGCACTCCTATAATGCTGACATGTCAATTGACATATATAACTCTTCGGAGTCATGTTGATAAATTTGTATAAGTCACTCGTACTTTAAACTGAACACAGAATTTTCATGGAAGGTGTCTATTGATTTCAACCGAAAATAAGCCCCACACATCTTTTTTTCTTTTTCTTTTTTTTTTTTCCCCTACTATTTGAGCCTTTATCACAGCGAGGTGTGTGCGGGTTCAGTCAACAGGCGACTTTTGGAAATTCTCAGCCTCCAAACAGAGCACACAGAAAGCAGGAAACTGTGAGAAACCTTCCGTGGTGTCGGTTACCTCCAGCCAAACACAGCCCTAGATGTAATTTAAAATATTAATAGCTGTACTTTTAGATATGCAGATTAAGCTGGTTACCTGTTGAACCGTTGTTGAAATGTATTATCCTTCATGTGCATACTACGCACTCGTAAATATCTAAACACACTGTAGATAGCATCATGACCGAAGAGGAGAGTGTGTGTGTGTGTGTGTACATATGCACATGCAGACACATATATATCTGATGCAACCCTGTTACGTGTCTTTTCTTTTAAGGGTCATAGCTACTGAAAATCACATTTACTGACTACGCAGAATAGAAAAATCCCAGTGAGACAATCCTGTATCGCTGAACACGCCTGATGGAATAGGAGGATTGGGACGATCAAGGGAGAAAAGCAAATAAACACTTGTTTATTTGTGTCCGAATAACAGAAATACTATGGGGGAACGCTTAAAAAAGGGAATATTACGGCTCTCTCCTTTTAAAGAGTTTTCCCTCCTACTCTCAGAATTTTGCGGCTCAATGGTGTTATGCCTTGAATAATGGGAATACCTGCACTTTCAACACAAGGGGATTAAACAGACCCAATTTCGGTATATATTTAAATAATCTTCGAATATTCTTTCAAAGAAATACATTTCGCTCTTCAAAAGGCCGCCCTCCAAAAAACAAACAAACAAAACAGCAAATAAACAACAACAACAAAAAAACCTCTACAAAATACCAAAACCATCCACTCACCCCACCCTCCTCCCTGAAACATCATCAGGGTAGAATTTTTTGCTGCTTTTTGTGCTGCTTGTGTTTTACTGGTTGGTTTGGCAGTTCACTTTACTTGAGTTAAACTTCACGTTTGGATATACAAACGAAACAACTTTCCTAGGCAGATGAGTTGGGTTTAGGTACAGTAAAATAATTAGGTCTTCGGGCTTTTTGCTGTGCGAGTCATATATAAGAGAATAATTGAATATGCAAAACTAAGAATAGGTTTAAGCGATTTATGGTTCAAGTACATTACATCTAAAACTGTATGAAATGTTCCTCCTTTAACATGATTGACAGAGCTATTAAAATTACACATGTGGAAGAATTAAACCAAAAAGTCATCTCTTGTTCAGTAAAAGAAAGGACAATCCAGGGAGTAAAGCGAAGGGGAGCGGGGTGGAGGTGCCCTCTCTGCGGAGTTAGGCTGCGTGTAGCGTGGGGAGCTTGGGGTCAAGGCCCCCCGTGGGCCAGATCCCGCCCCCGCAGTCAGCGCTCTGACGGAGGGTCCCTCTGCCCCAGGCGGGGGGCGGCGGCAGAGCAACCAGAAGGACAGGAGGCACAGAGCGATAACAGATTTGATCCGCTCCAAACTTCGAGCCAAAACGCAAACTTGGCCTGAACTCCACAGCTCTTTCCCAACGGTTCTTCCCCTACTTTTTTTTTTTTTTTTTTTTTCCCCTCTCCTTCCCCCCACCGTACGCGGATCGCTGAGCTCTTAGGAGTGGCGCCGGGCTCCGGCGAAAAGCCGTTCCCTCCAGTTCCACTCCTCCGTGCCCTCAGCCGGAGTCACACCGCAACAAGCGCCGGGCGGGGCATCGGTGGGACGGCTCCGAGCCTCTGAGAGCAACGGAGCGGGAGAAGAGGGCACATTAAATCGTCCATGAAGATAAAAAGAGGGACGATTCCAGAAACCAGAGCCAACGAGCCCGGAGGGCCATAGCGGGAAAAGAAGCCCCTCAAAATGCTCCTTCAGTGGACGGGGGATGGGGAGGACCCTCCCTCCCAGCTGCGCCACATGCAGGCGACATCAGGCTGGGTCACCTGAACGTCTGACGAGGTTATAGCATTTTATTATCATGCGTAAACTGCCAGGGAAGAAAAAACCAAACCAAACAAAATAAAAAAACAACATTAAAGAAAAAGGCGCCACAACATCACACATATACACTCCTCCGCTGAAAACTAAACCAAACGGCTGATTTGGGAGTTGTTGTAGAGTAAAATAGAACTTAAAAGACGCGAACTTGGCAGGTGCTTGTGGGTTATCTGGACGGGATGCGCTCCTTGGCCTGGCGCCGACGCTCTCCCACGCCCAACGATACCCCCGCCCTTCCCGGGCACTCACCGACCCTTCCCTGCCCTTTTCTGCCCCGCCCTCCCCCCGGCACACTTTCTGCCAGCTCCCCCCGGTAAGCTCCAAGCCTCCCCTTCCCTCCTACATTCAGCAACACGTGGGGAGCGCCGGGAAGGGGCAGTCCCGTGGGGGCGGACAGCGTCAGCGTGTCCGTGTGTCTGTGTTGTCCGTGTGAGTGTGCAGGGGACTGAGCTCGCTAAGCAAGTACCCCACAGTCGTGGAGCAGTGAGCCTGGGTGATGTTGTTCGTGGGGTGCGAGTGGGTCTCTGCGAGCTGCAGCCCCAGGAAGTGAAGTGCCCCCGATGCTGTCAGAGGGGCTGCAAATGAATGATGCAAGAGGGAAACTGGGGTGGAAGGAGGCGAGAGGGGTGAGAGAAAGGGAGGGAGAACGCGGGGACAAGGAAGGGGGGGGGGTGTTTGGAGAGCGAGGGATTAGCGAGGAGAGTCCTGACCCCGAGATCAACGGCCAGTCAAACCCGTTTACAATCACCCGGCGGAACACCGACGGCTCCCGCTGCAAGCCAGCGGCCGGCCGAGCAGCCACCGAGACCAGACCCCGCCGTGGAGGGGGAGTCTGGTGGGGGAGGCCCCGGCCCTGCTGCGGGGAGAAGGGAGATGCCACAGCCGGGAGGGTGGAAGAAGAGAGGTCCCAGCGGGAGGTCGGGAAGCTGCAGCGGGTGGCGGTGGGGAGAATGCTGCGGTGCGCCCCGTCTCCCGACCGCAGCCTATTGGCCTCTCACCGACAGGCAGGAGGGGAAAGGAAGGAGGGAGGGTTCCAGGCGTGAGACGCGGGGGCGGGCCGAGATATCTGGGAAAAACAAGCGCGTTGCTGTCAGCCGGCAAAGGCCGCCCTTGAACTCCTCACGGGACCCTCCCGGGATGGGAGACACCAAAGCCCGGCTCCAGTCATGCGTTCAGCGGCGGGCGGGCGCAGGCCGCCCTCCCGGACCGCGGGCCATCTGCTGCACGGCTACCGGGGGCGGGGGATGGGAGTGGGGCAGGGGGGCACGGCCCGACGGGCCGCCGGCAGCGGCGGGTGGGCGCCTCGACTGCCGCTCCGCGCCCCGCGGGGCACTGGCGCCGCCGCTTCGCCATGCCGCGCACACCCCACGCACACAGACACTGCACAGGGCGGGGAGACGATACACACTATCTTCTTATTTTTGGGGGGAGGGGGGGAGGAAGGGAGGGGGAAGCAAGCGGTCCCTCCACCTCGCGGCGTATTGGCTCCTCCTCTTCCAGAAAACTCAGCACCCCAAAAAGCGAGGATACTGGGTAGTTCGGCCGTCCCCCACAACCAGCACCGAGCACCTCTGCGCACACTGTCCGAGCCGAAGGGGATTCGAAGCCGATGGGCCTGGCCCGATCCGGAGACATCCCTCCTAAAAGAGCTGAGTGAAGCCACAAGCACCTGCTGCCACGCGTGGCCCCGCTCTGCGAAACGCGGCGCCGACTCGCTCCGCTGCCCTTCCGTCTCCCGAGCACCACGGGCACTCACGCAGCTCCAGAGAGGGCTGGTTCCCAGGAGCGGTAGGCTGCGGCCAGAGGGTACTGTCAAGATTAAGCGAATCTCCCTGGGTTCTTTCTGAGGTTAGCTAGGGGTGGATGCTGCTTTCTGGAAGGGGAAATGAAGTCTGAGTTTCCCACGGTCGAGATGGAGAGGAGTCGAACAGCAAAGCTTGGCTGAAAAGTGACTTCTGGAAAGGCAAGACCAAAAGAGAGGCAGAGGAGGCAAAACGTGTTGGGACACGGTCTTGCTGAGCTCCGAGCCGGACACAGCGGTGTCCGTGACTTTAGCTGGTGTGAGCAAAGTGTCTGCAGAGAGGGACAGGGGGGAGTGGTGGCCACCAACTCCCGCTTGCCGGGCGGCAGGAGGGACAACAGATTATGGGTGCGGGGCAGGCAGGGCCATGCATTCCTGTCTGCTCACTCCAACACCACCGCGCCTTTGCTGAGCAGCATCAAAAAGAGTTGGGACACAGGGGCGGCCCCCAGGTGCAGGACGGCAGGCAAAGGAACGGGGAACCTTGGGTGCAGGTACAGATGTAACCTAAAGGTTTTAGTTAGAGAGGCTGAAGGGAAAGCCTGCTGCCTTTTACACTCAGTGAACCATTCTGCTGTTGGAGGAAAATTTGCAGAACTAAAGATTACCCAAGTAAAGGTTGGAGGCTCTTGAGGATCTTTGATGTAACAGCAGTGCTGTGTATGGGGTCTGTTCCTGTGGTCACATGCCCAAAGTGGTAAGGGGTGCTAGCGGGAGACCTGGAAGCCCTTCAAGTCCTTACACCTAAACCTGGGACACCACTAGCGATACCTCTGTAGGATAGGCTAGAAGTCAGTAGGAGCCCGCTGAGCTGAATCACACCCCTGTATGTGCCGTCAAAGAGTCTGGTGAAAACCCCATCCTTTAACACGTGAGGAGCTGGTGTTGAGTGAGGAGCAACCGCCAAAGAACACTGGCCCCTGGCTGTAGGGTAGAAGTAGTGGGGCCTCTTGACGAAGAGCACATACCCCACCCCCAATTTACAAAGCCTTGGAGTGCCCTCGTACAGTTTCATGCCTATCTTCCCTGGACGGTGTAATTCTCTGAAGGGCGGAGCCTTCAGAAAGGTCTCCTTTCAAGAAAGTCATTCAATGCTTTAGCACGGCCTGTCAGGATGGGTTTGGGGGTAATATGCTTCATGCTCAGTAAAATCTCATTGTCCACGCTTTCAGACCGGACACCTCTCATTGATTTGGAGAAGACGTGTGCCACAGTTAACTGTGACACTCAGATAGAGGGACTATCCCTCAGAAATCTTAAAAAAAAAAAAAAGACAATGAAAGCAAAGAGAAACAGGAGAGCATCTGTCGGTGGTCAAACAATTGGGCAAGTGCTAGAGGGTGAGCTGAGATCTGAGTGGGAAAACGTGGCTTCAGCCAGGGGCAGACCAGCGTGGGCTGAGGAATTGCAGCCGACATGAGGCGGGGAAGGACTGGAGTCTGCAAAGGGTGCATTTAGGAAAAGAATAGCTTTCACCGGGAGGAGGTGAAATATAGTTTACCAAGGCATAAAACTCCATAGCAACTAGGAACTAGCGGTGAACAAAGGCACCATACATCCACGTAGGGGGTGAAGGTGCCAGGGGAGTAAGGAGATGTTTATTTCCTACCCAAAAATTGTCTCGCACAGAATTCAGAAGTATTGACTTCAAGTCTTTTTTTTTTTTCTTCCTCCAATGTAGAAAAAATGTGTAGGAAGATTGTCTTCCTAGAACCATTGGACAGTGGATAGTTCAATCCTAGTCAGATTAGAAGAATGAATGGCTGTTCAGGGTTGGAACTACAGACACAAGTAGCCCAAAGCCAGGAAAGACCTAAAAGCCCAAGCGGGGGAGTTCAAAACGGAGTATCAACATGAAAATAATTCCTATCTGGTGGGGAAAGATCTGAAACCATCGACAGTGTTTCCGAGTTACATTCACTCCAACTGTGACCTTCTTGCCTTGCACACAGGATATCTTTATCTTTTGGAAAAGTCTTGAGTAATCCCTTGATCAAGTGATTATATTAACTTTCCATATTACCTTTTATTTCACCTGTAGATAGCAGAAGAGTGAAAGAGTCTTTGCTTTTGTTAAGGAATGGCTTGGGTTTTTTTTCTCATTATCTGAACCTTTGCGCATTATCGGTCCTACCTTCCTCTAAATTGCTTTTCAGTCCCAGGGCAGGTGAAGGCATCATGGTTCGCCGTCGTCCCCCTCCTCCCCAATGCTAAAATGTAGGAAATAATGCAAAACACAAAATGCTATGCCATCGAGTCACTGTGAGCACGTGCATTTTCTACCTTGAAGGACCATGAAAAAGAAAGCAAAACTAATTGGGAAACGCCTTTTAAAATACACAGCGTAGGTGAGCTCAGGTTTGTATATGTCAAGATGGAGAGACTGGAGGAGAACTGTGAATGTCAGATTCCATAATATAGCTCAGGAAGAATAAAACTGGGGGGGAGTGGGGGAGAGGGGGAAGAAGATACGAATAAGGCAGGCATGGAATTTAGCCTAAAAAACTCAGTGTGTCTTGAACTGCCATAAGAATGAAGAGGAGTGATACAGGCATGCAGTGCATTTTCCAAATCACTAATTTCCATGCTCTGGTGTCACATGTTTACTTATGTGTCTTATGGAACGGCCGAGAACAAAGTAATGAGACTAGAACTTATTTCTCCTTCCAAAAGCATGTTTATGTTCCTCTCAGTTTCTAACTTTCTAGCAAGGCTGAGGAAGTTTCTGCTATCTTTCCAGCTAAAATGTCCATTTAGCTAAGTTCTGGGTCACAACATAGGGACAAATAGTCTTCTAATCGTTTTGCTTTGATTAGAGAGCTGCAGAGAAAAGCTCTGTGTGATTTTCCCGAATATATCAACATCTCAGTTTTAGGATTCGCAGACCAAAGCTCACTAGATAAGTGGGACAAGCTCGTCATGATGAACATGCCACAGATCCACATATTTAAGATAAGGAAAGCAACTAAGTGGCAGTATTACAAAAGGCATCCTTGGGTGACCAAATGAGCCCAACCAGGTAGAAGCTTGCTATGTAGCTGTATTATTCAGTGGGTAGTTTCAGGTAGGTAAACTGAATGTGTTCCTGCATCTCAGACATGTTTTAAATGTCTCATAATACCTAAACTATATGTTCATGTACTCACAGCTAAGGGTTCTTGTTTGGGCATCTGTATTTATCATCTATCTTAAGTTGCCGTAGCTGCTTAATAAGAGAAAATACTGCAGGTGAAAGGTAAGGTTATTGTCATGAAAAGAGACAAACTCAGAGTCTCAGAGTCCCTTGTTAAAACATGGTCTCTGTTCCTCAGGATATTCTTGCCGATCTCCTTTAACGAGCAAAAGCCAGTACACATTAAAAAAAAAAAAAAAAAAAAAAAAAAAAAGAAGAATCTTTAATAAAAGTCAGTGTGTGGATACCAACTGCTTCATAAATATATGCAATGACGTCACGTACTGGGGAACATCCCTTCATAGTTTCCGGACGTTTGCTGGAGAATGCAAGTCTCCAGAGCTGCACTTAAGATTCAGGGTTAGCCGAGGGGTCTTGTCGTACCTTCTAGTTTTATTATCACATACCTATTGCCTAACAGGTAGAGGACTCGCTACATGTGTGAAAATTGAGTGATGAATGGAAGTATGGAGGCGGAAAATAAGAGCTAAAATTCACAGAGGATAGGGTTTGGCTTTTGTGGTGCGAGACATAATAATTTAAAAAAAAATGAAGAAAGGGCAGCAAAAATATTATAGAAGCTCCGTTCGTATTCTATGAAACAGCTGAACAACATCTGGAATAGATTGCTTTCCGTCATCGGGCATTATATAGTTAAGTGCAGCCACAAAACACTTGAAGGGGAAACTTCGACATTCCCTCCGCCGGTGCGCACGCCTCGCTTAGCGAGAACACCCGGCTTAGAGGGATTTCCACTGTCTCTCTGGAGACAACAAACAGAACTGTGAAATATTGATTTCGAAAAAACTCTTCGAGTTTTCGGTGGAAGACGGCTGCCTTTTTCCTATGAACAGGGAAAAAAGGATTTTTTGGACGGAAAGCAGGGATGGAGGCAGCTGCGATAAAGCCTCCTGCCGTCCTGCCCCCAGCCAAAGGGGCTGCTGGTTCAAACCGGTCCGGACTTTAGAGCCCGTTACTTTGAAAATCAACCTGATTAGACAAACTATTTGCCAAACATTATTCTGTGAAGCCCAGAACCTGGCTACCCCGTGAGCCCACCTCCGCCCCTCCGGCAGCGCCAAGTAGTTTCTTACAGAAAGCGGTGTGAGCAGCCCCTTCCCACCCCGCCGTGGCACCTTCACCCCCGCCCCGCTGCCCCGGTGCTCCTGCTCAGTAGGTTCACGGCTCCCCCCGACTCCTGCTCGCATTCTGCGTGGGGAGCAGGATTCTGCGCCCTCCGTGGGGGAAGGCGGCCCCCAACAGGGGGGAGAGGAAGAGGCCGGGTGGTGACAGCGTGGGTGCCGGTGGGGAGGCCCACACTCGGGGAGCAGCTCCGGGGCCAAGGCCGTGGCGTCGCTGCGGAGATAAACGCCTCTTGTCCCTGGAGAGGGGACACGGCACAAAGGTTCGCCTGACTCGGGGGAAGCCGAGGGCAATCACGCTGCGGAGGCCTCCACCTTGCGCTTTCCCTAGTGGGGCAGGCGGGGATAGCCCCTGGTGGATTTTAGCAGGGGTTAAATCCGGCCCCAGAGGTTCCCTGTCCGGGGAGCTCGGGGGTATTTCAGGGGCCGGCACTCACTGCGGAGGGCCAGCCCTGTCCCCAGGCTGTCGTGCTCCACATCCTTGCTGCAATCCTGATGCCCTTTGCTTTTGTCCACTAGTGACCAAATGGTAATTTCTATGACCTAAATTGCAGTCCTTTTCTTTGCTTACCTTCTTTCTCTAACTATGTGTTTTTAGTAATTTTGAGAGAAGTCAAATACTTATGGGAATTGAAAAAGCATGACTGACTTTAGAAATATTCTTCCGAAACCTGTGAAAATGTTAAGCTTGGGACTGCAGTATTTTTGCATCTGCACAAAACATGAACCAATTCAAAGGAACACCTCATAGAGGGAGAGAAAAAAAAAATCTACAGTAATTCAGCAGTAAAACCAAAAGTCAGAAAATTTTTTCTTAAACGAGAAGTCACAGAAGAAATATATTTTCTTATACCAAGGAAGAGATATTTTGAAGAGTTTTCCTAATTGAAGCACCTCTGAGACGTGTATTTTCTTCTCCAACAGCAGGTTCTGTATTTTGCTGAGTGTCGTCGTACCACCCATACAGAAAAAATACTGCACGAGAAGCAAGGAATGTTGACACACAGTTAAAGAGTGACTTTCTTAAAGAACAGTATACTTCTACCTGACAGCAAGATGATAATAGAAAATGACGTTTAGAATTTTGCCACTGTGCAGAATACTTTCTGAACTTGTAAATAAACATAAACTAAACAAATATTATTCTCATTTTGTAAACTTCGCAATACAGTTACTGCAGACTGCTAAGATCACTCCACTTTCCCTCAACCATACAACACAGATATTGCCAAATTGAATTCCCTTATTATTTCTTAGAGACAACAGTTGTTAAACAGGAGAATGAAGACTCCCTAATTTAAATGCCAGCTTTCACGGAAAAAAAAAATTAAAAAAGGGGAAAAAAAGATAAAGAGAAAGCAAGAAAAATTGTGGTAAGCTGTTTTTAAAGTGAAAAAATTTGAGGTGTCTGTAGGAAAATGGCCTAAAGGTGACTAAACTAGTGTTGTCTCTTCCTCAGTGTATAAGTCTTCTGCAGGTTATTTTTCCCTAGTACAAATGTAATTTAATAGCCGAGATGGATATTGTTTCACTTTCAGCTATCTGCTCTATACTCCGGTCTCATTCTACATTAGATGATTACCTTACTGTCCTATATGCACAATTTAAAGGGAATTACCTATTACTTCAATTATTTGTTTCTTATCAACTGATGTTACACTACAAGGATTTGCATTGAAAGGACACAAAGAAAGAGCAAGTCATGGCACATTGCCAAATAAAAGAGTAATGTTCTGGTGAATTTAGCCCAAATAATTTACTGCTATATAAAAGTGGAAAAGTGGAAGGTGAACCCTTTGACCAATAAATCTCTTCTGCATGTGAAACCCTTATCTTGTCCCCTCCAATATATTCCACACTAGGAAGCCATCATCATTGGCTCTGGTTTGTTATTTGTAAACCTTGATCTTCTGCACTCGGTGTCCTAAATATGGATAATTAGCATCAGTTTATCACGCCTCTGCATATTTTCTCTTCTCTCCAAACATGCATGCTTCTATTGGCTGCCATTCTGTCACAGAAGATTATGGAGACAGATTGCAGAGAATGAATGTGCTAAACGAGATTAGGAAGGAATAGAAATAGCAACTTGGCCAATAAATTCCTCGTGAGAGCCTTATCATACAATTACACGTTGACTTGTTTCACACTCTCCCAGCCTCTTAATCCAACGCCCCCACCAAGAATAAAATTTCACTAATTTCTGAATTACTGCATATCCTCATGACTTGTCACTGAGAATGGTTGGAAGGAGCAACACAGTCGAAAATAGCGCATCAAACTTCCAAAAAGAAACTTTACAGACAGAAAGAGATGTGGCTTTAAACCGGTTTTGGCCATATGCAGAAGGTTTTGTTCAGCAGAAGCGTCAGGACTTCGACATCAAGACATGTTCCTCTGTGCTTTTACTCCCTAACTCTTTATACCGGGTGTTACCTTATCCTTTGGAGGAACTTGGGGATCAGAATACGGTGCGTTGATGCTGCTAAACTATGCACCTGCTGTGCAAACGACTCTCTTCAATGAGCGTCTACAAACTCGCCAGAAAGCAGTGGCGAAAACTCCTACTGCCGTCATCGGTTTCTGGGACATTCCTGAAAATGCGGTAATTGAGAAGACACCAAAAGCATGACAACAAAGCGAGACAAAATCGTGCTGAACCCACAAGAAACGTCTATCAGCTCTGTGGAGTTAGTTTTGTCCCTTCTACCGGGGTTATTTCAATGTGGACTTCAAGAAAACATGATTTCCATGACGTAATTAAGAGGCATGGCTGAACCCGTCAGAAAACATCATCTTTGGAAATGCTGGAAATGTCCATTTCCCCCCTTATACTAGCCGAAGAGGAGGACTTGCAAGAAGTATTCATGTTGTCATAATGTTATGTTCATTATTTTAAATATGTGTAGGAGGACATAAATGGAATAAAAAGTCCCAAGACTGGAAGTTAAAGCTTTGCTCAGTTGATCTACACTCAGAGGTTTGATGTCACAGTGCACTTATCTTACAATTTAGCAGAGTTAAAGACATTTTACCGTGTTTATCACAGTGAAAGGACTTGCTTTAGAAAGGAAGGTGTTTGTATAACTCCAGTAATTGTTTACCCTAATAAATGTGAATCTTCAACCACAGACAGAACTCGGATGAGAAATGTGATGAAGTTGTTCTTTGTATTCCCAAGTTGCTTAGCGTCACTCCTGCCTGTGCAATCGGATGCAGTGAAGGGATACGTGTCGCAAGTGTTAAGGATGCGCTAAATAAGGGGATTCGTTCGAGTGGGACCTTTCCCGCTCCCTTTTTCCCGGTGTGGAAGCAATCCGGGCGGCAGTGGAGAATCCCCTCTTCCCCCAAGCTGGGGACCGAGGGGCGGCCGCGACCTTGGGCATGGGAAACGCGTTCTGCGAGTACCGCAGAGTCTTGGCCCTCTGAGTTATCCTAAAGTGGGTTTAGTGGTGTTAGAGTTGATTTTTTTTTAAAACCTGCCCATTGCTTTTCTCTTGCTCTCCCCCGGAATTTCGTTTGGTATGCAATCACTTCCAGATGGAAAACCAGACTGCGATTGAGAGTCACATTTATACAGAGCCTTAAAACCATACCGCTGTGGAAAAGATTGAGATGAGAATAACATAACTCCGTGGGACAGCAAGACAGCCTGCTACCTATTTGGTGCCTCAAGAACCTTTGTGGTCACATAAAGTAAAATTTTAATAACTCTCCCTTATTTCCTTTTTCCTTTTCTTGTTATATCCATAGGCTTTTATACATATTCATATGCACGTATATCTATATGCATACACGCATATATATATATGTATGTATGTATGTATACACACACACACATCCCCCGAGTGAATTGGGATTGGGCAGAGAAGCGTTTGCCATTAATCTGGGAACAAACCGCTAACCTCGGTGACTGGTATTTTAGCTTTTCTTTTCTCGCTTCTCTCAGTGCGGGGAGAGCAGTAAAGCTTGTGTGGACTGATTGTGAGGGGCTCTGCTGGAATTTGGCAGGCCAGGGGCTTGGAGAGAAGCCCCATGCTGACTCCTATTCAGCGGGCCAGTTTTCTGCGAGCTTTGGAAGTTTCACTCAGCCGTGCACTCAATGGCTTCACAAAGCTGATTACAAGCTTCAGCGCATTCCTGAAGGAGCCAAAAGCGACGCAGGTGCAAACGAGCCGAGGGAGCCCCTTATCCCGGTGACAGAATGGGACAAGCTGGGAAAGGCTTGGACCACACAAATCCAAGGCTCACCAGGCAGCAGCAAGCCTGCCTTGGGAACCGGGGATCATTATCCGCTCCATTCAGCGGGGACCCAGCGGCGGTAGCGGCACGTCCCAAGGCTGGGGACGGCTCCCGGAGCTTTCCGTCCCGGGTGGGAGCCGCGCCACTTCACCTGGCATCCCCTCTCGGCTCCCTTCGCGGCTGCCTCAGGCATGGACCTGAGGTGCCCCTGTTCCCCCGAGCTGATTTGTATTCCAGCATCTCTTAGGCTTCAGCCTGTCGCCTGAAGTACCTCGCAGTTTTTTTCCCCTATTGCCCCATCACACACGAAAAACCTCCCACCCCTGTCCCTCTTCCCTCTTCCCTTACCCAGATAAATACGGTGCTTAAGGGTCTGTCTGGAAACCCAGCACAGAAAACGCACTGATCCGAAATGGCAGGTTTCCTCCCGGCTGAAGTTCTCTAACAAACACCCTATTTTGAAAACTGCCTTTAATTCCAGAGAGAAACCAGCCGAGAGTGCACCCGCCTTCCCTTCCAATTACTCGAGCCACTCGATTCCCACAGAAATCTCCCGCACCATAAGTGCCTGGTGAATGCTTTCTGACTCGGTGAAAGCAGCCCACGGTCCCTGCCCTTCCTGTCTCCCCGGCGAGCGAGGGGGTGGCGAGGAGTCGAGGGGGTCTCAGTGCCGGAGAGGGTGAGGCGTGATTTCTTTTAATTAGGGGTTCTCGGAAGGAGTTCCTGTCGCCTCCGCTCCCTCGCACCCTTTCCTCGCTCTCAGCCCTTCCTCTCCAGCCGGGAGAAGAAGCTGCACTTTATTTCGCTGCAAAATTAATTACGGTCCTTCCCCGTATCAATTACGGAGGAATCAGCCTTTCCTAGGGAGAGGAGAAATAATCAAAAGGCTTTTCAGTCTTGCTGGGGGAGGACGACCTCGGACCGCCGAGCACATAATGCGGCAAGGGAACTGCAGAGCTTCTGGCCGCTGGTTTCATATGCAAATGGAGAGCTGCCTCCAAGTTATCATTATGGTTTTATTTTTTTTCCTTAATGTTATTATTGTGTCGGAGTCTTAATAGCCACATGCTCTACCCTTCCCTTTCAGCGAGGTTTCCTTGGCGATCAGCCACGCCGCTTCTTCCCCGGGCGTGCTGCCCCCGCCCCAGCGCCTGCCCCACGTCCATGTTAATTTCGCCCTATGGAAATGAAAGCGGCCCGGCCGGGCAGCTGATATTAAAGCGATCCCCCGGTCCCGGGGCTCGCCCTTCCCGCTCCTCGCATCGGCCGTGCCTCCGCAGGAGCGCGGCGTGTCGGTGCCGTCGCCCCCCTCGCCCCCCGGGCCCGCCGCCCCTTTCATGCTTGCGAGATGCTGGGGAGGCAGCGGTGCGTTTGCTTGTGCGGAGCACACCGCCTGCAAGCGGTTGCCTTGGCAGAAAGGTGCAGCTTTCTGATGTTCTTTTGTCTGATAACTAATTCAAGTTAATGCGATCTTTATGTAAAGCTAACAGCGGATAATTGTCTATTTTCTCGCCAACAATCTCCATCACAATCACTTATCTGGAAACCTGCGGTTGTATTAATCGTTATATTCCACGAGATAAGCGTCTCTCGAATTATCAGTAAACACTGGAGGGAAATTAAACAAACTCCAGAGCTACTTAAGTTTCCTCTGTAGCTTTTAACCCCTTGCTATAGGTGGGGAGTGGGGGAGGAGGGGAAAAGGGGGGGAACAACGACACCCCTCAAATCAACCTGGGACCGGAACACAACATGAGAGGGGTGTGTGAAACGATGAAGGGACTGAAATTTTGGATAGTTCTGATGAACAGAGTCCTGCTGAAGACATCTTCCATTTGAGATGCCCGTGTGGCAGACAGGCACGCACCTTACGCCCCGCTCGCCGGGCGGGGGTCGGTCTTTAGCGGCCCCTGGGACCTTGTTGGCAATTCTTGTAAATCATGTAATTAAGTGTATTAGTCGCTGCAGGGAAAAGACGAGCAGCTAGGAGAGAAAATACCGAGAGATTAAGCAGGAGTCGCATGGCTTTAGGTTGGATACACGAGGAGAAGAGAGTTCTGCTTCCTTCCGAGAATCACCATATTAGCACAATTATTGGCAATATTTATACTAAAGAGTGATCTGAACCCCAGGAGGGTAACAGAGAGCGCGAGAGAGCGAAACTACTGTGAGAATATGTTTTACTGCTCAGATCCCATCAGTTCCGTTAGGTATAAAGAAATTATAGCAAATTGTTCTGGAAACCCCTCCAGGGAAAACATACTTGTATGACAAAGATTTTGTCTTTTTGAGATGAAGTCAAAACATCGGTGTGAAATGAAACTCATTTTAGGGGCGCTGCCATGTATGTGTGTTTACTCGAGTACCTGGGCGAGGGGGGGGGTGGGGGAAGCAGCCCAAACCATAACATTTCAGTCGTGAATCTGGGCCAGCAGAGCGTTTACAACTTCTTCGGGAAGAGCGAGGCGTCCTCCAGCCTCCCGTCACTCCCCTCACGAAGCCCGGGCTAGGGGCACTGCCCTCCCGGAGGCGGTTGACAGCACTCTGTGCGCTTCGCCTTTCTAGGAGGGTTTTTTCCACGTCGAAAGAGTTTCATGAGCATTAATTTATTAATCCAGGCATTTAGTTACGGAGCAGGCACCCAGGAATTTCAAAACTCGTCTCTATGATGAGCTTTATTAATTGTCAACTATTTTTTAAAGCAAACTGTTATTGACAAAGTTTTCTTTGGGGGCACGACTCCCTTCCTGGGGAAGGGCACGACTACCCTGGGGAAGGTGAGGTTTGGGATGGAAAAAGAAAAAAAACGAACCCAAACCAGAAAAAAATACCCCCAACGTCACCAAATACAAAATAACTCCACGAAACACACAAACCTCGTGTTACTTATTTGTGTGTCGTGGCAGCATAGTTCCAAATATGATCAGGGTTTGGTTTTGGTTTTTTTTAAGTAATCTGTTAACTGCTTAGATTCTCGAATTATTTCTCTCGAGTTAAAAGTTCCCAGGGTAGCTTTTCCTTATGGCATTCGAGAACCATCCCACTTCATCTCTCACCTGAATCTTGTCATCTGTGCCATCTTGAAGTGATCTGTGAACAATGCTGGTCCCTTGGACAGCCCAAGCTGGTCAATCAGGCAGAACAGACTATGCAAATGGAATGGAAAGGCGAAGCGATGAAGAACAGTGGCCCCCATTGTCTTGGGCATTTCAAAGCGAAGCCCAGCTGCAGCAGGCGTTGCTGTCTCGGACCCTTGGTTGCTACTCTAATGTCATCATTGCAAAACATCACATTTTGAAAACTCTACAGTCTGAATGCATGATCAGCCCTCCACAAAGATTTCACTTTGCCGTGACATCTTTCGAAGTCACCAGAAAAAAAGTGGGGGGAAAAGAAAGGGGAAAAAAAGGGGAAAAAAGGGGGGAAAAGCTCCCCCCCCAAGAACTGAGGACTGGGATCCCAGCCACATTGCCCGCTCACATCCCGCAATCCCTCTCCCTCTACTCCTAATAACTGCGGTGCAGCTGACGCCTTTTGCAACCTTTTGGTGGACGCCTCGCCTTTCTTGTTGTTTTTAGAGTCGAGTCGGATGACGATTCAAGTTGCATTTAACTTGTTTTCTGTCGGGACTCTTTCAGGCACTCTAATGAGCTAACGCCGAGGAACGGTCGCTGTGAGCAGGCAGTGAAGTATTTATTCACAGTTCCTTCCAAAACTTCAGATATGCGGGGCTTGAAAAGAGTCAGGCAATGTCTTTGCGAGTGATTAAACCAGCAGCTAAGCTGGGTATTTACGGGTCCGTTAGGATTTTTTGCAAATAGTCGGTTTCTTAATACACTCATGCAGTAGCCGCTGCTAACTATTGCTGCCAGCCCTGCTCCAGCTTCTCCTCCCGGCACTGGTCCCAAAATTAGCCCTGCCATGAGAAACGAACTGAACTTTCAGTTCAGTGAAGCTGAGGGCTGTCAGATGATTAATGTGTATTTTCAAGGGACGAAATCATTGCCTGTGTGTCACTTATTGTTCCTTTTCATTTTCTTTTGTCTGTAGGTGACACTTGTGATCACCATGTGGTGAGCAGAGGAAACTCCCCTCTCTTCCACCCTCATATCAGGAGCCTGTGCTCAAGGAGCAAAGATCTGTGCCACCGGTATCTAAAAATATTGGGGGTTACCTTTGCCTCTCCCCAGCCTCCTGTCTCATAGGAATTAGTGAATCCAAAGCTGCTTCTTCAACAACAGTCTTACAGTGAGCCTACAGAGATGGATAATGCCCCAGCCTCAGACACTGCCTGGTTCGTAAACGGAGTGGTCACATATAGTAGTGGTCACCACTGAGTGTGGACTGGTTAGCACTCATGCAGGAGCAGAGAAGAAAATTTCACCTGTCTAAGAGAGCTGAGCTAAGAAACTCTTAATTATAGTATTTGCAGGACAAAAAAATAATTCAGTGTTTCTTTCCTACCCCTTCAACTGACTCCCTTTAGATTGGGTAATAGATTCTATAATAACATCACATAAATTGTAAAGGATGTAATTATTTAAAAGTAAATAATTATTCACTGTGATTTGGTTGGCTTCCTAAAATTAAGGTTGCCTGATTCATAATGCAGTGTTAGGTAAGAAGGAAAAGATGAGAGTACCAAAGAAAACCAAAGAAAGGTTGAAGTGAATGGGGCAAATAAATTAATGCATAGGTACTTTTTCATCTTCTGGCTGAAAGATCTCTCCCCTTGCCAAAGAGAGTTTTCCAAGGACAAGTACTGCGTTAAAAGAAGACCTGTTTTCAACTACATCAGGTCAAATGAGTAATAGCAGGAACTCAGACTGCTATCTGCCTCATAAAAATGTTTCTGAAGAGATGATATGCATTGTAAGCACCTATCTCTGCCAGGTATTTGTTCACTTGCCACCTTAAAACTTTACCTACCAGATAAATGGATCCCCCAAAATCTATGTACTGGGAGGTGTTGGACATGCTTCAGGTATACCCTCTGGGTCACTCTCTTGCTAGCTTGAATGCTAGAAACCTAGAGGAAAAGCAATATTGTGCAGCCAGTGCCTACACACAGGACAACAGCAATACACATGGCCAGGTACCAAATGCCCTGTTACTGTAAGTGGGTGCATCTTCATCCGGGTCTCTTCTGAAGTACTTCCAGAAAGAGGTTGTGAAGGAGCAGCTTCAAGAAGGAGCAGCAGCTCGTCACGCCTCCCAGGGAGGTGTTGCCTTGGGGATATGTAGGGGTGGGGGCCCTCTCTGTGGACACCACTGTTCCAAGTTGATGATGAGGTGGCCAGACCATGGGAGAGGGACAGATGGACACAAAGATGTCACCATTTCTGACCCCATTAGCCCTATTCTAAGCCCATCCTGCCAGGTGGACCTTGCCCCTTTTCAGCAGCTTGCCAGACTCACATATCAGGGATGAAAGGCCAAAGGTGTGTTATCTTGCTCAGGCTCTCTGTCCCTTTACAGTACCAAAACAGTTCCCATCACTCCAGGTTAGTGGATTGGGCTCTACTTGGAAGAAAATGGTCCCAGATCTGCCCTTTGGGCAGGGTGTTGGGACAACCAGGGAAAACCTTCTTTCCCAGTGGCCCCATGTCCCCCTGCCAATAGGAGCTAATTGGAAACAATATTAGCTTCTCCCTTGAGGAGCAGAACTTTGCTTTTCTCTCACAGCTGGAACTTCTGCCCCTTCCCCCTACCAGCCCCAGTCCTGATACATTCAGCCACAGTTATCTCTGCTCGTGCACTGACTGTATTTTTCATGTTTATTATCATCCAACCCAGTGTAGTGACATCTGGCACAGGCACAACGGGGGGAAGGAAACCATATATTCAGCAAATGGAGCATACAGGGTTTATTTAGGTTTTGTTTTGCCTTGTTTTTCTTATTCTTCCAGTTTCTGTTTAAAACTATGTGAAACAGATAGCTGAGCAACTGTCCCTTATGAAAAATGATCAAAATTCCCAGTATGAAAAATAAAAATTACGGAAGAGCAGAGATGCCAGAAAGAGACAAGAACCTCCTCCTGCTGAAATACAGTTTCTTCCTCCTTCTGTATTTTATTTCATCTCGTGCTCAGATAATGACTTCAAAATGTTTGTGTTAACTCTTTTTATTCAGGATTTGTTCTGGTCTTTCAAACAAGTAGTTTGCTGTAAGACATGTATTTTAAGCAGGTACAAACCACTCTCCTCCAGAGCAGTAGAGCACTGTGAGACACCTTGCACTCCTCAGAACCTTTGCTATTTTTACTGCCATAATAAAAATACAAAAAATTCATTTCCAGAGTAGATATAAAAAAATACATATAGGATTTTCAGTGGAAGCTAGCATCTATTTCATCACCACCTTAATTCAAAGACAGTTTTATAACAGAGTTGTACAATCAGAGTGTATTTCTTCCCTGATAATTCATGCACTGGAAGATTATCAGTGGAGTTGTCTGTGGAAAAAGTACTACACAATGCATTGTATTACCTGACTCATTTTCTTTCAAATTTGACTTAAATTTTAATTTTGGCTAATTACTGTATTGTGATCTAAGTCAGCAATCTCAAATTAACTATCATCTTAACTTTTGAAGAAATCCTACAAATGCATGATAATGATGAAATTTAAATTATTGTCGGTTATTGTGTAATGTCTACACCATGGAAAGCCAAATCTTTAGGTATTTTAATTTCATTTGCATATATAGCATTGTGTTTTTCCTTCTTAATTTTTCAGAGTAAAATTCTCTGCCATTTCCAAACTGTAAAAGTGATATTAAAAAACCTGTTTGGGGTATCTATTTATTTTGTTTTTCTAAACTGAATGATAGCTTCGGTGAAAACGTGAGAGGAAGTAGTTATTGGGAGCAAATTGCCAGCTACTTAGGTTTCTTTGGAAAAGCAACTTGTTGTTTTAGAGGTATCGATGCAGAGTGGTAGAACTGTTCTCTGATCCTGCTAAAACAAGAAACACATTTCAGTGCAATTGACACAGTATTTGTATTTTGGGTTAGCTTCTGGTCTTGTATCTGTTTAAAATATCTTTTGCTCAAGCTCTGATCCAGGGCTGAGTGATGTCACTGTATAATGACTTCTAGTGGGCCATGGATCGAGGCCTTTTATACCACTGTGCCTCAGTAGGCTGAGAAATGTTATTTTTACTGCATCTTTCTTTTCCTGTGAAACCAGATTAATTTGGAATGGATTAGAAATGCTTGAACAGAGATGCTCAGGTTTACTTTTTATGGCAATACTTTTAATTTTAGATATTTCTTACAGATAAATACAATTTGATAGCAAAATAAAACTTTGCATTTTCCAGTATATTTCCACTCATCTTGGATTTTTGTGTGAATCGCACTTTACTTTTACATGCATGTGCTCATTGCCTTGTTTCTGACAACAGAGCACTGAAATTTTTATGTAAATAACAAGCAGAAAGAGAATCTGTTGTAAAACACAGTGTATGACAAATTCATTGAGAGAAGAAAAATAATTTAAATAATGGTTATTCAATAAATGTCAGGAAAGCAATCCCATACCTTCACTGATGCAGGCTGCTATGTAACTTCGAAGAAAGTGATCAAGGAGGACTTCTTATGCAGTAACGTATGGAGCTTTGTTCCAGTGGTTAAGCACATAATTAGAAATTCAGCAAGCCTTACCAAAGAGGGTCATAAACAACCACAATTAAAACTTCAAATCTCTCTCTGCTTTGTATGGCAACATGTACAGGGGGAAAAAAAAAAGGGGGGAGTTTTGGTGATAACTCAGATTATTTTCAATTAAACTTAGATTTAACTCGGAGAGGTGCAAAGCAAAGCAGGCAGAACTTTGCTGCTCTTAGAGGTCATTTCACCTACAAACTGGCAGAATTGCTTCTAAGCATCTCCAGTAAAAGAGGTACAAAAGAGAAATCAAAGTGGAAGAAGAAGTCAGAATGTTACAAATATAACACAGAATCCTTATGTTTTGGTAAGCATCAGTAGGTAACAAAGCAAACTTGAATCTGTACATCACTTTCCTCATCCCATATGCATTGAACAGGCTGAATTTAAAAAAAAATCTTGCCATAGCTGATCGTAGTTTCCAGAGTTTACAGTGTTTGCATAAATATTATTAATTTTAATTTCCAGAATCAATTATATTATTAATTGGAATATTCAGAATCAGTGTACTTTGGTTAAATGATCTCCAAGTAATAAAATTTTAGCAATGATCAGACAGTGGCAGAATGCTATTTCCATGTGTTGAAACTATCTTGTGGCACTTCTGTGGACTGAAACGGCAGAAGAGGTTTGTCTCATTAAACCGTGTCTGGAAAGACAATATGTGGAGGAACAAAACCCCATCATGATTAAACATCCCATTTAGATTACCGTATTAGTGTTAGGTCCTTATAAACAATGGGTAAGTGAAGCAATGCTTCTTTTCAGTGGTAAGCACCTCAAAAATTTTAAGGAATTTAAATGCTTGGAAACATTTTCAAGCTCACCTACTTTCCTTGTCAAGTTTTGCCCTTGATTTCCCTTTTTATTCTTTTAACTCTCCTGAAGTGGCCTTCAAAATGCATAATCGTGGATTTATCGTAAACTTCACTGTTGCAGCTCCACTGTGATTGTTCTGATCATTTCAGGACGAATGTGACAGTTTAAACTAATGACTGAACATCTATTGTGTTAGTGCTGTTTCCTGGTTATCTAGTTATTATTTATTTCCTGCTTGTTCTATTGTTTCTTGCCTTACGAAGACTCCTGTTTGCTCTGATAAAATTCCTTGTAACACGGCTGCAACACCAAGGGTTGGGTAAAGGGGGTCCTCTGAACGATAACACAAAGACCATATAAAGAATCCATCACAGCAGTCAGTAGTATAATGCAATTTTTTTTCACTAGACATCCTCTTCACTACTGGATTAGTCACTTCACTAATGAGCAAATGACCCATAACTCACACGAGTGGGAACTTTATGTGCAAGTCTTGCCTTTACCAGTGCAGATGAGCTGCAGTGTCCTCGCCATTATACAATTGCTTAGTATTTATGGCTCCTTCCCATCTTTCTTGGGCAGTTTCAGGTGCTTGAAAAATGCAGGACCCAGGGCAAAACAGACACCAGGATTTATATTTTTTATTGTACCAGAAAACATTAATAAAAGATGCCACTTGCATCTAGAATTCACCAGGATCCCATAA
The DNA here is from genome assembly GCA_035584735.1 of Pseudotriccus pelzelni. NCBI lineage: Eukaryota > Metazoa > Chordata > Aves > Passeriformes > Tyrannidae > Pseudotriccus > Pseudotriccus pelzelni. The sequence goes on along the minus strand of JAWMRA010000001.1, from coordinate 90,392,785 downwards.
GCAGACAATGAACCGGTTTTAAAAAGCAATCCTTGTAGGTGCTGATACATTCAAGATGCTATTTTCTACTACTTTATGCTAGGCACCTTTGGAATTTATTGTCCAGATCTCACTTTAGCAAAACTTTAAGTTTAAAGAGAATGTACCATACTCCGTATAAATGCAGCTTGTCTCACCATGCTAGAAGTTGACACTGTGAAATCTAAAAAATTCAGTTTGTCTGTAAAAGGAGAATTCACAGTTCCATTAGAATCTAAGAACTTGTGAGATCTTGCTTCTAAATGGATTTCCCCCCCTTGCTTTAATTTCACATATTGAAAATCTGTGTTTACAGAGCCCTGTGGCATCCCACCGCAAAAGGAAAGGCAGGACCCAAGATCCATAGGTGCATGTGGTGCAAAAGAAATGACAAAAGTCAGAGGGTCTGCAAAAACTTACCACGTTTTATCAGTAAATTATACACAGGACATGGAAATTGGTATGTTAGTCCCTTACAGCATAAACACATAGTGGTGGATTTTGAATGAAAGGTAGGGGTAAAGAAAAGAGACAGAGAGAGAGAATAAAGAGAGGGAGAGAGAAAGGAAGATCACAGGTCCTGGCTACAGCACTGATCCAGCTGACGGGGTGTCAAGGGTTCTGGGGGCACCACCCAGGCTTCCCAAGGATACCTTTTTTTTAGTTTTCCCCACCCTGGAGCTAAGTTTCTCACTTTCTATGCAAATTAGTTATCACGTGCGGCTTGTTTTTCTAGACCTTTCTGGAAACGGGTAAGAGGAATTTGGGGGTCCTCATTCCTACACTTTCTTTTGCTTATCTCCAGGAGCCAGAGCAAGAATGCTTATCCAAGAAAAGTGCTGCCCTACTTCCATATGGTTCCCTTCACCAGCCACATCCCGTTCTTTCTCACAGTGTGTTCTTACTGACAACCCTTGGTCGGGTCCATGGCTATCCAGGTATCAGTGTGTGAGACATACACACTGGCCCGTTGTCTTCTAGGCTTCTTCAAACCCAGAAATCTGAGCCTATGACTCTCTTAAAAACTTAGAGTTCAGAACAAAGTTCAATCAAAAGTATGTAACATTCAAAATTTTAAGTTGGTGGATCACCCCATGTGATCAGGGAAGCAGAAATGGAAGCAGAAGTACATTCTGTACCTAATTTGGTAAAATATGATGACAAGATTTCCATACCCAGCATTATTTTTAACGTATTAAAGTAAATTCTGGGACTCGTTTTGTACACTTCATCCAGAAATAGTTTGCTATTGCCAAAATAGCTTTTAGCTTTGATCATAGGGCTGAACCTCTTCTGCTGAAAAAAACCCAAGTTAAGTTTTAACTTTATACCTGGCAGATCACAGAAAATTTATCTGCCTGACACAATAAACCCCATAGCAATTAGAAGGATTATAAGCCTTTTTAAATATTCTAAATCACGTGTCCACTCACACATGAGGTCAGAAAAAAAATGTTTTCTCAAATCCTAAATAAGACCCTGGACTGACTCCCACGGAAGTCAGTTGTACTCTTTTCTATTGACTACCATAGATCTGAAATCAGGAAGTACCTTTAGCTCTCTTCTGTTGCTTTGCATCAGTGATGGTTTTGTGCAAAATCTTGGATAAAATGTTGCCAGTGGCTCTCAGGATAGAATGTAGTTGAGCAGTAAATTGGAATGATTGGCCCGCTGCTGTTTTGCATTACATTTTATTGATGTAGCAAATATTATAGGTATTAGGTCTATGAAAACCTCTGATCTTTCCTGAATTCATTTTTCTTTCAAATCAAAATCTTATGGTTAAAATGAAGTATACTTTAGAAACATATTTTATTTGGAGAATTTTCAAGGATGAAAAATCCACCACAGTCTTCAGTAGACAATTTCCGTGGTTAGTTATCATCACCATTTTAGCCTTTTCTTAAGTCAAAATTTGTCTAGCTTGAACTTCCAGGTGCAGTGTAACATGTATTCCTTTGTCTGATAGACCGAAGAGTCCTCTACAGCCATCCTTTTCCCCCATAGAGATACTGATATGATCAAGTCACCCTTTAACCTGGGCTTTAATATGACTTATCTAGACTGAATACCTTCTCTTTCTTATATATACCCCACCAGCAAAGCTTTCAGGTCTTTTATCCATGCTACCTGTTCTCCTCTGATGTCTTTGTAACATCCTCCAGGTTCATAGCAAGGTGTTCTCAGGCAGCTACACAGAATTAAGACTATTTTAAAGCTGGAGCAATGGCTTGTGTTAAGTTCTTATTAGAATTATATTAGTCATAAAGGCTTTAGAAATAATTAGCAACAGCTGCTAAAAAAAAAATAAAGGTGACATATCATGATGTTACTTCAGTGGTAGAGCTTTAGGGACAGGGCCTAAATGGGAGTATAAAAAGTGTTTGAGCCTTCCACACTTATAGACATCAGTGTCTTCATTTGGGCTTCTGAATATAGATGTAGGAGCCTGAAAACAGGTGCCATTTGATAATCTAGAAACCTCCTCCTTTTATTTATTTGCAAGTGTTCTTGAATATCCTGAAAATTTCCATCTAGCTTTGGGTGAGGGCACCACTCTTCAATTCACTCTGGGGTGATTGCCTAGTGTTTGTGTCCAATGTTAAGATCACTGCAGCAGCATGTCTGGAGGACTGATGCAAAATATAAACCAATGATACAGTAAAGCTTGTAAAGCACTTTCCTTGGGGGCAAAAATAACACATTAAACTATATTGTAATTGTATTTTCTCTGAAAAATTATGTTGTTATAATTCATACGTGCTATAAGATCTCTAGTGCAACTGCTTCATGGATATGTTGCAGTAATATGTGAAGAGACTTCTAAAGCTTTAGCTATTTTGGCCTGTGATTGACAATTTGTAGCCCAGTCTATGACACAGATATTTAATGCAAGGAGCATTTGGCATTTCTTACCCAATCACGCTGGTATTTTCTGAAGTTTCTCTAATTAAAAAAATCCACTCAAATTTGGAGCAATGCAATATTCTACCTTTCTGTTTTGCTGAGATATGTTTTATCAATAAAGTAAGCAATACCTCTGTAAAACTGCACATCTGTTAAACAACCAACAATCAACAAACCAACCAACCAAACAGTTAAACCTGTTATTTGACCAAAAATGCTCACTTGCTCAATATTCTTATGATCGAATTTTTCTTATAGCCTTACCTGTCAGATTTTTTACTTCTGCTTCTGTTGGTTTTGTTCGCACTTTCGGTCTGTCACTTTCTTACACTCTTTCTCTCCTTTATTTCCTTCTGCCTTACAAAGTCAGTGCAGGATGAGCAGAAACACAGATTCTTCTGATCACCTCAGTTTTCAAACCTGGGGGGTTTGGGCTCTAAATAGAGGTAAGATAGGGATTGCTGACATCGGGGCTGTATTGTTCAGAGAATTAAAATTAAGACTACAGGGAGAAAGAGGGCAGGACTCAAAAATAAATTCCAACAAAGGGGGTTTAAGAAAACCCTATGCCGTGCAACTCTGTAGTTAGCTTCTGAGGGAGGACTATGTATCTGTGCAGTCCCACTAAGCCCTGGTCCTGTCAGGGCAATTTCTCCCATTTTACAACTTCAACACACTAAAATTGTCACATGGTTTTATAAGTCAGTTCAGTGCACAGCCATTTCACCTTCTCTCATCCCCCCTCACTCCTGCAAGATGAGTCTAGGGTGCAGCGACAGCCACGAGTCAATCAAGGATGGTTCTGATTGTAAATGCCAGCAATGGTATAAATGACAGTGCTGAAGGAGATTATATTCAGAGCCACAGACATGCTGCAGAGGTCCCGCCTTGAGATTAGCCTAAAATACCACCCAGATCTCTAGGTCCCTCCCAATTAGCACAGCCAGGCAATCTTCCTGGCACTACAGAGGCAAAGACATATTTTTAGCTCAGTGCTGTGCTCTCTCCCCTGAACTCCTGGAGCCCCGCTGAGCCAATGGAGTCCCAATCAGTGGGCTAGCTCTGATGCTGCCCCTTCACAAAATTGCCTGTAAACCAGTTCAGCAAAGGGATCTGTAATGAGCTCGGCAGCTTGGGGCTCTCAGTAAACTGCAGCGGTGAAGGGAGTTCATGGCTGAAATGCCAACCCTTTTATTCTTCAGTAACACATCAATTAGTAGTTTAACAGGCAGAGGAAAGATACAGTGTGTGCTCATTTAATATTAGGCTGATCGTAGTCTGTTTCTGTGCTAATTCTGGCAAATTATCTGCATTTCAGTACTTGAGGAGAGCTTTTTTTAGGGTTTTTTTACCATTACATATTCTACAAAGAACCTGCCAGCTGAGTTCAATTGCAATGTATAGAACCAAAATGTAAAGATTAGTAAATAAGTAATTATTTTTATAGATTGAATAATTAATGATGAAAGAAAAAGGTTCCTGTAAGACTCATGTGTGATTTGTGATATTGTTGTTATACTTATGGTTCTGGTTTATTATTCTCAGAGACCATTAAGCATTAATGTTTTGCATTATAGAGGAAACACTTGTTAGTTAATCAGTGCCTCGAGTTCTTCAGTGGTCCCATCCTTTCTTTCTTCCTGTCTTACAAAGAGATGATTTTACTACTTAATTAGTTCCTCTGGTCAAGGACTATGGACCCAAGTATTGTCAAAGTTAGCAGAAAGAAACATCTGTCCACTCAGCCAGAGCTCTCTTCCATCAGTAGGAGGGATGGACAAATAGTTGATGGCAAACACTGTGTTCACCAAATGATGGGCTATTATCATTTAACAAACCAACTGGAACAGTTTAGGGGGGGGTTGTATTTTGTTGTTATTTATAAGTATTCAAGAAATACTTGCTGGGAACATATTTCAGCTAATTTCAGCCCACTGCGTGTTGGCTGTGTGCTGTCACTATTCATGCTTGCTGCTCTCCTACAGTAACCAATTCTATAAGTCAAATGGCCTTGTTTTTTTGTCCATTACTGGTGAGTGGAACTAATAAATAGGAGGTTGAACTTAATTTCTGGTTTCTCACTGGGAAATAAAATCTCCTTTTCTTTGCAGGCAAGCAGAGGCCTACCTATCTCAAGCTTAATATGTGATATTCGACATTCAAGATTTCTGAACCCTCAATTCTATTGGAAATGTAGAAGGTATTTTTGAAAGTCAGCAGCAATAACCAACGTTTCAGATTTTAAGGTGTAGGTTTTTTTTTTCTGGTGTGTTTTTTGAGGACTCTATGATGTGAAGTCACAAACCTAGGACAAATTTAATACTTATTCTCATTAATTAGTGTTACAAAAAAGTTTTATTCTCAAATACTTTTTTGCTCTGTTCTCAGGTAGAAAAAGAATAAAACAGCTCAGAACTTTCTGCTATCCCTATTCTTCAATATGTCTGCATAATCACTGCTTTTTCTGTTATCTTAAAATGTATTCTGGGGATCAACTGCAGTTCTCCTGACGTCTGCTGCATGACAGAATGCTGACACCTTTTTCTGCTAAGTACCCCTCACTCCCCAGCAGTCTCTATTATAGCCCATCAGCCAGTTTTACTGGGCTGTACAAGCATCTCTGTGTTTCTACCATGTGCTGAGGCTCTCTAAAAATGTAGATTTGTCTCTCCACCTCATTCACCTTTTAATGGCTCATATTTTCAATATACACTGCTGTATTCCTCATAGTCCCATTTGTTTCTATTTTCTGAGACTAAAATAGCCTTTTCCATCAGGGTGATATTATATTTCATACTATGATGTTTTCTTTTCATGTGTTACATAACGGTTTCTCTGATAGTTATATATTTTCTCTTTTCTGAAACTCCTCTCTCACCATTGGTTCATCTATTTGACCCATTCTTCAGTCCTTATGTCTCAACCCATGATGTGTCTGTCATGTATGAGAGTTTTGTCTCTGTGTCTTTGAGGATCTGCATCACTTGGCTATCCCCTACCTGAGAAGGTTGGTCAGAATGACTGTCCCACACGGTTTTTTTCCTCAAAATACATTCCTTTTTTTCTCTTTCTGTTTTTTTTTTTTTTTTTTTGGAAATGGCTGAGTTATTACCAGTGAGAACAAAACTGAACGTTATAACATTGGAAACTGTCAAAATATAAAACTGATGCCAATCACCATGTCTGTTTCCACCTGTTTTCTCTGTTGTTTCCTTCCTTTTCTGCTCCCTAGCGGATGTCAGATCCAATATCCATTTTATCTTCCTTCTTCGTAAACACCTGTACTCAGTCTCCCAGACCAGACTTTATTTCCCAGAAGCTCCAAATATTTGGGGTTTTCTCCTTATTCCCCTCAATTTTAAGAGGACAAGTAAGAAGGGACAGCTGAGAAAGTCGCCCATGTCTCACTGATAGGACTCATTATATGACTACTCTTTTTAGATCCATGATCACAGTGCTCCTTTTCTCCTCCAATTCAGCCTTCCTGCTATTCTGGGGAAGGAACACATTGTGACTTTTTTGGGCTTTTTCTGACACCTATTTCACATTTTTTAGTTTTAAAATTATTAATAAATGTTATTAATGATATAATAAAAAGTATAAAATATAATTACATAAACACATGGCGATGGCATCTACTAATGCAAACAATTGCACGTGACACATATATGTAAATGTTCCCTCTGAATGGCGTGACCATTTTTCTGTTTGCTGCTCAGGCCTTTCGGGAGGGATTCTGAGGGAATTCATGGTTATGAAAAAGATGCCGACACAGTTCTATCACTTTTGCACAAACGCAGAGCTACCAAGGCTTTGTTTGTTTTTCGGCAGGACCTTTGCTCAGGGGTGCTGTTCCTCACTGCACTCCTTGTCTTAAAAACACGTAGTAATATATACACAAACTGAGTAGCGTTGGGTCCAGCCTCCAATTTATGGTCATGCAATAGGAACAACTATTGCCCCAGACCAGGGAAGGAAAAAGATGTTGACGTGACTACAGCAAAATCCACCCTATTTTGGAAGGACCCATGTCTTGCACCCTCAGAAATCTGACTGCCTGCAGAAGTATCGCTGAGCTCTGGGCAGCTGCCTTTGCAGCATGCAGCATTTGGAGATCGGCTCTCTTTCCTGTACTGAATTCACAGGGTTCTCACACAGCACTCAGATGGGTGTGTTCCTATCTCTTTACCAGTGCCAGGTGCCTTCAATCACAGTGCTCCACAGTAGGAGCTTGCCTCTTGTGTACCTACAGCACAATGTGTGAGTTCTCTTCAGTGATGTTTTTGTTGTCTTTCTTCTTCTCATGTTTATATTTATTGTCAATTAGAAAAATAGAATGAAATAAAATGTGGAGACACAGAGACTACATTTTACACTGTATTCACACCTTCTGGGGATTGCACTACTGAGACAACCTGGGGCCCTTGCAAAATGCGTGGCTGGCTGGTGACTCCCCTGCCCTAGGATAATGCTGCTGGCAATAGACTAATCCAGGTGTTTGCCAGGTACCCTGTGACTTTGAGACATCTCTTCACAGACTTTTGTGGACTTTCAGTGTAAAGCGACTTTTCAGTGTAAAGCAGGTCAGAGCCTGCTGGAGAGGGATTCTCCAGAGTGATGCTGACAATGTTTACTGTGTGACATCAGAGGTGGCATGATGGCATATGGATGCCCAGTTGTACAAGGATCTGTGAGAGACTTTTATAGGTTGGCTCAAGGCAGCATCAGCCACAGCCAGGTGGTTTATTTGTCATATGTCCTTCAGTAAATGGGCCTATCAACTGTGCTAAGATTTCCCTCCATAGGAAAACAAGTAGCTTACTGGAGAAAGCATTTGGGTGTGAACTAGCATGGATACAGTAAAGATGTCAGGGTGACCATGTTTTGGGCATAAAACTAGACTGATAGTGTCTAGTCTCACAACCTTTGTTGCAGAGTTAAACCCACCTTCTGCACTCTCAGTATTTCCACCCATCTATTCCAACAAGCTCTCATCTAAGTTTGATGGTGCTTTCAACCCAGACTCACAATACAGCCACAGAGTTTGGGTAGCAGCACTAACAGTCACGTTCCCTTCAGCTGATGCTCAGACAGTTCTGCAGTTACAGAGGATGACAGGGAGTACCATCCTCTGGATGACAGGGAGTACCATCCTTGATGTTCCTCTAATATTTCCTCACAATTATCCCCTAGGATGCAGAAATCCAATGTGTTTTCCCAGAATTCAGTGGAAAAGAGTTACAGTCAAATTTACCAGAACTGAATGTGGTAGGGATGGCAAAAGGCTTATGTAAGTACATAGGTGGCAAAAGGCTTATGTAAATACATAGGTGACAAAAGCAAGGCTAACCAAAATGTGGGCCCACTGCTGACGGAGAGTGGGGACCTGGTTATGCAGGACCTGAGGTACTGAATTCCTAATTCTCCTCAGTCTTTACTAGCAAGAGAGGTCTTCAAGAATCCCAGATCCCAGACACTAGGGGAAAACCTGGAGCAAGAAAAATGTACCCTTAGTGGAAGAGGATCAGGTCTTGGAGTACTTAAACAGATGAGGCATACATAAGTCTGCGGGTCCTGATGAGATATCCCCACCTGAGGAGGCCAGGAGGTGTCAGTGTGAATTATGAGGTCACTCTCAATGATCTTTGATCAATCGTGGTAACTGGGAGAACTGCCCAAAGGCTGGAGAAAAGCAAATATCACTCCAGCCTTCAAGAAGGTCAAGAAGGACTCAGGGAACCACAGGCTGGTCAGACTTACCTTGATCCCTTGGGAGGTGATAGAATCATCCTGGAAATAATTTCCAGGCATATGAAGAACAAGAAAATAATCAAGGAGTAGCCAGCATGGCTTCATCAAAGGGAAGTCATATTTGACACACTGGATAACTTGCTATGCTGAAATGAATGGCAGGGTAGATGAGAGGAGAGAAGTGGGTTTTTTTCTACCTGGACTTCAGTAAGGCTTTTGACACTGTTGGATTATGGGTTGCATGAGTAGACGGTGAGGTGGATTGAAAACTGGCTGAAACGGCTGGGCCCAGAGGGTGGTGGTCAGTCTCATGAAGTCTAGTTGGAGGCTTCCAAGTATCAGTGTATCCCAGGGATCTAATCCTGTTTAACATCTTCCTTAATGATCTGGATGATAGGGCAGAGTGCACCTTTGGCAAGTTTGTAGGTGACAAAAAAACTAGGAAGAATGGCTGATATGCCAGAGGGTTGTACTGCCATCCAGAGGGACCTTGGCTGGAGAAACGAGCTGCCAAAAACCTCATGAAGTTCAACAAGGGGAAGTGAAAAATTCTGCACCTGGGGAGAAAAACCCTCAGGTACCAGTGCATACTGGGACTTGCCCATCTGGAAAGCAAATATTGCTTTCCAGCAGGTCAAGGAAGGTAATTATTCTCCTCAGCACTTGTGGCATTGTCCTCAGCAAAGGGGTATTGCTGTGTCCACTTCTGGGCTCCCCAGTACAAGAGAGACATGGACATATTGGAGAAATTCCAGTGAAGGGCGAGGAAGATTATTAAGAGATTGGAGCACCTCTCAAGTGGACAGGCTGAGAGAGCAGGGACTGTCCAACCTGGAAAAGAGAAGGCTCAGGCAGGTCTTATCAGTGTATATAAATACCTGAAGGGAAGGTGCAAAGAGGCCAGAGCCACGCTCTTTTCAGTGGTGATCAGACGAGTGGCGATGGACACAACCTGAAACACCGGAGGCTCCTTTTAAATATAAGAAAACACTTTACTGTAAGGATGACGAAGCACTTGCACAGGTTGTCCTGTAGGATTGTAGAGTCTCTGTCCTTGAAGATATGTCTGTTATTCAGGCATGGTCCTGGGCAACTGGCTCTAGGTGTCCATGCTTGAGCAGGAGTGTTGGAACACCTTTCAGAGATCCCTTACAACTCCAAACACTTTGTAATTCTGTGAAGTTTATGCACCTAGAAGAACCATGTTCCCCCAGAAGTCCTAACAGTTTGAGGAGACCCAAGTCCATGAAGATGACCCAAGTGCAGCACAACTATGTACACACTGGGTCATCTAGTCGGCTACACTGGTTGGGCAAGAGGAAGCTTTAAGAGAGCCATGGACTATCAAGTGAGGGCAAATCTCAAAGCCAAGGCAGCCTGAAGTTTGTCACTGACAGCAATGACAAAGCGTAGTATTTCTGAGGACCATTATCCAGAGTTAATGTTTACAGTAACATGCTTTTTCATAAAGGAGGAGGTCAAATTAGGAGCAGGGGCTACTGTATTTTCTTGCTTCAGCAGTTGGGGATCAAAACACACTCTTACCATGTAAATGAAGGGTGAAATAACAGATCCTTTTACACTGTTTTTTGAGCAGACAGGATTACAGCACAGATTGTTTTGTGAAACAAAGAATAGCTCCACAGGAGCCATGACTCTTCCTATGAATCATTCTGTCTTCACTCTCCCTTTCTCACATATCCTTTCTTTTGGTAATTTTTATTAAAAGTAAATATCTTCTGGATGAGAATGCCATACTAACTGAACAGCTAGACTTAAAAATGGCTAAAGATGGCCATTTACTAGCTACAATTTTATTTAATAAGTAGTGACTGATAATAGTTATTTGCCTTCCTAGCTGAAAACAGAAAATACATGTTAAACGTAAGCATATGCATTGTCAAAATTATAAACATATCCTTCCCCTAAAGTGCCAAATAGAAATAAAAGTTATAATACACCTCTAATATCAGGAGAGAGATTAGGGTGGAGGGCCTGGAGAGATGTGGTATATGTTTTTCTGCATAATGTTATGTCAACAACAGCTTTGTGTGAAGAGAAATTACATATGAAGCCATGCTGAAATTTACAGGAGCCGTTTTGGAGAACCTGAAATACATAACAGAACAAATAGAGATTTGGAGTTAAATGATTACATCACAGTTAGAAATAGGAGGAAACAAGCTAATGCAGTTAATTCATGTTAATATGGATGGAGAAAGGATTACAGGTCCATCTAAGTACTGCTTGGAGAGCGTTAATGGACATTGTTTCTAACTTTCAGTGGGCAGGTCATCAAATACTCCCTCATATATTTTGAAGTGAATGCTTCTTTTCATGCATCCAAGGTACTCATTTCATATTCCCAAGGGACAGTTTTACTCCCTGGAGCAAAGCAGGGGCAGTCACAAGTCTGTCCTGATTTGCACTGACTGGAGTAGCTTTTTTTGGTCTGAGCCTAACATCAAGTGATTTACAACATAAAGTAACAACAAAATCTTTCTCTTCCTGACCTTCTATCCTGAGAATAGGCACACAGGCAGCAGAGAAAGATAATTTAAAGCAAGAAAAATGCTATCTGGCTGATGAAGCCTGCTCTTTCTCCCCTGAAATGCTCACTGTGTGGCTATGATCTAGCCCAAACTATATTCACTTGCCCTAATATTGACAGATATTATGTGTCACATATCATGGTAATTTCATGGATTCAGCAATTTTTTCACTAATGTTTCAAGTCTTCAAAAATGCCTAAGTGAATAAATTAGATTTTCAGGCATATAAGTATTTTTAAGAAGCTGTGGCAGTTTTGTACAAAAGTTGATGCTTTAGGAGCTCCCAGCAGGATGAATATCTGCTATAACTATTATTTCTTGGTTTGTGCTCATTAAAATGTAAGAAGATAATATTTGAATGCATACATACTTTCAAAATATTTTTCTGGGAATTGCTTTTTCAAATTATTCCTACTGACTTCCTGAATCACAGAATCATTCCGGTTGGAAAAGATATTTAAGCTCATCACGTCTAACCCAGCACTGCCAAGTCCACAATTAAACCATGTTCCCAAGTGCCACATTTTCACACCTTTTCAATACCTCCAGAGACAGTGGCTCCCCTGGTCAGCCTGTTCCAATGCTTGACAACCCTTTTGGTGAAGACATTTTTCCTAATATGCAATCTCAACCTCCACTGGAACAACTTGAGGCCATTTCCTCTTGTCATATTGCCTTTTTTTTTTTTTTTTTTTTGAGAAAAGAGACCAGCCCCCAGATTGCTAAAACCTCCTTTCAGGTAGCTGTAGAGAGTGATAAGGTCCCCACTGAGCCTCCTCTTCCCCAGTCTAAACAACCCCAGCTCCCTCAGCTGCTCCTCACAGGACTTGTGCTCCAGACCCTTCACCAGTTCTGTTGCCCTTCTCTGGACACCCTCCAGCACCTCAATGTCTTTGAGAGACTGTTGACTTATGAATCAGCAATAAACAGATTCCTATGAATAAGGGAAATGAAAAAGGAAAAAGGGAAAGAAGGAGGGAGGGGAGAGGAGAGGAGAGGGGAGGAGAAGAAAAGGAAACGGAGAAGGAAAAGATACCTAACATGTCGAGCAGTGAATGCAAACTCTAAAAGAGCCTAAGAACTGGTCACAGGAAAACCACAAAGCAGGTATGGCTTCAGGTAGGAGATACAGTCACAAACAAGACACTCAGCTCATCAAAAGACATTTCTACATGCTTACATTTCTGAAGTGCCATCTCCAAAAGAAAACAAGGTTTTCCTTTTACTAAGTACACAGCACATTAAGGCTGATCACTTTGTTCATGTGAATGTTTGAGAGAAGAGCAGTTACAGCAATAAAGGTTCTGACACGTAAATTAAAGTAGCTGGGTTAGACTAAAAGAATATTGTAAAACACCCATGTGCCCAAATTTGTAGACAAAATCCATATAATTTGGAGAAGTGGGGATTGTGATCACATAATTAAGGACTGAGAAGGTGCACATGCACCTGGGTCAGCATGAGTTCTGGTGCTGGTTTTGTGAATGCAGGTTTAACTGCACACGCAGGCCCAGGAACCCCCCACTCCCAGGACAGATGTTTTGCTGTGATGTAAATTTTAACTGTTTTCCTAAGAAAATCCAGTGAGGGCTTAAGGACAGGAAAATTACAGGATTTAATTGGAATGTGAGGTATCTTTGGGTCCCTAGTTAATAATGAGCTTCTTTTGCTACAGTAGTAGCAATAGTGTTAGACAAAAAGGGACAGCTCTTGTTTTGAAGAGTGTGTACTCCTACTATTATTTCATTTGTATTCTTCCTCCTTAAAAGTAGCCAGTGCTTATAAAGTATCCTCAGTAAATCCAAACAGTGGGATGGAGACAGAGATTGACTAAGTGAAACCTGCCCTAAGTGTGCACCCAAGAGATCAACTGAAATCAATTTGTCTTGCGGAGGTAGGTGGTTATACACAAAAGCTGAGAAGAATCATACTGGAAGCCCCGGGAACACTTTCAGGCAGGAAAACTGGGGGTTGCCTACTGCATATGCCCTTGCTACTGAAGAGTGTGTGTATGTGTGTGCATGCCTGTGAGTCATGGAGAGACAGAGAGTGGAGGAGAGAGAACAAGAGAAAGGGGGAAAGAAAAAGAGGAAGAAAAAAGAAATCACTAGAGATATGCAGACGTGAAAGCACAATGGTTGTATGAAATTATTTTGAGCTTTTCGTACAACTTACATAATTCTCAAGTAGAAGAAAATAAAGCCGTAATTTATGCAGTTCTCCCTAGCAAGTAAAAAAAAAAAGTTATTTTTACAACTCCCTATATTGATTTTATTTTTAGAACACTTTCTAAAATAAGTGGAGAATTCAATCCTACTCTCTGAGGCATGTCAATTTGTGCCCACATAGTCGATGGAAAGATTGAACCCTAAGTGCAGATCATGACATTCTGCTGTGATAAAAGCTGTTTCTGTTTGCTTTAACACTCATGCATAGTGGTAAATGCCACCTGTGACACATTAGGATAAGTACAACTATCTCTATTGCATCCAGTGATTGCAATACACTGGAAGTTGCTTCTGAAAGTTACCTGACTCTCGGGTCAGAAGATAAGTTAATTTTCTCTAAGTGTTTTAATACAGGAGAAGGCAGTCACATTATAGACACAAATAAAATTCACTTGCCAGTATTTTTTTCAGAACATCATACTAATTAACAAAAAATAATACATCTCAAGAGAAAATCAGTCTGTGGTCTACTTTGGGATGTGCTTGTTTCTAATGTTGTTCAGGAAAAGCCTTGAATTTTTGCTTTGATCCTTCTTAATCATGCCTGTAGGCATTGCTTAATCAGTGCTATGGTAAATAGCCATTCTCCCAAGCACTGCCCTCCATGGTTTTGTGCATGTAAAGACATGTATATGGTAATAAACAAGACCTGGACAGAAAAGTGTTCTTCAACCTCCTCTTGTCATTGCCTCTCAGACACTGTCCTCTTCTTGTACGGTCAAATGAACTTGTTTCCACTGTTACTGAAGTTGTTGTGGCTATGAAAGCAGAACCAGAAACTGCCAGAACCACCTAAATCAGTGAAAGTCTATTGCTCAATAAACCTGAACATAATCTTTCCAGAGATGAAAATTGTAAGATTGCTAGACTGCCAGTAGCATATTTCTTTTTGCCTTGTGTGAAAGCTCAGAGGGCAGCAGGGCAGCCGACTGTCTTCCCATGACAACTTCTGCAACTTTTCCAACTGTCTCTTCAGCTTCCAGAAGCCTTTTTGAACTGCTTCAAAAAACTGTTCACAACCTTGGACCTCCCAGGCAAGCCTGCGTACTCGTTTTCTATTGACTGTGGTGGCTACTATGGCTATTATATATTAATCAGGTTTTTGGATGGGGAACCAGCCGTCTTGTTTGTCTGGCTGAGTTTCTGGTCTCCATGCAAGCTGGATCTCGATGCGGTGCCATGTCAAATTACATGGCAGGAACAAATTCTCTTCTTCTCTAGCCATGTTGACTGTTCAGTCCTTGTCTGCCATACGGATGAAGAACTGTCAGCCTCCAACTCCAAAAATCCTTCCCTCCTCTGTGGCTCCCTCCCACGCTGGCCTAGTTTTGAATCATGCTGGAAAATGGGTGTAAGCATCTAAAATTTTCTTTCTGTGTAAGATAATGTGCCCTTTCTAATATTAATATCTAGAGGATACCAAGATCTTCAGCAATTTAAAAAATCCAGGTGGGCACTAAAAAAATAGGGAGTACTAACTGACCCTCTGATAACAATAATAAATAAGCGAAAATGTCTGTTTGTTAAAATTTTACCAAGAAACTATTTTTGTCCCTGGGCAACATTTTGTTGCTCTGTTTGCATGCCTTGGTGAGTTTCCTTCTGAGCCAGATATTTAATTCTATAGATACAACAATACATATGCACATACGCATTATCTATATATCTCTTGTTTGCTAAACCTGGAGTAATTTATGTAATTATACACATAATGTATTTTATCCAAATACACAAAGAATATTTTTTTCCTAAATGCCACTTAGTATCTAGATTTAGCTTAAACCACTACTTAGTCTATCTTCCTTAATAGGATACTAAAAAGGAATTTTATGACAACATTATCAGTAGCATTTTGCTGATAATTAGAATAACAATAATAATACTGAGATATTTTTTCAGTAATAATGGTGTTATTAATGAGATTTTTATGAAAGACAGACTTCTTTAGTATAATTATGAAAATTGATCTTTTTCATTTTACTTATTCACTGAAATCAGATAAGTGGCTTAACTACATGTATTATTTCTAATAAATATTCAAAAGAATGCATTTAAACAAGGCACCTCATTCTATTCTTGCTCATATTCCTTGCATTTAAATAAAAGTGTAATTGCTCTGCTTTTTTAAACTGCTAGTTTGGATTAGCTGTCTAACCTGTACAGTATAGCTGTTTTCTGTTTGCATTTTTAATAGCTTTATTACCATTTGGTGAAGCCTTAATTTCTCACTCCCTTGAAGAGTCCTGCCTTTAAGTCAGCTCTACAATTTAACCAGCAATAATCTGTCAAGATAAGATAAAGACCTACACCAGATGAAATGCAGTATTTTTGTGTAGCATTCTGTCATTGTTAAAGGAAAGATCTGAGTATGTCAAAATGTAACACCTGAAAGTTTAATAAACTTTGTAGCATAATTTTACAGTTCACATTTTAAAATAAATTGTTCTAGAATACATTAGCTTGTTCACTAGTGAAATCAGTTAAATATCTATATAAATATGTTTGGGTGAAGGGAGCCAACAGTTTCTCAACAAGGATAAAAGTTCTTTCAGTTTTCAAGCCTCAGATTAAGTCATTTCTGAAAATCTTTGCTTCAATTCAGTTCTATTAACTCTGCAGTTGCCTCGTAGTTCCTTCATAATATTTGGCCATTACATCACTGCAGAGGTTCATTAAATATTACAAACATTCTTTTTTTTTTCAGAGTTGATAATACTGAGGCAATTGAAGTGAAGCATACTCAAATCCTCGCTTTCAGGATTTGTGCTGCTCTTCTGTATTCCTGTTTCTTTTCACATTCCTGTTTCTTTTCACATTCCTCGTTCACTTATTCACGCAAGTAATTTTTCTGGGTTTTAATAGAAATATATGAAGATGAGGCCCTAAATACATGTTAGGATAAAATAGTAACTGAACTGTGTCGGGTAGGTATGTATGAACTAACATACTTTTAGAACAGAAGAATGAAGGATGAGTTCTCGGTTCTGCCTTTGCCGAACCTGCTGTTCCATATGCAAATGGACATGGGTGCATTTCATCTAACCAGGCACATTCAATGCAAATGGTAGAGACATGGGTTCCGTGAGCTACTCCTGAGTCCAGGAGAGTAGATATAGGGACAGATACATGGCTGAGGAGGAAAAAGTAGAGCACTGTGCATGGGACTGTTTGGACAGCCTTCTATTCAAATCCTGCACTCCTATGTCCTCTGGACAGCTTGGACTGTGCTGTGATCTTGCTCTGTTCAACCTAGGAAGAGAGGAAACCTTAGGATTTTGCACCCAAGCTTTTAGATATATATCTCTTTTTTTTAGCAACTGAACTTTTATGAATACTTTTTTTCCTCCCTTAAATAAAAACAGCAGTAAGCTAAAAAGCCAGTACTAGTAGCTGTTTGCAGGCATTTAGCTTAGCTCACTTCTTGGGCTCAAGCTGTTATCTTTCTCCACAATGACAAGTCCTTCCCTTTGAGGCTGGTTAAACTTTCCCAGGGCAGCTTTGCTAAAACATAGACTTCCATGAAATGGTTCCATTTCAATGAAACATCATTTTGAAGTGAAAAATATCTGATTTGCTGCCAATTCCCTGGTCTGTTTAACTTCAGTATTCCATGTTCCTGAGCTAGTTCTGCACTGAACTATATTAAGAAGCAGCCCAAAACGCTCTTTTTGAGGTCTCTGAAGGTTTGGCACCATAGATCCCATATTAGTTGCAAATATCATGGTACAGTGTATTTTCATTTCTCATAGTCAGTGATTTATGAACTGTAGAGCCACCACTGAATAGACTTTGACTTATGAGAACTAGGCCTGAGACTGCAAAGGTTGTTAATTATTTAGCTCTGCTTTGATATAAACTTGGTAGTTCTGAGGGCCTTGGTTATTAGTTATGAGAAAAAGAATCTGATTTTCAGAACAAACAGGCAAGATAGTTCTGCAATAAATATATCTATTGTGTGCTTCATCAAACACACCACTGCTAAAAAATCTGTTCAATTTTAAGGTTAGTGCCATAGGACTGTTCTGTATTGCTCACATGAGAAAGGCCCATATGATGTGGCCTTTCCAGGAAGAGCACTAAGATACAAACCTCACATTTAAGAAACGGGTGCATGGAAAATTAGGGTCCTGAGTCTGTTGTTAAGGTCTAAAAAAAAATAATTGAGACTTAAGAAATATTTACTAGTGGTTGCAACTTCATGGCGACCATGGAAAGAGGCTCAGTGATAGTCATTATCCGTATTCAATAAATGGTAGCTCTTTTCCCACATGGATTCTTGGGGGTTGAAAATGGGAATAAAGGCAGCTCGTGAACAATGTCACAAGCCCATAGCCCATGAAAAACCAGGAGAGAGCTTGCAGTGGGCACAGACCTTAACAAATGCTGAATGTCTGTCTGAAACATACTTGCTACAAGCAGGGATCTCCATTGAACAAAGCATTTAATCACATTCCTAAGTCCATACTTGTATTTAGGGCCTGATTTGTGTCTGAAGGACTTCTGGGAGCTGCAAACGGACATTCCTGTGCTCTGACTCCCCCTGGGAAATGCACTTTAGACCAGGAGAAAGTGTTCTTTGGAAAATGAATCATAGCAGCACACAAGACCACAAAACACATGGGGCAAAAGAGCTTGTCTGCCAGCATCAGGGGCCAGGACATCAGCACCTCTTGCATGGAGGCTTGAAGCAGTTTAAGATGTCCTCTCTTAAAGCCATGCTAAGTGACAGCAGTACTGTGCTGAGATGTTGATTCCTGACCATTGTGGGAGGTTACTGCTCCAGCAGCTCTGTCTGTGTAAACACTTCTCTGAAGCACTTTGGCAGAAAGCAGCCAGGTTAATGCCAGCTGCTCAGCTCATCCAGGCTAACCCAGGCAGCCTTGCCCATGCAACAGCAACAACAGTGACCTCCAGGAACACGCTGGTGACACCTTCATTTGACACAGCTCTTTCCACAGTAAAAACGGACTTTAAATCTGATTATTTTCTTCGCAGAATGAAGCAAGGCATGGATGCAAACATCTCTTCCTACTAGCAGCCCAAGCGTACATCGACCTGGAAAAACATTTATACAAGCATGAATCAAGACAGAAGGAAGGGCAGGTAGACACTGCCTCTGAGCAGGAGGAACAGTTCACCTGGTGAAGCTGAAGCCAATTAGACTCCAAACTTGCCTAAGAGCCTTCTTGAACTACAACTTTATAGCTGCTATCTCAAATCAATCTTTAATCAAGGTCTCATATGCCATGTTTTTGACAACTCTCTCCATACCAAAACAACTTGACTTTAAGACTAGTCCAGGCTGGAAACACTTTTGAGGTTAATGTGATGGACTCCATATTTCTGTCTCTTGGGTAAGTTTTTTATTTTTTAAAAAGTAGGAGCACTACCCCACATGTGTGTGATGTGACAGCACACGTCAATGAAAGGTGTAAAAAATTATTACAGCAAAATGCTCTGATTTGGGTAACCACAGAGAAGTCAAAGGGCTCGTGGTTCTATAACAACATGATTCAGAAACTCACAAGGCAATGTGACAGCTGGAGTGACGAAAGACTTGTGGCAATATTTTCTTAAGAATTGCATGATGAAAAAAATAATAATAAACATTAACCACGTTTGGTTTTTTTTTCTTTTTTTCTTTCCCATGACATAAACAATGGTACTCTGGTCATAAGCCAAAACTTGACAAAGGTCCAAGGTTGAAAAGGGTTTCTTTGAGCCTGTCTTCCTGGTATAATTATTGTAGGTTCAGAGGAACCAGATCTGGAGTGTTGTAAAACTCAACACAATGAACTTGACAGACAGCCAGATTTCTGTTTTCAGGCAGTTTAGGGTTACTATAATCTCATTATTATGCTTGAAAGACGACAAGTAATAGAATCTCAGGTAGCTGTTCTGTCTTTACTCAGCCGCATCTTCTCTTTTATGCCAATTTCCCTTGATTACCTGAACTAGTGAGGCTCGGTTTTCAACCACTTATCTTCCAGCAATAATAATCTGATCAGCCTTACAAGGTTCTCACTGCACTCAACAGTTTTAATGGGTCAAGCGTTAAATTAACCCTTTAACCATATCCCATGAGAATACAAAACTTATTATAAAACAGTTTACTATTCAGTCATAACTTTGCAGAGGAGAAGGATTTCTTTAGACAGATTTGCTTGTTGTTCTATCCACTCATGTCTTGTTTTGGTGCATCTTTACCCTTACTAACACATGAAATCTTTCTAAAGCTTCTGCTTAAGGAAACATTCTTCTGGTTTCTTACTTCTAAAGAAACATAAAATGAAGCCGGGGAAAAAACTGTGTGCATCTTATGTTCTATTTTAAGGCAAATTTTCAAAATGGATTAAATTAAATTTTCTGTGTATGAAAGAACAAGTCTGAAGAAAATCACTCATATCAGTCAATGTTGTACCTCTTGCAGAATTGTAAGGCTCGTGAAAGTCTTATGGACTCAACTGTATGATGGGAAGGGTTTGCAGCTCTGGTACAGCAGAGTATTTGTACCAGCTACAGCAGGGAAGCAGCCAAGCAAGAGGTCCCTTACTCACATAGATTTGTTGGTGTGCAGGGCAGTCAGCAGCTATG
The DNA here is from genome assembly GCA_035584735.1 of Pseudotriccus pelzelni. Classification (NCBI taxonomy): domain Eukaryota; kingdom Metazoa; phylum Chordata; class Aves; order Passeriformes; family Tyrannidae; genus Pseudotriccus; species Pseudotriccus pelzelni. The sequence goes on along the minus strand of JAWMRA010000001.1, from coordinate 90,372,735 downwards.
CTGCCGCTCCCAGCCTCCCCAGAAAGCTCTGGAGTCCCCTCTGGGAGGAGGCTGGAGGCACATGACCAAGCAGTGCTCGCAGGCTTTACCCTTCCCCAGGACAGTGCACAGCCAACAGAAAGAAGTCTTCTGCTTTAACTCACCCCACGTTGGAGAAACCAAGGGATGTGTGAGAAGACGCGGCTCTGAAGAAGCAGCCTTGCCAAAGCTGCTCCTAGGAGTAGGTCTGCAACATCAGGGAATGGCATCAGTGGCTTTATTAGACCTTAGTTTTCTTACAAAACTAGGGATCCCTGCCACAAGAACTGCTTTAGCAGAGCAGCTTGTTGATTCCAAAATGGAGCAAACTCTCCCTTTCAGCAATGCTCCAACAGCAAAAGGAGTGGAGAGCAGAAATATTTCATGTAAACCAAGGTGAAAAAGAGCCTCAATTTACCAGCTGTTATGAATGAAGAGTTTGATACCTCCTAGCACTGCTTCTTATAGCAATACATAGTAGAGATACCCTGGGTACAGATCTATCCTTGCTCTCTTCAACCAATTCTCGCTCACAGAACATTCTCACTGCCGTTCACAGGGTATTGCCGGGAAATGACTTGAATGAAAGATGAAAATTTTTATGGAGACAATTCATACAACACTTTCATCACCTTTAGTATGTACAATCCCATCTGATCTTTGATGACAACTGGAACTGCTTAAGGGGCTTTACTAGCTCAGGTTAGTAGTCATCAAAGGAAACTAGGACTATAAAATCTACTGTGCATGTTAGTCATTACAAGTCTATAAAAATAATGTGGTGATTTCAATCTGTTTATAACGTATTGGTCTTTTGCAGTAGCTGAATGGAAAGAAAAAAGAAGCAGTTCTTAAACATTAGATGGTGTGACGATTTTGAGTACATGGGCTTTTAAGAGGAGTCTAAGACAAACACCCAGGCCCTTCCACAGAAGAGGGACGAGCCAGCGATAAGGACACTGAGCACAGCCAGTCTTCTGGGCAGAACACTGTCAACAGTTAGCCAAGAGATAAACTAGAAAGAGAAACACATCTTGGGGCTCAGCAAAACTTCAGGATCTTACTGTTGTCTGCAGTGAAGGCACCTTGTCTTCAAAGTATTCCCGTAGTGTGGCATGTTTCTTATGAAATAATTATTCTACTGCATTAAAGCTCACCACTGCTTCTCTTCAAATACAGACGTTAGAGAAAACATGGTGGCAGCTTCTCCACATCATTCCTAGTGGCCAGCATCTTCTCCCAGCACACCAAGTGTCAGAGTTCAGTGACTCTCTCAGCCTGCAAGCGTTCAGCCTCAGATCTTCTTTCTACAAGGTCTTGAATCACCAGTACACAAACAAAATTATATCAAGAGACACTTTCCCCCAGTAATTACTAAAAGAATGTGTGTGTCTGGAGCTTTGCATGTGACTGGTTTTTGGGAGTTGCATCTTTGGTCATTTTCTGTGCAAGTTCAAATGAAAAATTCCAAGTCCAATCAATATTTTATGTATATCAGAGATTTCCCTAAAGAAACAACAATGAAAATATAAAATTAGATGTTAAAAAAACCCAAAATGAAACACAATGACAAATTTCCACAAATGACACTAAAAAGAAAAGGCAAGATTCACATTCCAAACACAGGCACAGAGGGATGCTTCAAGGCATTTCCCCTAGTCTCTGGTCAACCATTTTAGATGCCAGTGTCAGATGCTGGCAGATATGTTAGAAAGCCTCTGAGTTACCTATACTCCCCTGTAGTGGAAGATACTCTGCATGCCTAAAATAGCTCTAAACATTTCTGTATAGGTAACTGAATCTCATACTTTGATTGTTTTGCCTTTGATACCAGAGCTGTATTTTAAAAAAATATTAAATTAATACCTTTTTATTTTCCCATCAATTTCCATTTGAGGAAAAAAAATATTCTTCCTTCTTGATTAGTTGTATTGCTGCAGATCCTCCCACAAAAAAATGAACACATTCCTGTAAGATCATAAATAGATGTTTGTATGGAGTCCACACAAGTACATGAAAAAAAAAAAAGGAAAAGAGTAATATCAAATTTAAACTAGTGCTGAATACGTATGAATAGTTACATATGAATGACTAAAAAAGAGCAAGGGAGAAAGGGCAGATTTGGGACAAAATAAAGCAAAGGAGGAAAATGCTGCAGTTTACAGACCTTTATCAATGCATGTTTAGCCCTGGGGAAAATGGATTGAGAGCAGTCCTGGGGAGAAGGATCTGGGGGTGTTTGTGGACAAGACGCTCTGTAGGACTGGCAGCACACATTTGGAGCTCATTAGGCACTCTGGGTTGCATATGCTGTGACCAGCAGATCAAGGGAGGTGATTTGGCCCCTCTACTGTGCTCTTATGAGACCCCACCTGGAGTACTGCATCCAGCTCTGGGGCCCCAAACACAAGAAAAATGTTGACCTGTTGGAATGAGTCCAGAGAAGGGCACTAAGTCAATCGGAGGACTGGAACACCTTTCCTATGAAGACAGGCTGAGACAGTTGGAATTGTTCAGCCTAGAGAAGAAAAGACTCCAGGGAGACCTTATAGCAGCTTGCCAGTACCTAAGAGGGATTGCAAGAAAGCTGGAGAGACTTTTCAAGAACATACAGCCATAGGACAGGGGAGAACGATCTTAAGCTGAAGGAAACCAGGTTTAGATTAGAAGACAGAAAAAATTTTTTACTGTAAGGGTGGTGAGACACTAGAACAGGTTTCCCAGAGAAGCTGTGGACTCCCCACTCCTGGAAGTGTTCAAGGCCAGGTTGAATGAGGCTCTGAGCAACCTGGTCTAGTGGAAGGTTCCTTGCCTATTGCAGATGGGGTGGAACAAGATGATCCCTTCCAACCCAAACCATTCTATGATTCTATGTTTCTGAACAGTCACACTTCAGCATAACAGGGTGATACACAAAAATCTTATTGAGCTTTTCCTCAAGGGGCTAATGACTTTCCAAGTTTTCTGGAAGATTCCTGGGAGCATCTCATCCCATGCATACGGCCTGTATTTATCTGACCCAATCTGATGTAGTTCTTCACCTGAGACTGCCTTTGTAGACAATGGGAAAAGGCATATCTAGGGATCATTTTCTCTGAATAATTTTAAACATGGATTTTGAAGATGTACTTTCAAGATGACTTGCGCTCATGAAGAATGTGGAGAAAAGGGAGAAAGTCACAAAATATTTTCCATTGGTCCTGTCAGTCGAACTATATAATTAGCAACTTGTCAACTCCATTTAAAGGGCCCTGTCATTCATAGAATCAGAGAATAGTTGGGGTTGAAAGGGACTTCCAAAGTCCAATTCACTGTAATGAGAAGGAGCATCTTCACCTTGATCAGGTTGCTCAGAGCCCCATTCAACCTGACCTTGAATGTTTCCAGGAATGGCGCATCCACCACCTCTCTGGGCAACCTGTGCAGGTGTTTTTCATCCTCAGTGTCAGAGTCTGTTTTTCAGTAAAATTTATAAGTAGACCTAACGCTTTGCTGGGAGACCATTCAGCCCATTCAATTGTCCAAATGGCAAAAAATGCCTGAAACTTGTCAAGTACAAGATTCTTCTCCAAAGACTGCCACAGTATAGCTTTGAGCCAACGTTGGATTAAAGGCCTCTAGCTTGAACAAAGTTCCCTGTAATTTAAAGAAATGGCTTGTAGTCAAAGGATAAAAAAGTGGCAGTAAACAGCACCCAAAAACTATACTAAAAATTGCTCCTGAAGAAGACGTGATTTTCTAGTATACAGAGTGGCTACATTATAGCACCTAACATGAAATCAGTGCAAAATCTTAGCAATTTTACAGTCTTATCAAAGTAAAAATACATTGCAGTAGACAATGTGCAACTTGGGCATTGTATTTCTAGTTTTTAAAACTAATTTTCTGCTTTATGTACACACAGACCTTTATCAAACTGAAAAGACCTTCTGTAAGTCAACAGTGTTCGTTAGGTTTTTAAATGGGGTACAAGCACCTTCCTACATAAATATATTGTAATTCACTTTGAAAAACAAAAATATTTTAAAGGAAGTTCTTAAAGTTTATTAAACCCTTCTGTTGCTAAGACAAAGTTTTTAGGGATAATAACCAAATAACCAAAACATCGACAAATCATTTTTATGAGTGAGGCTGATGACAAATCCATTTGAATTGCTGGGCTCCCACGAAGTTCAAGTTTTCAAAATCTTGCACAGGTTTGTGAGTGAGAAGACAGATTTTCATCTATTTGTATATAGGATTTACATGCTGAAGATCAAGATATAATATAAACAGGCAAAACCAAGGAGTGAAACACTGGCCTTGCTGAAGTCAGAGCACTATTTCCAATGCATAACTTCTCATATCATATGTAAGCTGTCTGGAAGTCAGCTATCCAGACTAAACCACTTACCTAAGATGTTTCTATAACAAAAGGAACCTTGTAGGGCAATTCAACTCTTCGCTAGATTGGTATCTAAAATAGATGGCCCTGTGCCTCTCTCTTGGCTCTAGCAGAAGCACAGATATCTGGCTTAGATTGTCCATGTAGGTAGATTAAGACAGATGAGACAAAGCCTGATGCCCATGAGGGTACCATTTCCAATTAAGGTAATGTGAGTAGAGAACAATTTCAAAAGCTTTCAGTGAAAGTTAGTCCTTCTTGGAATGATGCTGGATTTTTAAAATGTATTTGGCAGTTCATTACAAATTTTAGTGAATCAAAGAAAACAACCTTCCCATGTTCTGCCAGACACAAATGCCCAGTGGCTCTGACCATGGAGAGGTGTCAGAGGAGGAAGTAGATGGAGTTTTGCCTAGACTTTAAGTATGCTTATGCTTAGTAAAGCCCGAGCAGGCAGTGAGCTCAGGAGATGAATGATTGTTGTGGTACACAGGGATATCTGCTCCACTCTTACTTCTGCTGCTGACCTCCTGTGTGGCCTTGGGCACACTGCTCCACCATCTGTTTCTCCACCCTGCTTTTGTCTGTGCAGGGGATTGGCTACAGGCCGTTTTGTAGTCAGATGCAAATGAGCTGTCTCCATGCCCTGACCCAAAATGGCATGACCAAGCTGATGTGGTGCCAACTCTGGAGTAACATACCTGGGACCTCAGAAACACTCTCCAGCTCCATCTTTGTGCTTTGTTATCTATAGCAAAACTGCTTCTGCTCGGTTCGTGGCATCAGGGGAACACAAATCCAGATAGACGCATCCATATACTGTAAGCACCTTCTTGCTTGTGTCTTTTCTTCTGTGCCTGCAGAGCAGGCAGCACAAAGGGATCTGTAACCTTTGCCCTAGAGACCAACAGCCCTGACTGCACGTGTGTTGGTCTGGCTAGCCACCCACTTCATGCACCCATGGGATAAGAGCAATGTTCAGCTAGGGTGGTGACATTCCTAATTAACCCTTCACTTCCCATAAAGAGCAGAAGAAGGTTTTCATTAACTATGGAGATCAAAGTTAAATTAACAATATGAATGGAAAAGTTGTGTGTGTATACCTATGCGTGTATCTGTGTATATTTATGCAATGTATTTAACCCCATTTCCTGAAGTGACAAAATAAGAAATTTCCTTGTTCCTATTTTTCCTTCCACCCCGCTTTCATTTATAAATTTTAGTTCAGTCAAGAAATATAACAATTTTGTCTTTGAAATTCGTGACTGACTTACTACACAGAATGAAAAAGTCACAGAGGTACTGGAATCTGAAGCATCATTATGAATAGATACTTAGCATACAGGTATCCTGTGTTTCTCAGTTATTTATTCAACTAGCTGGAAATGTTCTTAGAAATAAGGAACCAGCTTAATTTAAAATCCACTAGCCATAGCAGAGTAGCCTACCATTTCACTGCAATGACTGTGCATATCTGCACGGAAGGGCTTCATCTGACATGTTAGTCTCATGCCACACTCTAGGCTTGCAGTCTTTCAGCATATTTTCAGACATTTAGAAGAGTGCCAAAAGAATTCTGCTGGGGAAGATTCACAGGCGTTGCATAAACTGGACCTTAAATCTTAACAAAATTTTCTGTGGGGGACATGATCTACATCCCTTTCCAGCAGAGCATGATGCATTACACTGTACCACCAAGCAGATGCCCTCAGGTGTGAGCTCCCAGCAGCAAGTCTTCTTTTATTCAAGAGGGAGATTTTATGTAGGAAAGTGGTCCAGCTCTCTGAGAAGAGAAAAATTCACTGGCCTGCTTATCAACCTGCACAAAGTTCTGCTTCTGGTGATTCACACAGTCAGAGCGTGGCTGATATAAAAGCCAAAGTGGGTTCTTCTTGTGTATGGTATGCCACAGAGTGGTTGTTGGCCTCACAGAACTGAGCCAAGAGTCTGTGGAGAAAAGGACAAGAGTCGCTTCAACTTGAAATACAGCACGAAGGTTTGAAAGTCCATCCCTTGGCTCTGCAACAAGACCTGTTCAGTTCTGGCACAACTCCACTATTATGAATATTGATCATTCCCGAAACCATGCTTGATTAATAACTGGGCTTGAACCTAGGGCCTGTGAAAGTGACTACATGCCACAGCTTGATCTAAGACTCCATGCTAAATGATGTAAGTAGCACATGAAATAATGTTGTTGCTATTGATCTAAATGCCAAACTTAACACTGTTCATTCTTTCCATTGAAAATATCTGCAGAAGTCTTGAAAGCAAGGAGTGAATCGCTCTTTCCCACAACATCCAACCTATTGCATTTGTCCAAGATAATCCAGAAAATGTGTGGAGTTTGGCTTCTTTTCCTTTCAAATCTCAGCCCTCTCTTTCTCCCTCCACAACTGACATGCTGTATCTGTACCTCAGCTGTGTGGTCCAGGAATATGTGCTGGACAAACCTTCAACATTTGCAGCTGGAACACCCTGCTGTAAGGTCCTCCATTTGGAGACTAAGGTGTTTTCCGCCAGCATGGTGGTGAGTATCAGGGTATGGACGTGAATTTATCATGGCCACAGACATCCTGAGGCTTTGAGCTCTGACCTTGGCAGGCAGAGCTAGGCAGTCTCCAGGGAGCCCTGGCCGTGGGCCTCCCACCAAACATCCCATCGTCTTCCCATGATACAAATAGCTGAGCCTTTCCCAGCTGCATATACACCTAGTATACGTGCTTCCCAAAAGGTTTCTCTGCAGAACCTGGAAGCAGTGTCTCCACCAACCAAAAAAATCATAGATTCATGAACTGAAATAAAATAAGGAACAGCAGAGCATCAGACCTGGTTTTATGTTTCACATAGGTCTCTGCATTTCATCACATGAACTCAGACAGACGGATCAGTCAGGCAGCCTTGACAACGTTTCATAGTTGCAGGAGAGACACTATAAGGCAATTAAGGGAGAGAAACTGTAACTCTGTCTGCCCTGAGGCCTAGAGGAGTGGGAAAACACAGGCAAGAAGATGTAATCCTGCTTCAAACAACAGCAGAGGCTCAACAGCATGAACCAGAGATATTGTGACTTCACCACCACTACGAGATTAAATCAAAATACATTAATGTAAGAAGCCTGGGCATGACTGAGGCATTTCTCCGGTGTGAGCCCACATGGAGAAAGAGCCCTTTGCAGAGACTAGGTTGCTGGTAGTGAAGTCCTCCTCTTGCCTACCGCCTTTCACCACCTTGAGAAAGAGAGATTTGTTCCAGGCATGACTCAGTGTTCCTAGTTAGTAAACATGGCTACAAGATGCCCCCCATTTTGGAGAAAGCCCCTTTCTTTCCAAGAGGCTGCAAAGGATTTGCAGCAGGAAAAAGCCCAGGGAACAGGTGTCATGAGTTTGCAAAAGTCCCCCCTCCTTGGGGATTGGAATTGATTTGTCCAGGTACTTTCCAGACAAAGGCCAATCAGAAGCTTAGCTGATGCCTTTGCCAATTACATCTTCAAGAAAACGTAAGAGAAGGTTGTTGAGCAGAGGAAATTTGGCAGCCATGTGAGGGAGGACACAGCAGGCCCCAAGGGGGGGCCAGACCTTTCTCCTCCCCCGGCCCTGGGCTGGGGGCAGGAGCAGCACTGAAGTCCCCCTGACCAGATGTGTAACAGAGTGAAGAAAAAAAACATAAAGAGGAACCTGAACAGAGCTGCTGCAAGAAAAATTCCAACCAGAGAGATAGCGGAGCCTTCAAGGTCAGAGCTGGCAGCCGGAGAGAGATGAGAAACTGCGAAGCAGGGGGAGATGGCTCCTTCTCCCCCTCGCACTCTCTCCTTTCAGCAGGGAAAAAGACTGAAATCTAAAAATCTCTGCTACTTGTGGGACATTGCTGAGAAGCAGAGACAACTCCATTTGCAGTTTGAGGAACTCATGGTGGAGCAAAGAAGTACATGAGGAAACCGAGATTCTGTGGTAGAGGCCGAGATGAAACAGAGTCTTGAAGAGATTTGTGGCCACGGAGAGAGATCTTACACTGGAGTGAGACAGCGTGGGTAAGATTTGCGTGATCCTAGGAAAGGATCGATGCTGGTGCAACTGAGTTTGTGACCCTGAAGGACAGCAGAGAATGGAAGAGCTGTTGTCCGAAGGGTGGACCCACGTC
>JAWMRA010000001.1:90287159-90364093 GCA_035584735.1 Pseudotriccus pelzelni | reverse complement strand
TTAGAAGACCTGAAGCTTTAAAAGTGGAAAATACCTCCTTCTCCTCCTGGACTGATACAAAGGGGGGAGGGATGTTTTTGTAAATACATAGTGCTTTTGCTTAATTAGAATTGTTGTAGATGTAGCTGTTTAGTTTTTATTTTTGCTAGTAATAAATTCTAATATTATTTTCTCTCCAATCAGATCTCTTTGTCTGTTTAAACCTTCTCTCACCTTAGAGCAATTTGTGGGGGGTGTGGTAAAAATTGTCCCTAGGCAAACCCATGACAACAGGTAAGTCCTTTGATCAAAATAGTCTTCTGATCAGTTGTCACCTGCCCTTCAGTTTTACTGTCATCCAGCTGACCAGACGGTGTTTTGCCTTTCCATGTCACTGATGGACTGCTCTGCAGGACTTCATATGGTGACTGTGGTGACACCTGAGGCTATCAAAAAGTTGAGGCTATAAATCATTCAGCTAGTCAACTTTCCTACCATAGGCAAGATTTGTCTCCTTCTGCAGCTGGTCTTGCAAATTGTAGTTGTTAGGAAATGAAAGACATGAGGAAAGTCTGCTGAGCTAAATGGTTTTGTCATTACCCTCTCTCCCCTTACTTAAACTTAAGTTTCTGTGGTGACATAAATAGTTGCTCTTGCTTGGATAGGCCAGCACTGCATAAAACCTACAATTTTGTAAGAGTTAAACTTACAAGCTATAACCATTCAGCATAAAATCATGTATGTCACTTTCATAGGGGTGCTCACACTTTCCCTGTCAGGAAAAGAAATACTTGGCAAAGTTTACTCCCCGCCATTTCCTATCAAAACTTTGTTCCGGTAAAAATGTGGGTTATCATACATGCAGGTTTCCTCTTGCAAAATTTGCACTTCAGCAATCAAATTTCACATAAAATAATAATAAATAAATAAATAAAAACAGAAAAAAGAGAGAAGATGATTATTGAGCTTTTCATTAGGGATTTGGGATTTTATAGCTTTCAGAGCAACATTTCCATGCAGCTTAAATTTGTTTGGAAAATAAGTCCATCTTTTTTTTGAAGTGGTTAATTACCTTGGTAGAGGAACCAGATGAAATAAAAGATTTATGGATCCCTCTTTCTCATAGTGAAGGAGAAAGTGATCTGTTTGCAGGAGTTATATTTTCAGGCACTTTGCTGAGACACCCCAACCCCCCTCGGCTGCTGACTGTAAAATAAGAAAACTATTACCCAGCTGGGGTAACAATAGGCTCCCACAGTGCTTTTCTGCTCAGCCCGCAGCTGCCAGTGAAAGTGGAAACTACAGCAGCAGGATAACATTCTTTTCTTACAGCCTGTTTCTATGGGCAAGGAGCCCTCCCACTGCTTCAATGTATTTTCTATGCAAAACTGTAGAAGAAGTGACATTTTAAAAGTTTTGACCTTTGTTTTTTTTTTTTCCCCTCCCCCCATTTTTTTTTGCATCAACCAAGGCATAAATTTTTTAAACCTTCTGACAGAGTACGTGGTAGGAATGGCAGTAGCCATTACTATAATAACAAAATGTTTCAAAATTTGAAAATTCTATATTGTGTGTAGCATACTGGTAACCTTTGTGCAGAAAAAAAGCAGTGATAGATACAGAACTCTTCTGGTTACTGTCATGGGCAAACAGATGATTGTGGCAGATCTCATACACCTTTGCAAAACAGTGTCATTTAATGCCACATTTTCATTTACAAATTTCATATTTTAAAGCTAAAACTTTAAAAGATTTTGTAGGCAAAGATTTTCCCCCATGTCCCTGCAGGAAAAAAAAATTAGCCAATTTTAATAAAATTGCCTATAAAAAATTGTTTACAGGAGAACAATCAGTGGACTGAGTAATGCTAGTGAACATTAGTAATTTAACTATATATACATATATCCGAATTATATGGATCTAATTTGATAGAAAATTGTCATAGTTCCCAATCAGATTACAAATATAACAAAAAAGATACCCTACTGGTTAAAACATAAAATAACACACTAAATCTCAGGAAATTATAAAGGATGTTAGAAATGTAAAACATATTTTCCCTAACACAAGCAAAATAAATTGAAACTGTTCAAGCGAGATGGTGGGGGGGGATGCCCATGAGCCATTGAAGTGAATGTAGAACAGATTCCTGAAACAAGCCTGGCAGGTTAATCCACGTGAGAGCCTTCCATTCACCACTGATTCCCTCAGCTAGCTACCACCACTAGCTATTACCAGCTCACCCTGATGCTCATCAAGGGCACTGGCCCTGCTGTTGGTCCATCTATACATCTATCCCTCTGGGTCTGACCCCACATTCTTTTCATACCCAACCCTCTTCCCATCACACATTGAAACCAATGGAAATTAGACCAATGCAGATGATGACATATATGCCTATGTCACAGCAGTGTTCTGAAACAATCAGTTTTAAAAGTTGATTTAAAAGTCCTTAAGATTTAGAGGAGAAAGTAGAAAAATCCCAAGTTTTAAACTGGTGGCTCCACTGGTGGTTTGATAAAGAGCTATAAAGACTTCTTGGTAACCCAAGACCTCCATCAGAAGAAGATAAAATCATCTCTCACTCTGCAACACACACACACTGTAACCAAATCCATCATTAGCAAACTACATCATTCATCATTGGGCAAGAATCTACTATAAATTACAATGGGTCCATTAAAAGGTTGGGAAACCTAACAGAAAAAAAAAAAAGGAAAAGCAAAGGGAAAAAAAAAGCTCTCCCAGGAGGGTCTGTGTCAAGACAGAAAATTCTTTCAAGTCCACTTCATCTGTGCCTGAGACACTATACACTTCTAGGACACCCCTTGAATTTCACATCCTGACAAGCCACCCTCAGGCAAATAGGTCAAAGGAAGTCCTAATTTCTACACAAAATGTATGGCTTTTTGTTTCTCTGGGCAGAACACGCCCTGTAGATTTTCAAACCCAAAATTATTAGTTCTAGTGTGTGAATCAAGAGCTTAAAAGAAAAATATTCAGAAATGATTTCATGGCAAACCTGCCACCGGGGAGCCAGGAACCAGCGATATCTCTAGGGAAGTCACAGGGTACCTGCACCTTTTCTGAGGGCTTCCCAAGTGTTGGGGCACAGAGCTGCGGAGTAGCTGCCAGACCCTGAACACAGGGAAGGTCTTCTCCTTGGCTTTGGTGGAGGTGCAACCAAGTCAAACCAAGTTGTCATTGCAAAAGAGTGTCTCTCATTGTCTGCTGTATTAATAGCTATTTGCATGTTTCCTGGTTTCTTTGCTATATGTGGGCGCAGGCAGAAGAATTCTAAAGGATTTTTAGGTTGATAGTGCTTCCATTATTCAGGACAATGTGCTATCCAAGGCAGGCAGCTATTTGGGATAAATAGCCTATCCCCATTTGTCCAAAATAGCCAAATGTCTGGCATGAGTCATGCCAAACAGGCAGCTGCTCGGCAGGAGTGTAATACTGGCATACTAAAAAGCAGAAGATATTGAAGGGGACAGAGAGAGCTAAAGGTGGCACAAGGGTAGAGTGACAGAAGGTTTGTGGGGTCAGTAATACACAGCTATCACACTCATTAAAACTGTCAGACAACGCCATCACAAACGACAGCATTTCTCTGCAGTTTGCACACAACACCACTCATCTCCTTAAACAGACAATAAATAAATATCTTAGAGGCCACTGTGTGGGAGGTGCTGGCAGGTATTACCTCTGGAGCACACGTATTGCAAGTACGGTATCGCTGTCATCGCATGCAGGAGAGTGTTGGGAAACAATTCCTTCAGTAAGGGTGCTGCTCCATGATTTGTTTGGCACAGGGCATTTCCTCGGCTGTTTGAGACAGATCCCTGGAAAGTAATGGCATTCACAAGGAACAGGATGCATATTGCAGGGAGTTACATGAATACATTTCTAGGTGAATGAAGGTATCTCTGTCCTCAGCTGGCTTCCAGGTAAGTCATGTACATGCAGAATTGTGAGCACCATATATACCCCCACTGTGTGCACCCACCCTCCTGTCCTTTTCAGGCTATGAAGTCCCTTCCTCCCTCAGCATTTCATGAGTACTGATAATTAAAGCTGCAGACACTCCTGCGAAGTAGGTAATGAACTTAATTTCACAGAGAAAAGAACCAAAGCTGTAAAATTTGTGCCATACCCAACATGGCAAAGAAAGCACGGGGCAAAGTTCTGAATGAAACCAGATACTGAGAAAGTTTTCTGTGAAAAGAATGTCCTTTGTCACAGTCACCAAGAGGCAAGCTCAGCAGGTGTCATTTCAAATTCAGTATCTTGGCCATCTACTTGTCTTTTAAAATAAATGAAAACAGTCCCTGGCATGTAGTAAACTTCTTGCCAGACTTTGGAATTCTTTAGCTGACATTATCTTTAGCACATTTAAGTGCCAAAAAAAACCCACAACCCACTGGGTAAATGTGTAGTTAGTCATGCTTGTAAAAATGTCAACGCTGTCAAAAATATTTGTGTGAAAATCATAAACAAAATCTGCTGCCATGAGGAGTTATTTGGTTCTTAATTATGGGACAAAATGACTTCTTTTTCATGAAGACTTGACAAAAAGAGAACTAACACTGTGATGGAAATATTGGCACAATCTTGACTCAGCTGCTTCCCTAGGGTAATGAAGTTGCTCCCAGAAAGGATTACTTCACAGAGTACCTTAAAAATCCAGCTAGTATGCCAGGCTAGCAAAGCAGTTCATAACAGGATGTGCAATCCTGCACCTCTAAGTATGTTGGGAAGGTTTCAGGTGCTTAAAGGCAGGAGAGGTTGGTTAGCAGTACTTTAACTGGCATTTTTAAGTGGATTTCTAGTACTGCAACTCTTAGATTTGCACACTTGCTTATAGAAGCTGGATAAGCATATTTTATAACCTAAAAAAATGAACAAAAGCAGTAGGTCACAAGACCAAATCATGTAGGTCAGTGGAGAGGAATACCTACAGCTATCTCAAGGTTTGTGTTCACTGACCTTTGGCAACAGTTGGTGGTCCCACCACATTTCTGAAGGACAGATGTTCTCACCCACACACTGCCACAGGTGGCAACGCAGGGGTCAGCAGACCCCGTGGACGCATCCCAGGAATGAACCCCCACGGAGTGGGTTCACTGAGGCCAGGTACACTGACAGGTCCTTTGAGAAGTTACACTCTCTTCCCCCTCTCTTTGCAACTTTATAAAAGCAGACTCACACTTTTACAACTTGTGGTTAATTGCGAAACTTTCACTGATAGCAAAGTCACAGGGAGCGGAAGTGAGCGTTCAATGGTATGGCCATTTGGGGACCTAATCTTCAAACCATGCAGCGAGTACAGGTCTCGCTGTCTTCTTGGAATAGAATCATATATGCTGGTGCACGGCTGTAAAGTATTAAACTCACAAACCAATGTTGAAACAGGGTGTTTAAGATTTTTTTATGATTAGGTTGATGAACACTGGAACAGGTTGCCCAGAGAGGTGGTAGAAGATCCAGCTCTGGAAATATTCAAGGCCAGATTGGATGGGGCTCTGAGTAACACGATGGAGTTGAAGATGTCCCTGCGTATTGCAGGCGGGTGGGAATTAGATGAGATTTAAAGGTCCCTTCCAACCCAAACCATTCTATGGTTTCTCTTGCCTTGAACTGCAAATACAGGTGTTAAAATTAGTGTCTGGCTGTATCGCTATGGTCCGATTCATGACTGATTGGTTTCTCAAGAATCTGGAGAAATGACACTGAAAGGTCTATCACAAACATGCCACAAAGTTACTAGCAAGAAGTAAATTCTAAAAAGGGCTGCAGTAACTGAAGCAACTGTTCCTGCTAAGATCTGTGGTTCCAAGGCCTCTTACAGAAGTGGTTTCCCATGCCATAATACCCTGTGAGTTCGGTACCAATGCACAATATTGCAAACCTAAAAGATTTCTTGAAACAGAACAAAAATTCACAACATTTCTCTTTTTTTTACTCCATTCCATGTCTCTCAATTGTTATCTTCCTTCCTGATATAATTTCAGATAAGGCAAAACAATCTTGTAATAATACTCATTAGATTTATTCATAAGGGGTTATGTTATCCTATTTTATAACTGAAAATATCTGCATGGAATCCAGATACAGTCAAGATTAAAGTAACATTTTACATACCACAGAAGGACTAAAACCTGAAGCAGAAGAATGTGACATTAAATGAACAAAGGCCATGTTACACTGGTTCATTTCAATCGTGTCTACCCTCATTACTCTAAACTGCTCTACTGAGAGAGTCCTAGTACCTCATTCTTGCTATCACCATGAAAACAGGCTTTTGCTGGAAGAACAAAATGAGGTAAGACTCCCTTATGCACTCTCTTTAAGGCCTCCACTTAATCAGAGAGAATAATTTCTAAAACATTCCATGCTTCCTGCAAAAAAAAAAAAAAAAGGCACAGAACAAGACCTGGATAACTTTGTGCCACCCTTTTTTTGGTTTGTTATGAAAAAATGACATTGTTTTAGCAATAAATAAGGGCAGATTTCTTACAGTGTTCAGTGAGTGTGAGGACTAGGGGAAAGGCAGATCAGGAATAAATGGATTAAAGGAAAGACAGTCTTCTAAGCAGGAGAAAAAAAAATGCCTGGAGGTATTGAAATGTTAAGTAACACAAGCAGTAGTCTGTGACCTGCCTTGCACAAAGGGCAGCAGGGAAATGAAAGGCACTCTCTACCTCTGGCCTTGGGTGGGGGGAGTGACACATTGAAAGCACTGTCTTCTGGCCAGGACTTTCCTCCCAGCAGCAGATCCATACCCCATCCTCTGTACCCCAGCGATTCAGCAGGACATGTTGTCATCAGGCCAGCACAGGACATGCCACTTATGGAATAAGGCAGCAAAACTGTCATGCTTTGAAATGCCATCTGCCTTCTGGACTGTTCCTAGGACAGTACCAAAATGCATTGCCAATAGCTCACACAAGGAAACCCCAACAGGCATCAGAATTTTTTGCTTGTCTTGGGAAATGGACTGTTCTGAGGCCATCTATTTTCAAGGTCCCTAGAGTACAAAGACAGGTAAAGTAGGTTCTTTTACAAAACAAGCAGTGAGAAATTTGCCTCAGCCTTGTTGAGAGCATCATCAAAATTCAAGCTGATAAATTCAAGTTTGATAGACTGTCAAGGTTTGTCTTATACATAAAGGCTTGCAGCTCATTCTCCTCAGTTTGTTGAGACAGAAGCAGGAAGCAGATATCCTTGGGTCTCTGAGACATCATTTAAGTATTTCTACAAAACCTTGCTCCCTTCTGTTAGTTTTTCTGGGATCCTGAACATATTAGTCTTCCTTCATTGCTGCTAACATTTTAGGGTCCAGAATTTGGGTCCCCTCCACTGGGCCTGAGCACAGGACAACATCGCTGACATTACAACTAACTCATGCTGATGCAAAGGCTGAACAGAGAAGATGTGTGAGATAGGATAATATGGGAAGATTTCCTGATAGGAAGGGTCTCAAAGTCATCTCACTACTCTATCCGGTATCCTGGTGACTCCATGAAAAAATCTGCCCTAACATTTCCCATTCTTCTGTTGCTATCCCACATCCATTCAGGATATCAGAATAGCTACCTGTAGATATATTCAACCTCTTTGGCTGATCTGAGTCCTGCTAACGCAGTTCTTCCAGGGCAATCATGCCATTGCTAAGTGTAGCTGTCAACGTCTTTTCTGATCCTTCCCACAGTTCTGAGAAGTGTCAGAAAGGTCTGTGAGACAACAGTGCATGGATTGGATGGGATCCACCCAAGGGTATGGAGGGTGCTGACAGAGCAGCTCACTAAGACACTTTTCAACATTTACCACCAGTCCTGGCTAACTGGAGAGGTCCCAACTGACTGGAGGTTGATCAGTGTGATGCCCGTCTATGAGAAGGACCAGAAGGAGAATTCTGGGACCTACAGTCCTGTCAGCCCACCCTCAGTGCCAGGGAAGGTCATGGAACAGATCATCTTGATTGCCATCACACAGCATGTACAGGACAACCAGGGGATCAGGCAGAGCCAGGGTTTGTGAAAGCCAGGTCTTGCTGGACTGAACTGATCTTCTGTGGCAAGGTGACCCTCTTATTGGACGAGAGAGAGGCTGTGAGTATCATCTACCTGGACTTTAGTAAAGTTTTTTAGTAAAGTCTTTACCATTTCCCACAGCATTCTCCTGGAGAAACTGGCTGTCCATGGCTGGATAGGTGCGCTGCTTAATGAGTAAAAAACTGGCTGTATGGCCAGGCCCAGAGAGCCGTGGTGAATGGAGTTAAATCTGCGTGCTGGATGGTGACCAGTGGTGTTCCCCAGGGCTCAGTACTGGGTCCAGTCTTGTTAATTGTCTTTATAAATTATCTGGATGAGAGGATTGAGTGCATCTTCAGTCAGTTTGCAGATGATGCTTATACCTAAGGCTAATTGAGCTCTAAACAGAGGAAATAAAATCTAAAATTAAAATGCTATCATTTTGTGATAATGTTGTAATTTGCCTATTTGATAATTCCTGATCTCTGGTTTGCAGCATCTTTGCTCTATTCACTAGCAAGTTTACTACCTTTAATTTATGTAAGGTACCATAACAATAGACACCTACGAAATGTAGACACGTGCACCAAAGCTGTTTTTCTTTGCCTTTTCCTAATTGTAAGCCATGTGACCTATGGTAGCTGTCTCATTCAGATTGAGCCAAATTACTGCTGGGAAGTGCTTGCATCTTTCCATTGACTCTAACAGGGCAAAAGAAGAGGTGGACTAGTTCACGTGTCTGTGTTGTACAAGTCTTAATTTCAATCATTCATACATACATTTTAGTTGCTTAGCCCACCACAAGTGTCTCTATGCAGTGTAAAAGAATTCATTAAAACTGTATCATCCTATACGGGGCAAAGTACAAAGGTAAGGTGGTGAGTGAGCGGTGTGCAGATTTTCCAGATACAGGTTCAAGATCACTTCAGTAAACAGTTTAGGACAGAAATCACCCTCAGAACAAAATGCAGAGATTGCTTGTTTGGCATAGCTTTCCCACAGTAAATAATAGATACAAAATTAGCTAGTGAGGGAGGAAGGGAAAAAATAAATCATTCGCTTTCACTTGCAAAGCTTTTAAAGCATTCAGAACAATATAAATCCTGAGACAGACAGAGACTGTCCTCTACAGATGGGCACTGGGCATCTGCAACAAAACACAATCATGACCCTACATATAAGTTTCTGTGAAGGGCCATTAGATTGGAGACAGCTCATTGTGTGCGCATGTGTTTGGATGAGAAAAATGAGTCACTCCCAACTCTGGATCAAGCAGGTGATGTAAAGGATTGGCAGGGAGAATGATGCAGACAAAGGCTCTGCTTGCTGAAAAGCATTGAGTCACATCCTGGGAAAAAGCATAAAAAAGGAAAGCAAAACTGGATGCAACGATATCAGTTGAGAGTTGGGAGCAAGGATGAACACACCTACTTCTGCTACAGAGGATGCACACCTGTATAAACCAAAGAGCCTAGACTATGTATTGCACTGTCTTCTGTAAGGCTTTAGGACTGAAATATTCTGTCTGTTCAACAGCAGTTTCATTAGGAGCAGTCTTTTGTGTAATATCATGTGTCAGCACAATGTACAGTTCTCTGGAATGAAAATTTTCGAAGGTCACAGGGCTGGTAAGAAGTAGGTTACTGGAAAGGAGAATCAGATTCACCATTTTTGCAAAGTTTTGCTGTCCTTAGCAATATTTCTAACTTGGTACCAGTGAAAGGGTAACCAGGAGCTATGCCACTACATTTTCAATTTAAGAGATGAACTATTATGAGCCTTCTATGACCAAAAAAAAGCTATTAGAACAGAGAACTCTTAATTCCCCCGCTGTGTTTTACCCAGGTTTTAGAGCAACAAGAAGCCAAACAGAGTTTTTTAGCTCTAAGCTGCAGGCCAGCCTTAGCAGATCTGGGCTGCCTTTATGTTGAGCTGCTCAGGTATCCTGCTCTCCTCCCAAGTGATTTTATTATCCTTACATAACAGACCCCTTCTAGTTACTATGGCTAGTGGACATTAAGACTGTTCAGTTCACTGACTTAGAGGAATTCAGTTCACACTGGGACACCTTTTAGCTGATTTTACTAACTACCAGCCATTCACAAGACAGACAAAAAGCTGAAGACATCTAAGCTAGAGCAGGGGGATAGTCACCAGCTCTATCATCACCTTCTTGGAAGTGGCAAGGCACTTAACTCCATTTAGCCCTTCAGGAGACTAGCTTCTGATATGAACAACAGATTCAGAAACCTGATTTCTGAGCTTGGGACCCCTCAAATGAGGCAGCAGCTATCTATCTACCCTTTAAGGCACAGGCCATCTTCTCTACTGCTTTACAGGCCTCTTTCCCTATACACTTGTAACCATTGATATGGCAGATGCTCTGAGAGGTAGAAATCATCAGGAAAACTGAGTTAAAGAGCAAGTTGAGAAGTGATGCTCAGGCAGCATAAATTGACTTAGTGATATTCTAATTTTTTTGAGCATCCAAGTCCTGTTTCCTCAAATCTTAACTCAGGTTTCATTAATGCTTCATGAGGCCCTCACAAGACCCCGATGCTTTGCATCTGCTCTGGCTTCACTTCTTTGAAAGTTATTTTTGTATATTATGGGATACAGATGTAAGTGAGAGATAGATTTGGGTAGATTTGGGGATTGCCATTCTCTTGACACTCTTCTGCAAGTTCAAAGAGGTACTTGTCACTGAACCCCAGCTTTTGGGAGGAAATATTGACCAGTTTTGGGACACCACACATTTTTGCTGGGCTCTCACAGATGGCCTTTGAAACGTTCCGGAGGGACCAGGCTGAAGCCCAAGACCAGAGTGACACATGAGACAATTAACACATCAGACCTCCCCATCCCCAAGTGAACTTTTGTTGGTCTGTCCTCTTCCTGAAGAGAAGGGGAAAAAGCATACTTTTTGTAGTGGCTGCTCATTATATGAAGCAAATCGAGAGTGAAGGGAGGGAGCAAAGAGATGGCACAGAGCCCGATAAGTGCACCCTTAAATCTATAATTAAAACCAAAGGCAAGTTCCCAATATAGCCAATTCAGTTATATAAGATCTTACAAAAGCTTCACACTGTTTGCTGGGTTTTGCTTTATTACCATTCCCTCTCCTCAGAGTTCACTTCAGGTCAGTAGCAGATGAGGTATTACAGTTGGAGTTTATGGCAGGATAGAAATCTAACAGTGCCCTGTTTGTAAAGATATGCAAGTGTGCACCCAGAGGGAAAAAATAATCATTGGCTCTACTTGAAAGAGATAAAGTTAATGGTCACTTTGGAGCTCAGTTTAGACCACCTCTAGCTCTGGAAACGGGTTGCTAGCTACTAAGAAACTACTTGAAATGATGTCCCAAGAGTCTGTGAAAGGCTCCTGCTTCCCCACTGGTCAAAGAAATAAGGCAAAACTACATGTAAGACAAGAAATCAGGCTGAGTATGGACTTGCTAGCTAGACAGACTGAGGAATGAGGATGTAGAAGTGCTCTCAGAAAGCCCATGACAAGTCTGTACATCGTTTCTTCATACCTACTAAAAGCATCCTGTAGGAAAACACCAGATCAGCTGACGTATTTGTAAGTGTAGGCAGCTCACTGCAACAGTACTGGGAGTAGCTATTTCTACGTGGGAGTTGGAACGTGTATCAAAACCATTACGTTAAATAGTATGCAACCTAGATTTCAGAAATATAAATAAAAAGTAGTTATCATTATTGATAAAAGCCTTTACTGCTGCATCCTCCTATTGCACTCTCTACAGCAGTTATAGGCAGTAGCATTCCTAAAAACAATGGTTTCTTAGGGCCATGCTGAAACTAGTCTCTTCCTCCATATAAACCCCCAGAAAACCCAAACCACCAAGAATAGCACATTTAAACACAGTACAACCACTTAGCTGGTCAGCACTGCGCCTATGTCCATGTATTTCTGAGGTACAGGATTCCAAAGATAAGGACAATGTAGGAGCTGGGAGAAAAAGGCAGAAATGCCTTCTCCACTTTCTGGTTAAGTGACAAAGGGCAGGTACATGCAACGTTCATTTGCTAATGCAATTTGCCGAAGTTCCTATTTCAGGGTGGTAAAAGTCCTCAAGAAGAACTTACCTGGAAGAAGCTGATAATTGCGGAGTGTAGCACCAACATTCACATATCAAAACACTTTCCTGTTCTAAACCTCAACTATATTTAATTTGTCCCACAAAAATAGAAGTAGGGGAAAATAGAACACTTTTAAAAAAATTCTTAAAATACTACTCTTTTTTCCCAGTGACAATCAGAAATGCTACTATTTTTTACCAACATCTTAGGTAACAGAAAAATGGAAAGAATTATTTGTATAAATGTTTGTGAAACCTATGACCATCTTCTCTTTGCAATCTGAAACCTCAAAGAAATATACTTTTCAAAAATTGAGTTTTATATGGTATGTTAGTTGCTTGAAGTCTCTTTGAGCTGTGACAGTTGCCAATATCATATGGAAAAGAACAGAAAATTACCACGAGCAAAACAGTTGCTGATGCAACTGCATAGTTAAAATATAATACCTGACTGGGTTCAGTTCCAGTTTCTCCTGCATACCTCCATTAGAGGACTTTCGTGATTAATAACTGTCAATGTCAGGCACTAAAATGGTTACCCAAAGAGTACTTTTTTAATTGCTCTGGTTTGAAAGCTGAGGCTCAGCTCTGCAAAGACCTGTGTGGGAGAGCTGTGGGAAGGAGAGACTCTGGGATCTTACTTTCCTCATGTACCCACCAGCCCTCGTGGCAATGTGGGTGCTGGCAGAGCTCCAGTCTCGCAGTGACAGTAGCACAAGGCAGACTGGCCTTTCCAGGGCAACAGCTCTACAGCTGCCACACAAACCAGCAGACCTGGGGGTGCGCAGAAGGAATGCCTGCTTACCCTTTCGAAAGTTTACATATGGTGCAGAGACACGCTGGATCCCAAAGTACATCTGCACAACATAAATATGATGTTTTCACAACATCTGTGAAGCTATGTCAGATGTGTAGGGCATAAATGAGAAATGGGCTCACTAAGTTTCATTGGCATGTAGTATCAGCCCAGATTGTACTCGCTGACACCAGTCAAACTCACAACCACCACCAAGCAGCTATCTGCAAGAAGGTTGACATCTCTATATTAAAAGGAAGGACTGACACTTAAATTAAGGCTCCCATTTTTACTATTTTCGTCATAAGAGTGTGACAAGAGCAGTTGTTTCCTGAGCAAAGACAATGATCAGCTTTTGTGATGCTATCACAGAATCGCAGGTTGGAAGGGACCTCGAGGAATCATCTTGTCCAACCCCTCTGCTCAAGGAGGAACACTTAGAGCAGGACCACGTCCAGACAGCTTTTGAAAATCGTGCTACGTAAAAATAATTTCTAATATCTCTTTATCTATAAATCCACGTAGTCTCTCAGATGTATACTCAACATGACCACTAGCTGAAGGAATGATCTATTTATCAGGTAACATTCTCAGACAAAACATAATTTTTACCCAGGGAAGTAAGAGAAAGATTGATACAACACAGGTTCTTAACAACAGATTATAGCATGTCTTTCTGTTTTTGGAAGGGCATTATGTACCATCTAATGAGAAATTCTACAAGCAGTCTGAGTCTAAATGAGATGCAGCACCAGCAGTTCCATGCACACAAGCTCTTCTCTTGGGTTTATCTAGAATGTTTAAACCCTTTCCCTCAGTATACTGCCGTCTTTCACGTGTTCTTATAAACAGAAGCTCAAGGAAAAAGAGCATTTGACAACTTTTCACAGCCAAAAGGTGGTCAACAAGTCCTGCACAAATCCCGTGAAGAAAAATCAATGTCTATGTCCGTTTTATGTTGCTTTCTCATGTGACACCCACTCTAACTGAGACCACAGGGGGAAAAAATCATTTGATGGTTCAAAGTGTCTGTTAGTCTTGTGGTGTTTTCTACCTAATGAAATCAAGGTAATCAAGCCTGAGCTCTAAAAGCTAATCAGATTCTGGATGGAAACAACTTGAATACAGGATTCCATTTTCTTGAACACATTTGATAATCATTACAGTCTATCAACTTGGTAAAATAACCTCTGGCATCACGTCAGTGCTGGAACTAATCAACTGACTTTCCAGGCCTCAGATAGTCTAATAACTATTTCATTAATGATATTTATTTCAAAACTAATTTGCACTGTTTCACAGATTTTCAGCTTCAGGTGCCATGTCTTCTCCTGTAATATGCTGAAAAATGAGTTTCAGTTCATAGTACTACACTGACATCTTTTTGTTCCCTTTTTTATGTTTTACTTGATGAAACAGCACAAATGATTTCAAGGGACCATTCAAATAAGGTACATAACATGTATGTGACAAATCTTATGGACCACGACAGAGGATAAATGTTACAAATCAGCCTCTGATTTCTCAGTACAGTAACAGCCCCCTTCTCATTAGAATCATCTGCTAACGTGGTTTTTTTTTGTTTATCCTCTGTTTTGATTTCTCCATGCCTTCCACTGTTTCTTTTATTTTCATCTCTGAGGTTACCACTTTAGATAGAACACCTTATAAAAGAAATACCAAATTTCACTGTCCATTCATGGTTTCCTTTTTTAATGTTTACAAGATAGTTATCATTAAATGCCCTGCTCAGAATGTGCACATTCAAACTTAAGCTTAATAACGGTGAAAGCAGAGTTCACAATGGCAAAGGTAAAGTTCAAAACCTTTCTCAGTTTCTTTGCTCTTCTTTTTCAGATGTGTAATCACAGAAGAACTGCCCATGATTTTCAAGACTTCTCCTGTTCCACCATTTGGAGCTGCTACAGCTGTAGCAGAGAACTTGCCTTTCAGTGCAGTTTCTGAGCATGTTTTGTTCTGCAGATTTCAAGTTCTTCTCATGTAACTTTCTTTTTGTTTTTTGTTTTTTCTTTTTTCTTTTTTCTTTTTTTCAATAATGCACTGTGGTAGAATGCCTGGATGCAAATAAATTGGTCACCAAGATAAGGAGTAAGTAAACATCTTCTCCTAAATAACTCATTTTAAAAGATTATCACACTGCTACTGTGTACTTTTTTAGAACTGATTTTTAATCTCTATGCACTCATGAAGAATCTTGTGAAAAAATTATTCAGCACTGCTCCTGCACTTAACATACTTTTGAAATGGGCTCAAGAGAAGAGCCACTCGTTCTTGGGCCACTCAGCTACGACAAAAAAGAAAAAGAAAACTCAGTTCAATCTTTGAAGCAAACAAAACCCATAGAAAAAAATAAAATATGTGATCCTCTTCTTGTCTTCTTCCTAGTGAAACCATGACAGATGAGACCCAGGGAGGTAGAAAAGATTTTTCTCAGTGCTTCAGAATTATTTGTTCTTCCTGCTCGTGGAGCTAAAACAGAAAATACAATGATGGGTCCTAGTCAGATCTGCACTTAGGCATGGAAATTGCTTCTCTCCAGTGATTGTACAAAGAAACAGGGTTTGTCAGTAGCAGTCTGAATCACTGAAGATTTTGGATGCGATAGTAGTTAGAAAGCCTAAATCAGGCACCCCAGGTAGTCAGTTAAAGTCTAAAAATGGGAAAAATAAGGGAGACAGAGCACCATAAATTCAGAGGGCAGATGCTTTCCTAATCTAAGTCTTCAAATCTGCCTTAAATCTATGCTGTGAATGCAGCACATTGGTTCCTTCTGCTGTGGGTAACAAGGCACCTTCTGAAGCCCCTTGCTAATTTACACAATATCTAAATAAATGCAGGGCAGGCAGGATTACGGCACCTCTCTGCTGTTTTAGCATTTCATTTGCGGGCAGCAAGTGCTCTTACCTGTTCCCATGCTATCAAAAACGTGTGCATCTTTTGTGTCCCACAGAAGTTCTTGGTGGGAGGAGGTTCCTCCCTGGAATCCATCCCTTACCCTGCTTTCCAGCCTGCTGGTAGCAGTCAGACATACATTATTGGTAGTGCCAGCAACTGTTCTCTTGTCTAAGCTCAATGTGGAAACAATTGCTCAGGGGTCCTGTAAATAATAGTTATTAGGTATCATTTAAAAAAAAAATAAAATAAAGCCCCTTGGTGCACAGTAAGCTGGCTGTAATTTTCCCATTACTCCAGACAGTGTCCCATTCATTGCTTGACAGATCTGGTTTTAATTCCAATTTCTCCTTCTCCTTTAGCTCTCCTGTTGCAGGTAGACAATAGAATTTAACTGTTTGTGTCCATCACCTATGGCTTTATTTGCTGCCAAACCATTCACTGTTTCAGGAGAATATCTAGCAAAAAGCACAGACTAGTACTGAGGGCTGTCTGTCCTACAGAGAGCACAGAAATTTATGGGGAGGAGAAGCAAGCTAAGAAGACCTGGCAGTAACTAGTGTGAAACCCACTGCACGTGCAGGAAAATGAGCTTTAAAAATACATCTGACTAACGCATTTTTAAATGATCTCCCTGTATGATCTCCCCGATCGGATCAGGGACATGGTGCTGCAAATAATGATATTGGAGAGGAAGCAATACGGTTCTGAGGAAAACTGAACTCCAGCCTAGTGCATTTAAAAAATGTTCCCAAAGTGATTTTAAGTAAGGCAAATTATGCCAGAGAACAGAAAGTACTCACTCCTTAATCTGCAGTTTGGTTAGCCGCACAGAGTCTCTTTCCTGAAACCTGTCTAGCAAGCCCTTGGTCCACTTCCACAGTAACAAGATGCTTGCTTGTTTTGTGGGTGACAAAGAGCCACAAGTTTTGGAGAGTAGCACTATTAGTGCTATGATCCCTATGTGGTAAAAAGAAGTTTCTCTATGGGCTGATGGTTGGTCTGTACACAAGGAGGCTGTTAGCAACTCAAAGGCAATGTTAGACCTCTGTCAATTAGAAGGAACCCATCTTTCCAGCTATCATAAGAGATCAATATATTCCTGCTAATCTTGCCCTGACAACTATGATGTAATAAACTTACAGGAGAAACAGCAACCAAGTGTTCCATGATGGTAGCCATTGTGTCTGCCTGAATTGTTCTCGCTAGATACTCAGGCTAGTCATAGGTTCCTGAGCTTTTTTTTCTGCTCACCACAGCAACTGAGATGCAGGTGTGCTTCTCAGAAAAATTCCTTCCTAGGATATCTGCAGTGTGCAGTAGTGTCTGTGCAGAAACAGATGATCCCTGTGCTTGTGTCAGCAGACCTGCGTGGCAGGGCGAAATTAGTTTTCGGAGCCACAGTTCTGAGGTGCCATCTGCAAAGCACAAGAATGCATCATACCATGAGAGTACAAAATATATGCATCTTCATCCAAGATGCTGGCCTATCTCCCCCTGCCATATGCTCCAAACTGCTAAGCTAAGTTCCCATTCCTGAGTATGTGCCAAACAGTAAAAACAGCATAACCCCTTGAGTTATATCCAGTAGCGCAGGGCTGCGGGACCTTCAACTGATCGTGATTCAGCAGCTGAAAATTCAAATGATGGTGTAATATTCATGGCTGATAGTGAAAAGTGAATTAAAAAATAGGAACCAGAAGGAAATAACCTAAGATAGGCTTAATTTTTCCTTAATATTTTTTCTGTGTTAGACTCCTGTGTCTCACAGAGGGGGAAGGAACTCACAAAGGAATTAAGGAAAGAACATGAAACAACAGTAAGGGACAAGTAACTGAAAGGTTGCTGAATATAAATATGATCCAATTCACTGTTGACTCCTTACCGAAAAATTCAGAATTTAAAAATGATAGCAACTAACAGAAATTCAGATAATTGAGTAATCACCCCAAATTGTTAAAAAATTCATTCAAGAAATAGATGTGCCATGAATTTTTAAGCCAATATAAAGAATCTGATGGAAAATGACAGCCCCACTAGCACACTGCACTACCTTTCAGGTTTTTCACTCCATTCAGAATGACCCACTCTGAACTCCATGTTTTCAAACCAGAAAAGATAAAAGTAAAACAACAGTACCTACTCCAAAGACGACCTGGGAATTAATGTTGATTCTCGATCACATTTTATCCAAATTCAATAGTGTGGGGTTACACTTTCATTGGAATGAAGGTTTAACAAGCACAAGAAAGAACCTTGGCGCAATAATTAGATAATTACAGAAATGCCATCCCTTTAAGTACCTCTGAACTGCTCCCGCAGGGGATTTGCGAGAAGACCGTAGTACAAAATGAGTGGAAATACAGCACCAGTGCTGAGAGATTTTGGCCCCAGTTCTGCAAACACTGATATAAATTACCTCACACAAAGGAAGTCCAGGCTGTGCTGGTTTTTACCTGGGTTCACACAGGAAGTACATACAGGAAATTTTTATTATTCTTTACTGGAAGAATCCCTCCCTCATTTGCAAAGGAAAAAAAGTTGCCCTGCTTCACTGGAAAAGTGGGCAGCAGGTTTCAGCAAGGGAAGGAATTTTGGTGGTTAAGGCCACTGGATGACAGGAACATCAGCTCCTCTGAGCCCTCTTTCTCTTTATGGCAGGTACAAGGAGAGCTGTGAGGGCAAGGAGAGGATAAAGTAGAGAAGGAATAAATTCAGAAACAGTTTGAGCCATCCTGTGTCTTCCTCTGCCTTTGGCTACAGCCACTGCCATAGAGCAGCTGCTGGCCACCAGCAGCACTGAGCAGGCTTCCAGCCAGCCCAGTTTGTTTGCTCAGTGTCCAATACATGATTATTCCATCGGATCCTGAGCAGAATAATAGCTTGTCCCTTGTACATCTGTAATATCCAAATATAAAAGAAAATGTTGTGTATTAAGCAGTGCCACTTCTGTAATCACTTAGCTTTGATAAAATCTTTAGGAAGAACGTAAAGACCCAATCAGAGAAAATCAGAGGCACACTTTTCAACATAAGTAAACCACAATTTATATCACGTGTTGCCAGCAGAAGCCAGTTTTAGTCTGATAATTGGCTTTGCAGTTCTTCTGGGTTTAATATGTATTTGTCACCTCACACACTGTATACATAATTTTTTTAAAACATAAATAAAAAAATATGTCTCAGTTAGACTTTGGAAAGCATTTAATTTTCTCTCAAAGTGTCCTAAGAGCACAAGACCTCTTGGCTTTGCCATGCTTTCCTCAGTGCATCTCCAAGGCTTATGCATGGGCCTGCATAATTCCCTGAGTCACAGACATTTCTGGAACGGCTTACGTCAGCAAGACAGGATGTTTCCATGTGTACATCAGCCTCACAGTGACTATTTGTAAAACAGAGTAAATAGGGTAAAAGTACCAACAGTGCAAAATGGTCAATGAAGAGAAAAACAAGCGTAGAGGAATCAGTCACATGCGTAAAATACAAAGAATGTCATTAGAAACTGGGACAGGTTTTATACAGATGCATCTATTATTCTTAGTCTTCTTTAATTTAATTAAGGCAAATAATTAATGCTCTAGATACTCTGTGGAAAGTGCTATTTTTTTATCTGCAAAGACTGCTGCTTTCCATAGCTGGGTGAATATGGAGTAGACATTTTCCCCTATCTCTGAAGAAAAAAGTGCTGGTTTCTGCATGAGTTTAGTGACTTTTCCTACTGTCATTCCTATGACTCAGAAAAGAATTTTACAGAGCTGAGTTCTTCAGCACAAGCCCCCTCACAATGGGGGCTGCCAGGCAGTTCAGTCCTGGACTGGTGAGCCTGGAGGCAACCAGAAAATTAGCAGCATCTTCTTTAGTGATAGAAAGTCAGGTCTCGGAATGAGGCCATGACTCAGTACAGCACTCAAACACCTTTTCGGATCGAAGCATGCATGCTCACTCCTAGACTTATTCAGCAACTGCTTGAGGCCAACCTACATTACAGCATGGGCTTAAATTACGTGGAAGCCTGTTGAACTCTAGCACATTTCAGCTCTTTGTGATATAGGATCCACAGTGATTAGGAAATCAGAAAACATCCTCAGTATAACCAGATTCTGACAATTAGATTTTACTAAGACATAATTTGCTTTAGCAAATTATGACTGTAGTGAGGGGATTTGAAGATAAACATATTCAAGATGCTTCTTCATTTTGAATTTTCTGAGAATGTGTACCCAGTATCTATGCATTTTTCCCTTGATAGAAACTCTTCTAATAAGTGGTAAAGAGATACTAACCTTCAAACTTAAGGCATGAGACCGCTGCTCCCAGAGATGTTCATTAACTTTAAAAAGTCTCTAGAGGGTTTGATGCACTGTTCTGGAAAGTGCCTGATCACTAATGTGGCTTTTCACAATAGAGCCCTGCCCCTGGGTTCCCCACCACCACAGCCTTAAAAGAGCTGACCATTTTACTCTTTTTTTACTTTAAAATAACCTACCTTAACTGCCTTACAAAATATCTGAGAGTGTTCATGTTACTGTAGAAATCCTTTAGATGGATAAATGGCTTTGCTCAGAAGAATATAAAAAGCAAACTCATATAAAAGGAAATGATCCTATTTTATTTAAGTATCTCCTGCATCCATGACCATTTCCAAGGACACATTTGCACAGGACATGTCATAATAGATTGACTGGTCTGACTTTAAGCTGTCATCCTCAGTATGCACACAGGATCCATGGCTAGGAAGAGCTGTTCTTGCAAGGACACTACGGAAAATGCCTACTTGACTAGATGAAAATTAGAGTATGTATCTGATTGAAAAGATGGGTGAATGCCAAAGGGTCAGTCCTGCCCCAGGCAGACAGCAGGAGAGCCCAGAGGTTTTCCTCTAACTTTTCTTTCAGATCGGTGTTGGTTTTGAAGTAGAGGTTGTATTAGAACATGCTCTACCACAGGCACTTTTTCACAGGTATAGACACAAACACAAAATGGTACACCTACAGGACTCCATTCAGATGTGCAAGAGGTCAGTTTTGTGCTATTTATTCAGGTCTATTACATGTTGTAATGAAGCATCTTTCCTCTCCTTCATGCCCGCTCTTACCAATACGATTGGAAAGTGAGTATTTCCTGTGGAAGGAATATTGATGATAACATACTTCACTGTCACATCCTGTATGTGAGGGAGAAGGTTCTTTTAAAGGTCTTCTAATTCCTCATTTCTGTAGGATTTTCAGCAGCCATAAGAAATAAATGCAATGTGATGCATTGTTTTGGCCCGTAAAGTAAATTAGTTATAACACACTGGTAATTTAAAGATTAATTTACATTTTCTCATGTGGAAAAAATATGCTGTGTCAATACAAAAAAATACACCCCCCCTAAAAAAAAATCCCATTCAAATCTTAGACATGCAACAACATTGCCAAGATTATTCCCCGTAAATCCTCATAGTTCTTGGCTCAATTTCTGTATTTCAAGATTGTCTCTCTTCTTCTCAAACACACAAGCATTCCAGTTTTCCCTGGCATCTCTTAAATAACCCCTACATATCCTTCCTTTCACCCCTCCTCCCCCTTGCCTTTCTACCGGGTTCTCTTCTCTTTTTTCTTCCTTCCCTCTCTTGTTCTCCTGCCTCCAGGACCTCACAGTTACTACTTCATGCCCAATCGCTCCTTTTCAGTCCTGTCTCCTTTTCTCTCTCTCCACTGATAAGGAAAACTTACCAGAATATGTATTCTCCAAGCACTCTTTCCATTTAAATGTGAAGAAGAGTCATTTAAACCTCTTTCCTAGCTAAGAATTGGTCATTTGTCAGTTAAAGAAGTTTCTTACCTTGATGTACTTTTGAATAACTTGAGATTTTATTGTCTTATGTTTTAGTTGTAAAAATAAGCATTTTGCAGGAAATCAGAAGTGAAATGGTATTATTCTAATACAAGCCATGACCAGATCTTCAAGTGCTTAAATCCACCAGCTATGCTTTTGACTGTAAATTGGTATCTAGTAACTTATATATCAAAAAACCCAGAAAGCAACATTTCCCAAAATGGGCAGAAAGGCTGCCTTTGAACTCTGCACTGCTTAACTTTCCCCAGAGCTGCACACCCATTCCCTCCCGCCCCGCTGACATGCATATTCAATGGACCATATGCTTGATCTCAGATATCTGCGGGCATTATGGATCCTATTCATCAAGAAGTGGCTTCTACACTCATGAGCAAACGAGGAAAAAAAAAAAAAGACCTTTTCAAAGAGCATCTATTCTGAGTTTTCTGATAAAGAAATCCTAGTACACAGTGACCTGTACGTACCAGGCTGTGGTCCACTTTAAACTAGACCCGCATATTTCTGCTGAACACGCACACATGGGCATTAAGAAATTTTCATTCTTTTGCCGTAACGGAGGTCTGTATAGAGATCTCATGAGAGATTTAAGCAGGAGCTTCTTGACAGACATAAACCTAGTGATTCCTTGGAATCCAAAGTGGTGACAAGGAAGTCCCATCACCAACCCCCAGTACATGATAAAAGCAGAGGCAGCTCCAAAGCTGACACACCAACTGCCTCAGGACCTGCCACACAGCCAGATGCTGTGTTGGAAATTTTTCCCTGACACCATAGCATATGGGCTTTGCATTGCCATTCGAAGAGCATGAGACAGACAGAAACAATCTGGAGAGGGTGGGAAATGGATGATGTCAGCCTGGTGCTTGTATTCACTGTTTGGTTATTAGGTGATGCTTAAACGCTTCTTTGGCCTTACGGCAAAGGAAAATATTGACCCAAAGGAAGCCCTGTATGAGCTGCAATGTAGTTAGTATGGGGATTAATTTATAAATTTGACTGCTTGTATTTTGTTTTTCTTTTTTTTAAAAAAGCAAATTAGAATAATTTTTTACCCCTGCATGTTGTCAGAGAAATGCAGGAGCAATTCTGAATTATATTTAAATAGAAATTAGGCCATTGTGTAATTACACTTGTTTCTCAAAGCAGTAGTAACCCATTTGCTGTCTGGTCAAATATGTGTAAACTAATCTCTACAGCTTTGTCACCTACTGCAACCAGTCCCAGCAAAAGCTGAGATGATTCCAAGAGTGAGTGACTTACACTCTCATGTTCATGAAATTTACAAGTTCATGGAGCTGTCAGATCCATCCTTCCCTTCTTCACTGAGGGTTGTCTGACATTGCACCTCTGCATTGCTTTGTCCAGAGCATGAAGAAAGCACTACACAAGCACTATACAAAAACCAGTGGGGGCTGGAATTTCCAGTGGGAGATTGGAGGGAGATGAGACAGGAGGTCCAGGGGAGGAGAGGACCACATGCCAAGGGGAAGCATGTACCAAGAGAAAAACACCAAACAGCAGACGAACATATGCACTGAAAGAAGGGGATAGAGAAGATCAGGAAGGCAAACAAAACTGCAGAATATTTGGGAAAAGGATATAAATTTTCCTTAGTAAAGAGCAGTGATGGGGCATAGCACCGCTGAAGGGAATCCCTGAAGATGCCACATATGGAAGTTTCGATGTGCTGTGTTGGCTTTCTTTTATCTTTTTTGAGATGGTTGTTAAAAGTTGTTCAAGCAGTACTAGACTAAACAATTCCTGGTGCAACAACTTTCTTCTTCCATTCTCCTCAACAACACTTCACTCACACCTGGACATATCTGCCTTCTGCACCCACACAGCCTCAGTACACGAGTTGACACACAAGCCATCTGTGAGTCACTCATCAAGCAGAAAACACTGCTTCAGATGCTCTGCAAACTCTGGAGCTTGGAGAATCATGATTACCATGTGTGTGCTGCCCCAGATCGCTTGCACAGCAAGTAGGGATTCCCCCATCCACCTGTTTCTGACTCACCCAGCACTGTGTGAAAGGAAGGATGGAGGAAGACCATGTTTCTGCATCAAATATTCCCAACATCATTTGCCCAAAATGTCGCTCTCTTTCAGTGCACTGCATTCTCCTGAAGCCACTCAAGAAAATGGTGCTTCTTCTGGTCTTGATGGCCCCATGTACCTTCACTATTGTCATCTCATATTTGGTTTTGTTTTTTTTTTCAACTGCAAGTAAGATTTTTTTCACTGGTATTCATGAGCTGAAAAAAACAGAAATAAGGAGAGAAAAATAAAAATACATGAAGAGAAGTAATTTAATTTTTCACCTCATGCATGCATTACTTGAACTACAACATTTGTATTTATGAATCCCAAATAAATTCTTGACCTTTTCATTGTTTCTTCATTTATTGTTCTCTCAGTTCTGCTTCCCACTCTCTGTGCTACTGCATCTTTTCAGGTAGTTGCTCTTCAGCCTATTTCTTCTTGCTTTGTTGAATTCTAACTCTGCAATCAAATGTTTGTGCAAAAGATCTTACTGCCAGTAGGACTCTGACACAGATTTGGGTGGATGAATATCCCTTGTCTTCAGTAGGGTACTTGACTTTACTTTAAAAAAGAAAAAGCCTTAGGATAATAATACATTTTAATTAAACTGTGAACAAGCAAGCACAAGGAAAATCCTACCTCCTCCCTTGTCTCCACAGCTGTGTTGTATAAAACCAGGGAGCATCTTTTCATATCTGTGTCTTTAATGGCAGGAGTCATGAGACGTATACAATACCATTTAAAAACTGCACTTATACTTTCACCCTGTGAGTGGTTCCTTGTTATGGGGCTTACAATGGATTACTTTCATCTTAAAAAAGGAGATGGAAAGATAACTCCTTGAGCACACTGAATGAGGTACTGTGAGCTTGTTGTGATAAGGACCTGGTATTAGTTGATTGGCATCGACGATCATGGATTTATTTATAGCACATGAAGCATGATGACAACATGGATGCAGGTTGTCAAAAGAAGTCAGTTCACAGAGAAAGCTGAATATTTAAGGCCCACACTTTCAGATATGTTTGAGCTGTGAGGTTGCCTGGGTTTAGATCAGATCTAGAGCAGAGCTGAGAGCAGCCACAGGCAGAGCCTTTTGGGGTTTTTTTGCATGAACTGCAACCACCCACCCTACAGAGTGAAAGGGATGTGTTAACAGGATCGATAATCTGGATCATCTCCATTCCCTCTTCTTTTACGTCCAGGCCAAGTTGTTGCCATCCGGTTCAGCATTTCATCCCGAATCCAGTGAATACACACAAAAGCAGCTTTCCTGGCTCCTTCTGGACACCTGCCTACAGGTGCATTGCAGAAGATGTACAAAACCTACAGAAAAAAAATTTTCTGAGAAGGATTTTATTCATTCTGTCCTTTTCTGAGAAGTGTGGAGGAGGAGATGGCAAATTTTCAGCTCTAAAAGATGCTTTTTACCTTATTACATGGACATCACATTATAACATTTTCTTGAGGGAAACACTAATCAAAAATTCCAGAAAGAAAGAACAAACACAAGTTCCTTGCCTAAAACAATCGTCCCCTGGAAACATCCATATGATTTTTATCATTTTAGCTTACTGTTTGGTGACACTTTGGAACCAAGGAAATGTATGAACCTGCCATTCCAATCTATATTTCCTACATTCTCAGAAATAGAAAAAATAAACTCAGCTGGCTGATCAGAAACCAGAAGGACCAAGCTTACAAAGAACTAATGAAATCTATTCTGCAAGGTAGCTCTCACTCATTGTTAAGACAGCTCCATTGATTGCATTCGACTTAACCAGAGGAGTTAACATGCTCCACTAAATAAGTAGTCAGAAGATTACCAGGAAAAATACATATTTCTTTTTCTTTAATGAATTTTTTTTTGTTTGTTTTCAGACACTTACCAATTAAAACAGGAGATTTGTATTTGGCAGGTCCTCGCTGTTCCATGCCTCAGCTTTGCAGGGTGGTTTTGTCCAACCAGTAGCAAGTGAGGGCTGTGTACTGAACAACTCATGCTGAAGGAGAAGCAGCTGCTCACTGACACTGCACTCCACGGCACACAGATCTTGCACTTTTGCAGAAAGAGAACAAATACTTGCAAAAAATACACATGGAGTTTGATGCTCAAGGGGTATAAGATTAGGTCCAGTGTATTGACTAGGGAAATAGCCTGCAGGCCTTAGTCCAGCAAGGCTGCATGCCAGTGACTTCATTAGGGCTTTTGCCTATGAAAGAGCTGCCTGTTTGGATCCTGGAAACTTGCATCAATACGTCATTTGGTGTGACTAAAGTAAGCAGAATGTGTCCAAAGCGCTGGCCAGTGACGGACTTCAATCTGCCCCCATTTGCAGGCAATGTCACTCTTAGGAAAACAGGTTTTGATTTGATCGGAGGCTCTTTTCAATAGCACTTTCATCACTGACTTTAGCTGACAGAGTCCCTCACAGGAAAGGTTCCTATTGTCTCTTACAGCTTTCCACAAAAGACACTGGCAACTGATCTCCTTCACAGACTTCGTCTATCAATCCCAGAAACCCAAAAATAATTGCAAATTTCTTTGCAACCTCATAACCCTCCCCAGTCTCCACTGTCACCTTTTAGCAGTGGGAAATCCATGAAACCATGATGCCAACAACTCCTAGAGTTCCTAGAGAGAAGAAAGGTAGAAACACAGTGTTGTAACAAATGCAAAAGCTCTGCACTTCTGGCAGCATAAATTTACATACTTACATTGCAAAATCTTGTAAGATGAAGTTCCAGCGGTTCAAGGGCAAAAAATAAGGCGAATACTGCAATCTCCTTCTTAGCTTCAATGCTCTCTGATACAATCAGGACAGTAGGAGGGGTAGGACTAGTTTGGTGGACTTAGTAAAACTGCTTCTGGAATTACAAGTTTTTGTCAAAGAGCAGATAGAGAAAGCTGAAAAACTTAAGGGCTGATACCGCAGATCCCTGAATTAACGTTGCATACAGGTATCTATAGGCTTCTCACTGATGTAGGACAAAACCAGGAAATGTAAGAATGTTGAATTCTTTTTTATATACTAAAAAAATAATTGTTTTCACAGGTCTATGGCAAATTATCACCCCTCTTTTTGTTTGGGGTTTTTTTCAGAGACTCCACTTTTTTCTTTCCTATTTGCTTATTTTCTGAACTTCACTAGAATATGCACTTTAGTTGCCTCAAACGAACGACATCAAAACCTTTGTTAAAGGACAAATTGAAAGTGATTACCCTACTGATGAGAACAGATAGTGGAATACTTCTGGAGACTTCATCTACAGCTCACAGCACAGTAGGTCTAATGATTTCTGAGTATTCATGAAGTATTTGTGTTCTTATAAACATGTTGTAAGTGCCACACACCTATATTTATCACTCTGCTGAATCAATGTGGATTTGATCAGCTTACCCTTGACATCAGCATTTCATAAATTTCTTAGTCATTTCCCCACGATGACCTCACCAAACATGCTCTAAAGCAGCACTAAACTATTTGAATGCTTCCCATCCTTTCCGTTGTGCAGCCCTGCTCCTAAAATCTTACCCTTTTCCCAGTTCCCCCTCTCCTTCCCATTCCTTTTTGCACTGACCCTGTGTGCTAAAATTCTGAATTAGCTGCAGTTATCAGCTTACCTCTTAAAATAGATATTGTCGTAGTGAAGGGGCAGGACAAACAAAACCAACAAAATCTATTTTTAGCAGATGGGTCCCAATTATACAAACTTTAGTAGGGGTTATTTCTCTCTCTCCCTCCCTTATTTTCTTTTTCTCCCCCATACCCACCCCCCACTCTCCTGAGTTCCTGGGTTGCGCTCCCTTCAATCTTGTCAGCTGTAAAATGGGTCTCTTTTTAACCTATAATGGATCAGTGAGATTAAAGGTGAAGTCATGAATTAGTAGCAGTGACAGCCCAGCACGATGGCCCCGGCAGCAGGGGGTCTCCCTTTGTGCTCGTCCACTCTGACCCCCCGTGCCACTCTCCGCCTGTGGGAACCGGACAAGAAGAATGTCGGGGTGGGGCCGGGGGCCGCCAGCCCCAGCCCCTGCGCCCGGCCAGCGCCCCCCAACACATTCTTTCCCTGGAAATATTCTGACATCACCCCGTCATACCTCCTTGCCGGCTCCTTCGTTAACTCCTTTATGCCTTGCCG
This sequence comes from Pseudotriccus pelzelni, assembly GCA_035584735.1. Taxonomy (NCBI): domain Eukaryota; kingdom Metazoa; phylum Chordata; class Aves; order Passeriformes; family Tyrannidae; genus Pseudotriccus; species Pseudotriccus pelzelni. Next base: position 90,336,238 of record JAWMRA010000001.1, on the reverse strand, counting down.
CCAACGGACAATGGGTCCTGCTGCAGAGTGGAGGAGGAGGAGGAGGAGGGGAGGGAGACATCTTTCCCAGGACAACCTTTTCAGATGCTGTGGACCTAAGGCAAGCGAGGTTTTTAAGATTGAGTGGTGGGTGAATTCTCTAGTTTGGCTGTGGGGTTTGAGATGTTACTCTCCATGACAAAAAAAAAGTGAAATGTGTCCAACGATGCAGAAAGATTTCTCTGGGTTTTTTAAACCTGAATTTCTGAAACGAAACCATCCCTGCCACAAACACAGCTTGTTCAATGTCTACATTTTGCCTCGGCTAATATGTCAAAACTGCTCATTAGAACCATTGCAAATGTATGATGCATTTCCGGTCTTCTCCATGACAAACTGTGGTAAGGCAACAAACGCGGCAGCATCTTCCTCTTAAGAATTCCACTTTTGAGGAATACCTGAGAGCAGAGGGACAGTAATAGAGCTACTTTTTTCTGCAAATGTGAGACAGATTGGTCTTCCTGTTCATGTTCTCTTGGATATATTTTGTCCTTACTGAACCGTAAATTTAGGCCTTCAGCCTATCTTCTAGGACAAGTAGCTAGACTTTTTCTAGTTCTTCCCATTAATGTGCTAATGAATTAATTATATCAGGATTCCTTATCCTGACTGATTTTTGGTGAAGAAAGTGTGCACTCCTGAACATATTTTGCTGAACGTTTAAAGCTGTCCTATTGCACCTGCCACCAGAGCTATGCCAGCTCACATCAGTTCTCTAGGGGATATAACACATGTGCTAGAGCTACCCAGAAATGATGGTCCCAGAAAACTTAGAGAGGATCTTCCCTAGAACACCATAAGAGGATCACTGGAAACAATTTCATTGGGTGAGGAGATGTTTCATTCTTGTGATATTATAAAGTCTGGTGAAAATTCACTCTCTCTGTGCCTTGAAGTTCACCTCAGGAGGGTCCTCTACATATGCCAATAGAGTCAGGTGGGATTTAGGCCCCTGAAACAGCATAAAAGCATTTTAAGAAGCCTAAATTCAAAACTGTGATTCCTGCTTGAAGGGTGTCTAGCCCCAGGGAAACATTAGTGTTTGCAGGATCCTACTGCTTTGCTCTAAACAATGCCAGACCACTTGTTTTTCCGCTCCAAGAGGAGTAGTCTGGAAAACAGCCCCTCTTTTTACTTACTTGGCAGATATTCATGGGATTCACATGAGGAAATTCTTGATCCAGTCTTGGGTGAGGGAAGACACGTATGTGTTACAGCCAGCTCTGTTTTCTTGCAGGACCTCATTTTGTCTTTTCTGTGTCTCACAGACCAAAGCGATTCTTACAAAGATGCAGCGATATTGCACAGAAAACTAGCAAAAATAAATTAATGAGTGGCCCAGGAAATAAACAGGGCAGATACCACGAGCTTCTTCATCTCTTGAGCAATGTGTACTGCATCTGACTGGAAAGCTCTCCGCAGCTTGACATCACCCGGTTTAGCCCCAGCCTGCTCCAGCCCACACCGCAGGACCGTGCATGTAGTCATTGCTACATGAAAGAAACAGGTCAGAGGGTTTCAGGAGCAGCAGTCCTGTCTCCAGTCCCATCTCCAGTCCCGAGCAGCAGCAGGCATGGGCTGGAAGCAGGCAGTGCAGCGTGCAGATGGTATGGCCTGAAACAGGTTTCTGACTAGATGAGCTGACAGCACTTCCGCACCAGTTCATGTCAGCTGTGTGGTATCCAGTTACACTTTCCACAGGTCTGCTGGACCTTTTTCCCAGAACAGGCTCATCCCCTTGTGCCTGGCATCTACGAGGCTGCAATCCATAACGCTACATTTTGGAGACAAAGGGGCGAGCGCATTAGAGTTGTACCTAACTGGAGAGGGAAGGCTGCAGGATGCACATTGCAAAGTGTCGCTTAGCAACATGAGGAATAACCAGGGCACAGTGGGGCCTGGACCAAATGGGACACTCACAAGTTACCAGTTAAATCCCCCTCCACATAACGTCTTCCAAATCCAGGCCATTCTGGGAGAGGAGTTCAGAGTGGATCCAGCAAAGGTCTTAGCAAGTTGAGCAAGTTGCCTATCTGGTGTGCCAGATCAGGATCTCTGAAAAAGGTAGCATCTGTCTCTGATCAGTATCCATAATGGTCCTCTATTTCCTTAAAAATGGGGGATTTAGGTGTAATCTTCCCTCTGTCTGAGAGAAATCAGATTGATGCCTCACTCTTTCTGAAGGGGTACCCAATCTCTGTATAGTTGTATGTGCTCAACAGGAAAGGCAGGGACAAGGCTGATTTTACTTCTCAGATCTTTCCTTGAAGCGTAAGTAAATCGCAGTTATCCACACTCAGTCCCTAGGCTACAAGGTCATGTTCCTTCTGTCTGGCATGCCACTGAAAGAGACTGGATGCCCTGTGGCCATACTCCAACAACCAAGCTCCTAGCCAGGCAGAAAGTAACCCCTGGGAATGGGAGAAAATGTCTTTCAAGACAGAGGTGGGACCAGAGCCTCCTAAACCCTGGGCAAATGCACTGGACAGTAGGTGTCGGTAAAGGATTATATAAAGCACTGGCTGTGCCCTACATTTAGAATTGTGTTCTATTTGGGTTTTTTTAGAAGAAGTGTTTTAGCCTCCCACGATGAGAGAGGTGAGAGAAGGAGTGTGCACAGGCAGGCAGGGATGGCTCCCATGTGGTCAGGGGAAGGTGCTTTGAGGAGTACTTTACTCTGATCCTTGCTCTCACCTTGCTGGTTATGTCAGGCAGTGTGGGTTGTTTGGGGCTGTTCTGTACACTGTGTGGGGACGTAGAGGCATGTCATAAGGCTCAGAACCTTGCTGTCAGGAGGAGTTGGGGTTGAGGAGGACTGTCTTTCCTTAAAGGCTTTCCTGGAATTTGTTTCTTGCCTCACTCAAACAGAAGGAGGAAGAATGGCATTACACTTATGGACTGGTGATATTGTCTCAAGTCATGATTTCATCAGGTATATTATATTTCATTTTAAAGCATAGGCTCTTAAATTCTCTCTGTGTTAAGGAAACAAGAAATTTTTTGTCCTCAGGGTCTGTAGAACAGCTTGGAGACAGCCACCTTTCTAATATTAATGTCAGACAGCAAACAATTAATAAGTCAATGTTAAAATGTACTTACGAGTACTGTTGATTAAAAAGAAGTAATTTTATTTTGGTTTGTTTGGAGATTTTAGGTCCCATCTCAGGTTTTGTGGCCCTTGACAGGTATCTGTTGAATAGTGGAGCTTGAGAATCCTCTGACTTCACTAGAGTCAGGAACATTTCACGAGTCTCCTCCTTTGGAGCTGTGGGAGGCTCCCTCCAGGGCTTGGGAAGCCTGCGTCAAGGGAGGAGGTCTTTAGCCAGGAGCTGTGGAGAGGGATTAAGGAGGAGATCACCTCCCAGAGTTACATAGGCATCAGACACCTGTGTATTTTCCCTGAACATTTGTTCCCTGTCCCATCTGGTTCCATATGCAGCCTGAGAGTTCTCTTCATTCCTCCACAACCCAAACCCAGGATTCAAGCAACCCTGAGAGCAACTTGAGGCTCCTTGGTGGTTCATCAACAGCTGAAGAGGAGACACAGTGGGAAGCAATCCAGTCCCAAACTCCACTTCTGTGTGAATCTCCCAAAGGGCTATAGCTCCCTATTCCCTGGTGTCAAACCTACAGGAGTGCGTGGGTTGGGGCTAGCACAGAGACTTGGTTCCTTCTTGTGCCTCCTGCCTGCAGCTTCCGTGTGCAGTCCTGAATCCACAAATAGCTCCCCAGTGGGGCTCCCTGCCTGTGCCAGAGCAGCTTCTCTCCCATGTCCCTGCATTGCTTTCACTGGAGACCATGGCTGTGTGCAAGCCAGAGACTGCCTTGCTGCTTTGCTTGGGCCTGGGCGGTTTATAGCAACTAAAGAGCTCTGAGGATGGAGGGCTTTTGGTGACCACTGCCTGGAAAACAAGAACATGCTCCCTCTCATGTCATCTCTGCTCCTGGCCACACAAGCCAGCAGCAGCTCCTGCTCCTGGCTCCCTCCATGGTTATTGCTGTTGCCTGCCCTCTCCTGCCAGCGTGGTGGTGAGTTGTGCTGCGTCCTGGGAGACGTTGGCAGGGCCAGTGCTTTTCCATGTCCTCTGCAGGCCACCGTGCCCTCCTGTTGCACAAGGAGAAGGTGTGCATACGTACACGTTTATGTGCACACACGTGTGCACGTGTGTGTGTGCCAGCACAGTCTGTGACACTGCTACTCTGTACAGAGCAGGGCAGGCCGGGGGGGACATAATTTAGTCCTTCCTCTACACGCTGGCATGGCAGAGAGAGAGGTGTTATCTGTGCCGAATGCGGGGTTTAACATGGACTATCTCCATCTTTGTCAATTTCCTCTTCCCTGAAAAAAGAGGGAAAGTAAAGCCAATCTTGAACCACTATGGGGTGTATCCTGCCTTAGAGCTTATAGCAAAGCTGTGGTTTAATAACAGCCCATTACTGAGTCAGTTAAGTCGTTTCTTTCTGGTGGAAGTACTGGATTAAAAGCAATTTAAAATTATCAGTGCTTCTCCAGTATTCTACTGTCAGTCCAGTCCCTGATCTTCAAGAAAAATGTAGATCCAAAAAAAACTATTTGCCAAAAGCATGGAAAGCCAAATTTTTAATTATTACATCTGTGCCCGTTTCTCATACCGCTCACTTAGAAAACAACACAATGAAATGTTTCATTCCCCTTTACTAGCTGCTGAGAAAATTCTGGAGATACATTGAAACATCAAGCTTTCAGATGACTGCAACTTCTATCAAATACTCCTGAAGACAACCAAAAATGTCTCCATTAGAAATACAAAAACATTTTGTGACCAATACTGTTCTAGGAAGGTTTATTATAGTTGTAAAGTCAATTCCAGCTCGGTTTTTTTCAGGTATCTAATAAACTGTATTGTGAGAAAAGTATAAAGAATTTTTACTTCCATTAGATTTTTATTTTAATCACCTAAAAATCATTCTTATGGAAATGAGAAAGACAAAAAGATTCCCCAGGGATTGAGAAACTTCACTGATTTGCATCATTAACACTGAAAAGAACTTGCCTGGAAATGGCCCCTTCACGTTTTCCTTTATTTACATTTCCAGACAAATACAAAATTAATTTCAACAAGAAGGTTTCTTGTAGATTCATATCCCATTTTGATTAGTCTAGCCATTAAAACATGAATATAGCTTGCTGTGCTTTGATGGACCGATTTAGTCTTTGTTATACTGGATTTTTTTTTTCATTTCCTTTTAGGTTTTATTTCATTTATAAAGGGTTTTCAACACAGGGACTCTCAGTGATCATTGACTGTATTAGCATTCATAATTAACACCCGTAATTGTTAAGAAACTTTTGAAACAATTAACATTTGTGGCATGGAACGAGAGAAGAGTGGCACTCATTTAACAAAACTCTGCAGATTCCATTTAACGAGTCTGTCCAAGCATAAGCAAGGATGAAAAATCGGAGAACACTAAATATATTTTTAAATGCAGACAAATTTCTGTGACAAAGTACTTCTTTCAAGGCTCAAATCAAAATTTTAAACAGTTTACCTTCTTTGTGTCTTCTGAAGAGTTTTACGTAACAAACTTTCAGTGTCATCACTAATAGCAGTTCATGCCAAGGATTACTTTCTTAAAACTGCTACTCAAGCCCGGTGATTTGCAGTACACTTCTTATTACAGGATACATTATGCAGAAACCCTCTGCTATGTGATGGGACATGGCAACCCTGCTGTGAGAATGCCTATCAGCGCTTCTTTTAAGGCCCTTTCTCAATTGTCAGCAAAGTATTTTTTAAGGTTAAAAGGTGTAAAATTATTCTGAAACGCTTTTCTGACCTGTCGCCTATCACTGCAAAAAGCTGTGGTTCATTTTTTTTCTAAAATTGTATTTTTAAAATGTGATAATATTATAAGAATAAAGGTAGTAAGAAAAAATATAGTTTTCTATGCTTTTCATTATATTTTTTGTAATTTTTTCAGTGCTGATACACATTAAGATTGTGGATCCTTTTTTATTTCTGATTTCCTTCATTGTGATTCTTCATTTCCTGTGAGTCAGTTACAATGTGCAATTATTGAGAAACCAGAAATTAAAAAAAAATCTCAACTTATATTTTTGTGGATTTTCAAATGAACTCCTGAATCATATTTTCTAATGTAAAAGTCAAATACAGGAGGGCCATGAAGCATAATCTCATTTTAATGGTATATAAGGCACACAAGATCTGTCATTCTTCAAGTACTACCTGTACTTTGATTGAAGTAACACTGAATATCAGCAGGAAAACTAGAAGAAGGCTTCTATTCTTCAGACTGGTGGCTGGCTTTTACAGCTTTGCAAGCTGCTTAACTCTAGATTTCCCAGGCTACATGCACGATTCAAGGTCAATGATCCTATAGTTTTAAATCCCGTGCACAAGAGGTTACCATCTCCCATTGTCTGTAGCTTAAGATTTCCAATGGCAGCTAACTATTTATGTGCTGGTAAAACGCTAGAAGGTATCTGAAATCACTTTTTTCTCTGTTTCATGGGCTGTTCTACAGCACAATCTTATCAGATGATACTAGAGAGCTCAGCCTTGCAGTAAAGAAGCATCAGACATGAAGGGCCTGATTTTCCCTATATGTGATACACACACACAACAACGTGAATTGCAGCTGAAGCCAAGAAGAGAAGTACAAATAGGTGGTGGAGCACAAAACAGATGTTATGCCGGTTTTATGCATTAAATTCTGTGGCCTGTAGAAGAACACCAGGGTGATTATGCCCAAGACTATGGCACGGCTATAAGAAGTGACAAAAGCAGTAAGAAGGCATCATCATGTTGCACTGAGGTTCCTATGAGGATTGTATCAGTCCTTTCCAACATGGATTAACCTACTTTTCCTGACATCCACCTAAACAGTCAGAGCCTCCAGTAACGTTTTGTTCCTGCATCCTTCAATGCTGTCAGTGATGAGGTGTGCAAGTGGAGCACCTACTGTGTACTCTAATGGCCCTACCAAAAGAGATAAGATGGCATGTTCTGCTTCACACTGATTTTGTCATATCCTCTTTATTAATTGATTGTATATTACCAGCATAAAGTCTCATCCTAACTTGCTTATTAGCACCTTAATAATCAAACAGAAAGTTGCCATCCATACACACACGGATGACTGGACCATATGTTTTTTTGACCAGATAAGTGTAGACTGCACTGCCCCCCAGCAAGAAACACTCCAGGAGTCTGCACTTCAAGGGGCATGGCCTGGCCCAGCAGCCCTGGGGGCTTTTCTCCCCTGTGTCCTCTGCAGGACAAGAGCAGGGCTTAGCTTCACCCAGCTCCTGGCTGTCAGGAGCAAGTGTTTAGGCCTTGGACATGAAGACAAAAAGTGAGTTTTCACAACATGGCACAAAGCATGAGGCAGGGGAACTCACGTGCCATGCGTGCAGACTTCAGCACCTACAGCTCTAAACCCCCTCTGATGAATGACTGTTCACAGTTATGCAAGATGGAGTGATTCTTTCAGACAACAAACCAGCAGATTTCTAAAACTATACCCAAGGATTTCAAGTTCTATATTTAGAAGTTGCTAACAAATACACTGTGCAAACAAGGTCATTGTTGTTCAGAACTAAGCACAAAAATCTTAGTAGTAGACAATTCTAGATGAGATTGTTACAGGTGCCACAGAATGATCTTTTAAGTTGTTAGACCCTAAAAAAATAGAATCACTCTTTCTTTTTAAATATAGATATGTATACACAAAGTAAAAGGAAATAAATTTATCAAACTGAACAGTTTCATTTATTCCCTGTCAATCTTTCTGCAACCATTCTGAATGCACAACAGCTTTCTCTTATTCAGCTCCTCAGAACCCCACTTCTTCCACAAGGAGAAATTCAAATAGGTTGTGAAGTGAAATTCACCTTTGACTCTCTCTAGACACTCTGTCCGTGGAGAAGGTAATTTCATGTTCACCCTGTGCATTTTCAGGAATGGCCAGTGTCCCAAGCACTTCCAAGACATGAAGCTATGGAGTGATTAATGTCATGGTAGCCAGTTCTCTGGCACCAGACAGACACTTTTTAGAAGCACCTGAAACTTGCCAGACTGTCTTCACAGGGATCTCGGATGCAGTAGAATTCATCTGTCTTAGCATTTAGAATTCATCTGTCTAGAACTAAAATTAGGGTCCCTTTTATCATATTGAAGGGAAATGTGCATATCCAGAGGCACTTCATCTCACTCTCAAGTAGATACCTAAGACTGATTTTATCCCTGGTTGAGAAGAAACAATTCACAGACCTAGAAATCTAGGATTTGGGAAATATTTACAATATTTACTATTATTCTGAAGTTCCACATTTAATTTCTTCTGCATCCAAACTCCAACTGTGAACTCTGGATAAATGAGGAATAATAGGGAAGATTATTGTCTTGTTGTCATTTTAACACTATCTTCGCATCCCTTTCTATGTAATAATTTCCACGAAATCACCACAGTGGAGGTGATAGGGCAGAGAAAAACCTAGAAGGCACAGTTCTCAGGACACTGAGGATTTTGTTTTTACAATATTTCAGAGGCACTGCCAAAAATCTGCAAAAGAAAATCCCTATGTAAAATAGGTACCATCTTGTAAATGTTTTTCAAAGTGCCCACTGAAGCCAATGGTTGGTTTTTGCAGGAAGCCTGGATTGTAGGCACCTGTGGGATGTGGTGCTCTGTACTGTGTGGAATGATTAGGAGGACCTGTGTGCACCCATTAAACCCAGAACATGGTTATGGCTATAATCCCAAGCAAACAGAAATCCTGCTGCTAATCACAGTGTCACAGGGCAGGGCACTTAATTATTATCAGCTAATGTTAAGGCCGTATTTTGGCCTCTAAGTCAGGATTGTGACCTAACCACATAAGAGTTCACAGCCTTGCAAACCGGCGGCATGAGGGCAAGGCTGTTTGTCAAAGGAACAGCTGGAGACCATAAACTAGTTGTGTCAACTTCCCTCGTGGATGGTCACGAGCACCAAGGAGCATGGCCTTCTTGAGCCAGTATCTGCCAAGAATGCTAAAGGAAATTTGCAGCATCCTTGGCTTGCACAGCTTTTGGTGCTTGCTGTGCCCAGTCTCTGACACTGAGTGCCTGAGCTCCTCCTTGCCCAGTGAAGAGAGAGAGGCTCCAAATCCAGGCAGAATTTTCCAAAGCAGGGCTTTGGTAGGGAAGAAGTATAACATTTCTCTAGAGCTTCATCAGAGGTAGGCAGGTGTGAGGAAAAGAAAGGCAGCCACATTCATGGGCAGAGTGGCCAAGATGGATAAATCCAACTACTGTTTTTTGACGTAGAGGTGCAAACCAAATAATGTCCAAATTATGTAAGAAATTAACAGCTCTGTTTTAATATCCACACAATGAATTTCAGGAGTTAAAAATAGTGGAAATATTGCAACAATATCCAGACTTTTTAAATTATCTGATTTCATAATCTAACCCATCACATTTTTGCATAGTAAAATACATTGATTTCAACCCAGTGTTCCTCATACACACTCAGTAAGAATACGTTTTCATTTCTTGCACAAGACAGTAAATTCTTCTAAGCACTATACAATATAAAATAAGGACACCACTTTTCTTGTGCCTTTTCTTCCTTTTTTTCCTCTGGGTTTCCTTTTTCAAGAATTTCCATACTTTTCAGAAAAACACTATATTGCTGCAAATCCAATCCATTTTTTTTGTATACTGCATTAGGGAGACATTAAAACAAAGAAACAACAGCAACTTTGTTATCATTTTTCAAAAAAACACTTGAACTAAAGCAATGGACAAAGGGAAAGAAGTGTTTTAGCCTGCTTTTAAAACTTCAGTTAATTTGAATATACATACATATGCATGAAAGCTATATAGATATACTGATAAAATACAAAGAAATCAGATGAGGTAATAGCACCCCCTTCTGAGAGTTAGGACCAAAGCTTATGCCCTCAAAGCAAATCAGGAGACTTTTTGTCATGGTGCTACATCTTTTCAATATGCAGTTCCTACTTCATGTTTTGTCCTACTGTGCTAAACTAGAGAGATGTACCTACTATTTACTTGGCATTTTTCTGCGCCTTGATCTCTCACTGCAAGAACCGCTTGGTTACAAGGTCGTAATTATAATTTGGAGCTGGGAAGTCCACAAAAAAATTGTTATCTTCAGCTCACCTGTTCAATTATTCCATGTATAAAATAATCCTTGAACTGACTTCAGCTTTTGCAGTCACGGGATGGGTAGAAGAAGCTGGGAAGGACTAATGCAGCTCAGCAGGAATATCGCTTCACTCTTCAATGACCCAGGTTTTTCTAGAGGTGGAAACTCACCTCTTTTGAAATGGACACAGCCTCCTATTCCCCACCCCCTTTGCCTCCCTAGTTTGCAGTCAGGGCAGGGAAGGATCAGGAGGCTGTTTTCCCCTTGCAGCAGCAAGGGCTCAAGAAATAGTATCTGAAACAACCAATGGAATTATAGCCAGAGCCACTCCAGTATCACAAGGGCTGCAGTAACGTTCTCTGTGAGCCTCCCTTACCATGAACCTCCATCAGCAAACACTGGCTTGGTTCTTCCCTTGGCCTCGCAAAAGGTTGACTTACCTACCAAAGAGACATTTTCCACACTCTAAGGGGAAAAACAGACCAAGATGATTTTCTGCCTCATCCATCCTTTTCCAACAGCAATTTAATCTGAATGGGAATGAGAAAATTCTTCCCCCACTTGCTCAACACAACACGGGCTCTATTACGGAGTGTGTTATGGGCAGAGCTCTTGCAACTCAGTAGAGCAGCCCTGTAAACAGCTCTGTCCCACCACACAAGGCTTTAGTGGCATCAAGCCATGCAAGCAGCCCACAGTTCACCAGCCCAGGGACAAAATAAATTATAGGCAATAACAGTAATCACACCAGAAATTCCTCAGAGAGTAACTGATGACCAGGGTGAAGAGTCAAAAGGAGAATATAACAGTGCTTCTCAAATTCCCACTTCTCACTGAGAACTGATTTGCGGTAAAAAGCTTCTGTAGGGTCTGCAACAAAGCAGCTAAGGAAAAAGCAGAAGGTAATCTGCCTTTTTTTTTTTTGAGCTGCAAAAGAAAAAAGTATGTTTGATGAAAGGTGCTAGACTGTAAGCAAAACAGTGAAAGATCTCTGCAACTTAAAGCACAGAAATCCATACGACAGTGAGCTATGTATAATTTACCATGACAAATCAGTGCTCTAACAGAGAGTCACAGCATGTGAAGAAAAAAATTAACACAAGTTGAAGATAAGATAGACACCATTTTCTACTTCAGGCTAGAAAGGAAAAAAAGAGAAAAGTTAAATCAAACAAATAGAAACAAAATACAGTAATACTGAAATGGAAAGAAGCTCTTCCAGGACGTGTATGAAGGAATGCACCACAGACAGTATCAGAATATCGTATCACCATAAAGAAAATCTTAGAACTGAAAAAATTATTAAAGTCCACAAAAATTTCTGTGATAATCCTGAATACTGAAGAGCCTCCATTAGAGTTTTTCACAGCCCAAAACCTGTAGCAAACAAGATTGCAAGGTAAGTATGAATAAAGTTACTGAGATAAGAACTTAGAAAGTAATTATAGTACATAACAGTGGATATACCTGAAGCCCAGATTACAATGGTACTTGTTTTGACACAACACTGTTATGTGTAGGGCTTTTGCATGTGAATAAGAGCCACTAGTACACTCAGCGAGAGTGAAAAAATGAGATAGATTTGGGGGGAATAAGTTCAAATGGTACTTACACATATGGGATCTTTAAGCAGAGACAGCACCTAAGTTAATGCCCAAATTCCCCAAAAGACACACACAGAGATCAAGATATTAATAAATTCATGCAGAAAATAAAATACAGGAACATAAATGGACAAACATGTATTTTGCTTTAGGGTTCTTTAAAAATGATTGCTGGTAAAATAGGCATCAGGGGAAGGGTCCATGGCTTTCCCTGAGTACACATGGCTGTACTGCCCTGGAAATCCCATCCTGACCAGGATCATCAAGAGCAAAAAAATAGCTCTTCCTTGCTCTCTCTAGGAACTGTCAGTAGTCCCCAGAAGGAAATTGTATTATTGTGGCTGGAAGGAGCAGTGCACACCCATGGACTCCCGTCCATGGTACTCTCAGGTATTGTTATTCCTGAGCTGGCACCTTAGAGAGTCCAATTGATTCAAAAGCATTTAAGCTTGACTGCCAACCAAGTCCTTTTACTCTTCTTCATCACTAACAATCCCTGTCTTGCTCACATCTGACTCTTTAACCCTTGCAGCATCAGGTCTGACCTCCTGCTTCAGCCGGTGTGGCCGTGAGTGGATTACCTGGGCACCACCTGGTTGCTCTTTGTTGCACTAACTAAAGGTTTCACAGAATCACCTGTAAATAAATATGGCATCTCACCAGCCACAAAAAGAATCCATTAAACCAAACAATATTATTACTTGAGGTGAGAACAAGAGACAAAAGTCATGTATTATCAATGGTCCTTAACCTATATGCCTGGCCCAAAATTTAAGAAAAGTCTGCTGGATTAAATTTGGACTGGAAACTGGGATGGGACTTTGAAAGTCAACATAACAGATTCTGTGATGAAGTAGGATGTCATCATGCAAGAAAAGAGACTCTGCAGTTTTTCCTTGGTCCTGTTTTTACATTTCTGCCATAGATCTCCTAATCCTTTGGAAGACTTGGAGGCTTAACATTTCCATGGACTGATTGAAAGACAAAATATCCATTCAGGACCAGTGATCTGACTTTTCTACTGTTTCTGTGAAGCAGCTGCCAAAGACACCCACATCTCAAAAGATGGAGTCCCTGAAAAAACTTTGAACCAATCACATCAAAAGTAATCACAGGGGAAAGGACACAGAGACTAAGAACATGCCCCTCAACAGAGGTTTCTGGGAGCTTGAGGCTATCTGTTAAAGCATACAACATACTATGCAAAGAAAATAGAAGTAAGAAACTATCTGATAGTTTATAATCCAGTTATTCTGACCAGTATGGAATTGGAAGCGTTGCAGTAGTCTGCAGACAAGCTGAGGACAGGGTTTGCAGCATCATTAGCTGTGGGACAGAACTATGTGAATCTGCCTGGCAGTAAACATGAAATAATAAATCAAAGCAAAAAATTGCAACAAATTGCTTCCTTTATGGGAAAATGTTAATATTGCCCCCCAAAAATCAAATGAAAAATTTGTCTCAACAGGTTAAAACCCAATTGTTTTTGAATTTTGGGGGGGAATATAAATGTAACACAAACACAAGTAACGATAAAGATGCTAAAGTGTCATACAAATAGGGTACAAATGATCAGAGCAACTCAAAGCCCAACACAGAACTGTCACCCTTGCAGGTGACTGTGGTGGCACAGTCAAGGCAAACTTATCCAAATGCCATCTTTGTGGCTGCAAACTGCTGATGGAAACAGGTAATGCAAACCATCATCTCATTTGAGGCTGGAGAGCCACAGCCAAATGCAAGCACGGTTGCAACAGCTTAACAAGCCAGTGTCTCCCAGCAGAGACACAGCAGCTGGTACAGCACTTCAAAGGACATCAAAATGCTCCAGCCTTTAACAGGACAGGGCATGCCTGCTGCAGGCCGATGTTCTCAACCAAGAGCCTAAGCACGTGTATTTTGGAGAGCATCCAAGGAACTAATGCAGGAGATCAAACCCCCAGCTCCTTCTCTTCTCTGCTACCAGGTGGATGAGTAATGCAATACAAACACATTATCTCAAAAGGGTCTCACTGGACAGACACAAAAGGAATTGAGTCCCTGCTGGCCAAAAGGAAAGAAAGCCCGTGTCTGCTGTGGGATTCCTGAATCAATGTGTTCCGTGGCTTGGGGCTCCCTCCTCTTGCCCTGCTGATATGCTGTCACACGAAGCTGAAGTGGCTCAGCTGGATCCAGCACCTCTTGATAATCAGTGAACAGAAGTGTGGCATTGAATGGGGGCACAGCTTCCTTCCACTGCTGTCAGGACTCTTGCTTGCTCCAGTCCCTCTGCTCAGCACGACCGCCCATCAGCGGGCCATGGTATGAAGAGAAACAACATGAGGCACAAAGGAGCAATGCTAACAGAAGCAGGGGGATATGGCAAAGGAGAGCTGAAAACCCATGAGAAGAGAGGAGAAGAAAGGAAAAATTAGGTTGATGAGAGTTTGAATAAAGGCTTTACAGGGTGAAAGAAGGGCAATGTATTTCTGTGCTTGCATTTCTCCCTTTACACGGACAAAAAGCAAGAAGTAGAAATGCTGGTTTTTATACCATTCATGATGAAATTCAGAAAGGAAATAGAAAAGAGATTCAAAGGCAGAGCTCTGAGAGCTCTCACTCCTGGGCTGCTAGACCAGTAATTTTCAAGCTGTGGTCCATTGTGACTTGTACTGCCAGGCTGTGTTTACCCTGTGACTTAGTGCCAGCAGTACTGCTGGATAAAGCCTTTCAGCAGATCAGCATCAAATCCTATTTTCAAAGACTTAAAACAAAACAATAAAAAAACCAACAACAAAAACAAAAGCCTCATTTAAAAAAATTGCTCTTTACAAAATCTTGTGATATTCTACATCCTGGACAATTCCTCCACGAACTTTTAAAGGAGCATATTTCGGCTTTATAAAATGTCCATTTTGTGTGGATTTTGTAGGTATTGTGAAATATATCTGGGTTTGGAGCTTATCAATTGTTTTTTGGGTAAGAATGTACGTCTTGTGCAGGAACATAAAGGAGGCCCACACAGTCTGAACAACGACATTCAAGTTGGATGAGAAGCAAATTTGAAAGTACCATGCCTTTCCAAAATTCATACTCCACCCTGGTTACGTATTTTGAAAGAAGCACTGCTGGGGGACTGAAGGACACAGCCACGAAGCTGTGTCAGCCACACAGAGACCCATATTGGCACAGATAGCCTCTGCTTCTGTGCCACTGTGTCAATGGTACCTGCTAAGTCTCCATAAACTTCTCTTGTTCACGTGAATAGAAAAGCATATTTAAAAGCCTAGAGGAAATGGAAATCCCTGGTCACCATGAACACTAAAAGAGTGGTGCAAACTCTGGAACAACACAGGCAAAAAAATGTTCTTAAATGACTAAACCAGAAGTCGGAATAATTGGCTTACAATGCAGTTTTACAGGTAAAATGGCCAATGTCATTTCCCTTGCCTGATGTTCTGTTCCATAACCTATTTACCACTTTCCTCTCTTTCACTCTATCAAGCTCAATGTTCCTATTTTATCCTTCCTAAATAACCTTGTGTCTTCCTCTGTTTAATCCCTCTTGCTCCTCTCCTCCCATTGATCTTGTCCCCTTGATGGCTGGGATGTCAGCCTTTGTTTGACCTCCCACCACAGTAACTGCTTTTTCCTCTAGAAACTCTCCAAGTGTGTTGATTTGTAAGGTTTGCATTTATTTCTCTTTTAAATCCCCTCCCAAACCCCTCTCTGCCACAGCAGTTACAAGAAATGAACCAGTGTTAAATGGTAGGGATAAAGGGCACTTGATGAATTGAAACTAGACAAACAAAAGTGTGTCAGAAGGTACATTGCCAGTTTCTGTGTCCCGCATCTACCGTTTACAACCCATTTCTCAGAGCAGAACTTGAAGAGTAAATATAGTTCTTCATTCAGTCCCCCAATACACGGGCAAGTGCAGTGCAGCAAATACACCAATAAAGGTCATTTCAATCACCCAGCCCAGAGGCTACTGATGAGCATATAGCCGTGCCATGCAATGCTGAAAGGTTTTTCTGACAAGACATACTCAAGGAGTAAATTACTCACCTCTTCTGAAAGGCCAACAGCACAATGTCCTGGAGCACCAACTTGCATCAGAGAGAAGAGAACCAAATGAACAGCAGGCATAATTGCTTTGGATCCAGATGTGTGCCTTGACAACACCAGAACCCACGAGACACATCAGAAAGCTAAAGAAGCCTGACTTCAAGCAAACCAGGTGTTTACCTCTAGATTTAAAAACTGTGACACACAGACAGCAACAACAATTGATTTCCTATATCCATGATGGGCAGCTACATTCGGTTAACTTGGATGTGTGCTGGGGTAGCACAGCACATGCAAGTAACAGGGTACTGAAATATTCTACAAGGACATCTTAACTGAAAGGGCACCAGTAAAAGTTGAGGTGTGAATATTTTTGCCCCATTACTGCTTTTTTGACTTCCCTGCTCCAGATGCCTTTGTCTTTTCTGCAGTCTCTCCTAAATGAAGAAGCAAAGCATGTATGGGAGGGGGTGCATACCCAAGAACCCATAGGAAATTCTTAATACAATATCAAGAATACAACTTCAGTAGGCACATGAGCTCTGGTCTCCTTGGCTGTGGTTGTTACACTTCTGAGCCTGCATTTCTTGCCTGGAGCAGCAGTCAACTTTGCTATCTGTCCAGCCGGCATCCTTTTGTTGATCAGTGAAGTTTTGGCACTGCAGATGTGATAAGAATAAAAACATTTAAGCAATCAGTTAATCTAACAAATATGTTAAATATAGTGAGACAATGCCCACTGCTTTCATTGGCACCAGACATAAATCTCAGAGAAAATTGCACAGATGCAATCAGAGTTGAACACAAGAAGTGTTTGGCACATTTGAGCTCTGCTACCCTGAAGATAAGACTTGAAAAAAGGACAGACTGTCTATCAATACCTTCACAGAGCACACCCTTTTGAGCTCTATAAATACATTACATTCTCACCACAGTACTTTTTTTTTTCTCCTGGGACTGTCTTTAAACATACATGCCCTCATTTTTAACTCCAGATATTTTTTTTAGCATCATTCTGATAACTTTCCTCAGCTTTGAATTACTAGTGCACTACTTAATTGTAGCTAACATTTTCCAACATAGTCCAAAATCTCTGACAATACAGAAAGCTATTTATAAAATAAGTACTTTTAATAAAATATTTATACTAAGGCAGTTTTCAGCCGTTTGCAGGTGCCCCTCACAGTCAAGTCGTATTAATAAACGGTGTGAAACAACTTCCTGAAGGAGACTGCTCTGAGATTTGCAATTAAAGCAAAGCTATTTCACTCTGTAATGGCTGAGTGTTGTCTCCAAATTGAACACAATGACTCTTTAGGGGATAGCTGAATTTTCCAGGCCATTTGTTTAGTTACAAACTCTCCTAAATTTTATAGGGATATTTTAAAAATAGCTTTTTGAGAATAGACCTCATTTTCCACCTCCTATTTTTATGTTCCTCCCATGACAAACTATTTTTCATATATTAGCATCAAGCAAATATATTCTTCTCTTATTCAATGTAAGAGAGTTTCTTAAATAAGTTAATTCAAGTTAACTTTTTAATGCGCCTTAGGTAAATCCTGTTCACTTTCCCTCTGAGCTTTCCTATTCAGAATTCAGTCTGCCCTGATTTAAAACACTTTTAAACCATCACAGCAGGAATGAAACTAAGAACAAAGGCCATTTTAATTTTGAATGAGAATGTATACATAAGGATTTTAATATATTTTAGCTAGCATGCTCAGGTTTCATATGTCTGTTAATTCAAAAGACGTCTTCTGAGTGATCACAAGAAGAGCATTCTTAGATTACTAAAAAATACACAACTGTTATTATCAGTTCAGAGTTAAGTGGACAGGCCAGTAGCCTTAAGACAAGGTGGGAGGCTTCAGCTTCTCTTACAGTTCTAGAAACAGCACATCTGGTGTTTCCATATAGCACGTGCCTACAGGCCTCTCTGGTTAGAAGCCAAAGGTCTTTTATTATTTGGATTGTCGCCACCATAGGATGCCAAGGAGCCAGCAAAGAAAACTACCAAGCCTGCATGATTTTCAAGAGGTGTTTGGACAATGCTCTCACATGTAATTTTTGGGGCTGTCCTGTGCAGGACCAGGAATTGGACTCAATGATCCTTGTAGGTCCTTAACAAATCACGATACTCTATGATTCACTTCCAATTGTCTAATACAAAAATACATTTTTTTGCTTTGGCTGCAAATCTATATATCATTTTTGAAGTGTTGCATAAATTCATCTGTCAAGACTGGCAACGTCTTTGTTGTTTTTAACCTCCTTAAAAATAATTAGAGGGTAAAAAAAATGCTCCAGCTCATTTCTTTAGTGTTGAACCTAGGAATGTCTCACATCTCCGGCATTTAGCTGTGCACACCAGCTGTGCCTGAATCTAGGACAGGATGAGGGTCTCGCTTACAGCATCCCCTCTACCCAGTTCCTCACTCCAGTTCTGTCATTGTCATGGACAAAATCAAGGGCTCACAGACTGGAAAGAGCTGGGCCATGTTTCAGGATAGTGCAGACAGTTAAGGTGCCAGAGAAGAGGATGTGATGCAGAATTATGGAGGCAAAGTCACGTACACTGCCACAGGTAAGCTGCAGAAGGACTTTTAATTCGCACCAACTTCAGGTTCCACAGAAGACCAAGGCCCCAGGCATCAGAGACCACATTTATAATAACTCTTCACAGAAGGTGGATAAAGAGAGCCATTCTTTCCATAATGATATGGATGGCAGAGATGTCAGGGGTGAGAAAGAGATTTTGCTAAAACCAGCTAGGCCAATAGCCAGGTAGGCATACAGTGACCCCACAGGAACCAAAACATTTACATCACCCAGCTAGTCAGATGACAAGAGAACGACTGGTGTGGCACTGCTAACTAAGCCTGAGGCTGACAGGTTTTGACCTCGGTGTTTGGAAGAACTCGACGGAGCTCGGGAAAGTAGATGTGCATGAGAGTAAGCATGAACAGGTTGCCCGTGTGCCACACTTGGAAGTATAAATCGAGCCTGCCATTAAGACAAAGGTTTACATGGACCTGCAGTTATATGGCAATAGCTCTGGTGTGGCTGTGGAGGTCTAGGACCACTAGAGGAAGGGTTTTTTTCTGCTGAACTGATGTTCAGTATCTTGAGAAAAAAACCCTTTTGTTGATATGGATATCTTTGCCTGCTGTTGACAGACTTCACAGGTGGGTTATACATACACACATGAGATGACTCTTAGCATCACAGTCTTCACCTCCAAATACCCTAGGTGAGAACACGGTCAGGGATCAATTATTTGGCCGCTTTTGAAGGCATATTCTGTATACCAGTGTGGGAAATACACCATCTGAACAACCCAAACAGTCAAGAGCTGGGAATGCTCAGAGTTAATTCCAAGTCACTGGCTTGAGTTTGGTGCGAGACCTTCAGAGATGCCATGTACTGCCCTGCTCCACAATTTAGCCCTGGCTCAGCATAAAATAATTTGTTCAGTTTCCAGAGTTACAATGCCCTTCATTAAACCTAAAGAATTACCTAAAAAGAAAGAAGGCTCCTAGTCTTCTCCTCACTTGCACAGCAGTGATAGGATTGTTTTACAACTGATCCCCAAAACCCAAAAAGAGTTCTCTTTTTCCTTGGTTAAATGAAATTCTGAAATTAGGCAGGAATTTCCCCAAAGTTTGGCTCTTGGTTTGAAAACTGGATTCCAGGGATTTCAAAGCACTTATACCAGATGTAGGTAGGCAGGTTCAAAGTTAGCATGAGTGACAGGGCCAGATAAATTTATCAACAAACAAGCACATCAACGTGGGCACGTTCAGCTATACTGAAGGCTACAAAATTATCTGGTGGAAGGTTGTATTCTCCTAGAGTACCACCAGCATCTAAATATTGTCCTTTAATTCAGCATGCCTGGAGCCTGCCAAGGCCAGCAGTGCAGAAGTGTAGAAGGTGGATCTTAAAGGATTTTAGCCTATACCCACAATACTTTTTCTCTCAGGTTTTGCAAGGTTTAGAAAGCTAGAGAAAGAGATCAAAGCTTGGGGCAAGCACAGTTCTGAATAAAAAGAAGACAGTCTATAACATTTGGGGAGCTACTACAGTTTACTAATGTTTTTCCATCAAATTTCAAACATGCTGGATAAAACGGCATGTAGTCCCCAACCGCTGGATACAACTTCTTTGAAATCTGTGAGCAATATGACAAATATGAGATTGGGTATGCATAGCAGGTACAATTGCACATAAGTTTCTGTGAGCAGACACAAAGAGGAAAGTTCACGTAATAATTAAATAAACAGAAAGCGGAGTAGCTGGGAAGATTCCAAACACCACATCTTAGTTATTTAATCACCCTGCAAACACATTTCAGATTATTCTGTTTTTATTAGTTTCATGCTAAAATGCAAATCACATACTGTAGTTTTAATGAAACAATAAAATAAAAAATAATTTTTGGCATAAAGATCTACTAAATAGATTTTCCCCCCCCCAAATTGGCTTGTCCGAGACATCCTCTGCTCAGTTTTAGTTCCTTCTCTACATTGCAGTTCTTTTGGTAGGACGCCAAAGCCTGTCAATTAACAGTAAGCCTATCCCTTATGAACAGAAGCAGGGACTGTGATCATGTTCAACTAAGATCAAGGATTAGTAAATCAGCATGGCACCAGATTGCAGGCACTATTTAAACCCCACAGGCCTACAAGCCAGTGCAGCAATATCATATTCCAGCTGGATGCGGAGAACAAAATCTCATAGTTACAGAGGAACTCACTTTTTTTTTTACCTTTCCTGTGAAGGCAATTACAAGTTAACTTAAAACGAGCCCCTATTTAATCATGTTGGCTTTCTCTGTTGGCCAGTAAGGAAACATCCCCATGCTGCCACCGCTGGTATCTTATCAAGGACTTTCCATCAAATTAAACATATTTCATTACATCTACTGTAAATTATAGAAGACTGGATTTTCTACAAGAAAACCAAATGCTGCACCAAATCTGGCACAAAGGTTTCTTATTAGAGCTTGAAGAACTGTAATGCTATCTCACCCCTTGCCTGGCTCACGGGGTTGTTTCTGCTGCTTGCTGAGAATCAGGAACATTGCACATGGTGAAACATTTAATTTCCTTAATTAACAGAGTTTGACTTTAGGGCTTTCCAAGAAAATGGCCACTGAGTACAGTGTACATCCCATGTTCCCCATAATCATTCTTTTCCTCAGGGATTTTTTTCAATTTTTTTTCCTTCTTAAGAAAGGGGGAGGTTTCTTTTATCCCAGGTCAAGTGACAGGAGAGGGAACTGAGATGTTTACTGCCAGGTGAAATACAAAGTCATGGTGGTCCAGGGGGATTTCATTCCACAACCCTACTACCAAGTAGAAAACAAATGATATTATCAGAAAATGATCAGAGAAAGCAAGCCTTGCTCGAAGAAAAACAGTCTTTACTAATCTCTCTTCAAAATGAACTGAAAGCAAAGTCAAAAATCAGTGAGGGAGGGTGACCTTCCCTGCTACTGCTGCCCCCACCAAACACCCTCAGCTGAAGCAATGCCTCGTGCACTGCCAGACCGTGAGCGTCAACGCAGTGACAGGTCTGCAACCAGAGAAGATACACGGGCCTTTAGGCAGAGGTTTTGCTTTAACATTGCCTCCCTTGCTGAGCAATAATTTTCTATATCTGAAAATTAAACAGAAGAAATCTGATTTTCAGCCTTGGTGCCTTTGACTTTTTCTTCTTCTTCTATGACAGTCATTATGTAAGGAAGGAGTGAGGCCACCAGCTGAAAGGTCCTAATCTAGTGCCAAGGGGTGTCTGGTGAACTGAACAACAGCCATTTCACAATAGGCACATTGGCTATTTCTGTGATGTGGGACCCCAGAACGTGTCAGCTCTGGGCCTACTGGCTTCTGCAGCCACTTTCCTGCTCCATATTGGGATGTGAGCTGGGCAGCAGACAGCCCCTCTCATCCCTTCCTCTTCTCCAGTTTCCTGGTGAAAAGCAGACTCGTGCCCAGGAGTGCCCCATGGCACTGTCCAGTCAGATGTCATTTGGCATCAGCAGAGGACCACAAAGAAAGGGGAGGGTGTCCAGCCACACAGTGTAAATTTGCACTTTTGTCTGGGACCCATGTCTCCTAACCTAACAGATCTGTTAGTTAAATATCTGTCCCTGAGCTAGCCACCACTGGCTGCTTTTGTAATCAGAAAAGAGAAAGAAGCATTTTGATGGTGCAATTCAAGCCATCTTAAAGCAGATGCCAAAAATAGGGTCAAATTCTCCTCCAATTAATATAAAGGCAGTCTAGGGATACAAGCACACATAGAAGTTTATTCTACAGATATCTAAACACAGCAGATATGAGTTTTAACCTTTGTGACTCACTAGAGTGGACCCCTTTGCTGAATACCTGGAGTTTACTGGGATGAGAGTGTTTGAAAGTCGTTGTCCTGTTAAATACAGCAATTAATCTGAGACTCCAAATAGTACCCACTTAATGTCATTTATTTACTTCCACATTGCACATAGACCCTGAAACACAGGACAGAGCCTGCAGATTTCTGCATTTCACTGCAAGACATATTAACCAGACCCATCTGGTTTTGACCTCTTTCACAAGTATCCCACTAAAACCAATTTCTTAGCAAATAAGGTTTCCTCCTCCCTCAGAGTGCTCTGATTCAGAAATCCCTCTTGCTCAGGACTTCCCTGTGGGTAACATGGCTATCAGCATGGATATTAAGCATCAGTCATCTTCTTGCACATCTGCTGTGCTCTGCAAAGGGCTTTATTTTCTTTAAATGCTGATCAGAGGGAAAAGCTGTAAACCACTCAATCTCTTTATTAAAAGCATTTTAAATGATGTTACCAGTGATCCTTAATGGAAGAGCCACTGAAATCCCTAGGCATAGCAGTGTTTCTTCCAGTGACAAGTCTAAAAAGAGACTTTCTTCTATTCCCAGTGATGTAGGCACAAGCTCCTTATTTATAAATACAACTTTTAGGGTAAGTTCAAATCCAAGCAGCCTAAGAACAACTAGCACATTCTTGAGTACTTTGCTGAAAATGTCACATGAATCATGGCTGCAAGCACTGAGTTTTGTTTAAGAGAATTGCGTCCCATATCCGTCACAACAGAGGGACTATTTTAGGAGAAGAGCTTTCTTAAAAATCAGGATTTTTAATTTAATTAATACCTGAAGTTCCTTAAAGAGAAAAGAGTTGTTATGCAAATGAATAATTTCTAGTGATATAATTGGGTTTGTCCCTTTAATTTGTACTTGCAAGAAAAAAAATAGTTTGTCTCACTTGATGTTTAAGCTACATAATTGCTCAGATGGACATTTATTGGCTTGCCTGGTGTTTGATGGTCTCTGAACAGCTAAGTAAGAGAAAGGAAACGAACAGGCTGCAGAAGTTCTGATGGGGAAACAATTGCTCTTTGGAAGTGTTACCATGCCAAGTGAAAATACAAGAACTGAATGTAATTTGGCATTGCTAGAACTTGTTAGTGCTTTTTCTTCTCTTAGCAGTATCCTCATGTGACAGGATTTGGTTATGAGGAAACTCCTAGAGCAGGCTGTATCAGGTCCGTAAGGAGTTTCAAAGCCCGTCTGAAAAGAGGGAGGAGAGATGGCAAAGGGAATGGAGATCTACAGGAAAAAAACACAACAAAGTCTGGTGTAGCTTTCCCAGCTCCCTTTAAAGCCAAGATGTACATGCCAAAAGCTCCTCTGTGTCCTTGAATTCTCAAACTATGAAGTAAAAATACACAACCCTTTTTTCTACCCCAACCATGCAGAAAAACCTTTCTGTTGTTGAATGCTATTTATGTGCCTCAGTAGAAGACACGAAACAAGTTTAAAAATGTGTCCAATGCAAAGTACGATGGTATTTTCAGCAGAAATTTATCATTATTTGCTAATTAGAGACTAAAATAATAAATAATCAGTAACACTATGAGCTGATGGGTAGTGTTTGTGTCAAACAGCAAAGCTACTAACAAGCAGTACTACAGTTGCATAACATGGGCTTTTATTCAAATAAAAAATCCCCACAGGTTTTAGGATTTTTTTTTCCTGCCGATCTTCTGCTGAGCTTATCAAGCTGAGCAGTCATGGAATCAACCTCACTGAGGAGCTGCAATTTCTCCCCAATTCATGAAGCTTGAAATCAGGGCTTTGGCAGCAGCCCTCCCACCCACCCACAGCTTTCATGGATCCACATATAATGTAATTTTATTTTTATCCCGTATGATTTTACATGGAAACTCAGAAATACATTTACAGCATCACACAGTGTCTATGAAAGAGGCAGGAAAGCAAATTCTGCATTTGCAAGTCAGGACTGAGCTTTCAAATACTCCAGTCACCAATATCTTTTGGGGGCTGGAAGGAAGAAAGAAAACACCTCTTTCCTTGCAGGTAGATGACAAAATGATTAGATCTATCTTCTGCTCTGGTGTTGATTCCCTTATCTCTGTGGACTATTTATACGGCCATAAAACCACAGGACTACTGGAATCCCAGTTATACCTCTGTCCGCTGTGCCCAAGCAAGCCCAAGAAACCCAATTCCTTTTTAACGGATGTCAGTGTAACATGTTTTTTAATACCTGCAGTAGTAATGAAATCTCCCAATGCTATTTCAGCACTTCTGCATCCAAAATTGGCAGGTTTTTTCTGTGTCTGATCTGAATTTCTATTTGATGCACTGTAAGTCCATCATTTCTCTCCCATTCAGCTTAGACAAGAAGAATGGTTTAGTCCACCCTTGCAGCAGCCCTTCATGCACTTAAAAACCTGCCATTTTCACACCTCAGTGTTCACTCCACTAGTGCAAGCAGACCCACCTGCACGTTTTCTGAAGCTCTGATCATTTGCACTTTTCCTCTTCCAGTTACTCTTCCCAAAATGTGACACCCCAAACAGGACACAGTATTTCATATCAGACCTTATTAATGCAAAGCAGAAGACAACTGGACACAACATGTGTTGTATTACTATTTATATACCCAGCCTTTTCAATTTATCTCCAATTTGCCAAGGACATTTAAATTGTATTCCTGGACCAGCATGCCGGCATCTCCTCTCAAGTTTTGCTTATTTGCAAATGTATTGAATGCAGTTGCTGCGCTATAATTTAAAAGGCTGTTTATGAAAAGTGACCCAGATCACTGACACTCAGCTGCTCTTTTTCAGTATGGTGAAACATATCTTTTCATGGTGGGAAAGCACAGAAAATATTTTGGTTTTTCTAATCTCTGAGTATGCATGTTTTGGTATTGTTGTTCGTAATGGGATTACCTGCAGCACGCCTACATTTTTTACGTTCCAAGAACTTTGTCAAATTTCTATACATATGTATTTGAAACCTGGCTTTTGTTATATAGAGCTGCTTGTTGGTTTTTTTCTCCATTTGTTTCACTTCACTTTGTTTCTCAGCACAGAATGAACATGACCAAGGGAAACAGTCACCAAAGTCAAAGAGTACAGGGACTTGTTACAAGACGCTTGAAAATTGCCTGTTAAAACTAATGCTTTCTTGGTAAATATGTTCAAGGCTAGGAACAAGCAATTTATTCTGTAAGGATACTCTGTCCCTTCAATAGCTGGGCAACAGAGAAAATACTATAAAAAATGGAAAAAACCACATTATTTTTCTTCAAACTTTAAGAGAAAATTAATTCTCCAATAATTCAAATAGCTGCTTGGATTCCCTAAGCAAGTAGAGTATGTAGATGATTCTGCCTTAGTAAGATCTACCTCAGCCCCTGAAGTCATGTGCACGACTCTACCAAAGGTTTTATGGGTGTTGCTGTGGGTGCATCACAAGTAGGATAGAGAAGTGAGTATTATTGATTAAACGTAGGATAGAGAAGTGAGTATTATTGATTAAACAAGAGGATACTCAGCAGCACATCATTTCATAAAGCAGGAAGAGTTCTGGAAAAACAGGGAAAAGTTCCTTGGGAAGCTCTAATCTGTCTGCCAAAATTCAGATGCTTTAAACAGCCAGACTGGGCAAGAAGCAAGACGGGTTAAAGGTAAACTTCATGTTTAGGTGCTGGAATGTGTCCAAAGGAGAGCAATGAGGCTGGTGAAGATTCTAAAGAACAAGTCTGATGAAGAGTGGTTGAAAGAGCTGGGACTGTTTGCAGCAGATACTTTTAAGGAAGAATACAAATAACATAATAGTAGGAGTGTATGATCTTATTATTACAAGAACTGTTTCCTCTTTTCTAGCACTATTTCTGGTATAACAAAGCAGATCATAATTAACTAGGGACCCAAAGGTTCCTCACATTCTAGCTAAATTCTGACGTTTTTCTGTTCAAAAGCCCTCACTGGATTTTTTTAGTTAAACAGTTAAAACTTACATAACAGCAAAGCATCTGTCCCCAGTCTCCTTGAGAGCATGGGGTTCCTGGGCCTGCGTGTGCAGTTAAACCGGCATTCACAAAACCAGCAACAAAACTCTCGCTGACCTGGGTGTGTGTGCACCCTCGTAGTCCTTAATTATGTGATCACAGTCCCCACTTCTCCAAATTATACAGGTTTTGTCTACAACATTGGGCACATGGGTGTTTTACAATATTCTTTTAGTCTAACCCAACTACTTTAACTTACATGTCAGAAGCTTTATTGCTGTAATTGCTCTTCTCTCATACATTCACCCAAACAAATCGATCAGCCTTGATGCACTGTGTATTTAGTAAAAGCAAAACCTTGTTTTCTTTTGGAGGTGGCACCTCAGAAATGTAAGAATGTAGAAGTGTCTTTTGATGAGCTGAGTGTCTTGTTTGTGACTGTATCTCCTTCATAAAGCCGTACCTGCTTTGTGGTTTTCATGTGACCAGTTCGTAGGCTCTTTTAAGGTTTGTATTTACTACTCAATGTGTCAGATCTCTTTTCCTTCCCTGCACTTGTTTATTGCTGATTCATAAGTCAACAGTCTCTCAAAGACATTGAGGTGCCAACAGAACTGGTGAAGGGGCTGGAGCACAAGTCCTGTGAGGAGCAGCTGAGGGAGCTGGGGTTGTTCAGACTGAGGAAGGGGAGGCTCAGTGGGGATCTTATCTACTCTCTACAACTACCTGAAAGGAGGTAATGAGGTGGAGTTGGTCTCTTCTCCCAGGTAACAAGTGAAGCATGAGAGAAAATGGCCTCAAGTTACACCAGAGGAGGTTTAGGTTGAATATTAGGAAAAACTCCTTCACTGACCAGGGAAGTAGTGGAGTCACTAACCCTTCACCAAAAGGGTTGTCAAGCATTGGAACAGGCTGACCAGGGGAGCCACTGTCTCTGGAGGTATTGAAAAGGTGTGAAAATGTGGCACTTGGGAACATGGTTTAATTGTGGACTTGGCAGTGCTGGGTTAGACGTGATGAGCTTAAATATCTTTTCCAACCGAAACTATTCTGTGATTCAGGAAGTCAGTAGGAATAATTTGAGAAAGCAATTCCCAGAAAAACACTTGCAAAGTATATGTGCATTCACATGTTATCTTTTCACATTTTAATGAGCACAAACCCAGAAATAATAGTTACAGCAGATATTCATCCTGCAGTGAGCTCCTAAAGCTCTTTTTTTAAACACACTTTTCACAAAAATCAGTACATAAAATTTTCTCACTGTAGACAGAAGGGGTTGAAGACTTCCAAAGCATTGCACTGGCTAGTGCCAAGGCAGAGCAGTACCCAGCTTTTCTAACAAGAAATGAAAAAATTCAGCTTGCTTTCCTCTCACCCACTGGTGTTTAGCATAAACAAAGAAGTACCGTAATCACCATTATTCAAGCAAACAACAGAACTACCTTTTCTAGTGCACCCTGGTTTTATTCTTCAGTATACAAGCATACTGCATGTGTGTGTGCACCTGCCTGCACATGCCACATAACTGGGGAGGGGGGAAGTTAGCATGCAGAATGATGTAATTACTCATTCTTGAATAGAAGGATAATTACTGTCACAAAAACCCACATAACTTGCAGATCTTTTTGTTCTTTTTAAGATGATAAATACAGTATTTTCCATTTTCTAACAGGATGCATCCTTTTCCTTCTGGTTCCCCTACCCCCACTTATGCTGACTTACATATGCTTCAAATGAATAAGAAGGGATATCTGTTCCCATATAGGAAAAGAAAAGCTTATGTGGATTTTTTAAAAATAAAAGTGTCTCTGAAGTCACTGTGGTGAGTCACCAGAAATTGGGCTGTCACCTGTAACAAACTTCCTTCAAGTATGCCTTTCAACAGTAGATCTAGAAGGGGATGGCAGAAAAGAGGCAGGAGTGGAAAAAGACACAGTGACCAACCACAGGTGAAGACTTTTAAAATCCATATTGTGAATCTCATGTTTAAGAGCAAGGTAGCCTATGTGTGTCTTTCTACCAGTCACTGAGAGAGCAGACATAGGCAAAGCAGCGAGAAAAGACACCCCAGCAGCCGGGAGCTCGCAGTTTCTGTCAGCTGGACAGGTGCCCTCTTTCTTTTCCTCTATCCAGAGAGGCTTTTGGAAATGGAGAGAATTGTCACTGTGTGATTAGGTGTCTGTTTAAATGGGAGGCAGCTTGCTAGATATTCTCCTAAACAGCTTGATTTAAAGAGCTTTTTTAAGCCCTGTTGCTGACATCTAGGCAAGGAGAGGTACTTCTGTTAGGTCTAAAATTTACATGTACGGAAAAAAATCTGCCTGACTTTAGGACATTAGAGTAACACAAGCACAACAGATATTGGGAACTGCTTTAATGAGACTTCTTAACAGCTGGTAACAGAACAAGGCTGCACTTCTTCAGTGACAGTGGTATTAAGGGAAAAATTTCAAAGCCCCCATGGAAGACTGGAGCTTGCAGGTATCTCTGTGTCCCTAAGAACCACAGTAGTTCAAATATCATCTGTTCTTACATCTTCTGAAAAAAAGGACTGAGACCGTTTCCTCCACAGCAAATCCTCGCTCAGGTTATGGTTATATTGCAATTAGCTTAAAACTGACGGGGTTTTGATGGCTCTATGACTGTGACAGCATGACACCTAATGTAACTGATTTCAGTGTGTTTACTGGGATTCTTCTCCCACCCGTGACCTCTACTGAACCACAGAATCATAGAATCGTTTAGGTTAGGACTTCAAGTTCAGGTCCAACTGTTAAAAGAGAACTGCCAAGTTCACAATCAAACCATGTCCCCAGGTGCCACATTTACAGATCTTTTAAACACCTTCAAGGATGGTGTCTCCACCACTTTACTGGTCAGGCTGTTTCAGTGACTGACAACCCTTCAGTGAAGGAATTTTTCCTAGTATCCAATCTAAACCTCCTCTGGTGCAACTTGAGGCCATTTTCTCTCATGCTTCACTTGTTACCTGGGAGGAGAGACCAACTCCACCTTGTTACAAACTGCTTTCAGGCAGTTGTAGAGAGCGATAAGGTCCCTCCAAGCATCCTGAGTCTGGTAAATAATTCAGCTTGTGTGGTGCTATTCTGCATTAGCCCACCTGAAATGGAAGACATTTCACCCAAGAAAGATTACTTTGCCAGTTCTGGGAACTGATACATTGCTAAAAAAGTAATAATAAATACACAAGAATAGGCTACTCCACACTCCATCAGAAATAGCAGGCTGCCTGCTCCAGGCTCCAGTTGAAATTCTGTCTGTTTGCGATAGCATCCTTAGCAACCAAAAATCACACAAGACAATTCATGTAGGTGAGGTGTATCCAAGCAGCCAACATTTCAAATGCAAGCTTTTCTCGTGGGCCTCAAAAGCTAATTTTTTCACAAAAATCTTGAATTTATTTAGAAGTCTTATCCAAAATATCTTTCTCTCTCACAGATTTAGCATATCAATGTTCCTGGGAAGTCATAATCATTGCTTTCATTCTATAGATTTCCTTGCCCTCTAACAACTCAGATTGTGTGTTGTCTCAACCATTCCCTTCAAGTCAGCTCTGACAGCTGAGTCAGACCAGAAGAATGGCTGAATTAAAAAGCCTGACAATCCTCTACCCCTTACTCAGCCAATAACCTCATTTGTTCATTGATTGGAAATTAAAGATGCTAGAAGTGCTTTTATTATTTTTGTTGGTGGTGATTTGGAACTCCGCTTTTTTGTGCAAACCTCTCTATTACTCATTTAGGGCCAAATTACTGTGGAGGGAAAACAGGAAAGCCCATAATAAAATACATGAAAAATGTCAGAGAGGAATCAGTTTCAACCAAGCAGGTGTATCTTACGGGTTTTCACAGCCCAGCTGAAGGTTTGCACTGCAAACTCTCAGTGCTGCACTGTTCCTTTTTGAAGCAACATGCCAGAAGAGTGTTTGCAGGATGTCGTTTCTCCAGCAGTGGGAATATAGCAGCTGCTTCACTGGCTGCAGGGAAGCACTGTACTGCCTGGGGTGAAAATGAGTGTGTCAGTCCCCCACTCTGCTAAAACTGGAGCTAGAGCTTGTGTTAGCCTCATTGTGTGTTCTGCTGATAGCTGAAATGTTCTCAGCAGTTCAAAATTCATATTTTTGCTCTCCTAATTATCCCTTAGCTTCGCTTCTGATATTGGAAAATTATCCTCTAATTCTCTTCCTTTAAACAGATGGTTTATATTTTTAAAAATTCTTGATTATACTCATTTTCATATCCCCACTTAAACACAGTTAGCATTTGCTGACCTCTATCCCCTGTTAAAACAGTGATGAATTGACTGCAGTCACTCCAGCTGTTCACTAAATATTTTCCACATTTCTGGAGTGGATTATTCATTCATTATGGGATTGCAACTTCAATATCTGAAAGACTCTTTTTCTAAATGCTCTTCACATTTATCCATCCGGGCTTTTGACATCTAAAATGTTGTAATGGCAAGATTTGAGGTACTTCTAAATAACAAATCATTTCACAAACACTTATTTTCTGAAGGTGGGGCATGGAGCAGGCTGTGTTCTTACAGTCTAACCTGCAAATTATGAATGACTTCTGAACTATATCTCAGAACATCTCTCTTCACCTCGTCTTCTCCTCTTGTGAGAGATGAGGAGTTAAATTGCCTTGATCCAACCTTCAGAGAAGAATATCTCTGAATATATAAATGATTTTGTTTCCACTTGCTTGAGATGGTAATAGCAACATTCTGACCTTTGGTAATGCCCATTATCCCTGAACCATACCCAAACTTTTGATGCTTATTTATCAGTCTCTTCTGGGAAGCATTTTCCTTAACTTATGGGGTGTATTCAGTTCATGAAGTGTAAGACTCAATTCAGCACTTTAAAACATCCAGAGAAATTATTGGCAACTTTGTTAAAAAAAGAGCTGAAGAGCACAAAAATCTAATATTATACAAGCCTAATTATTTTTACAAGCAAAAAACTTTCTTCTAATTTACACAGTATTAACTCTTTACCTGAGCAATCAGAGTTAAAAACATGTATTTGAGGCTTGCAGACCAAAAGGCATTTGAGTTATCTGGGTTCACATAGTCTTTCTTTACATCCTTTTCTGATAGTAAAGAGGGTATTAGAATATTGATATTAAAGAAAAAGTCATGAAGGACTAAGAAGTGAAAAAAAAAACACCCAACCACAAACTTTTGTTTATCACTGTCTCACTTTCATTGAGACAAATACTTTCTTCCCTCCAAGAGGGTAAGAGCAGTATATGGAAAAAACTCTGCATAAACACTGAGGGCATTTCTTTGGAGTGCCAAACAGAAGTTAACTGACAGAATGAAAAGACAAATTGCCCACAGGCACCCCAGCTGTACTAATTGGTTGTGTAAGAGCCCAGAGGAGTCCTCAGATGCTGTGTGTTCACCACCTCTCTGACTGCTCTTCCCTGGAGTAACCAGTACATGATTATGGGGGGGGATGAGGGGGAAGCATTTTTGGACAAAAGAGCAGGTGCTCACAGGAGCAGCTCCCAGTTGTAGGACAGTAACAAAAGAGCAGCCATGGGGTGGATGCAAAACTGGCCAGAAAGCTGTGCTAGGAAATTAGTTGTCAATGGTCAACCATCAAATTAAAAGGACTTATTGAGAGGGGTTCATGTTTGGCACTATTCAACATTTGCACTATAAACTTAGATGATGGAATAGAGATTGTACTTTGTAAATTTACTTCTGACTCTAACTCAGAAGGAGCTGGAAGGGATTTGGAGGACAGGAGTCAGACTCTAAATAAGCTTTGAGAAACTGGAATTGTTGAAGAAAAAACGAATGCAGAGTTCCACCTTCATTTCCGCATTTCAGCTGCTTAAACATAGAGTAGGAACCTACTCAATACTTAAGAGCTTTGCAGGATCTGAAGTTGTCACAAGCTGAATGTCAGCCAGAGACACGTGGCAGCAAAAAAGAAAAAAAATCCCAACGTGCTGCAATGTGTAAACAGGATGGTCGTCTGTAAGACATACAAAGTAATCCTTCTGCCTTACTTGAGGCTGATAAAACATTGATTCTAGTTACAGGGACAGATTTGCACTGAAGTTGGAAAGAGACTACAGGAAGCATGCCCCCTGATGAGGGCATAGCAAAAGAGTAGTTGGAGGAAATGCAATGGCCAGAAAAAAAGACTGAGATCAACAGTTTTCAAAAATGTAAAGACCGGGGCAATAAGGAGGGCAACAGACAACTGTCATTCTCTCCTTGACATATACGTTGTATGCATCCTAAGGCAACTCTTTCTGGACCACCTGTTTGTCCTGTAGTCACTATGGCTCACAGATATGCAAAAGGTTCTAAAAAGTCACTGATACATTGTTTTTGCATATAACATTCTATGCTCCTTATATCGTTTCAGGAAAAAGCCTTGATTAGAAAAGCAGATGTTATTTGTAGGACATTGATCACAACTTCATCTTTCAGCTATTTCATTTTAGACTTGCTTCCTTTATTCTTTCTCACAGACATCTACCACATTAACATCTTTCATCACATACGTCTATGCTTTCATGCCACAAACTGTCCTTCCTCTTCCAATCCCTGAGACTCCTATTAATACAGCAACTAATTTCTGTTCTGTCTAACAAAACTAATTGGTTTTGTCCCGCTGTAGACTCAGGCATCATTCCCAAATGACTTACTTCCAGTGGCTGGTGCCCTCATCAGTCATGTCATATCATTTCTTTCACTGTAAGGAATGAGAGAAAAGGCGTCTCTCTTTTCTCTAACCCAATTTATTCAACTGAACTCCCCACAACCTGGTCTTTTCCTGAACATCTCACTACATTGCGGTGTCTGAATGGTTTTATATCATTTACAGCGCTTTCTACTTCAGCACACCAGAGTGTGCTAACCCTCCACAGAAGAACAGTCCTGCCATCCTGCTGGAGTGGTCTCTTAAGTCCAAGAATGCCCTGTACAAGCACCTAAGTTTCTGGAACATGGTCTCTTTCCCAGATTTTACCTCATGAGCACTTCAGTTAATAACTTGCATATGAGGGAATTACACAGTGGTGTAAATATGTAGTACTCATGTTTCACTGGAATTACCTTACTGTTTGGGATGGCATGAAAGATGCACAGAGCAATGAAAAATAAAATGTCTCCCATGTCCTCTTGGCATTCACTATCCTGCCACAGATCACCATTTCCCCAGTTCCCAGGGCACAACAGAGATGGGCAGTCTTCTACCACTTCTTTAAGTCTCTCAGAAAAACCTGTGCTCGCCACTAGACTACCAGCATTCACACTGAAGGACGTGGAGGAGAGCTCATGATTCAGCCTTCTCCCTCTGCTCTGCAAGCATTAGTGCCAAGCAGACACGAGGAAGTGAAGAGCTTGAGGACCATAAGTGACACTTACTTAGTCAAAGTATGTCTCAGCACTCCGTCTCCTCTGGTTTTCTAAGCATGCCTTGGGCTTCTTTCTATCTCTCAAGAGGTCTTCACAGGACCTGAACATCAGTTTCATCAGGTATTCAAAGACCATCAGGAACTGATTCATTGCTTTGTTATAAATGCTTTTACTGGACTAATTTTCCTGGTCTGCCCACTCAAGATTTATTCAGGAACACCTGTTCTTGAATTAATACCATTTAAATAACATCAGTTCTTGAAAAAGTCCCTAAAACACTGCAAGAATATCTATCCACTGAAAGACATACTTAGTTTTCTGCAGAGACTGGGAGCAGCACAAGTGGAAGGTTAGTAACAGAGACAGCCTGTGCATAGGGCAATGCCAGACAGGAAAAAAAAGTGTTTCTTGAGGCTACACAGACTCAGTGATGGCCCATGAGGTGGTAGGGGATAAAAATGAAATGCCTGCCCAGTTTGCTCCTGCTTGACCTTTGGACCCAGCACCTGACAACCCCTGGCAGAAATCTGAGTACCAAGTGGCTTGTACAAGTGCCTTTTTATGCACAATAGTGGGGATAGCCAGATGTGCTATGCAGCCTCCAGAGGGGCTCCCATGTAGCCTTCAGCCACTGTTCACCCTTGTAGTAAAAGTTCTGGGTAGAAGAGATGGTCCAAAACACAACCTTTCATGGTTCCACAGGTCTTTTCTCAAAGCCCTCCAGTATTTCTTGTTAGATAATACTGGTCCAGGGCTAAATTCAGCCTTCATACAATACATCTCACATGCTCTGGATATAACGGTGTTTTCAAGTCAGTATTTCCAAGGGCATCCTTTCGGTGCTCCATCAGGACTGCAGCACATTGACTGCAAAGGTACAGAACTAAAACTTTTTAAATTAAACCAGTGTAAAATGAGACTGAAATATTGTATAAGAAAACCACACAGCTTTTATTTTTTAACTTTAATTTTCATGAAAGACCCTAAATTTAGTGATCTATGAATACAGCTCACTCTTCAGAACCTGTACATTATCTAAGTGATACATACAAAACCCTTGTAAGAAGTGAAGCATTGTAGGAGACCAGGCATTTTGTGAAAGCTCAAAATTCAGCTTGATTTTACATTTCTGTACCTTCATATTTATACTTCAGACAGTAGTACATTACTAAATAGACCATTTCTCACTTTATATTTTTCAAATGATTGTTCACAACATTTTAACACTGCTGTATAATAAACATTTCTTGTAGGGAGTTCATTTCACTGGTTCAGACGGAGTAGCATTGTCTGCAAGGTCTCATTTCAAAATTATTACACTTTTATCCTTTTTGTCATGCCACAAGTTGGGGAGTCCAAAATATTTACCTTTTTGATTGTCAGTCTTTCCTTCACAGTGATGTCTTAGTGAAGACAAAATAGACAACTTATTTTGTTGAATCAGTAGAGGCATATTATCACAGCAAGATCATAATTCAGGTGTACAATACCTGTATTTTACAGCGTACAACAGTGAAACTGCCATGTACTGTGTGTCACAGCAGGTAACTAATATCAACAAAGTACCAGACTCTATGTTCAAATACTCTTGTATGGGTCTAACTTCAATCCACAAAAGCAAGGCAATTCAAAGTTAAGGCTTAAACTCTATCCATAATCCACTCTCTTCAGGAATTGCGTTATGAATGCAGCTGAATTCTCATCTCAGGTCTTTGCAGATCCATGTTGCCACACAGACAGCGAGAGAAAGCAAACCCACTGTTACACTTACATGCATATTCCTATTGATTGCTTCATAGCTGGTAAGGACACTGTCTACTGGCATTTGCATTTACCTGAGCCAGAAACCTGAGACTTTGGAGGCAGGCTGTGATCATTGCAAAAGCTGTTTGCAATGACTAGGTTTAGATGACTGCATTTTTCTCTGCTTTTTGGGCCATATTGGAGTTTTGTGACAGCAGAATTGGAAAACATCTATTTCATTAACTTCTAGTGGCAACAAGAGCAGCCAGTCTGGTGCTGAGTTCTACAACTTTTTGAAATGCAGTTACCAGGAGACAGAAAAAGGAGGGGATGTGAGTCCATACTGAAACCAAAATAAAATGGCATCAGAGGTTTTCAGCATTAAGACCCTTTCACTTCAGCCTGTCTTTACAGGCAAACAAGGACACAGTGTAGGAAGAAAAACCGTGTTTCCAGCTGAAGATACAGAGGGAAGCATAGCTAACATAGCCATACCTGAGCTAAGAAATTTGTTTCTACAATGAAGATCAGATTTCAGACTTGGAAATAAAGGTTGTTTATGAAAATTGATCAACCCATCATAACTATGTGTCGGCCCTATAACCAAAATTTTTGCCCCTGCCAAAAGTACCTGCTACCAGGGCCTTACTTCTCCCACTGCTCAGGGACTGATTTCAGGAAATCAAATTCTGCCCTGGCCTGCTCCATGTCTCAGGAATATTAGTTATTTGCAGTTTTCTATGGAGTGATGTCAGGTCTGGCACTGAGGTTTTGCTGCTTGTTCACAGGTTTTGGGGTTAGCAGAAAGGAGAAAGCTTCCTGTTTTCCATGGGGTATAGCTGTGCCATGGAAACATGGGATAGGAGCACCCTGAGAACTCCACCCTCCTCCTCACAGGCATCTTTCTGTATGCACTGTTTAACTAGTTTATGGGGGTTTTAGTCCAGTTTTCAAACCTCTGCTTACATAGTGGGAGAAGGTGAACCAGTGTGGATAATCTGTAGATGTAGAATGTGCCATATTGAAGAACTTCATAACCACCATTACAGCATTTTAAAACGGTAAAACGTCTTCAATTTTTGATGCCGAAAGGACCTGACACCACAATTTCACAGCTCCTTCTGAGCTTGTACTCCTCCTTCAAGCAGCCCATGACCAACAGTCTGGCTATTACTGGAAAAAAGAAGTCATGATTGGAGGTGAGACACAAGATATTGCAGCAGAACAAAAAACAGAGCTAGAACTCTGTGCTGCAGAGGTATTCGTCCTTTTTATCGTCTCAAAGAACAAGCCTGATCTTCTAACCCAAGCAGATCAGTAAACAGTACATTCAGCTTTCAGAGATCTTCAGTATGTCTGCAAGTCTTCTGACTTAAAATAATATAAGAAAAGGAAATAAACGGAAATTTTAGCAAAAAGAGATATTGGAGCATTATAGCTGCTTACTTTCTTACTGCTGTGAGGAAGATCAGAGAAGAGTCTTTTGTGTCAGGTTCATTTTGAACCCGTTTCACTGCTAAATATGGGAAAAGATTAGTTTGCTACTAATTGTGCCATTGGTTTGTGATTCTATGAAAAACCCCTAAAAGTCTGCATGCAAAACCAATGAGGTAGAACATGTTTGACAAGCTTAGTTCCAACTTGACCAATGTAGCAGGAAAAGACTTTAAAATCATTGCCTCTCTTCAATAACAATAGTACATATAAGTGTTTACAAGAGGATTAAAAGCTGCTTTAGCAAGTTGTATTAAAGATTCCTGTATCAGACAAGTTTTACTGAAAAACCTGTTGGAGCACTATGCAGCTAATCAGATGCAAACAGAAGCACGTTATGCTACTGAATTTATTTTACCTGCTTTAAAAGGATGCATGATGTATCTGTAAAATACACACCACGCTTACAATAAGCCATACCTATTGATAGCCTGCCCAATTACAACAACAGCAAAAAAAAGCTCCACAAGCAACGACCCCTAGCACCTGGTAATTAAAATTGCTAATCACCAGCAATTATCTGGCACAGCTTTATAGCCAGGCAAAACAGTTTGACCCTTTGCCCATGGAAAGAAGAATGTTTGCTGTCTATTGATAAGTGCTTAGGCAAAGCCGTGTTCGGCTCACATCCATTAAGTGGCGACTAATAGGAAGTCAACAAAAGAGCTCTGACATCTGTAGTGGGCACTTCTAGCAGGCCAGGTTTGGGAGCACAGGTGTCCAGTGGGGTCCTGCCAAAGACCAGCGTACAGGACATGGGGACTTTTTCTTAAAAAGAAAACTTAAGCTGCCCAGGTTTCCCCATTGGTTCCTCCACAACCAAAGAGTAAAAGCAGTAAGTTTCCAGGACAAAGATTAAAATAATTACTCTTGTCAGGAGTAGTGGCTTGTTTTCAAACTGTCTGCACACATTCAAATACAAAGAGTAGGAAGTCCTGTAGGCTCA
Source organism: Pseudotriccus pelzelni (assembly GCA_035584735.1). NCBI lineage: Eukaryota > Metazoa > Chordata > Aves > Passeriformes > Tyrannidae > Pseudotriccus > Pseudotriccus pelzelni. The sequence continues at coordinate 90,298,440 of JAWMRA010000001.1, read as the reverse complement.
ATAATTTAGGTAAAGATTGTTCTTTGGTCTATTTCTGTTCTTATTAAGTCTTGAGTTAAATATATATAAAAATGTCTCTCTAGTGAGCTCTTTAAGGCTGAGATAAAGAGTTTGAGATAACAAAGACTTTTTTTTTCCATAGGACACTATTATGCTCAAAGCCATAAAATACCCTTCCATTGTTATAGCTCCAGGAAGATGCTGCTAGAGATTATTTGAACTACAATAAACAGCTCCATTAAAGCTTCTCATCTCACCAGTGACTCTTATAAGGACCTAGATAAAATGATCAGGTTTGGGTTTTGTGTTTGTTGTTGATTTTTTTTTTAGAGAGAGAAAGGGTGAGAGAGAGAGAGAGTCTGGCAAAAATATTGCAAGCTTCTAATAATGAAATGACCTACAAAACCTAAAGGACAAAGCATCCCTTAATCACTCAGAAATGCAAATTGCTCCAAGAACTGGCATCAGTGGAGATTACAAAGCCAGGAGCTGCTGAGATACAAAACTAAACCTCAGTAGCCTCATCCCTTTATTTAGAAGGAGCTTCCGGGGATCATGGAAAATCGTAATTTCAGTGCAAAATGAAATTTACAGACACAAGCAATTTGGGTGTGTTCTGACTTGCACACACCATACCTTTTCCTGAATAAGATCTCAAAGGCTTTCCATGTACATCTTCGTACTGTGACATGTAGAATATGAACAGTTTTATAAATGTGAAGCCACCCTGCTGTCATGGTGCTCAATGACATCTCCTAATCCAAAATAATTAATGAAGGTATTCAAAGTGTTCCCTCCTTTCCTAGTTCTCTCTTAAGCTCACTTCCCAAGCTGCATCAAGTTACTGGGGTTAGACAGCTTAAAAATAATATTATTATCCCATGACTATGATGTGAATAACACAGCTACATCTTGCATCTCTGCACTATTTGGTTTGACAAAGTCCACATCCTGGCTGGATACCTCTTGTCTGAGGAGGGCATCTTGCAGAACTTGCTGTAGCTCCTCTTTAGCCCATACATAAAAGTTGCCTTGCTGGAGAGCAATGTTACAATGGACACATACATCTCACTCCAACACCGAGTTAAAGTGTAGTTAGACTTTACATTCTAGGAGCCTGGAAACACTTCTGAGTCATCCAGTTCGACCGTAGCCCAAGAGTTCTCAAACCATCTGTGCTCTTTACCAAAGCCAATTGAAATAATTTAAATAAAATTTTAGATAAAATCGTAAATAGATTTAAAACCCACCAGCCTACCTCTGTATTCCACATAGATTTCTCCCCTTGTAGAAAATGATATTTCTTGGCACATGCATGGATTATTGTCCATTGGATTCCAGTTGTTGATTATTGGTATTACCATGAGATTGCTAGCTATTGTTGTTCATAAGATTCTGCCAGTGGGAAAGAGATGGATGTCACTGACAAATCTTTAGTGAAGTCAGAAATAAATGAAGTCACTGGAGATACACCTGCTTACAAGCTTGGGTTGTAAACTACAAGTCAAGATAAAAAAAGAGATTGTAAATTCTGGCATTGCTTGACATTCAGATTCTTCTGCCTGCACATCTAATTCAATAATGACCCACAGAAGAAGAGCATGCTAGCAGATTTGTGTAGTCTGTCCATCACAGAGTAAATTACACTGAATGACTCTTCTCTGGGCAAGCTGAGGTAATGAAAAATATGATGAAGAAGCAGAGGAATGGATTTTCTGACACTCTTTGCCATTTGGCATCCCTGAAATATCAGTCAGTTTCAGAAGATTCCATTCAAACTGGAACATCACGGTCACTTAGGTTATGAAAATATGTTTGTTGCCAACATTTACGCTGAAGAGTGATTTTTAATACCATTGTCCAAACCACAAACTAATGGAATGGCCATTGGGGATAAGATATTCAGCTGGTTTTTTTCCATTTTCAAATGCCGAGTCTTCATGGGTGGTGGTGGCATGGGTGAATGAATACAGGGAACAGCAAATTAATCCCATCTTTGAAAATTGTGGGTTCAAAACAAGCAAGGCAGTGGAGGTTGGGAGCTAATGTGAAGTTTGTGTTACCAGGCATTCAGTTTCTGTTTCGTGTGTCATACGTGCCTAACACAGAAAGGATGCACAAAGTTCACCAAACCACTGCTTCACAATGGTTTTCTCCTTTCTCTGTGTGTAATTTCGAAACAAAACCAGCTTGCCCATTTCTCCTTCAGGTGAAAGCCTGTCTGTGCCCCACAGATCAGTGAACCCATTCTGGGCTTCCTTGGAGGAGAACTCCAGGGTCAAGAGTCTTCCACTGAAAGTACCTTACTAGAAACTGCTAGACAATTAAACCTGGGGAATCCCTGTTCAAGAGCCTGTTAACCTCTTCTGTGCTGGGGAGGAAGAAGAAATGAAGGAGGTAGGTCTCAACTCATTTAACTGCTGTACTCCATCAGGAGTGAGCTGTGCTAGCGTAGGCACAGGTCCGGGAAGTGCCCTGTCCCAGGATGGCACATCTCAGCTGGCATACCTTCTAGTGTCTTCCCTGACAGCTTGCCAGCCCCAGGGATACAGCCAGGAAGAGGAATACATCACTCCAAAAATCAGTAAGGCACAGCCTTTCTCACCACACCTCACTCAAGATGGACATAGAGTAATAAACACACACTCCTGTACTGCCAGTGCTTTGTGGAAAAATAGGCAAATGCTCACTAAGAAATGAAATCTCTCTTCCCCCTGGGATATACATGTTCCTGAAGACTCCTTCTTCAGCATCAGCTCTGTCTTGTTCACATGAAACCTTAGTGACTTTGCTCATACCTTCCTCTGAAAGCCATCAGCCTTGTGATGGACAGCAATGATGTACCTCCAGGACTGGAGAAACAGCTGCTAAGCAGGACAATGTTGCCATGGTGGCCCAAACTGTTTCAACATCTCCCATACCAGAAGCAGGGCACATGGAATCACAAAATAAAGAGTCAGATGGGAAAATAGACCCTATATGTCTTACACCTGCGATGATGATTTGTCCTGGTACATCTAGGACTTTTGACCAGTCTGGGACACAGGTTCCCACAAGAAACATAGAATAAAAAAGTGAAATGCTAAAAAAAAGAAAATCAGAACATTTAAAAATATTCATAAACTGACACATTTTACAAAGAACTTTAAAAAAATTCAGAGGTAGTATTTTCTACCTAGTTTATATCTTGCAGATGTAAGCAAACAACAATAGCAATGCTAAATCCTGATTCCAAACTTACAGTCATGTTATGTGGAGTTAAAATTACTTCAGATTCAAAAACTGTAGACCTTACCTCTATGGAAAATGCAGCAAGTCTCACCAGTATGTGGGTAAGCAAAAAGGCAAAAAGGGGCACAGAATGTTCATATTTGTTGGAATATTAGAGTTCTCACACTAAAAGCACTGTAGATGTTGCAGAAAAATAGATGTTCCACATAAAGGATGGCAACATTTTAAGTAAGAGATGGCAACATTTTGGTAAGAGACAGAGCAGTGATAAGCAGCTGAGGAATTACTGCACCAGAAATCAGAAATTTGAAGTCAAGATGCCCTTTCTGTATCATTCCTTTTCAAATTCTGTTCAAGTGATGGACCTGTTCATCCCCAGAAACCTCCTGAGTAAAACAGTAGTGCAGAAAATTGCTGCTGTGCTGACAGTGTTTATCCTATTCAGCCACTATTGTTTCCCACCCATGTTTATCCCTTCTTTATTTATTGGGTGAGATGTCTATGAGAGCACGGTAGCTCTTGGTTTCGTGTACAAAAGTCTATAGGAGCATTTTAAAGTGTTACGTTGCTATTTTTTCTGACTTCCTCAAAGAACTCAAAACTGAATAGCACAGTATTTATTTCAGGGGAAGCACACCAGGTTTCCTCACTGACTGTCAGATATTAGATTTCCGGCATAGTGTGGATTGCCCTGGCAGTGCCCTCCAATTCCCAAGGCACAATTAAAAAATTTTCTTAAGAACATGTATCTTTACCTTTTTCACATACATTTTAGTGACAGGAAACCTTTGGTTTGTTACCAGCTCAGTTACCTCCCGGTTTACTTGCTTATGGTTGCTGAGTGCATGTTGTACAACTCTTTCTACTTAACATGCTCCAGAATCTTCTCTTGACACCTCTTGACTGGTTTAACCTTTGCTATTTGAAGAGACAGAGAGACATTGAATGAAAAGCCCCTTTGTTACCTAGTGCTTCCAAGGGCTTTTCTAGCTGGAGGTGTGCATAGTGTGACTCCTGACAGACCAAAGCAGACATGGGTTAATCCGTTTAGGGGGTAGGAGTCGGATACCCGGGTGATTTGTGGGCCTTAATCTCACAAGGAGAGTATTAACACCAAAATCCTCTGTAGTGCTGGTATTAAGAGGACCCAGGTTTGGCCAGGCATCTGACCGCAGCTTCTGCAAGTCAGAGCAGGGATCTGGGACAGAAGGGTCACCTGAGCTGTAACAGTCTCTCTACCTTCCATCCTTGGAAACGCCGCCAAAGCACAAAAAGGTGGCTGAGCCAGACGGGTCACAAAGACAATGATTCTGTAGAGGACAGCAACCTCCACAGTTACCACCTCTCAAGATCATCTCTAGGAAGTGCTTGTTAGACGAAGGTCAGGATGAGATAGCCCCCGGTACACAGGGACCTCATATCTTTCCAGGCCTGTGCAACAAAGTCTTCCAGTTTACAGGGTTTCAAATCCCTACGGTTTCTTCTGGTAAATGTGCTCCCAGCCCATGAGGACATGGAACAAGGCCCTAACGGAAGACGGAGGTTAACCAGAGACAGAAGTGTAGATGTGGGACTGATCTGTCTCACCAACTCACTAAATCTGAACTAGACTTTTCAGACCAGTAGTACAAATACAAAAATATATTACCAGTGTGCCAGGTTTGGCTGCAACATTTTCCCACTACCCTGTTACAAGGTGGAAAAGACCTCCACTAAATAAGAAGCCTAATATCTTTTTTCTGTACAATGCAAACTAAATTCTTGGCCGCAGAAGATCACTTTTAAGCTGAATACTGTGACAGACTCCATTTCAAAGCATTAGGACAGGGAGATCCTATGCCAGTGGATGAAAACACAGGAAGATTTCTTTAGAGAGCTTAAATGGAACATTGTTATTGAAACATGAAGCCTTTGCTGAGGGATGTTATGAGGGAAACAGCTCCAGTAAACAGCAGAAAAGACTGCAGGACATGCTAAAAAAAAGAAATTACAAGTGTGGGAATAAGTTAAAATTAAAAATAAATAAAAAATAGGATGTGGAATGGCAAAGACAGCCAAGAAAAAATGTTAATAAAAGGTATTGGATGGAAGCCCAGAATAGAAGTACAACAAATACAAACAACTAGCAAATGTACACATAACAGGGTGAAAATTAGAGTCTGTCTTCCCCTTGCATGCAGAACTGAGCAAATAGAGTTACAGACAATTTTGAAGAATGGCAGCTCTGAAGCATCCAAAATATAAATGTTTCTGTCAGGTCACCAGCCAGAGAGAGCCCGAAGTGAACCTGTGAAGCACTGAGAAGGGAGATGATGTACAAAATGGCAATACAATTCAAATATTCCATGTGCCATTTTTGAAGATGTCTCAACATGGTGTAATAAAATTCTGAGAATGAACTGTCTGTCTCAGTTGTTATTACCATGACCCCTCCCTAACAAAATTTGTAAAGCATAAAAGGGCCTTCGCCCAAAACCAGCAGAAGAGTATGAAAACTAGTTTCAAATGTTCTTTTGTGTCTCATGGTGATGAGAAGTTAAAAGTTACTAGTTGCACAATGGAATCTCTATTTTTCTGTTCACTGAATATTAGCACTATTTTAGCTTGATTTGAGAATTTCAATCAGTAAACATTGAACACCATTGTTTATATTTACTCTAAATAATTTGTGATATCTTTAATAAAATGCTTCATATCCAACAGTCAGAGTTGGAATTGTGAGTTTTAGTTTGAGCTTGGTCATAATGTTATAGCTATTTCCTGGCTTGATGAGCATCACTTCTGCAACTGTGAGAGATTTAACAAGCCTCTGAAGGTAGCGTGTGTTTATATAGGATTGAAAGATTTACATAATTGCAGTCCTTCTTCTCCAAGCTTAAACATGGCTTTTGCTAGTCAGGAGAGGTGTTTAATTAAGAAGATGATGTAGTCAGAAGCAAAATGCTGGTATCAAAATCAGTTTTCTCATCCACAAAATAATATTTTTATATATATATTTTTATATATATATATATATATATATATATGCTGTTTCAGACCAACCCTTAAAGGATTTTTTATCCTTTTATTTCTTTGTCAGAGTTTAGGCTTGGATTTGGAAAGCTGCTTCCCCTTTCAGGCCCAACAATATTGCACTCACTTTGTAAGTTCTACTTTCTGGACAAATACATGAACAAAAAGAATTAATGCTTCTTATCTTCAAATATTAAGACGGGCATGCTTAGTAACGGGCATGAAACCCATTAAGATGGGCATGATTAATCTTGTTAAGTACTTTAAGACACTTAATTTTAAGTAAACACACATGTACAGAGGCAAATGCTCATATGTAATTGGAAATGGAATAGTTTTAAGGGAAGATATGTTCTTTTTTGCAATATAAAATACATACATGTGAAAATGGGAAAAGGAGGGATAAAAATGAAATAGAAATGGCTACAGGAAAAAGCCAAATAGGTAGTAAATATCTACATCAAAAATTGATTTAAAAGTTTGTGGCAGAGAAGAGGATGTGGAAATGTTTTGGAATAATTTCCTTTTATCTAAAATAAAGATTTAAAAAACTGGTAAGTGACATTGTTAAACAAATTTCTGGTTTCCAGCCTCCTTCAGGTGTCTCAGATCAGAGAAGCAAGATTTGAGATATGATGAATCACCACTTCGAAGAGACTGGGCCCACATCAGAAAGAAATAGTGAAGTTCTTCCTATCTTGTTCTGATCAATATGCACTCTCATAGGGCAACAAAAACCCCTCCTTACTCTGAGGTCATGTCTCATAACAAATTTCAAATGCCTCTTAAAAACCATGCAAATGGTGACGATTTGTATAAAAAAGTTGAAAGAGTTCACAAAAGCCTTTTCTAACTTGGTTCACAGGAAAGTCTTGCCTATCTTTACAAATACCCAAGAAATTCAGGGACTGGCAGAGCACAAGCAAAAAAAAATTAACCTCAAATCACAGAAGCTTGACAGACTTATGGACAGAAGAAAACAATGGCACATAATGGAAAGAATTAGGCAATCATAAGAGGTATTACAGACGTCTCTAAGTCATTAAATGAAATCTGCTTCAGAGGTTGAACCAGTTCGCTTTCCAAACCAGTTTCCTTTCCTAACCACCACTTTTTTTTTTCAAGACAGTTTGCTTTAAAAGTAAAAGTCTTTCACATGTTTTTAGTCCTACGAAGTCCTAAATTTCTTTTCTTTCCAGTCAAGACAAACAAGAGCTCCAAATCCTCCTGATTCAGTATTAAGCCACAAATCGATTGATCTTTGCTTGCTGAATCAAAGCAAAGTCCCAAATGTCCCTTTTATTCCTCAAGCTGCATTCAGAGACCTCCTACTCTTCTTCTGGCTGTAAGAGAAGCTCCAGGCATCTTTTTCGAGGGTTTCAACAAACTCACAGGTCCGTCAGGAAAGTTCCTCTCAGCAGATCTTCAAGAAGGCAAATAAACCCTGGGGTTGGCTTACAGGAGCCAAATGAATGTAGTAAGGCCTTAACCATCCATCAAGATGACGGTCGGCCTCCACTTTGCACAAGGCAATGCAAGTACATTTTAAAAGAAACAGAAGAATTTCATGGTGCTGCACAACAGGAAGCTCACTTTGGGAATACAGCAGTTCTCCGAGGACAGCTGTAGTTTCAAGTACATTGTAATAATGACATACATGTGCTATGTATATAAAGTGCCTGGGGTCTAGGATCAGCAGATAAGATGGACAATAAAGGCTCAGAGGCCTTTTAGATAATTTTTTGCTGAAAGAAGTGAAGTTCAGACAGTACAGACTGAGAGGCTTAAAGAATTTTCCTAACAGGCCTTTCAACGGTTTGTTAAAGTAACATAATGGTCATCATTTCGTTACTGATAGTGAAGTCAAAACTGCAGTTACAGAGTACTTTAGCAGAACTTTTAGAACTCCAAGATGTGGAGGTATTTTAGAACTCACAGTTCCTTTAGTAAACTGTTACCCACCTTCATGAAGGGCTCTAATGGCAGCTTTCAGAGAACTGTGAGTACCAATCCTGCTGGTGTAAACCCCTCAGCTTGCTGATGATTTAGCAAGCAATGCATGGAGGCTTAAAGAAAAAGCACCTCTTTTTACAAAGGGAGACCATGTGTGGGTGTCTAAAACCAAAAGGACTCTTGACAAACATTGAGAACAGACATTAACTGCTTAAATTTTCATACTGCTTTAAGTTATTAGCCAGGTACAAAGAAAAGGATGGTGTTCAGGAGAAAAGATGGTAAGGATAAGAATGTCGTTGCCCTTTTTATCCAAGGAATTGCAGAAAATTGAGACCTAACAGAGCAGATTTCACATGACTGGAAAAAATGTAGAAGTGGAAGGGAAAGAGATTGCTGGTTGGTATGCCCTACTCAAGTCAACAGCTTTGTGAAAGTGGTTTAAATCTATGCTGTTTAGATATTAGGCACTGCTGGAGCAAAGTAAAAGCAATGAAAGACTTAACGTGCTTCTCTCCAGAAATACTGTGCTTGGATTTTTTTCTATAAAATGTTAGTTCAGGTTTTACAAAGTCGGTAATTAAATGTTTACAAATACACAGCCCTTATACCTGGAGTGACAGCAAGTGAGATTCCCTTTTAAATTATACTTGTAAGAACAGAATGTATTCAGTTTGACCTCTCAGTACTCTTATAAGAAAAGTTGTGCCAATCCAAGGCTCCACAACCATGACCTATGATCTGACAAAGTACAGGAAAGAAGTCCTGATAAGGCTAACACATTTTATACTGTGGTAAATGAATCAGTATTTGCAGTTGCTCCCAATATCTATAGACTACCCTTTACCTACAGCAATCTCCAGAGTGTTAAACTTTTGGTATAATTGCATGGATGTGTCAGGACACAAGTCTGTGGGGAGCTTCTCTGTAACCCTGTAACCCTCACCTGAAAAGAACAGCCTGTTTGCACTTACTGCATGTGAAAGAACTTTGAATCCAGTGAGTAAAAATACAATTACAAATCGAATCAGACCAAATAAGACACATTTCGTTTTGTTTCATAAAAAATGGAGAACCCATCACTCTTCTCCTTTTTGAAAATGTGAGACATAGTTGTTCCATCCTTTTATTCATCCAGGACATGAATGATGTGCTTGAATTTCCTTCTTGGCAGTGAGGAAGCAAATCTATGCATGACAGAAGAGCTGCAAACTGATGTCTCTCTGTAATCTAATCCAAGCGCTAGTATGTTTCCATGTCCTGATGGCTAGAACAGTATTTTGACCTATGTTCCAAGGACCGTACCAGGATATTAAACAGCCAAAGAACAAAATATAGCTCTAGATCCATCTGCTAAGTTTACTGAATGGTGAAGTACAGGGAACAGACAGTAAAAAGTTTTCTCCTTGCCTGATCTTCATGGAATCAGAAGTCTGATTCCTACTGACACTTCATTCTGACAGAGTGTAGTGCTTTGGGTTGGGGGTTTTTGAGTGGACTATTTTTTTTTGTTCTGAGCTTTTACTCTTTTCATTCTGACAACTTATGAGTATACTCACTTCTAAGAGACAAGACCAGAAATGGTCTCAGGAATGATTAGAAACCAAGTATATAGGTGTGATTTGTAGTGATGTGATTTCTCTGATGAACTGTAGAAAGCTAAGAAAAGTCCTGGTCGTTCTTTGCATCTTGCCTAGAGCTGGGTTAGATCCTTGTAGGGACTACAGGAATGACTGTTAGTGGTTATGACAATTGCAGATGCTGTTCACCATGACCAGCACCAGATTCAGTGGTCCTCAGTTTACAAGTCACTGATAATCATTCCTTAACTTCTCCAGACAGCTCATACTTCTAAGAGCAATTACTTCTGGCCGTATACCTATAGGAAGAATTACTGTTTTCCTTAATTTTTTTGTCCAATCTGCTTTTAGGATTCCTTAATACTATCATTATTTGTTACATATATTACTTGAGGCTTCCCACTTGTGCACTGACACCCTACCAGGAGTTCTGGGACAGGAATCAAGCCCCCAGTGTCCATGCCTGAGGAAGCTGAATCACCCTGCCTTTCGACTGAATGTATCAACTAGACATAGCGACCACCAGGGAAGTCTGGGCTCCTAGTCCATATGTGGCACTTATATGCACATATCTAAGTGCAATTATCCTGTTCCAGAGCTGAGCTTAGCCCAGTAAGTCTAGGAGAATATGGTAGCCATGGAAAGTAGATGAGAAGAAGGTGGTGGTTTCTGCACCATCTGAGAGATGGTGGTTTCAGTATAATGTCAAACTAATCATCTTCAGAATCTTTGTAGGTAGAAGAAGAAAATGCTTATTTGAATGTTAAGTGAGTAATGAAGGTAGTTTTTCTAGTACTACCAAGTAAGGTGATATTTCCTACCACAGAAGAATTACCTAGCCATAGAAGAAGGTGCAAGTCAGTGGAGGGACATCATGGTACAAGAGGCCGCTTTTTCAGCAGACTACATGCTAATCTTTGGGATCTTTGTCTTCAACAGCAAGGAAACACCTCATCTCTTGGTACCAAAACAGGGTGTGAGACTGAAGATGGGAATGACCTGTAGGGTGATATTGAGAGGTCATTCCTGTAGTGCACTGGAGGCCTTTGGAGAAAACAAAGGTCAGGAAAGGTCAGTAGAGAATGACAGATGCTGACCTGCTCTGGATCCCCCTCTGGAAGTACAGCTTGTGCAGCTTGGGCCACTGAGGCATCCAGCCTCTTCAGATCTGTACTGGAATTTGTGTAGCCAGGTTTTGGTATCGGGGGGCTACAGGCATGGCTTCTCTGAGAAGCTGCCGAAGCTTCCCCCATGCCCAGTGGAGTCTGTGCCAGCCAGCTCCAGGACAGACCTGCCCCTGGCCAAACTGAGCCCATCAGGAATGATAGTAACACATCTGTGACAACATATTTAAGAAGGATTTTGTTTGCAGACAACATTGCAGCCAGAGAAGGGGAAAGAGAGAACATGTGAACAGCTCTTCAGATGCCAAGGTCAGTGCAGGAGGAGGGGCAGGAGGTGCTCCAGGAGCTGGAGCTGAGGCTCCTGCAGCCCGTGGTGCAGCC
>JAWMRA010000001.1:90167951-90280849 GCA_035584735.1 Pseudotriccus pelzelni | reverse complement strand
ATCCCTGGCTGGAATCGAACCCAGGCCTTGGCGGTGAAGGTCCTGCGATCTAACCACTAGGCCACCAGGGGCTCCCTATGAGACTTTGTAAATGCTTAAATAATGTCATAGTGAGAGTGCCTTAGAGTTTTAGGTATAAATCTGACCTCTGAATAAAATTGGTTCTTCATTCCAGAAAAATTACTGTGACCTTTACTTCTCCATTTTCCTAATGGTTTCTTCACTACAATGACAAAATTGAATGACTATCTCAGCCATCTCTAAGATTTGGAATTAAATTTACCTAGTGCAAATCAATAAAGTGGAAATCAAAACTAAAAGCTTGGGGTTATTTTAGCAATACTCTATGCGTAATACAACTTCACATTTAACCTCTGGACTAAATGGTGACTCCATAACTAAGTCAGTTACTGAATGCATGCTTTACATACTTCAGTGGGATCAAACTGTTTAGATCAGCAATGATTAATGAGAAGATCTGCTAAAAATGATTTAGAGGAAGAATGCCTACTCAATCCTGTGAATTTGTTAGGCCATCAAGACAGAAAACCTATTCAAGCTACCTATAAAATGGTCTTTTCAATGGAAAATAGGGTGATTTTTTTTTTTTGATTACATAGCCTAGTTCTAGTGAGAGGACATTCACAGTAGAAGGAATTTCCATCTCAGCAGTGCCAGGAGAAAGTACGTTAAGACTGCAGTCATTTCCTCCTATTCTAGCTGTAGGAATCTCACAGCTGTGGACTCAGGTCTTCTCCTGATGTCAGCCAGCTTCTCAGCAGCACTCACAGAACCATCGGCGTAAGAAGCACCCTGTTCCCAGGGCTACCATCGGGCTGTTTATCAGCAGACTTTGGTAAGACCTGCAAGCACCTGACCTGGAAAGGTCTGTAGGTGCAGGAGAAACTGAAATAATATGCCCAAAATAATGTCAGCAGGGAAGCAGTGTGACTGGGGGTTAAATCACACCTTCCCAAGCTCTGCTGGAGGATCACAGCAAACAGATAAGCAGAGCCATCACTCAGTCTGTGGCACCAGCACTCCCTGTCTCACTGCTCCTTCCCAGTGACAAGAGAACCTCATTTACCTCAGGGAAATAGAGGTCAGGACCAACTAATTCTGAGGCACCCCAGGGCATACTGACAGGTACCACTTGGTGGATACCACTTATTACCTTACCTCAGTAACCTGTCCAAAGGAGCCAGTCTGACATATCCGTCTTCAGCCCAAGATTTAAGTGAATTGGTGGACACTCACCAGGAGCCAGGGCACACAGTCACCCCAGAAGTGATGCCTTGAATCCCATGATCTGTGGTACCACATCCACCTCCCCAGCAGCTGACCCCAGCACAAGCTGCAGGCCGGGCACAGTGGCAGGCAGGAGCAGAAAGGTGCTCACCCTTTCCTGGTGCTGTGGGTGCCACACAAAATCTGTCTGTTCCACAGCCTCCTGCCTGCCTGCAGCTACTGATCCCAGCTCTGCTCTGGCTCTTCAGCAGCACAGGCACAGTATGCAGGGAGGAAGCATCTGTGCTTCTGCTGCTGCAGCTGAGAGTCTCTCAAGGACTCTCATCAGCTCACAGGGGCTGGGATTGCTCCTTAGGCTGGGCAGATAATGGGCAACCAGCTTCATACAGGTCTTTCCCCACTACAGCGCCAGTATAATTAGTCAGTGTTTTGCTGGAGGTAAATATTAATTAACTAAGATGAACCTTCTTTTTACCTTAGAATTTCAATTTAGTTTTTATTCTTGCATCCAGGATACACGTCATACAAGAATAACACATTAATGCATTAAAATTGAATATTAATGGAGATGATGGCAGGATGAGAGGTATAATTAACTTTCAAATACCATACAAGTGTAAGTAGGCAGTATGATAATATACATAACAAATAATAATAATATCGCTGCTTAAGGTAAAAACACCTATTTTAATAATGGACAAAACTAAGATGATTTCTTAAATATGGCTTTTGAGAAGTGCCTGTTCATTCCAACCTTGTCTGAGCCAGCCTCTACAGGAATGCTCGTGTGATCTTAAGTGCCAATGTGACCATGTCCTGTGGTCACACAGGAAAGTCAAGGGTAAGACCTAAGCACCATGTCCTCCTTCATCCTAACACTTTCGCTTTGATATCTCCTGGAAGCACAATTCAGGAAACCGACTTGAAACAAAAGCCACAGCTTTTGGATGAAAGTTATTCTGTTTATAAGCCCCTGTCTCACTTTAATGAAAAGCTCAGCCTTACTCCTGCAAAATAATTTTTTGTAGATACGGTGATCTATGGCACCTCCTTAAGCACTAAATAGAAATAGAGTAAGTGTTTTGAAGCTCTAAATGAAATCACCATTTGCCCTAGCTGATTCTGTAGTCTTAGTTACTAAAGCCAGTTAGATCAGGTGGAACTCCCAACACATGACTCCTGACTCCAGCTGCCTTTTTGCTGATGGCAGCCTAAGGTGGCCGAGTTTGGCTCTTACCTCACAATGCTGGAGTAACGCTGGACTGATCAACCAAAGGCAGGAAGCCCAGCCAGATCCCATACGTAAGAAGTCAAGCATTGGTTCTTCATACAACTTCCTAAAATCTCTCTTGCATGCACTTTAGGAGTTTGGTTGTATCTGAGGTGATGTTTTCTGTATGGACTTGTGGTCCCTGTTGACTTTGGTGAGCTCACACTTTCACAGTGAGTAGCACAGTTAAGCCAAAACTCAAAAGGCACATTCTGAAAAGTGGAAACTGCCTGCCAATCTTTGATAAGGTGGATTTCAGATTACAAAGAGAGAAATCCTCTAATTCAAAGTTCATGTGAGTTAAGAATGGTAAATCATAAAAAAGAACAATATTAAGTAAGTGTTTGCAAAGTTTTCAAGTGCTTCACAGGCGCGAATTAATTAGCTGTAGTATGAGTTAAAGCACTAGATATTTTTTTGGGGGGGCACACATGTCATGAGAAGAAAGACTACAGACAGAATAGCTTGCAAAAAGCTCTGACCCCACCGAAGCTTCAAAGGTGTTAAAGGGGTCGCATTTATCCCCATGCTGAAGGGAAGGCAAGGCAAGGCAAAAGCAAAGGCAGAACAGCTTAAAAACAACAGCTCTTTCAAGCATCCCAACCAATTTGCAGCATTTAATTTCAAGGAGACAAAGTGAAAAAAACATTGCAATTGTTTTAAAAGATGAAGAGGAACAGATGCAGTTAATAACTCAGGAAACAATGATTAATTAATTAAATTAAGCATCAGAGCTCTTGAAATAGCATGTGAGAAATGAAAAATTGGTCTGACAGATGACATTAAATGTCAGACAATTAGGATCACATTTGACAGAACAGAGGTTTAGCAAAGAAACCTAAAGTTTATAAAGAATACTACAGTAGCTTCTGGAAATGTCTGTATTTCAGTAGATTTTCTTAGTAAAGCAGGTGGGGACAGAACCCCGTCAGCAATGGCAATTTTGAAATTCATACAAATTAATTTTCAAGACTGTTTTAATTTCACTACATTCAAACACTTCCTATAACAACATACTGAACTTTGACCAACATAGAATCACAGAATATGCCAAGCTGGAAGGGACCCAGAAGGATCTTGGAGTCCAACTCCTGACCTTGCACAGGACCATCCCCAAGAGTCACACCATGTGCCCAAGAGTATTGTCCAAATTCTGCTTGAACTCTGTCAGGCTTGGTGCTGTGACAATTTCCCCTGGGGAGGCTGTTCCAGTGCCCAGCCACCCTCTGGGTGAAGAACCTCATTCTAATATCCAACCTAAACCTCCCCACTATTCCCCCAGAAAGGTTATGGGCTCCTGGATCTGATACTATACTGGTAGACTGATCCTTCCCTGTTCATGACAGCATTCCTGGAACTGGTCTGTGCAGGATTGTCTCCACAAAACACCAGATAAGGTAGGTTAGCTCCACAGTCGGATTGCTCTGCTAGCACTTCCACCCATACAAGGTTAATCCAGCACCAGGCTTCTATAATTCAGTCTTTGCTAGAACAATGCAGAGGAGCATGTGTTTTCCCTGCCATAATATGTGTTCTCACATATTTTTAAAAACTTTATGGGAAGCTGATAAAAGCTCAAAGGCACCAGCTTGTAGTTGTGAGGCCTTCCCCCCCACCAAAAAAAAAAAAAAAGATATAAAATAAGATCAATATTTATATTAAAAAAACAAACCTGATTTTCTACATAGCTAGTCTGCCCTGGTGACACTTTACAAGCCTTTGGACAAAATAAAAGTAGAAAGGACAATCGCATACACTGCACAAAGAAGAGAAATAGAAAGTAAAAAAGCCAACAACAACATATCACAAACAGCTCAGTAAATAATAGTGCAATTTTCCTAGCTAATAGAATGGTTTAACACCTGAATACACTCACACGCTTGATTAAACACTAACAACATAAACCCATGAAAGAAGATTATAAGTTGTAATATCTCTTTGCAAATAATAGCATATTAGACACTGTTGCATACTTCTTCAATTACATCCCTTTCATTCTTTTCATCTGGAAAACAGTTCACATTATAATAGTCAGCATCATTTGTGTTTTAAAACAAGCTATTACTTTGTATGTGGTGTATATAGCCAAATTGCAGGTCTCTTTCTTTATATATTTAAGTATACTCTCAAAGTTAATAAAATCAGTAATTGGCAATGCATGTTATCTTTAACTTTGGTTTCTGTGAAAAAAATGCTTAAATTTCAATACATACTCCTTGTCACACTGGACACTTTCCCCAGGCCTTCTTCCTTTTTCTTACCAGAGGTTGCCAGCAGCACGAATTATACCTACCAGCAGCATCCCCACATTTACCAAAATGCATGAGCCTGCCCAGATCTACTTCCGTAGAGCTCCTTTTGGCTTCTGTTCAGTTGACTTGAAACAAGTGTGGGTGGCTTGGGAAGAAATGTGGAAAGCCAAAGCCTCTGGTTTTGGTCACAACAAACTCCGTTCACTGCCTTCTCCAATCAATCGCTTTCATTCCTTTCTATTTTCTGTGCACCTCCAGCTCACTGTCTCTTCTTGCTTGGACATCCAACAACTGTAACTCACTGATCTTCAGGCTTCGCCTCCTGCTTGAATTACTTTGAAATCCCTGGTTAGCTTGGAGATCCTCCAAGTGAGGCAAGAGCAGAGAAGCCCAGGAGATTTAAGTCAGTAAACAAACTTTCCAAACCAACAGCAGAACACTGGAAAGGTTCAACTCAGTGCACTGTAGCATTTCTGCTGCTGGAGCTCTTTAAGGACAGGAAAAACAAAAATTTCTCAGGAGCAGTTTGGGTATGCTTCATCCTGTTTTTCTGCAACTGGTGAGACTCCATCACCTGCTGCATTTCCATGAGTCCTTCAGAGCACAGAGCTCTGTGGTAAGTGAAGCCTGGTTCTGAGCCAGTACAGAAGTTTATGTGTTTCAGAGAATGCTCAAAGTGAGGAGGAAAATCGGCCCAGTCTTTAAAGCATGTCTGAAAAGAGGTGGTATCATTCGGCAAAGGTAGTCTAGATCAACGCGTCTATTAAGAACAAAAGTAGTCTACTTTGCAGATAATTTCTATTTTCTTTTAAATTTTGTATTCCAGCTGTTGAGGCATATAGAATTGTGGTCATGATTTATTCACAGGAAAGATTGTATTTTAAGATTTGTTCATGTTCTTCTAAACCATCAAGTATTAGCTATTTACTAAGACAGATATTTTGGAACAGTCCTCATAACACATACTGCTAATTCTAAGTTTCCTACCAAGAAAGTTCAAACTGGTTAAATTTTTCCCTTTCACTTTTTTGATTCCTGGAAGTTTGCAATTTGCAGTCTTTATCAACAACTTATCCACTAGTATGCCAGTGGGTTTCACAACAAGGTATTTTTAAACTGCCCCCATAACTGAAGCATAATCAGAGATTACATCCCTACTGTTTTTAGTTATCATCTTTCCTAGACTGTAAGCTCTCTTGAGGTGGATTACCCAATTACTCTGATAGCATCCTACAACCCTCTTACCAAAGAACTCTTTGTGTGCTAAAACCTGTGCTGGGCAAAGTTCCCTTGTAGATAAAGCTGACCAAAAAGGAAATTTAAAGGTTGGCAGATACACATGTGAAGCAGTGAAGTTAGCATATTTTGGTGGCATGCAAAATGAAACCAAACCTAACTCTCGTCCACTTCTACACCTCTGCAGGAATGAGGATAACTATCAGAAGAGACAGATTAGCTAGATTTCCCCTCATTCTTACAGGGAATAACAGATAGTTACCTCTATTTTATTTTACCTTCTTGTTTTCCTGTAAAAAACTATGGGTCTATACAAAGATGCTGTTAGAATTGAAAAGCAGGTAATACAAAAAGATTAAAAAAAAAAAAAAAAGAAAAACAAAAAGCAATGGAAAAAGTAGGAGAAGCCCTCAAAACAGTTGCTTGGTGTAACCTCACACCCAGCACACCTCTCAAGAGTAACAACAGTAGCTAACTGAGAGCTGACACTGCCAAAAAGTTCATCTGCCACAGACTTCTAGATGATGTAGGTTAGTAGGTTTGGAGGGTCTTTTATTATTGTTGTTATTAAAATATGCTGATACAAATATGAGATATTTATATCTACGGGACCCAATGAAAATGTAAATTTTGTTCTCCTTTGGCTATCTGCTCAGCTGAGAACTGTTTTAAGCTTCACATTTCTCTCAAAGGTTCTGGATGAATTTGTGTTAACTGCAACCACCTTAACATTTACCAGGGTAAGCACAGACAACGTACAGACTTCTGATTTAGTGCAGTAAATGACAGCTGAGAGAAGGATGTTTTAGAAATACCTATGTTTGGCTAGAAGGTGCCTCAAAAAGTCATTTAGTCCATTTCCCATGGCCTGCTGTCAGACACCGACCAGGTATGGTCAAAGCAGGTACGAATGAAGCGACAGCAGGCAGGAGTTTGACACCAAGTGACCTACAACGCTCCAGTGTTCAACTCAGCTGTCATCTCCAGCAGACCACAGCTTGCCAAGCTGGTCCCAGAAAATCAACTTGCCTAAATTATTTTAGGAATTTTGTCTTTACAATTAAGTTGCAAAGCTTTTATGGCAAGTTGCGCTGCTTGAAAACTTCCCACAGAACAGGACAGGATAATCAACTATTCTCTTAGGTACTGCAAGACCACTGTCATGGCAGCCTTCCTTGCCTACCTCTCTCTTGAAGTCTAGTGTGCAAAGCCAGGCAAGGGATTCCACTGCAAGTGGAATTTTTCCAGGTCTTACATTTGATGTTCTTCTACAGCAACCCAGAATTAGGTGCTTCTGGAAGAGGATCGTATCACTTGTTCAGATGAGGCTACTGGTCTCCTGAGCACCTATGATGCTGACACTTGGAAAGAGAAATTCTCCACAACTGTGCATGGATTTCTTCTTCTTACATGCAGTGATATGCACTTTACATTCAATTTTTTTCTTTTTTTTTTAATGTCAGGTCACATTTTCAGTTTATCAAAAACATTTATGATTACAAATCTGTCCTCCAAAGTGCTTGACAGACTGTCCCAAATTTCTTCCTACTGAAATTATATAGTCTTATGTTGTCTTTCAATATCAAGGCAGTTCATGTAAAGGAGACTGGGAGGAGACCTCATCATGGTCTACAGCACCAAGCCTGACAGACTTCAAGCTGTGTTTGGACAACATGCTCAGGCACATGGTGTGTTTTGGGGCTCTTGGGACTCTTGGGACTCTTTGGGGCACTTGGGGCTGTTCTGTGCAGGAGCAGGAGCTGGACTTCAATGATCCTTTTGGGTCTCTTCCAACTCGGGATGTTCTGTGACTCTATGATTCTGTGATTACATGACTGTTGGCTGTGAATATAATAACTGCAAAAGCTCTGTATGACTTCAGCATAAGAAAGGCTACAATAGGTGTCTGTTTGTATAGTTTGATGTAGCAGTATTTAGTTGATGTAGCATTTAGTTGCCTAGACCACTTCCAACAAATTCTGATGCTTTTCGCCTTGCACTAATTAGCAGTCACTGACATAGGAAAGATGTGTGGGAACAACTTCCATAGGAAAAAATGACCAGAAAGTTAATATATAACTAAATATATAACTAAAGTTTTCCTCTACATAAAAATTAACTTTAAAAATACATCCTTAAGATGTATATCTGTATGTTCTTGCCTTTTTGCTGCACTCACTTGCACTTGTGACAACATTGCTGGCAGCCTGGATAAGCTCCAAGGCAGATGACTGTAATGACTTGCATTGAAAACAAATGAAGACACACCATCCCAGCAATCTTTGTCAGGATACTCTGGAGGGAATGGCAAGTACCTTTGCTCTGCCACAGATATGGCAGAACAACAAGGCCACCAAAGCTTGCACTTGGTGTTGGAGCAAGTGCCGTTCACACTTGGTACTGGGGGAATAGAAATGCCAGTGAGAATAATGGCCCCAGCTGGACCCCTAATAACCTTTGAAAAACAATGACATCGACACGTAGGATCAGAAGGATCAAATACTAACAGAGCTGAAATGTAGGAGAAATGATTTTTCATCTGGAAGCCATATTGTAGGGGCATACTAGGGACCCAACCAGAGCATATGTCTCTGCAGATGGAAAATTAAAAAAAAAAAAAAAAAGGAAAAAAAGAGCAGTATTTTGCCTGAACAGTTGCTCCATGGGAGTTACTCTGTGTATGCGTCAGTGGGAAGAGTCAGGAAGTAGACCCATTGTGCCTGAACTGAACCACTCAAACTCAATTCACTAAAACAGAAAGCCTCCTCATGTTAGCAACTTCATTTTTATTCAACTCATTCCTAAGTGTAATGGGTTTGCCTAGGGACAATTTTTTTACACCCCCCTCCCCCCAAATTGTTCTAAGGTGAGAGAAGACTTATGCAGACAAAGAGAACTGACTGGGGAGAAAATAATATTAGGATTTATTAGTAGTAAAAATAAAAACTAAACAACTACATCTACAACAATTCTAATTAAACAAAAGTACTATGTATTTATAGAAACATTCCTCCTCCTTTTGTATCAGTCCAGGAGGAGAAGTAATTTGTTTCCACTTTTGAAGCTCCGAGTCCTCCAAGCAGCTCTGCAGCACCTTGCAAGGTTCTCTCTGTTATCTCTGGGACAACAACTCCGACTCGTTGCAGCTGGAACTGTTTCTCTCTCTGTCTCTTTCTCTTCTGTGTGTCGACCTCAGGGCTGGGCCTACCTCCCTCCTGGGATAAGGCTGGGGTTACCCAGGTCCTGTAAGGTCTTCCATGGACTACAAGGGGACACTTGCTTTTCCATGGTCTTCACCACAGGGTCACAGGGGAGATGTCGTAGCAGTCGGTGTGGAGCCCGTGGGGGGCTCGGGCCCCACCACGCTGCTTCCTGCCATCGGCTTGCTGTAAAGTAGAAGTGTGCTTAGTGTCTGCTTGCTGCTTGCCTCACACAGTGTTCCTGTTGTAATTATGGAAAAGGCACGGAGTGAAAACTCTGTGTCTAACAAAGTGCTCGTGTGATGCAGCTGTATCCGCTCTTAATCCTTCATTAATGCCTCATCACAAGAGTACTGTACTTTTCATTTGTTTCATTTGCCGAAGGTCAGCATACTTGGAAGCTATTGTCATACAGCACTGCAGACTTTTTACATATTTCTCTGGTATTGTTCTGAGCTATTGTATACGCAAATGAGTCAATTGGTATGCAGATTGTCTATCATTAAAACAATTTCAAAATCAGCTTTGTCATTGGTTTAGCGCTGGAGCACGTATACCCTTCCTGAATGTAATGCCTTGTTCTGCGTTGGTCCGTGAGGTGGTTGTGCCACTCTGCCATGGGGCCAGTCCTGGTCTTCATATTGGCAGAACTTGCAGTGAAATCAGGAGAAATTCTCCCTGGGAACAGGCCTGCAAGCTGACACCTCTGCTTACACAGCCTTCACTTTGCAAACCAAGTAGGCTGCATGTGGCCCTATCAGTACCTGTGCCTCCCCTCCTCCTCTATTCGCTGGGTTGTACTTTACCTCAGTGTGAGTTTGTTGAAAAGGCTCCAAAACTTTTTCGCAGTCACCTGGGAAGAGGTGTCAACCCCAGAGCTGGTCTCACCTTTCCTGCAGGCAGCATGTATCTGCAGTTACAAGCACTGCCTGCGCCAGCATCTGCTTTGCTGCCCACGGCACTGAACCCTCATCATCATCTCAACACACGCATGGCAGTGTCTTCTGATTTGTTTTTACTGTTGTTTCAGTTTTGAGTGAGAAACACTGCTTCAGAAAATGAAGGCCACTTGCCTTTTCTATCTATTATCTTAACACAGTTATTTAGTGTTTCCTCTGGGGGGGTTTTAGCAGTTCATATTCAGGTATCACCAGCTCTTGGTGCAGAATCTGGATTCATTTGTCCACAAAACTATTCTAATAACTTCTATGTGAAAAAAAAATATGTATTTTTATTTCCAGCTGCATTGTAGATGTGTCAAGCAGCACCAAAGTCTTCTCCTTTTAACAAGTGAACTATATAATCATAAGCAGAAAAAAAAGAAAAACTAAAAACTACATTTGTATAAAAAGATTCGGAGACAGGAAATGTTCATTTTAATACTGTGCACTTTATTAGGAGGTTTGGAAGCACAGGAAATGTAGATATACAATTCTTATCAAAAGTGGAGGCAAGCTGAGTTAGGGACCACCTGCAGACGCCCAGTATTTACAAGTCTGTGAGACTGATAAGATGCAGATGAAGGAGCCAAAAGAGGTGGCTGAACTCACTGCAAAACTGCTTGCTGTCATCTTTGAAAGATCATGCAGTCCAGGGAACCCTGAACCAGTAGGAGAAGTCTAATATTATGGTCATCTACCAAAAAAAAAGTTCTGGAAAACTACACACTAGTCAGTCTCACATCTTTCCCTGGCAAAGCTGTGTATTGAGCCCTCATGGGAGGCATTTCCAGGCAAATTAATGTCAAGAAGGGTGACTATGAAAAGCCATATTGGTTGATAGCCTTGACGACGAAACAATTTGCTTGATACATGAGTTGAGGATTAAGGAGAACACTACCTTGATTTTAGCAAGGCATTTGACAGCATCTCCCAAAAAATCCTTGATGAAAAGCTACAAAGTTTTAGCAAGCACGGAATGATAGCAGTTCTTGACTACAGAAACCTACTGCCAACACGACATGTTTTTCCACCATGGCTTCCAAAGACCAGATTTAAGATAATAAGCACCAAGAAATTTTCCATTGCTTTCAACTATTTCTGTTTTTCAATATTTACTGATGCAAGTCAGCCATTCGTATCATATGGTTTATCAATGGTCTTTTTTTTGTCACATCTAACAAAATCTGTTAAAATAGATCTCCAGTCCAGATCATACTAAAACGTTGGCTCTTAGCTGCAGTGAGACCACCTCTCTTATTCATCACTGTCTGAGGGGGACATGTCACTCTTTGACATTACAGTTTGTGGTACAGGTGACACAGACCAAAGTTAAAATATTCCTATTTTAACTTTACTAGCTAAAATTTAACTTTAACTAAAAAGGCAGTACAGTAAAAATACTTTTTTTCCCACATAAAAGTCGTCAAAATAGTTTCTGTAGACAAATGAATCTGAGTTCTGCACGGAGAGTTGTAATACCTGAATACACACTGCTAAAAAAAATCCCAGAGGAAACACTAAATAACTGTATGAAGTTAATAGATAGAATTACCCCTTGGGAGTGGTTTGCTGATGTCCATTTGAAGGCAAAGTTTAGTTTGAAGCACGAATTGTGATTTACTGCAGCAACATGGCCTGGTGGTTATTTATTCCCATCTGTGTTGGATTTAAGAGCAATTTCTGTTTTCTAAGCTGACTGAATACTACACACTTGTTTGAAAGGGTATTTGCAGAAGCAACATCTTTTGCACAAGTGATTCTCTGCCTTTTGATTTGTGTTTTAAAGCATCATTGCACAAAGGAAAATTATGATTCACATTCTGAAAGCACTCTCTGCCATAGTGTCAGGTAAATTAGTACCAGGCAAAATATGTGCAAATGAACCTACCCAACAGAGAAAATGGCAGTAAGATGCACATGAGCATGTGATGCCTAATGGTGCACTTCTCTGATGGAAAAAGGAGGAGAAAGAACTAGAGCAATCTACTCTTTCTGTTTCATTCCCCCCTGACAGGCCTGAGATGAGAGATCTATCCCCTGGTTCTCCAGGCATTTTAAACAGGAAGAACTCTTCTAGATGTTGCCCACCAGCATCATCTACCTTCCTGTGGCAGGGGGGAGAAATGGGCTGCCTAGTCCTGAATAAAAGCGATCACTTAGGTCACTTCAGTGCAACTAACAGTAGCACCCAAACAGCACCCAAACACACACAAACCCAATTTATGATTTTCAGTTCTAACCCAGCAAGTCTGGAGCCCTAGCATAATGGTAGGCACCTCCTTCTCATCATCCTCTCCTGTCCACTATGGTGTCCAAGCTCATTTCAGGTTTTCGGCAGCATTATCCAAGCTAAGTGGTCACCAGAGACACCATTCAGTCCATGTGGAATACAGTCACCAAGTTCTTCCTGCTTGAAACATTCCTTACATCTCACTAGGCAGAGTAAGTGTTTCGCAAGGTCATCAAGTCAAGACTGCTTACCTACTGGCAAGGGGTATCATTTTGGCCTTTTGGTTCTATATTTCTTAATTTAGTTAAAAATAACTATCCTCATGCTGGGTTCAAACCCTTCTTTTGGGACTTAGAGTTTTTTTCTAAGAGAGCAACCATTTTTCTATTGCTTTATGAACTCAGCTACAGAGATACCAGGGCAGATTTTATTGGTGTTATTGAGTCACTTAGAATACCCATTTAAAATACAAGGCAAAAACTCAGGTAAGGCCAGACATGAGAATTCAGAATGAGACACTGCACAAAAACGATGGTCTGATTGTTGCATTAATACTGAAACTTGGCTGTGCAAATCTGGTTTAAGAATTCATCAAGAAGAACCTCAGAAAACAGTTTACAAATTAAAGCCCTCTAATGGGTCTAGCTGAGCAACATTTTTCACCTGAAATCCATTCTATGGAACAAAGAAAGTTAAGTAAGTGCAGTAATGCTATAATAATAATAATAATAATAATAATAATAATAATAATAATAATGCAGTAAAAGCATATGATATATCATTCCTGCATTCAGAACATCTTCAGTGAGAAGCCCACAGTTTTTGGTCTACAGGTAGTAGACTATAGAGAGATGGGCAGAAACATTATTTATTGGCCCTAGAGATGAGGAGCCCAGTAGAAAAGCTGTTTATCCCAAAAGTCTCTCTCTACTGCACTGAGGTATCTTTTTTAACACTCCTTCTTTTTATTTGTGGAAATCCATATTGATGATTTTTGGATGCCAAAGGAATATGTTGTGTTGAATATAAATGGGAGGGGGCTGGCAGCAGGGGGGCTGCAGGGGTGGCCTTTGTGAAGGGGCTGAGCCATGACAAACATTTCCATATGGCTCTAGTGGACCCACCACTGGCCACAGCTGTGCCCTTCAGTGAGGCTGGAGGTGACTCCATGATAATATCTTTAAGGAAAGGGGAAAAAAAAACACTAAACGGGCAGAGGAGTAAAAAAAGGTGGGAAACAGCAATACAAATATCAAGGAGGAGGAGGAGGTACTCCATGGAGGGAGGACCCCACATCGGAGCAGTTGGAGCTGAAGGAAGCTGCCCACATTCTACCCATGGAGAGCCTACACTGGAACAGAATAAAGATGTGGGAGGAAAGGAGTGGCAGAGAGAAACCACTACATACTGGTCACAAACACCCCCCTTGAGTCCTTCCTTGCCTTGCTGAAGGGAATGAGTGTATCTGCAGTGGTAACAAGGGTTAGGAGGAGAGGAGTCTGAAGTGAAAGAGAGAACTTGAGCATGGGGGAAAGAAAAGTGTTGGCTTAATATTTCTCACTACCTGACTCAGTAATTAGATATTTATTTCAATTGGCAGTGGATTAATTTTAGCCAAGTTGAGTCTGCTTTGCCCATAGCAATAATTGTAAGTTATCTTCCTGGATTTATCTTGTCCCATGAGCTTTCTCCTTTCTATTCTACCTATTTTCTCCCCATCCCCATCCCACTGAGGGGTGTGTGAATGAGTGGAAGGCTGGGAGTTTGGTTGTTAACCGTGGTTATCCCCCCAGGTGTGGCTTTTGCACTGGAATTAGTGCAAACAGACCTCCAAAATTTTTTTTTGTGAGATAATGTTAATGTTTCAACTTCCATACACAAGAATTTTTTCTGAGGATTCCTGATTCATCAGCGAAAACCCTGCAGCAAAGTGAGTACTTTAGGTCTGTGGTGTAGCAAACTCTTAATGATAGTAAGTACTCTCTAAGAAACACATCAGCCCAAGATATGGAGTAGTTCTTTAATTTTTAAAAAATACTGAAAAGGGGAGAGAAGAAAATAGCAAAATAACAGATGGCATAGAAAGAAACAAGAAAGCAGGAGGTAACTTCCTTATGTGTAAAGGAGGAAACTTGTTACTGTAGTCTACAGATTTGCAAAGCAAGGGTAGTGCTGGGTTGAAGGAACTGAAGTTCTACCAAACTAGGTAGGAAAAGAAGGAGATTTTCTTATTTAAAACTGTCCAAAAAATGTTTAAGGGCCAAACACTAGTCCAGAGTAACCATGGCTTTGTTTGGTCCTGTGTGAACACAGAGAGGGAGGAGGAGAAATGTATCTTTTATTGGAATAGGAGCATATACTTGTAGGTTGCCCATGGAAAAACTTCTGTTAACAGTTATGATATGTAACCATCAAAGTATTCAACAGCAGCTGAGTTTGCTAGTGGCATCAGTGGGAAAGAAACAGCATTCACTGCTCTGAGGGGCAAGCTCATAGAACATAGAATATCTCAGGTTGGAAAGGACCTGTAAGGATCATCGAGTCCAATTTCCTGCTCCTCACAGGACTACCTAAAGCTAAAACATTTGGATATCCTCCAGATGGTTCTTGAACTCTGAGTCCACTGAGGGAACCAGACTCTTTAACACAACAGTAGCAATAGGATGGATGCACCAACAAGCTCTTTTCAAGGTCTGTCCTCCTACAGCCTCCCAGTCTAGATGATAAGGTTCCCTTAAGGGCAGCAGCTTTGAGCCCAGACCTGCACTCCAGAGCCCAGACTGCATGTGCAGACATAAAAAGAACATTAAATACAGCAGCAAATTTAAAGCACTAGCAAAGCTTGGCAAGTATTCCTTCAATGTTGAAATTACAGCTCTCCAGATCAGTGCCTATTAAAGGCCCAGATCCACACTGTTTAGCAGGAAAGCTTTGAGCATCTGCCACATGAACAAGGTATGTAGGAAGACACCAGTGATCTCCCTCCTGTTTGACCCTCTCTGTAACTGTGTGGATTGGATCTAACAGCAAGAGTGAATGCGGCTGCATCTCACTGAATCAGCTAATTAAAACAGTCAGAACTGCCACAGCCATAAAAGCAGTTCTAGAGACAGTCTACAGAGATACTCCACAGCATATTAATTTACAATGACTTAGAGTTCCCTTTGTTGCTACTGAAATCAAGAAAATGTTGCTGCTGCAGGATTTTCACTCGTTCAGAGACACCAACAAAGTAAAAAAGAAAACTTCCTGTCAATGTCAAGACAGATTACCCAAGATTACACAAGAATGTCAAACACTCTGTGAGATTATCAGCAATGCAGGATCTCCCCTTCTAACATATGGATTGCATGATTTCCTCCAAACAGGAGGAGCACAAAGGCTGCAGATATGTATGAAATGCCATATAATAGTCTCTGGGGCAGTCTCTGCTTTCATATTGGTTGTTGTGTAGTTGTTGACTTCAGTAGTTACTTCAGTGATGGAGAAAACATCTGATCTGCTCCACCACCAACCAAATAATTCTTTATTGGATGGTTGATATTAGCAATTAAGTGTTTGCAGTGTTCACCGCTGCAACTGGAGTATGACATTAGCTGGTAACATTTCTCTACTGAATTCTTTGCTGCAATTTTTTTTAATTGGTTTCTTAACTCATGTCAGTGAGTATCATAGAATCATCAAGGATGGAAAAGACCTCCAAGACCATCAGGTCCGATCATTGTCCTTTTCTGAAACATTTTTACTATTGCAGGAATATTAACTGATACTGACACTGCCTGTAAAAGAATCAAAATCAGAAAAACACAGACGAAACTCAGGAAAATAAGCAAAAAGAGAATGTGATTGTTATACAAAATAAAAATCTTAACAATAGTTGCAGTCAACCATCCATGACTTTCAGAAGAGAAATCCTAGGGCACTAGTATGGACTCAGCAGCTTTGGAAGAGCAGACTGTTCATTGAACACCCTACACTAACTCAGCAACAAAAGCAAATGATGAGAAGACCAGAATTTCTGCAATTCTACTGTACCCCAAAATCACACACAGCTGTCACAAATACCTGTTATCCACAGCTTCTGTTTAGAAATGCAAACTTACAAGAACCAGAGTGCCTGCCTCACAACAGCGAAGTTGGTCATTTTAGTACTGGTCATAGTACTAGTTCAGTACAGTGAAACATGCAGTACAGTCAAACTCTTTAGTACAGTCAAGGAGACTTTAAGTGTTAATTGCAGGTTCTATCACCCAGATTCTTCCGATGAAAAATACAGGGCACATTATATTGGAGCTGGGAAGAGGCAAAACAGCATCTTTGCCTCAGCTATAGAATTTGTGAAGTCTTGGTCAGCAGATTTGTTTCAGGGGATTGGCAGCCTACTAAGAAGTTAATCTACCCCTTTTGATTTTGATTTAAAAGGCTTCCTCTAGAGAGTGATATGTCTAATTGTCCAGAAAGAAAATTACATCAAAGCTGAATCCCCTCCTTCCTCGGCCTCTGTCACTCCCCTTCCCTGGACTGTCTCAGTACCTGAACATTAGCTCTTCTCTACAGTTCCACTCTTCTTACACCACCAGTGCAGCTGGAAGGTCTGCATCCACCCCATCCAGGAAAGGCGGGTTACCCTGCAGGATAACCTACATGGCTTCCACCATCAGCAGTGTCTGAATGCCCAGAGGACAAATCTCTTACTCTGGACCTGCCGGTTTGAAGCATCTTCCTCATGGGAGTTCATCATGAGTCAGAGCAGCTTCGCCTGCACGACCTGGAAAGTGCCTCTGCTTCCCAGGGGTTCAAGCAGAGTATGGGCAAAGGGCAAAAAAGGTAACAGGCATGGTTCATTTGAGAGCAATTTTTAATTATGAATTCCACACAACTGTAGCTATAGTTAGTACTGGTACCAAAGCCTTGTAATGGCTCTGTTTGCTAGAGAGATCTGCAAACCATCTGCATGCTGAACTGGAGACTTCTCCCCACTTCCCCTGCTCAAAAAGTAGTGTCTTTCCCTTGCAAAAGGCAAAACAAGTCTTTGAAAGATAACAGTTTCTTTTTCTGTTTGTACTTGCAGAACATAACATATGAATGCCTCAATTACCTAATATAATGATTTTTGTGCAAACAAAATCAAAAAGATTCCCTTCTACAGTATCTGGACGGCAATATATAAATATATAACAAAAAAATAGGCAAGGAAAGATAAATAAAGTAGTCTTGACAACCCAAAATATTTTCTAACACATCAGAAACTACAATTTCCTTTGACACTACTGAGGTTTTAACTATAGTTCTTAGGATATTTCATATGCAATAAAGTCATTTCTGACCTTCTTTTACAGGACAGTAGTACTGCTCCTGTACAGTAACCATAGAATTTCCCTGCTAAATGACTGTTATGCGTAATGTTAACCTTGAAAACAAACACAGAAAGAAATTGAAGTATGTAAGTTTGTCAGAAATGTATCACAGTGTTGAAAATACAACATGCTTTATATAGCTTCTTAAGATGAACATTAAGTTTGAGTCCAAAACTCTTGGCTCCAATGAAAGTTATTTCAAATAGAAAAAGTGTATATATAAAAAAGATTTATATTTTCTTGTTAAAAAGGAAATGGTGCTTTCTATAAACAAAAGAACATGATTTTCTGGACACAGACCAAGTTACAGTGCAGAGAGCTCAGAAAGCTTCAAATAAAATTAGCATTTGTTTAAAAGGATGATTTAACAAGTTGATTGGATGAGGTTCTACCAGCCCATTTAGGCTGGTCCTTCTAGAAACATCAGTGTAAAAAAAACCCTACTTTTGTTTTTTTTTTGCTTTCTGCTATACAGTGTCACACAATCACATGACTGAAAACATGTTGTCTGCAGCAATGGTAGACACCGACCACAAACGATTTGGTTGCATTATGTCAACACTGATTGCTGTGTCCAACAAGAGGTCCAACATCCTTTGGATGCCGAGGTCAGTCCTTAGCAGCTGGTTCACATGTGTGAGCTTCGCCTGCCTCTGGTGCCCAGCGACACCCGCAGCCTGGGCTCTCTTGCTTTATAGTGTTCGTTGAAGTCCAGCCTAAAGCTGAGGAACCGAAGGCTTTCGTCAGAACTGGTTGTCAGCAGTTTGATCTTCCAATGCCTGCTATGTATGTCAGAGTCTCCAGTGCAAACAACTCAGTCTTGTAAAGGGTGCTGCCCCTTTACCACTGCCTTGGGGCAGCATTCCGGACCCAACCTGTGCCAATAGGAGACCTCACCTTGTTTCCATGTCACATGTACAATGCCAGCCGGGCCAGCACTAGGGCGCTGCTTGCTTCAAACATACCTATTTGATGTAGGCTGTACAGTACAAGTGGCACCTCAAAACAGCTGAAACTCTGCCCCAGCCAGCTTCAGTCAGTTTCAAGCAAAACCTAACTACAGTCCAATTATTGCTAGCAGCTCTCCAAAAATTTGACTCAATCTTTCCCAGGGAGGGCGATATGCAACATTTTGACCCAGACAGCAAATTTCTCACAAATTTGAAGCCCCCATGCCAAAGGCCAGGATCCCCACAGCCTCCAGAAAGGGTCACCAGTATTTTTTATCTGAGGACACTGCTGACTTTTCCATTAGACCTCAACAAGAAGTGCTGAGCTCCTTTTCACAATGCAGCTGGTCCTTTAGCAAGGCCACAGTTCAGTCAGGTGGAAAGTGGAATTCTTAATGATAGAAAAAGCCACAACATAATTAAAAATACATGGCTGTTACAAGTCACAGACTTATCCTGGAAAACCATAGTTCATAAACAGCACACGTCAGTACTTTGCCTGCATTTGGAATCACAACTCATAATTCATATAGAAACCAAAGGATCCTGGACTATGAGGCCAGAGCTCAAAATGCATCATTTGCAATTCTCCGCTGTCCTCTAAAGGCTGCTTCAGGAATTTCAGTCTCTGAGTTTGAAAAGTGAAGTGCTCCTGCTCCGTGTCCATGTACTAGAACACAGGCCAGCAGGTCCAGGTAAAGTGAGAGGTTTATGCAGAGCTTCACGTGCAGCGCTGCGAGCCACTGCAAGAGATTGATCTACCAGAGACACAGAGAGCACTTCTGTGAGGTGTGTGACGCTGCACTGGCAGCATCACTGGCTCTGGCAAGGGATGGGATCAGTACGATTTCTATTGTTCTGCACCCTGATACAGTTCATTCTGCTGGTGAGGCTTGGAAGTCCCTCAGCATGTCCATTACTACAAATAGTAATGTGCATCCCATGTCAGGTTGCCAAAACTGAACTGAAAAATTTGGTCTTGTCTGGTACCTTCCTACCCCTTTCAAAGTGATTTTGAGTTCTTTATTTATAAAGGAGAAAGGTCAAGCGTAAAATAAGCCTATAACTATATAATTGCCCATTAAGAAATCCTATAGTTTAAGTCACAAGTGCCTGTAAATTTCTACACAGCTATTTTTTCTGAGTCACTTACAGTATTGCCCTTTAATGGTCTTAATTAAGGAAATGGTAACATTATTTGCTTTTGCTTCCTGGCTACCATCAAATTGCTCTTTTTTATAATTATTTCCTATTCTGTTATTAGTGTGTGTTTTGCTCTTTCATTCGCGGGAACTTTCTTTAGATTTCCAAAACTTTTTGCCTGTGAAATGCTGGAACCTGTGCATACATTCTAACTCTGGGATAAGTCTGGGTCTGATTCTGGTTTTGTCTTAAACTTTAGTTGTGTTAATAAAGTTGCAATGAGTGGAAGTTCTGCCTTTCTGATTTATCAAATACCATTTAGACCCCACGTTTTATGTTCTCCTTATGCTCTCTGTTCACCACTAAACGGTGCAATTGCTTGCTTTTAAAGCATGTTGGTTTCTTCCTTTTCTACCCATTATAATATGTGCCAATTCTTATTTTTGCACACCAGGTTATTAAAGGAAAACTCCCATTTGCCTTTTTAATTACTGTTGTGAGCACGTCTGTAATTTCCCTCTGTTTCTTTACACTCTTCAGCACCTCTCAACAGAAACAAGAGGCAAAACTCAGTATAAATACCCTCTTTTAAGGAGTGAATGCAGTGCCTTTGAGAAAGCAAGGCAGAAGACTGTGTTCTTTGCCTCTCTCTTGGTAAACTTTGAAAAAACTTTAAAGGGTGATGAAGTGGCTTTGAGTATCTTTGGGAATGTTCCCATTGTAGAAGTGAGAGGCATCCTAGATGTCTAACTACCTTGTTCCTATGGCACGTATCTCAAACGCAAATAACTGGTTTTCATTTTCTGTGGCACTTGCTTTCATACACGGGGTAATCACCTTGTGACAGCTTTTTCCTATCATATCTTTTAATATTCAGACTGATGGGAATAATCACTCCAATTGCATTTTCTATACCCTAATGTTTAGCACTTAATTGCTGTTCTGATAACTTCTGGGGGAAAACATTTAACATAATTTGCTCCACAAAGAGCTAAGTAAATTAACTGCACAGGGATAGAAACTTCACCTCCCACACTCCTCGGATTTTTCTTGGTATGTTTTCCTTTCTCTACCCTTTCCCCCCATCTCTTTGGTCACCGTTTGCTGCCTTTCAGGTTCCCTGCTCTCTCCTCCTCTGTCCTTCTCTCCTTCTGTGAGCAAATTTCCATCACTCCGATTTCTTTAATTTTCCTGGCCTCTGTGTTGACTCTGACCCCATACAACTCTGGTCAGCTTTGTTGTTTCACCTGTACCTGAGTCTCTATTTCCACTCGTGGCACTCAGGTTTTAGTCCAATGATGTTATGAGAGAACGTACAATACTGGGTACTCAAAGGGTATTAACAAAAAGCTAACTTTGGAACAATAAGAAAGAAAACAAATACTGAATGCGGCACCTTTGTTACTCTTCTGGGGAAGGAGAGTAAGCATCAAGTTAATTCTTATGAGTGATTCTGATGCCTTAAAGACTGCACTGGACCAAGATAACAGAAAACAGTTAAAATGCTACATCAGGGAGCTTGTTCCGTTAGAGAGTGTGAGTGATCCATACCTTAATTCAGAGTATTCCTTGTCAATATAAAAATAACATGCTTTTATTTTATTTTAAAACTGGTTCATCAGGCCCTCAGAATGAAATATGACTTGTTAAATCAATGGCTGCAGAAACTTTTCACTCTGAACAATTGCAGACTTAGAAAGAGAGCATTTTACTTTTGACTGTTTATTGTTATCTCTGGTACTGTAATTTTGTTTTGTTAAATAAAGTAGAGCAGGTGATGGTCACAATGCCCTTGAAGAAACCAGACAGAATTATTTCCTCTGACTTCTGAAACAGCAGGTTCTTTTGTCTGTCCTTGCTCTGCTCGCCAATATGTGCACACCTCTTGCAGCTCTCCCAACTCTTCTGCCTCTCTCCAGGTAGCAGAGTAATATTAGAGGTTAAAGTGGTATTTTAGGTTTCAAGTAGCCAAAAGATGATTTTCAAAATTAATTAGGCACTTTGGAGAAGTCCCTGAGCACCTTTATGTGAGTGTGAAATACGTTCTGTCATCTCTGAGGTTGCTCATTCAGGTGAAAATTGAAATGAGTACAGACGTGCACACTCACAGCTCGTTCCTAAGGTCAGCATCAGAAACATTCATGCAAGGTCACAGAGGACTACAGTCTTCAAGAAGTTTTAAATAACGACCCAGTTTTCTGTCCAAATACCTCCCTTTTTTTTCCCTCCAATCATTCATTACCTTTCAACTCTCAATTTGTTTAAAAATTTACATTTGAACTTAAAGAGTGTCCCCAGTAGTGAAAATTGTTGTTAGATGTAGCATACTGCAAGTTGTACACACTAACCAAAGACAATTGGCCATTCTTGATAGGAATATTATTTTAAAAGGTTGGAAAAAGTTCTTGTCCAAAACACAGACAGGATGTGTCACGTGTACATATGACAGGAGGAAGACAGAATCCCTCCACAACTAGTTTTAACAAAATAAATCAAGTAGATTTAGGCTTTTTAAATAAATACTATGCTCCTGTGTAGAGTTGAGAGACCTTGGCATTTATTCACAGTATCTGTTATAAGAAAAGAAAATCCACAGGGCCTTGACAGAATAATTGAATCACTAAAATAAAACTGGATTATGATTATATTCTGTCCTTGATCTCCTACCCTAAGCCTGTAACTAATTCACTGAAAAATACATTATATCATGAGCTTCTGCATTTCCTAGTGAGTGCTTCTAAAATACTAAATTGCATCATACTGCACTGTGAGGCGGTCGAACTGCTGTAACTTACAGAGGGATATAAAACTTTCAGGGACTGGTTTTTAACTTCTTCAGAGTGCATATTGGTTAAGACGTATTTTCTCTGTCAGTTGGCAGAAAAAAAACATCCCCTGTAGGTCAAAAGAATAAGACAGAAATACTTACCAGTTCTTTTCCTTTTAAAGTATTTAGGATATTGGTAGCACCACATGGGCAGCCCTTCACCCCAGAACAGTGTTGCACACTGTGTAACATCCTGAGATGGGCGGTAGTTTTATTCTCAGTTTCTCCATTTCTACTTTTACTGCAGTTTCTCCAAAATGTCTTCAGGTCTTGGCAACCCTGAAAAGGAGGAGGCTGAGCATGCAGGGTCAGTTAGCAATGGCCCTGGGACAGGATACAGAAAAGAGAAGCTGGGCTTTTTTCAGCCTGGAAACATGGCTGGAGACATAGACCCTCAGCTCTATTTGTATCTTCAGACACTGTAGTTCTAACAGCAAAACACTGAAATTATCAGCCAGAAGTGTGCATTACATAACTAACAAAATTTTAAAAAGCCCTGTGTAGTAAATGTATTGCTAGGAATTATTCTTTAACATTGATTTTAGTATATAAGCATTTCAGTGTTAAAAAAATAAAGTAAAAAGGTAAAAATCCCTTATGTTTCTATTCAAAAATGTACCTGAATGGTGCTGCTGCCACCCACTGCAAGGAAAGCCACTTGTGCAGTCGCAGCAGAAGGACGCTAGTCAACCTTTACTCTAAGTACACACATTTATGCAGAATTCAATATTGGTCTTCAGGCACAAAGTAAGATTGTTTCTCTCTCATTTTTGTTTGGAATTGCTGAATCCAGCAGCCTGACAAAGGTGAGGCTGTCGCAGTTTCGTGGCCTCAGGTCCAACCAGTCACAAGGCTCAGGATACACCCCCCACAGATAGGCATGTGCACACAGAGCACATGTACACATCACATATGTATTTATACACTGCTGGCAACACAGGGCAACACAGACCAACACACAGAGCATTCACATGAACACAGGCAGCACCAACAGGCTCATCCTGCTGAGCTGGATGGAGGGCTGTTAGTGGGAGATCTATATATCTGTGTATTTCACTAATATGGAATGCATGTGTGGACATATATCACTTATAAAAATAAGTTGTTCTGCACCAGGTCAGTGAGAGAGTGAGGGTGCAGGGTCCTTTCTGGACCCCAGTAATAAGGGCCTGACAGAAAAACACTTAACAATATAGCTGCTTTAGTATGACAGAATAAAGCCAGGACTATAAATAGGAGAAAAAAAGGAATACAGGCAATAAGTAAAATTTCCTTCAGATGCTGGCACCCTGCCTTTGTGCAGCACCAGATAAAGCCTGGATGGATTTGCCAGTGATGCACTACACAGGTCCCACCCCATGAAGGGTTCCTTCTTCCCACGACCTCGTGTGCAGGATAGGCTGGCACCTCAGGTTCCCACAGAGCAGCTGCTCGTGCTGACACTCAGGCTGCTCAGTCACCAAGCACAAGGCCCTGTAGAACAGACACATCCGTTCAATATTGCTAACTCCTTGAACATACCACCTTCTGAAAGGCTCTCGGTGCAAAGTTGGATCTCTCCAGCAGCAAAGCTTACAGGCAGTCCAGCCAGCAGCTGATCCCTGCACCCCTCATCTCCAGATTCATCCGTTCTCTCACTGCAGTTGCTGGCACCACAGGCACACCTCCCACTCACAATTCCACTCCAGTTGCTGCACTCAGACCCCCAGTACAAACACAGAGGAGAAGGGGAAAGGGATTTAGTAAGGAGACAGGACAGGCTACATGATCAGATGAAGGGCAAAGATAGAAAAAGATACTGAACAGCATCCTATTAACAACCAACCAGCCCTTTTTACCGGTGTATCCCACTATTTGCTCACACTTTGTCCTTCCAAAACCACTTCTGGGCCACCTGGATAAATCACTGAAGAGAAAAAGGGGAGCTGGTTTTCCCAGCATTCTTGGTTGCATGGCTGTTTCATGCAGTGAAGCATTTATATGAACAGCTGTGGGCAGCTTTGTGGCATTTCTGTTGTGAAAGCTTTGTAAAATCAGTGTCCTCCTTCACACACATGCAGACTCGTACAGGACAGCCATGCTTTTTGTTGCAGAGAAGCAGCACTAGGTAATGCTCCAATGCCCAAAGAAGGAAAACCCAGCTGCAGGTGAAGGCAGAGCATAAATCAGCAGAAGGGAACAAAAAAACCAACCAACCAACAAAAAACAAACAACAACAAAAAAAAAAAACAAACCCACAAAAAAAAGTAAAACCGCCATAAAACTCAAAGATGGCATCCTTAGCTCCTGTCCACTTCCAGAGGATCTTTCAGCAGAGCTGGTCCAGTTACTTCATGCCAGGGATTCAGAATCTTCCCCCCAGCCCAGCAATCAGAGAGCAGCTCAGTGTGGCTACGGCCCTTCCAACACCTACAGGTGTGGGCAAAGGAATCCCTGAGAAGGAGAATTGATGCCACGGCCTGAGAAACTGAAAATCCCAGGAACAGTTCCCATCCAGTTCCAGGGGATTTTCCCACAGGGCTGGAACAGATTATTCTATGACTGTATTGACGCATCAAGTCACAATTTTCTGCTCATTTGAGGTTTTAGTGTTCTTGTATAAGGTATTAAGACAAGGCTATTAACATAGTTATTTCCAAGCCCAAAAGAAGATCCAAGTATTTATTGCTCAACTTTTGATCCACTCTCTTGATGATAATCTGGCCTCAACTGCATAGGGCCAACAGATGCTCACAAAGGTTTGCCTTTTTTGTCTGTATAATTTTTTCATTGCTTCATCTTCCTTGAAAAGGGGTCATTCACTTCCCCAAGCTATCCTTGTTAACCACAACTGACCAGTTCCAATTGTAAGATTGGAAGAAACAAAAAACTCACGTAGATTGAAATAAATATAACAGCTGCCAGGTTAAGGGATAAGAGACTGGTCTCCACCCACAAAGGAGCATGAGGACAATGGCAGATCCCCACTGGTCCTTTTAGCCTAGCAGTCAGAGCAACGCCTGCAACAGCAAGGACTCTTCCCAGATTAACAGGTCCCTGCAGAATCACCTCAAAGTGATCATTCCCAGCACAGCCACTACTGGGGGTTTCCTATTGTACTGCGCATACAGCTTTTGGTATCTCGGGGGCTACAGAAGTGGCTTCTGTGAGAAGCTACCAGAATCTTCCCCCATGTCCTGCAGAGCCAATGCCAGCTGGTTCCAGGAGGGATCCGCCCCTGGCCAAGGCCAAGCCAACCAGGAATGATAGTAAATGCTTCTGTGATAACATATTTAAGAAGGGAAAGAAAGGTATTGGGCAGGTGAAAGTTGCAGCCAGAGAAGAGCAGAGTGAGAATATGTGAACAACTGTGCAGACACCAAGTCAGTAGAGGAGGAAGGGCAGGAGGTGCTCCAGGTGCCAAAGCTGAGGTTCCCCTGCAGCCCGTGGTGCAGACCATGGTGAGGCAGCTGTGCCCCTGCAGCCCATGGAGGATGCAGAGATCCACCTGCAGTCCGTGGAGGAAACCGACGTTGGAGGAGGTGGATGCCCAAAGGAGGCTGTGACCCCATGGGAGGCTTTAGCTGGAGCAGGGTCCTGCTGACCCATGAACAGAGAAGCCCACACTGGAGGAAGTTTTCCTGGTAGGACTTGTGGCCATGTGGGGGACCCACACTGGAGCAGCCTGTGCCTGAAGGACTGTACCCCATGGAAAAGTGGTTCACACTGCAGCACTTTGTGAAGAACTGTTTCTG
Organism: Pseudotriccus pelzelni; assembly: GCA_035584735.1. Lineage (NCBI taxonomy): Eukaryota > Metazoa > Chordata > Aves > Passeriformes > Tyrannidae > Pseudotriccus > Pseudotriccus pelzelni. Next base: position 90,254,461 of record JAWMRA010000001.1, on the reverse strand, counting down.
TGGGATGGACTCAGGTTAAAGAAGTTCATGAAGGACTCCCATGGGAGAAGCTGCACCATGTAGTGGGAGGAGGACTCCTCTCACTGAGCAGCAGCAGAAACTGACTGTGACCCCCATTCCCTGCCTCCCTCTGCCATGACAGGGGGGGGAAAGGAGGCAGAACTTATGGAAGAGGGAAGGGTAGGAGATTTTGAGGATTTATTTTACTTCTCATTCTCCTGCTCTAATTCTGTTACTAATAAATTTAATTAATACTCCCAAGTGCAGTCTGTTTTGCCTGTGACACAAATCAGTGAGTGATCTCTCCTGGTCCTTAACTCACAGAACCCTAGCTGTATTTTCTCTCCTCTCTCCAGTTGCAGAGGAGCGACAGAGAGGATTTGGTGGGTACCTGATACCCAGCCACGGTTGACCTACCACACCTAGGTACTGCTGGATTCATTTTGGTCCTCTAGTTCCAACACTGGTGCTGCCTCTCTGGCCTGTGGATTGCCTGATGATAACATGGGATCATGGAACACATCTCTCACTGCAGTGGCCAAGAGTGCCCAGGCAGCTAATTGTTTCTCCTAACGGCTTTGGCCAAAACACAATCACATAAGCTTTGCTGTTCTTCCAGACTTTATAAGAACAATACAGTCCAAACACACCCACAAAAATGGAGTACTCCTACCCATCACATGATTTGTGACCTTGTGATGCCAAGCTCAGCATCCTTCAGCTTTTCTTTGGCACACCAAATATCACAGGCTTCAGAGTCCATACTTGCTTACAGCTGAAATGCTGCCTCCAAGTACACCCAAATGAGAGCAGCTGCACCAGCAGGTCCTCTGCGGGCACAGGGATTACAGCCTTACCTGTTTTAGCAAAAGCCAGGATTCCAAGGCCTGCACAGCAAAGGGAATCCTGCTGTCCAGAGAGCAAAACATTGAGTCCAGGGCTGCAAGTCAGTGCATCATCCCCATAAGAGTTCACTTCCATCATAGCTCACAGCAGCCTTACCTGCATGGCCTGGCAGGTGCCTCTGCTTCCCAGGGATTCAAGCAGACCCAAGGCAAACAGCAAAAAAGGCCACAGGCCAGGCTGATCTGAGGGTAATTGTTAATGAATTGCACACAACTCTCAGTGTATATAAGACTAGTACCAAAATCCTGTAATGGGTAGGGATCTGTAAATCAACACCCTATTAACCGGAACCTTCTCCTTTCTTACCCTAGAAAAAAAAAATCAAAAACTTTCAATTGAAAAAAGCAACAAGTTTGAAAGATAATTGTGGTTTTATTTTCTAAGCTTGCACTTGTGGAACATAATAAATGACCTGATATAATGACAACTTTGCAAAAGAAGATTCCCCCTCTCCCCAACTTCTGGGCAGCAATATATAAATATTTACAATGAAAAAATAGGAAAGAGAATGAAGTCAACATTAGCCAAGTCAGCTTGTTTCTACATATCTGATTTTGAACATTAGTTTTTCAACTTTAACCAATACTTTCCTTCACAGTACTGAGGCTTTAACTTCATTTTTTTTAGACCTTATGTGCAACAGATACACTCCTGACTCTGCTTCTATAGTTTTCTCCTGTACAGTAACCATAGAATTTCTTCACTAAATTTTTATTCCAGGTTTTTAACTTTGAAAACAACAAAAAAATTAAATATAAGTTTATGTCTCCTGATACAAAGTTTCTTACACAGTCAAACACATCACAACATTGAAAATCAGCATAACGAAATGCTGTATAGCTTCTTAACAAGGACAATAGGTCTGAGTCCTGATCTGTTGGCTTTAACAAAAGCTCTCTTCAAATAGAACAAGTACATATAGAAAAAATAACCTTCTTATTTTCTTGTTAAAAAAGGAAATGGTGCTTTCTATAAACAAAAGATGCAATTTCCTTGACACAGATATAAGTTACAGTGGAAAGAGCTCAGGAAGCTTCAAATAAAGTTAGCATTTGTTTAAAAGGATGATTTAACAAGTTGATTGGATGAGGTTCTACCAGCCCATTTAGGCTGGTCATTCTAGAAACATCAGTGTAAAAAAAACCCCTACTTTTGTTTTTTTTGCTTTCTGCTATACAGTGTCACACAATCACATGACTGAAAACATGTTGTCTGCAGCAATGGTAGACACCGACCACAAACGATTTGGTTGCATTATGTCAACACTGATTGCTGTGTCCAACAAGAGGTCCAACATCCTTTGGATGCCGAGGTCAGTCCTTAGCAGCTGGTTCACATGTGTGAGCTTCGCCTGCCTCTGGTGCCCAGCGACACCCGCAGCCTGGGCTCTCTTGCTTTATAGTGTTCGTTGAAGTCCAGCCTAAAGCTGAGGAACCGAAGGCTTTCGTCAGAACTGGTTGTCAGCAGGACCAAGAACTGCTGGACAATTCCCTGAAGGAGAAAGAAAAACACAAGATTCAGCTAAGGAAACATCCCTGGTGCATTTTGCACAAGAATGACAGGTGGAGCCTAGTCCCAGTAAGGAGGCAGAGGGAATATAGGAAAAGGCAAGCACAAGAGTTCATATCCAATTGTTAACAAATCGGTTATGCTGGATTTGTTCTTTCTGCAAAAATCCAGAGCTTCATTTTATCTTCCAATACCTACCACACACAAAGACTCAGTGAAAACAGCTCAGGCTTTTGAAGCATGCTGAGGAGACGACTCTGTGCCTCTGTCATGAAACACCATTCAGAACCCAACCTGTGCCAAAAGGAGACTTCACCTTGTTTCTGTGACACATGTGTACAGTGCTAGAGCACTGCTTGCTTCAAACATACCCATCTGATGTAGCTTGTACAGCACAAGTGACACCCCAGAACAGCAGAGCATGTGCCCATTAGGGCTGTCAGTGCTACAGACCCAGTAACTGGACTATGTATTTGGAGTGGTTTTTATGGAGGACTTGCACTCTGCATGCAGGAGGTACACTTCTGAATCCCACCTTCCCTTTCGGCTCTAGCCAAGGGACTGCACGAGTCCCCACAGCATACAGGAAGGAGGATGAGAAGATTCACTAGAACAGTTCATTCCTGTCTCCACCTAAATACTCATGTGGACATGCCCATAACTAGAGAACTCCATTACTTCCAAAGAAGACCAAGGCTGGCCAGGGAAGTCTTGCATGGAAAATCCATATTAGGGCTCAGCAGAAATACAGTTCAAGCAGGCAGAATCTACATTGCCAACTTGCAACAATCTTGTAGAGCACACAAACTACAACTGATTTACAGTCTACACACGTGAACATTTTGCCTCTATTTCCTTCAGGAGGTGGGGGCAGGGAAAACTGCACTATTTGGACCCAGCAGCAAATTCCTTCCAAATCTAAGCCCTCAGATCAAAGTTCAGAATCTCTACAATCTTCAATAAAAGCCACTGATATCTTATAATCTAGGTGTACTGCTCTGTTTTGCTTTAACTCCTATGTGAAACAAACTCTTTTGATAGGTCAATTAAAGCTTGGCAAAGCTATAAGCAATACAGAATAGATTTGATCCAAAACACCAGACAGGAGGTCTAGGAAGAGGTCTGCACATGCTGCAGAGCTGCAAAATCCACTACTACAACTTTTAGAAACAATCATAAGGTAAAAATGAACATATGGGTAACAATCCAGCAAAATCACTTCAAACTCACTCATATAACTAGAAAAACAATACATATTTGTCTAAATCTGTATTTATGCATATAAAACACAAGAAAGATACAAGAAATACCAGCAGCAACAAGGAAAAAAGCAGGCCCTACAGCTTCGAGTCAAATTCAGTACCAGAATTTTTTAAAAAAAGTCTTATCTCCTTTGGCATGCCTGAAGTTAAGAGAAGTTAAAAGGTACATCACATCATGAGTATCTCATGTGTCAAAGTCATGAAATCATTTGGGATGGGGTTTGGTTTTCAGCTGACCTGAAAGGCTGCTGTGGCACAGAGTGCTGTGTCCCTCATATTGCTTTCTGAAATGCTTTTCCTGAAATCTAACAGCTGATTTTTCTGGGGAATGGGAGCTTTAGCATCAGACGTAACAAATTAAGATAAACCAGAACAAATGACCACTAAAGAAGATAGCCTGTGCATGTTCCTCCACACAGCTTATCAGTGAGCTGAAAACTAAGTGTTAGGCCTTTAACGAGAAATTGTCTGCAGTCTTTAATAGTAATGACTTGCAAAGACTGAGAAAAAAAGGAATGCAGAAGCAATTCTATTTTTTCCCCTCAGATTACACCAAAAGGTAGCTATTACTTCCCCTACTAGAGGAAAAAGGAGACTTACATGAAAAGACTCCTCCTTTGGGAGGTGAACATAAATGATCACAAAACCTTTGACAACTAAGGAACAGTGAATACAGGCTTCTAAGTAGAGAAGGAAAAAAAAGAAGGCCTAGATCCACAAACCGCACGCATGAATACATAAGTAGCACCTACTCAATATTTGAAATTCATTTCTACACATCAAACCTTAGCATTTTTTAAAAAATATAATCTAGGAGGCACCTGGTAAAAGTGAGTGAGTATTCGCAGCTGTGAGCACATTTTAGGTATTGAGTCTTGAAATTCTTTCATCCTCTTGTTCTCCTCTTCCTCTTCTGATGCAGTTACACCCCACTTGCCCTACAGAGACCAAATGAGTTAAGAGGTCAAGCATTATATGATATAAGTTGCTAACTGGGCCACCTTCTGCCCAGCTAAAAGAACCATGCTTACAAAAATCAACCATTGCCCAAGAGAGACAAAGATGGAGCCTCCAATACTGAAACTATCAGTCCCGCTGGTGGTTGCACAGCACATGAAAGAAATCTGACATTAGCAAAGCAGGCAAGTCTCTCACCAACACGTGCATGTCCCACAGACGGACAGCACGGAGGCAGACATGGAGCTCTGCTGTTTTATGCAAAAGGGTTCAGAAAATTAAAGCCTCTTTCATTTACTTCACCTGAAAGAGCCCCAAATTTCTCATCCTCCAAAGTCCACTAGAGAAATCTTACTCAGAGATTTTGGGCACAACAGAAGTCAAAACCACCATTCAGCAGTTTTGTCTGCAGTCACTAGCTACTGCTAATGACTTTTACGTCTGTACCAAATACACTTTTTATTTTTGCTGTACCTCTACAGACAAGTATATTTGCCCCAATTCATTTTCATGTTCTAGTAATATCCTCACTGCACCTCAAGCTCACGCTGTTTTTTCCTCTCTTCAAATTGCAACCTCAGCTGCAACTCCTCCAGAGCAGCTCTGTACATTGCATCTTGGGCATTCTGGAGCTCAATGATCTGATCAAAAACTGCTCGAAGCTGGTTGAGAAGTACCTGTGAAACCATTAGACAGCAAAATAATTAAACAATTGTACAGCAAGAGCTTTAGTTACTACCATTCTCCAGAACATGAGTAAATAAAATTTTTTTTTTTTTACACACAGCTGGAGAGACTGTTTTGCAAAGCCATAAGTCAGTGCTTAATCACATAGCTTGTTAGGACCAAAACCAACTGACCCACATTGCAGCAAGTTTTATTATCAACATGTGTCACCATGTCTGGGCAGCAGGTATAGAACTTACCATTATAAAACCTTATATCAGAGGAAAAAAATTACTTTTCTCTTGGCTCCAACAATGTAAGAGAAGGTGGTTCCTAACACATAAGCCAAGATCATAAACTAACAATTGAATGCAAAGGAGAAGACTTACCCTGGAATCACTATCCAGCAAGCATCGAGCTATGATTGTGTCCAGAAAAACTTCATGAGCTGCAATGATGTGATCCAAGTCCTGGGCTTGTTGGACCTTGTTCCAGAGTTCATCCCATGAACATTCAAGCACCTGGAGCAATGATTCAGAATTGGGCTGTTTTGATTTGCTAGATGACAAGCTCTTTGAAATTTAAGACACACAACACATACCGAGTATTAAAAGTACTTCATTTTTAAGTAACTAATCGGGTGGATAGAGTGTACCTCAAATGTAATGTAATACTGCATTTGGTGAATGAAATGGACCATTTCCGATGCCAGAACGTGACACTGATGCAGCACCCCAGAAAGCTCTGCAAAAAATTCAAAAAGATGGCATGTTAAAGACTGAAAAGACAAGCACAACCTTATATCAGCTTGGCAAATTCTTTTTCTACCAGATTGAATACTTCATAAAACAGCCACTAATCTTAGATGGTAGCAGCAATATTAGCTGGCAACAGATGAGCAGAGAACAGTGTAGCTATTTTTTACTTTAAAAATGTAGATAGATTAGAAAAAATTTTCAAGAGTGAGCCATTACAGATGCTGACAAATATGACATTCTCCACTGAGAAACAGGATCACAAAGTCCCAGACCATTAAACATACACCAGAGCCACTATGCTTAAGAATTTTCCTATTTCTTCTCAAACATCTTTCTCTTCTTAGCCTCTTCTGTTCTTAGCTAAACAAAATCAAAGGGAACGAATGAAAGTAAAACTAGTAAATTCCAAAGTGTCCACGTATGAGACTTACTAGTTAACAGCACAAGAGAGAGGGAGACGCAGGGTACAAACAGGAAGGCATCAAAGAAGATGAATAAAAAGGGATAGAACAGTGAATAAAAAAGGATAGAAGAGTTACAGTCTCACAACTCAGGCAGCATAAAGATACCTATATTAGTGCAACTTTTCAATTCAGTGACCAAGCATTAACAAACAGGAAACTTCCACTTACAATAATGCTATTTTACCTTCATCATCATTCATTAAAACAGCCAGTCAAGAGGAACGAAATACAGAATTCATCTGTCTCAACAGACATATTTTCCCTCCCTCTTAATATACAGTTTAAAAATAAGATGCAGTCATCTAAATCAATTTTCCAAGTATGTCATCCATTTGGGCCCCTCTCACCTGGCATACTTTTCAGAAGCTTTGCATTGCACATGTGCCCCTTCCATATATCAGTAAGAATATATTCCATTCTCTTTGCTCTCCAAAGGAAATTAAATACTCTTAGATAGTGGCTCATGCACTCACGTGTAAACACCTACAAAACAAAGAAAAGTATCAGTACAAATTTAATAGACATACCGTATGTTCTGAAGTACCAAGACCCTCTTCACAGTCCATCTTATCTGATTCATGCAGTTTCTTGGTAATCTTGTAAAAAAACCCAAAAATTCCTCCTGGAAACCCCAGAGCTTTTGGTTGAGGGCTGGCTGAACAGTTTCCTAACATTCCAAGAGGCAGAGGGCACTGCTGGAAGTGTAAGAAAGGGTGAAGATGATGAAGCCTAAACACTTAGCTCTTAAAACTACATATGAAGATTCCTTCTGCTTGTCAGACTCACATTTTGTCCTACTTTAAAAAAAGTTATTTGCAAGTTCTTTACAGAAGCTAAATGCATTCTGATCAACAGTGCAGCTGTCTTCTCAGTAGTTCTAGTTAGTGAACACTACCTATCAAATGCCATTTGGACAACATAAATACATTCTCTTCAAATATATTCTTCCTCAAATATAACCTTGTAAATTACCCCAAGTTAGCATCTACAGACTGGTAACAATGAAAGAAGAGCACTCCATTTATTAAATACTTGCTAAACAAATGAATTACTGATTTTCAGTAATGATTGTTTTACATGCAGTTTTCTAGCACTCCATTAACTTATAAGACTTGGCTTAACTGTTTTTTACAGGGGGTGCATCCTAGATGCAAAAAAAATCTCTGATCTCACACTGCAGAACAAAACAGATTATTTAAATAAAAAGATATTTAGCAATGCAAGACACACTCATGGCCAGCAGTATATAACATTACCGTTGCTATTGGCCCATCGACATGATAGTCCAAGCTGAAGACATCCCATCCAGTGTCCCCAGGAGATACCTGTAATAAAATGATATGCTACTTCAAGCACATGTTCAGAACATACTAGTGCTGAAGACTAACTCTTGCTTAGTCTTTCATCAAAGACCTATGACAAAACAAGCATCCACATCTATAAGAGATACAGGAGTTCCTTACTGAAAGTAGTAGATTAAGCAAAATTAATCAGAGTTTGATACAAGGGTGAGATTCATCTCACCCAAGTGTTGATGTTTGTAATGTCAATGTTTCTCCTCTGAAGCTAGTAATGGAAAATGTAGGGAAGAAAAAACTTCTTGGGCAGGACTACAGACTTATTTCAGATGCTACAGCTCTTCACTCAACTCCCACCTCTGGGACTGGAGCTCTCTCATTAATTCCAGTTTCTTACCAGAGGTCTCTTTCACCAGTTGTGCTTTCATTGCTTACCTGTTTGTAACTACAGGCAGAGACATACACTCCAACCAGCCCCTCCCCATCCTGATTTTTGTAAGAGCAACAGCAGTCAGAGCTGTTCGCTGAACCCCAAATCAGGGCATCAAATCCTGTTAGGCCCCAAATACTAAACTGTATATTGTCAATGGCTGTAAACCCACAGCTTGAAATACAAATAGACAACAGACAGCAAATGGGAAAAGAAGACTCATTAAATGAGGTTTATATCATTCAAAGTAAACTTCAGTGGAAGCAGGGGGCAATGTGTTTAAATATACATATGAAAGTTGTTTCATATAGATGACCGCATGTACACACACACACAGAGGTATGTTTCAGGTCAGAGTCACCGTTATGGAACAGACCTCCAGAAGTCGAACATCCAACCGTTTGAGAATCTCAGGATTATCAAACTGGGCATTTGTTGCCCTCACTGCTGTTTCAAGGATTCCAGTTAGGTTATGCTGATACAAGGTTGTAGCTGGTCGTGCAAGCTCTGGCCTGGTGGTTATGAAACAAACAGTCACAGCATACTACTGAAGTATTCTGCAGCAGCAGTTCAGTAGTAACTGCAGCACATAGCAACACATTTTTCTGACAGACATTCAAAACCTCTCATATTACTCTTTCAGTCTTATTCGTGAAGAAAATCAATGAGCAAAATATTTGAGGAGAGTATAACAGAATATGTCTATTCATATGCAGCTACACTCCTGAACATCACCATGAGGAGTAACTTCATCCTCAATTTAATGTCAGTAATTTGAAGTTACCAGGATTCCTAGCTTAGCTATTGTGTAATCTGAGTTACATTCATATCTAAAATGAGGCAGATTACATCATTAACACACCAAACCAGTAATTCCATTTCAGTTTTGAGAAACCTTGTGATAGCTTGGGCTTCAAAATGCTGACACCACACAAATCCACCCCCTCTATATAACTTAAACTATTCAAAGTTGCAACATGCAACTCTTGCACTCTCTCTCTCCCTCAGGATATACTGAATGGCCTCTCACTACTTTTGCCTCTAATATAACACTGACTCCACAAACCAACCCTGTTCTGCTTAACATCAATTTTCACTTTAAAAAGCATGGTCACATACGAATCATCACTAAACAATTTAGATTTACAAACAAGTTAAATGAAGCTCTGGTATAGAGGGCAAACTTTGTAACAAAGGAAAGCTTTGGAAACAACATTTTTGATAGACTAAGTTTCATTAGTAGCATCAGCATGTAAAAGCAGTGAGCTTGCAAATACACTTTAAGATCTGAAACCAATAGTTGTAGGTGCACCTGAGCGCTTAAAAGAGAGGGTAGTGAGGCATCAATTAAATTTTTAAAATTGCATTAAGGGGTTTTGACACAACGTTTTGAACCAAACAACTCCAAAATACAGAGGCCTAATGCTCCCAGCAATGCTAACTAATGGCATCAAGGGCACCAGAAATTTTCTGCTTAAACTTGCTCTGACAGGAGCAAGAGAAATGCTAACATCCTTGAGGCTGTCTGTCACAGGGTCAGAATAAAGATAACTACATCAGTGCAACTTTTCAAGACATTGTGAAATAGTACTGTATATACCTCTTATCAAAAAGGAAGAACAAAGTTTGAGCCTTGGGGTCAAAGAAATTAATTGAAAATAGAATTTAATGGTTATTACTCAAAGGTTTAATTGAATAAGATACTAGAAGGGTCCTCTTCCAAAAGCAAACCATGCACATGCACATGTGTGCTGATCATGCACACTTGGAAGCATCAGAAATTCAACACAATTACTCTCCCAATATTCTTACTTGAGCAAGTCCATTAAATGCCTGATAAAGTCTCCTTGACCGAGTAGTAAGTAGCGCCTCATGGCCTGCATGTGTTCCAGTAAATTGTACTTCTTATTGAGAACATCCAGCAGATATTTGCTCGTCTCAAAATAAGCTGCATCAATTTTCTCTTGAAAGGCATTTTCCAGATCTGTGAACAAATCAGCAGCTTAAAAAAAAAAAAGATAGATTAAAATTACATTAGTTTTTCAAAACTGGCAAACAAGCTTTGGAGTTGAAACATGCAAAAACCAAAAACTATTTCTTCTGATCCACTATATTATACCTTTGCCATAGCCAAAGTGAAAGCAAGTCTAAAGCAGCCTGTACTTTAACAATATTACTTTTAATTAGTGCCCAGCTTGTACTTTCCAATAAGAGCTCATACTTTTACACTGAGTCATCACTTTTACACAAACAGTTGGGGTTTTCTAAGCTTGCTGAAGTACTGCAATTTACAAAATCAAATAATTTGAAGGAGATCTAAAAGCTCAAAGTTAGGGAAAAGCTTTGTTGGGGGAATCTAAATCAGAAGCCACTTCTAAGGCAAGGGACTGCGGGAATAAATCAAAGAATCAGAAGGTCAGAACATTCGACAGCAAAGAGTTCCCATATATAAGAGAGAATGAGAGAAAATGGAATATGCTTCTGTTACCTGGGGGACAGCCACCAACCTGATACTTTCTTTTCCACCTTTCACGCATGGCAATTTGGGAACAGAAAGCAGGACATCACCCTTTAGTAGGAAGCTTATTTCACTGTTTTCTACAACTATAAGGTTATTGAGAAAGGGATTGCAATAAAGCTGTCATGAGATAGCAAGAAATGTGGCCTCTTCAGGCAACGTGGAGCAATACTCCAAATAGTGGATTTCCAACTATCATAAGATTCAGACATTCCACCGTGTTAAAGGATTTACTCCCACTTCCAATGATTTTTAATTACACAGCTAGTTCTCTAAAGGTAAAAAACAAAGATCCAGGTACCAAATTAGTGTAGGACAGTGCACTGCCTGCTCCAGGATTAGTCTCAACTTGTACTGCAGAAAGGAAAAATTAAAACCAAGTTTTGTATTGTTCTGATGACATTCAGCCACAATTAATAAAATGCTTATAAACTGAAGAAATTAACAACAGTTCTAATAAAGAAGTCATTCTTTAATGAGGAAAGATTCACAATGTCTGGCTCAGTCACATTCCCTGAGGTTTCCAAGTTCTCATTTAGTAACCAGTGAAGCTCTCCATAAGACAAAAAAAGTGCAAGAATATGAGAGATGTCAAAGAGATGACACCTTTTACAATACTTGTAAAAATCCCTACGCTAGGGGAATAGCACACTGTCAAGTAACAAGCATCCAAGTTAGGGATGTGAGAATTAATACAGCCTGCAGTAAGGAATCCTCCAAGTCCCCTTTCCAGTAAGTGAGAGCAAACCAAGACAGACAGCTCACCAAGACCTCTGCTTACTCTGGAGAAGGCAGAGATCTGGTGTGATCGGACAAAGCAATTCTTGTATGCTCAGCTAAGGAAGCATGCAGCAGTGTTCCCACTGCTGAGAAAAAGAGAAAGACATCAGTTCATGCAAATGCATTTGTGTCACTGCCACAGGACAACAGGGCAGTGAGACTCTCCCATCAATTCTTTCATCTGCTTTTTCCTTGTCAGCAGATCCCATCCACTTTACTGTTCTCTTCAAAAGATGGGTCCAAGCATGGCTGCTTACATGCACAGGGGCACTAGCCATCTGATCTGCCACATGGCTTCACTGCTGGCTTTGGAGGAAGAAGGAAGAACTTCCAGAAGGGGAAAAAAACCCCAGAGTTTCATAGACAGAACACAGGAGGCCACAACATCCCAATGATCTTTTGCAGGTGTCTTTCCTCAAGAAGAGAGCCTAGCAGGCAAAACAAGACAGGGACAGATCCAATCCAAAAAGAGTTACAAGCTAACACCTTCAGCTACTAGACAGAAAGGTTAGGTCTAGGACTGGCTCAAGGAACAGGCAAAACCAACAGGCAGCAGGCAATTTGCTTGCCTATGCCAAACCTCCCATGTCACAGATGCTGCTCCTGCTTCCACTCAAGTAGGAGTGAGCATATGTAAGGTAGTACCTATGGCTGAAGACACATGGACCAGTCTCAACCTCTTACTGTCCCAAGCAGAAGAAAAAGCCTTTCTCCTCTCCTTAGTACTGCTCCCCTCGCCTTGCAGGAAGTGACCTGGCCACAGCCCTTCATTTCAGACTGGAAAATTCAATTTTACACAGGTACCTGTAACACACCACCTCTGTACACACACATCAACATAGGGAATGCAACATCCCTGCCTGACATGCAAAACTGATAAAAAGCTCGTTTGCATCAACAAACAAGAGGCCTAGGCACCAGTTTTGAAGACTGTACAAAATGGTATTAGGACACTGAAAAGCCAGAAATGGGTAAAAAAAAAGGATCATACTAGAAGCACTGACAGACAGGTCCATAAGTTGCTACTGAATGCAGTGTGTAGTCCATTCTCAAGTTCCTAAACTGTGGAGAGCTAGATGTGGGAGCTGGGATCGGGTCACTTTATCTGCCTCTTTTACTATCCCTCTTCCCCAAGTGCCACAATTCCACAATTCCCTGTCAGGCAAGATGACCAACTTCTACACAGTTTTTTATCTCTGACTTCCTGTTTTAATACACGTTCAGACTGTTTTCTACACCATGATTACTTCAGCATCAAAAGGAAATCAGGAAAACATGAGAGCTAAGGTTCCAAAGAATTAAAAAAATACAGCCAAACTCATGAAATGGTTAGATTTTAAGAGAGAAAAAGCATCCAGAACTCAGGCTGGCATCCTAGCTTTCCATATCTTATAATCAGTAATGATCTGAACGGATGCTCAGGATACTGTCAGATGGCACAGACAAGCAAGAAAGGAAGCATTTCCAACACTGCTGACACAGAACGTTCTTTCAGGATTAAATGAGTAAAGTGCCCTGAACACAAATGCAGTTTCATGCAGAATTAAAACAGTGCAATACCACGAGCTATTCAGGCTGCAGACCATGAGCTCAGCACACCATCAGCACACTGCACACAGTAACAACTATTTCTAAAACTACACTATTCTGGCTCAAACAGTTATTCTCAGCACTTAAGATAATGTACTTGCTTTGAAGTTCTCATCCTCTAAGTAATAGGAAACATATTTGTCCACATCTCCCATTCAACCAAGGAAAGAGAAACATGTGCAAATTTACAAAAAAAAAAATTGGAAAAGCATGGCCATAAATGCTGCATAAAGTGGTGAAAGTAGTGTCGCTAAAGAATGTTTTTTCCTTTTTCAGGAGTAGCTGGCAAGATGATTGTTCAAATGCATTTATAGTTATTCACTTAACCCTGTCCCCTCTCTGCACTTTAACTACATCTCTGACTAGGCAAGCACTGCACATGGTACAAAAATCACATTATGAGATGACATTCTTCCAGACATGAGTGGGATTTTATTATTAGAACATCTTTCATGGAGGTACTCATGCTAGAGGTCCATGCTGTAAAGACTTGATATAAAAATTAATCCAAGGTTAATGCAGAGGGGAAAAAGACAATCCCACAAAACCAAGCTTCAAAGTCACATGTAATAAAGTTCTATTTGAGTACAGGAATAACATAAAATACATGGTATAAGCTGTCAAAGTGCAAAGAAGCATGTCTTAGCAAACAAGAACTTGACTGAAAACCAAGTATTTACAACCGAGAAAATATCCTAGTGAGCCACACTTTAACAATTAAACTATCTTTGGTATGTTAAACAAGTTATCAAAAGAAGTTATAATAGCAAAATATCACTTTCATCAGAAGGCAGCAAGTTGTCCTTCCTCCTCGATGTAGCAGCATCCTACACATTCTTTGCACAGTTTACACATAAAATGTCCTTGGTTTAGATGTTTGCAGTTTTCTATCTTTCATCATAACAATGTTAATTTCATTGCAATGAATATGACACCAAAAAAACCCCTCAAATAGTATGTAAGTTCTCACTAATTAAAACTGGAATCTGTTCTACATAAAACAAAATAACCTGAAAGAATTCTGGTAAGTTAAATTTTGGCTTAATATTCAACAGCTGGCAACCCCAATTTTAAGTAATCTTCAAAAAGAATTTTACTAATCTTCCACATACTCTTATTTTCTTTGGACATATTGGTATAGTACATTTACAGGCAGGTTTCTGTCCTAGTTTTATTGGTCATTCTCTTATTTACAACTAATTGAGTATTTATTATTTTTCAATCACAGAATCAATTCAGTATTAAGGAATTGTATGATGGAGTATATTTGATGACAAGTTAAACATACTAACTCTTATTGCAGCTCTCCAGAGTACCCCTGCCCCCACCCCAGCTCTCTCAACAAGAGTCAGCTGAGGGCAGACTGGTTTCTGAATGGTTTCATCCAGAAATTCAGCACCTTAACAACTATCCAGCAAACGCATCGAATTAAGAAAATTATAGAACATGTACCATCATACATCTTTTGTAAACAGCAACTATCCATTAAAATATCTATATTTTAGGGCAGATGGGACTTTTGTACTTCTTTCCACCCCACTATTTAAACAGTCATTTTACAGTCTAAACCACGTAATGTACAGAGCTCAATTCAAAGGGAAGACACTGAGTAACATTAATACTCTACCATCTTTTGAAGACTCTGCAGATTTTGCCACAGCAATCACCTTTGTGGATGGAGTTTGATCATGACAAACTTGATGTAAGAAGTTTATGGATTTTCCTATTAAGAGGACCTGAACAAAAAAGCATTTTAAAAAAAAATTATTTGCATATAAGTTAAAAAAAGAAAAACTAAACAAAATAGCCATCCACAGCCACCAGGACAAGATATTTTCTTATCTTTCTGTGCTCTTAGGTTCACAGTCCCAGCCACAGCAATCCAGAATTTCAATGCTAATACAAAAAGATTTTAAACAATTTTAAACACAAACTTCTTTTCCTCCTCTTTGAGGTCTCCTTAAACAAAGTTTAAAAATTAGAGAATGGAAAGGAGAAACAGTCTTACAGTCTTCCTCAGCAAACATTTCTAAAATTCCTAAGATGAATATTTACTGTGAAATTTGGCTTCTGTTTTCCTAATGAAAATCTAAGCGGCAGCACAGAGCAAACAAATCAGATGATTAACTTTTGGATTCATACCTTTTTTGATTGCTCCATTGTAATAAAAGAAGGGATCATTGATTTCCTCAGAGTGTATTTGTCATGCCACAACCGATCTGTTTTAACTGTAGGATCTGAAGCTACAAAAAACTGAAGATTGAAAAAATATTAAAAACCAAAGATTAGTGTAAATTCTCCACCCAAGAGTTCAACTTCTGTATTCAGAAAACTGTACAACTATTTTGAGTTGGTTTTTTTCACTTGCATAGCTAACATGCAGGGTTGTCCTGGCAATGGATAATGTAAGTTGTATGTTGACCAATATGAACTCTGAAGGAAAAAGGTTAGAACAGCTCACATAGTTTAATCTAGTCGATATGTTACAAAACTTTGACTACCTCAGGTTAAAGTGTACCATCTGTAAAACATCCACTATGATATACAGAAGCATGGAGCATTTTTCCAACAATTATACAGTTGGGGTAGGAGAAGAACTTCAAAACAGAATATGCTTTTACTTTGCTGGTTCTATTTTTACCACTATTATTTCTCCTGTTCTAACAGATATAGAATTGCAGGGAAAACAAAACAAAACAAAAAACCCAAAAAATCTTACAATTGAACTGGTGATCAAATGCTACAGCCTCTCAACTCCATAAAACAGAATACTCTGATTCGTAAGAAACTAAAAGTACTTCCTTAGTTTTGTTAAAGTGACTTTTGGATGGATCCTGTCCTCATCCTGTCAAATAAGATATCCACTTTCTCGAGAAGAACTTTCTTCGTTGCCACCAAGAATGGCCAATTGTCTTTGTTCACAAACTGTGTCTACGGTATGAAAACTGTAGTTTTCAGTACAACATGTCCAACAGTGATCTCCAGTACTAAGAACACTCTTACATTACACATATAAATTTTTAAACAGAGTTGAAAACTAAACATAAGACCCGAAAACAAACACCTCACACGTCTGAGGAATAGCTGGGAACTACTACACTACTAGAAAAGGATTTTACACAAGTCTCCTAATGCTGACCTTAAAGATCAGCTGTGGCTGATTTGTACTAATTTAAATTTTGACCAAAAGAAGCACAGAAACAGCACATTTCACTCTCAAGTAAAATCGCTCTGATGTGTCTCAGAAGTGCTCAACTAATTTTAAAAAATTCTCCTCTAGGCTTCCCACAGATACCTCAAAGCAGAGATAAAATATTTACCACAGCACATACATTACCTCGTGGTATGTGTCCTCCAGCTCTCCATCATATATCCAGCGATAAAGGAAATTCAGTACAGGATGGGATACGAGGCCAAGAATGTGCTGAACCAGAGATCTCATGTAGGGATCTCCTGTTTTAGTATAGGCATGAACTGCTGAGGCTAGTTCACCACCTTTTCTCCCTGTAAGATCATAGGGAAGGGGAACAGAAATGTATGAAGGAAAACCATTCTAAATCAGCAGCCATTGATTTTAGCTAGTCATGTGTCACTCAGACCATGCTGAACAGCAATTCTAAAATGTAGCAAAAGCACATTTTTTTTAACGTTAACAGGGAATTCTCCTAGGTTTTAAGGCATGAATTATTAATCTCACTAAAGCATTAAGCAGAATTCTCTGTCTACTTTATGGTAGCTTAGGAGAATGCAAATTTCAAGGCATCGGATAACACGCAAAGGTTGATGTTATGCTTCTTTTCTTTCCCCACCGTCTCCACCAGAAAAGCATTAAAGAAGCCTTGCCTCCTGTACTTGATGCTCTCAAATGTTCTGTGTGCATACATGCACAAAAACACCTTTCCTGCTTCTTGGTTACAGTTCCCACCACTGCTCTGTTAGGCAATATCTCATGTTTCCTCGCAATTGAAAGGTAAGAGGCTGTCAAAAAACCCCTCCAAAAATAGAACAAATATTTATTTGCTCTGCTGTTACACTGCATAGCTTAAAGGTTCTTCGCAGCAGAGACTGTAGAATTCCAAGTTTTCATGGATGTCTTAAGAAGTAAAGCCCACTTTTTTTCAAATTTGTTACAATTCCAATAATCAAGCTAAAGCAGATGTTGTAGGTTTTTTTTCGGTTAAGATGCTCTTCCTAAAGAGCCACAACCTCACAAATCTGAAGTATCCTCAGGGAGAAGCATAGACTACAGGTCAGTTACTGGCCAAAGTTTTGGTCAACTCCAACATAACTCCTCAGCCCTTCCGTGTGGACTGCCAGTCACACGCTATTTGCAGATTTGCTTCATATTAATCTGCAGACAAGTTACAGATGATCTCTATATGCCATCATATATAGAGGAACTGCATAATACTCCTGCATATAAAGAGACTAAGCCAATCATTTCATAATGTATTAGTAGGAATCTTTAAGTGTGACAATCTCTGAAAGATGATTAAATTGAATAATTGAAAACAGCATGAAAAATGCATGCTTAAAATCGGAAGGATCTCTCGAGCACATTCTCATTTCAAGAAAGCAAGAAATACGGGTGTATCAAAACAGCACTGCAATTTGCCACATTTTGTTTAAACTAATAGAGAACAAATTTTCTGGATTAACTATTCCAATTTAAAAAAAAAAAACAAAACAACAAAAAACACAAACCCCAAACATGAAGTAATATTATTGATAGCCACCTCTGGCATGCACGGCAACTCAGTTACATAACTTCCCCAGAAATAGTAATGTTAAACAGACCTTGGCAGTGATCCACAAGTGCTGCAAGGGTCTTTAACCTTATTTTAGGATCATATGTCCAGACTAGAAGGCGGCGAAGCGTTAAACTGCTCTCAAGTCCCAAATTCACACCCTGATCATCTTCCAGTTGCAACTGAAATCAAAGACAGACATTTCAAGGAACAAAACTCGCAAAACTGAGGCAGAACTGACATTTCATAGTTTGTGTTCGACCATCAGGTTTTTATTAATACATTTGAAATACTCAGTGTTCAGTGTTCTCTCATTAAATCACTGGGCCAAAACCTGAGAGCCAATCTAGTGAAAATAAAGAATCAAGCACAGGTGAAAGAACAACAACAAACAGAAGTGTAATAAGGCAGACAAAGTAAAAGTGACAAGAAAATTAAAGAAAGCAAGGTAATAGATAGTCACAAAAGGAGAGAAGAGTAAAGGAAAAGAGAGCAGGGATCTTGAAAGACAGCAAATACTGGTCAGAGATGCTCAGAAAAGAGTAAAGAAAAACACCTGAAGGAAAGGTAGAGTGTAGGAGGTAGACTTATTACTGCACACCCAGCTTAGTTTAGTTCAACATGGGACAATTTCTGTTCCATGTCTTCCTCCAGAAGCCACCAGAACTCAAGATAAGCATATAGTCAGATTATAGAATCATTACCATCAGAAAAAAAAAATTAAAAGATACAATAAGAAAAATCTGTCAAAGTGACAATCTTCCAACACCACGGAAAATAAAAGCCAAATATTTGCATTGAGGTGCAAATGTACATCTCATACAAGTACAGATGGGATAAGCAAGACAAGAACACAACCTAAGAATATAGAAGCAAGTTCCTAGAGCAGTCCAAGCAGACTAATTCTTAGAAAAGATGCTGTTTCCTGTATATGAAAACACATCCGCTTTATGCTTTCATACTTAGCACCTTTTTTTTGTTCAAATACAACACACCAGTTAAACTTAAGACCAGCGTTATCCACATTAAGCTCAGCCTTAAAGCCAGTTAAATACATTAGTTTCTGGATGTTCTTGGGTCCACAGGTGGATTTTTTTCTTTGGAAATTGGCAACGATAAGAGAGACACATGAACAAAATCCATCCTCTGACTTTAGGTAAGAGATGGTACATCTTCATCATGGAACTACACTTTTAAATGGGCTGACAATGTGCAAACAGTCTGCAAGGAAAAAACCTGAAAAGCTTATGGAACAGTACACAGTACACTCAGAAATACTGTTTCAGGGGCAGAAACACATTCAGGGAAAGCTGTGAGGACATCATAAAAAGTTATATAGAGAAAGACGGTACAGAACCCAGTACAGATCCCTGCCAGTGTAGAACAAGATTCTTGTTCTGTGCCTAAACTGCAGACTGGAACTGCAGCTAATAACTCCTAAGCTGGCAGACTGTATGATCTCCTGAATCTAAGAATGCAGCACACACTTAATTTCAAGTCACAATTTTCTATATGTTTTCAACTGAAATGTACAGGCTATTATTTTCCACCATCGTGCAGTGTGACCTTCCCAGCCTTCAAGTCACAAAAGAATCTCTCCTCTACTGCTGGACCTTTTTCCTTTTCCTTTCCTTTCTTTTACAGACTTTGGAGAGGAATGTTGCCAGGGGCTTCTTGAAAACCCAAACACAACATGACCCTGGGAGCTCCTTCAGTTAGGTGCTTAGGGACCTAGATTCCCCAGAAACTCCAGCATGCTACTGCAGCAAAACTATACATTACAGACACTGTACTGACTGTTCCCTTTGAGAACGCACTTAATCAGTGGGCTCAATACATTCAGGAACTCTAACACTGGAGTTGAATCTGCCAAAGAACATGAAGAGCCAAACAAGAACAGCAGTAAAAGTAAGACTGGGAAAAACGTGTGTCCAAACTACTGGGTGGTGCTGGGAAAGCAGTGACAGGAAAAATGGAAAATGCTGAGGTACTTAATGCCTTTCATGCCCTGTTATTTTGGTAGTACTTGCTCTTGGGGACACCAGATATCACCTGAGATCAGAAGGGAAGTCTGGAACAAGGGTGACTGAGTAAAGAAGGATCAAGTTAGAGAACAGTGCAAAAAGTGGATATGCGTAAGTCTATGGGACCTAACGGGATGCACCCACAACTGCTGGGGAGAGAGCTGGCCAATGTCACTGTTAAGGCCACTCTCAATTATCTCTGCAACACAGTAATTACAGGAGGTTTCTGATGACTGGGAGAAAGCAAATTCACTGCTCTCTTCAAGAAGGAGCCATAAAACTACACACTGGTGAGACTCGCTTCATTCCCCAGGATGCTGACAGAGCAACTAATCCTGGAAACCATTTCAAAGCACATGGAGAACAAAAAGCTTTCTCAGGAAGAAAAGCTCAGCGAAAGGAGAAGGAAGTAGGACCATTTGTGGTAATGGAGTTTGTCTTCCCAAGCAAGTGTTAAGTGTCCTGATGCTCTGCTTGCCAGGAAGCGGCTGGACATCTGCCTGCTGATGGGAAGTAGTGAATGAATTCCTTACTTTGCTTTCCTTGCACACACAGCTTTTGCTTTCCCTTCTAAACTGTCACTAACTTGATTGACTTGTCTTTTTGTCTTCCTTCTAATTTTCTCCCCATTCCTGAACAGGCAGGGGTGAGTGAGAGGCTGGGTGGGTGCTTGGCTGCTGGCCAGGGTCAACCCACCACAAAGGCAAACACAGTTTGAAAATAAGTGATCCCAGAACTTAACTTTCCTCCTTACAGGCTTCCACTCCCCCCATACTCATCTCTTCTTTTAAAAGGTTCAGTGGGGGAGGAAAGGTAGAAAAAGCTGCATTTCAAAGAATTCGTAAATATTTTCATGGCCAAGAAGTTTTAAAGGTTAGAATAAATGAAAGGTCCAGCAAACCAGGAGAGCAAGTGTGTTTTAGACAGAGCAGGAAATAATTACAAAAAGAGGAATTGGATGGCAGCCAGGAACAAGAAAGTATGTATGGCAGGCATTCCAAAAGTTAGGAACACTGAAGAACTGCAAGTGAGTCAACAGGAACAGATGCCTTAAAAACATTTACGAAGCCTATGACTTAAACCATACAGATTTTTAGAAGCTAGAATTTTAAAAGCCTGTTTGATTTAACTTTAGATCAATTCTCAGAATAAATTTTTCTCCATTACAAGTAATGAACTCCTTGAAAGCCCTACATTAAAAAAAAAGGTAAGTAGAAGAAAAAAAAGTGTATTTTTATTTTAAAGCTAGCATCTAGGTGAACATACTATAAACATTTGGTGACAAACTGCAAGATTATCAGTACTCATTTGGTCTATATGTTACAGAAAAGCAGTAAAACACTGAAACATCTGCAAAACAGATGTTTTTACTCTTATAAAATAACTGAAGGGACAAGAAAAATGCACAGACTGCCCCAGACAGAAGAAAAAGTTGGAATTGTTATTACTAGCTGCTGAACCATGCACTGATTCCCCCCCCAAAGATGCGTCACTGTTTGGGATTTGAATGATAAAGATATTATGCAAGATGAAACTCTAAAAAAGGATGCAACCCAGGGACAGAGGCTTAGAAATACACATCATATTCCATGCTTATGTGACACATCGAATACCAGTGAATTTCTAAGAGAAAAATATTCAAGGGTACACACATCCAAATAGTAAGGAATGTACAAGTTAGAGAATTGTGTCCACTGTCAACAGAAACTGCTGTACACCCTTCATATTCTAATGGAAATACAGGTATATCTTTTAGGAGGTATTTAGATAATGTAAAGCGAAACAGGAAAGTCGAATAAGAACCACTTAACTTACCTGAGAATGTAAAACAGACAGAAGTCGGTAGTATTCCTTAAGTTCCTGATGTAAGGCTGCACAAAAACTCTGTAAGAGGAAGAGGAGGGGAAAAAAAAAGAAAGAAAAACGAATGAGAAAAATAGTTAGGAAAACTCTTTCTGGTTTAATCTAGAATAGTTTTAATTCTATCACAATTCCAAGGTAGTCAGGAATTTCCTGAAGGGAATCAAGCTACCAGTTGCAGCATAAAAACCAACTGTTCAAAAACTGTCCAAAGAGTAAATGTTGCCCTAAGAGATGCACATATCTTTTCCAGAAATACATATAAATTGTCAAGTTCTTGCTGTCTTAACTCTGTGAAGAGATTAAATTATGACAAGTGTAACTCTTCAAATAGATCATCTCAATAACAGCATTAATAATTAGCATAGGGATGTGCAAATTATAACATGATCCAGTTGAAGTTCTTTTTTAATAACCCTCTAAAATACAGTAGGTAGTAAAGTAAGAGCTTCAATTTCAGGAAGACCTAACAGAACACAGAAATTAGGCAACCATCATTATATTTAGAGTACAGACCATGACACGAATAAAAAAACATAATGCTCAGAAAAATACTTCCAATAAGTGCTGCTGGATCAGATAAGTTTTTGTCCTTTTATCAATTCGCAGTTGTGTATGATTCTTCACTTGACACAGAAAAAATGCATAACACAAAGTGTATTTTCAGGTCTGAATAAAGCAAAGCTTCTTTGTAAAACAATTCTAGGCACAACTACTTGGGTTTGTTTAAAAATAAATAAATGTAGATTTAAAAAAAAAAATCTGGAAAGATGACTTGTTTAGCAATAAAGAGTTTTCCATAGTTTGGGGTACTGGGGTTTTCCTTTGTTTTCGTAATGGTCTTAACCTAACCTACAGACTAAAAAAATTCCTGTAATACATTTTCCAAAACAGAATTAAAAATATGGCTCATTAATTTTGGACTAAGTTGAAAACTTTGGACTTCAAAACCCCCAAAAGCGTGCTTAACGTTTTTAATAGGTTTGGTTTCTTGGAAGCATATTCTGTGTCCACACACACATTCGAGACTGATTGCTACGCAATTCTCAGCTAACAACTTTGATATCTATTTAAATGTTTTTGTGGTTTGTTTTCTGTTTTTTACTGGGAAATTTCCCAAGACTTTCCCTTCAGCATCTTTTAAACTCACAGTCAAAATAATTTGGAAAAAATAAGGAAAACTTCACTGAAAGGACCTTAGAGCTTGAGGAAAAATATTTATTCACTAGAGTATTTAAAAAGGAGGATCATTTCTACAAGCACAAGGAGAAAATAAATCTTCTTTCTTGCTAAGCAGCTAAGCCTAGAAAAAAAAAGTCATTAATCTTGCCATTGTATCCTTTATAAGGAAAGGAGGTTCCTTTCTTCAACTCAACATCATAAATTACAAAGAAATTTGACATTCATTCTATTCCAAAGGATACTGAAGGGCAAAGAGAAATCCCCTTATGTGTAATTCCACTTTTCATTTCTTCTCACTTGCTTCTTCAGTACATTTTTGAACCCTTTATTAAAGTAGCACTTGCCAAGATAGAGGGCAGAGCAGAGCCTCCATGAAAACACTCAAAGGCACTACACATCTGCTCAAAACAGAAGGACAGTAAACACTGACTTCAGTAATTCAGGAGCCAAAAGGATTTAGGATCTACTGGCCACCAATTTTACAGAGAAGCTTTAAAAGTTAAAATTTACATCCCGTGCCAATTCCGGCGTCACAGACTACAGGTTTTTGTTTCCCAAACTGTTACAGAAAAACTGGACATTATCCTAGAATTCTAATTTGGTCTGCAGCAAAAGAATTCAGGAAGGAAACAGAATGCTTGTTTATAAGAAAAAAAATAAAATGCCCACTACTTCAATTGGATCTAAATGGGCAAAATGTCAAAATACAAGACAAGTTGTTGTCGATTATTCTTTCTGCTTTCTGAGGACAAAGCAGAACTTGCATACTAATCAGGAAAGGTAGAAAAATATAAAGTGTAATATACTGTTCTATCTCTACTCCTAATAATTGTCAGTATCTGGCATTTTGTGGAATAAAAACAGCCACCAGAATCATGACAAAAGAGGTGACAGACATCTTCTCCTACATGTGATTTAAATAAGCATCCTTTTAAAACATTGGCAAAGATGCTTTATAATACAATATATATTCTTGTGCTAAGTTCCCTAATGCACAGTGTGCAGCACCTGAAATTCTCAGCTATAACAACTATGAATATACTCTTTGTGCCCAGATACTGATAGCAGGAGCAGAATATGTTTTCATTTGTATGCTTATGTCCTAGAAACATATAAAAGTGCTTGCCTCAAGTAAAATTAACAGCAACAGAGCTATGCAGATTCAGCTAACTAACTGCACAGCCTTCTACACAGGATCTGAAACCTGCATATGGAAGATGGGATACTCCACATTTAAATTCACTGAAGAATTACAGTTCTCCCCTTGCTGTAAACTTGGAGATTAAAGCCAGAGACAGTAAAAATACGCATAAGCCAGAAGCTACTAGATAAAGAATAAGAAACTTCACCCAGATATAAGGGGGAGAGCCTAAAGAAAATGCATATACAGTGGCACTACCATATAAAACATGGAAATCAGAATTGGATCACTAGAGAAATAATTACTTATATGTAACTAAAACAGTTACTTAGAATAAGAGACAGAAGGGAACAGAATAAAACATTAGAAAAGCAGGAAGCACTACAGTGTCTCTACTGACCTCTTAAGAAAAATTAGACTGAAGGGAGAAGCACTTCAATTTCTTGGCAGATTAGGTAGGATGTTATGGCTAGAGGCAAGGATAACATTTCTGTCGACTCAGAAGGGATAATATCCAGTTTTACAGAGGGAGCAAGTGAGAGGAAACGGGAATGCTTTAGCAGTAAATGTGGTTTTGGGTATTACAGCAGCAGTGAAGTTACTGTAGACTATAAATCATGATGATGAAACCTATGAAAACAAAAATTAATATTCTTTTGATGCTGTATTGCAAAGAACGGGCAGAAGATAATGGGGTATTTCCATTTTATGTAAGTTAGTGCAGTCCTAACACATGAACATCAACAATAGCTGACAAGAATGTCTCCTGCATAGGTCACTAACAACTGAATTAGTGATTAATCAGCTCAGGGATGCCATCACCCCATTTAAGCAATGTTTTTGTTTCTAAATATGCATGATAATTTTATTTTTTTTTAAAAAGAAGATTAAGAAAGAATCTATGCATGAGACTTTCTGGCTACAAATGACAGGGGCAAATCCTTAGGACCAGCAAGAGCAAATGCCTTTTCCTTGCCTTCAGTCTAAGGCCCATATCAAAAGCAGTAGTTCATAAAGGAAGTAAATGATGAATGAACCAAGCTCCAAAGCTTATGCAATTCTGGTACTGCATTTACTCAGTAGTTTCTTAGGGAAACAAGACCAATGTGTTATAGCTATATTAGTTTTTAGCTGACCCACCTGTCCCACAAGTCCAAATGCACGATCCAAACTCCTCTGGTCTGTATATTTTCTTATTTTATTATGTAGCCATCCCAGCTCTGCAAGTCTACTTGTAGTATCTCTGAGAGATTTGGACAAGCTCACCTATAAGGGTAACAGAAACAATAACTTGCAGTTAAGTCAAATCAACCATGCCTATACTGGTTTCTTCACCAAAGTCCTTCTTTCTCATAAAAGAAGCCAGTTCAAGAAACAAAACTTTTACATTCTACAGCAGAGACAGTGTCCAAAAAAAGTAGGCAATCATGTAATCAACATTAAATTTTTACACACATGCACTGAAAAGACAGCAGCAACGAACTACTGGCCACTTTGAGACCTTTTCCTTTTGGAAATCTTATTAGTATTTGGAAAACTTGTAAGTATTCATCCACTCTTTTTACATTAGGCAATTATGGCAGTAACAAAAAGGTTTTCAGAAGAAAGGAAGAAATCTGTAATTTCATGTTGTAGACTTGATCTTATTCTGATAACCAACAAGACTGAAGATATTAGAGTTCCAGGAGAGGAGTCAATCATTGAAACTAATGGAGAAACATTGAGAAAATAATTAGTTACTGCTACACATGAAACAAACCTTTAATAGAAAACAAACCACCAGCTAGTGGGCCAGACTAGGTATCCGGAACACAAGCTTACAGAATCCAACTTCCAAGTTTAAGTTAGATCCATCAGTAACAGCTTTTACAAGCTATTTAATCTCGTGTCCCTCTGAGTTCCTCTAGTCTGTTCCTGTATTTTTTCAAGTATCTCACTCACTCTGCAAGCCTGCCTTAGTCCCAACACCCTACTGTTATTTCCATCTGAATCAGCACATTTCTTCCTTTAAATGACCACCATTTCTACTTAATTTTTTTTCTACCACATCTTATATTACCCAACAACACAAACATCAAGTTTTCAAAATTTCATTGAATAAAAGACCACAAACAGTCAGACTGACAAAATAGGCCAAGAGGCAGAAGTTGACTTTTGTCCATAGCCACTGGGCCTACCCAACCTCTACAGACCATTTCAACTGGGAGAGCCAGCTGGAACAGTTCAAACCAAAGCAATGAAGTGCTTAACAAGCTAAGAAGATTGCCAAAAAATTAGAAATCAATCGTATTCATTAAACCTTTTAGTTAGCAGTACAGGCATTCTCCAAGAGAACAACCAGTGTCAGAGTGTGTTAGCCACACCACTGTGGGTTTGCACCAGACAGTAGTATTTGGTTGTAAGACCAGAGTTCAGTCCCCAGCCCTCTTGTTTAGCCACACAAGCACAGCTTTAACTTCTTGAACAACTTCTGTGGGGTAAATTCCAGCCCAAACAAGCCTAATTGGACACAGTCAGAAACTGTCCATAGCTAAAATCAAAGAGATGGCATAAGAACTATTTAAAATTCTGCAACTACAGAGTACTTGGCAAGCATTGAGCACAACACACGTCCACCAGAATTAAAAGAGGAACAAGAAAAATTGGCTTAATGTTATTACATTTGTATCTCCTAGATCAAATCAGAAACTGCTAGCTCATCCAGTGATGAATGTCACCATCAGATCTAATATTAACACTGACATTAGAAAACATTCAGGCAAGAATAACAGCTTGGAAAGTATGTTTCTTTCTAGAAAAAACAGACTGTGAACAATGACACTTTGTTTGTAAGGTTGAGGGAGAACTACACGCTTTGACTACTATTTTGCCTGACGTGCAGCCAGCACAACTGGAGGAGGTATCACCTTGGTCCTCCTTGTTTGTCAGAAAGAGTTCCAGCTCTAGTTCAGCTCTATCCAGTCAAATAATTTCATATTCGCTGGGTCCAGTAGCTCAGTAAAAGTGCCAACAAGGAAGGATAGAAAACAACTGACTTCACAAAAATAACTGAAGACAAAGTTCTCAGGCAAAAGCATTAATCAGGTGGTTTGTGGTCAGTAATTAACTCCCTGTATTAACAGAATTATGAATTCAAACTACAACAGCTTTCTCTCTCAAACTAGCCTATTTGATATGAAAACTAAACAGAACACCAGTGAAACCTATAGTGCCAACTATGCAATCATTGATTAATTTCTTCAACATTCCTCTAGAAAAACCTATTATGCTACCTTTTCTTTGCCATATATAATCTTAATTATATAGAGAACATAATTAACTCAGTGCAGGTGTTGAGGAATTACAAACTTTGCAGCTTGTACAGGTAAAAAAGATGTGTTTATTAAGAATCTGCTTATAAACAAGATTTAACTGATTTAACAAGAGGTAAGATGTTCATTTACCCTCCACTAAGCAGCCCCAAATGTCATTGTAAAGGAATGGGAAAGAATCAGACATTTCACTTTTTGCTATTATGGAGGAATAACGGAAATTAGCTCTGTTATCACCAACATTAAGACCTGTCTACTGTGCTCTTTGCACATGAAACGGCCCAAAAATATAGTAGAAAGTTCTTACACAAGTAAAAATCAGAAGCGCTATCTTTCCATTTGAACATGAAAGCCAATTAGCAAGCAGAAAGGGAACTCTGAGGCAGGATTGTCTGAAATCTGAATGAGAAGATGCTAAGGAAATCAGTGCCATACTTTTGCCCTTTGCTCTGGCTGATCCAGTCTCACCCTTGGGGTGTTTTTGCAGATATGCTTATGATCTCACCACCTTAAAGCAAGATCTTCTCTCTCTCAGGCATTTCTGCTGTTCTTTTGTCCCCTATTTGACACCTCCATCCAAATTCACATCAGCGCTTTCTTTTGTTCTAACACCAGTCCCTTCTTGTGTAATCTGCATGAACCCTTCTAGATGATCACTTCTACATTGTATTCAAGACCATGACATCACGTGACTTCCATCCATTCCACATCTCAGGCTGTTAAATTTAATCCAATAATAACGTAGTCAAACGTCTGTATCTGCTTTATATTTTACACACTGGAGAGGGGAAATGATTACAAAAATCCTCAGATTAAGCATAACATAAGAGTCTTTCTACTCGATTAATAGTTGGGAGTCTAGTACTGTTTTATGAAAGGCTACAGATTCTTTCTGGAATCTAATCTACCCAAACAATTTTAAACTACTTCTACTGAAACTACTTTTTTGGAATTAAAAAAAAAAAAACAAACAAAAAACAAACCAACAACCACCACCAAAAAAAACCCCCCAAAAAACACAAAGCAAACACAAAACCCCAAAAAACCCAACCCAACCAACCAAAAAACTGGGGGAGGGAATAAAGATTTCTAATAATATTTTAGCTTTTTTACGTGTTTTTCATGGTTGTGTTTCCCCTACACACATCTCACTGCGCACATATGAAATACAAGTCACCATACAGTACCTTTCCTTCTACTTTATAGCAATTTTCAGAATTGCACATTTTGATGTTTTTGCCATCTATTCCCTGGAAGACATATAAAACATCTCTTACGAGATTTGCTTCAGTTATTTCAACAGAGCCTAGAAAGAAAAGGAAAAAAAAACAAAAACAAAAACAAAACAGTATTTAGATTTGTTGAGACAATTAGTTTCGATTACAACTTCAGAAAGCTATTTAGAAGCATAACCAAAATAAAAAAGATTTATGAAGCCTGTGTTTATAACCTGTAAAGCAATGTTTTAGGTACTCTTAACAATCAGATGGGAAAGCCAAAGATCCCCTTTGCCTGCCTCTAATGGTACCTGTGATGCTCCCAGAGCAGTCAGCTTATACGACACAGGGCATGTTATATTTTAAGCAACACAGTCACTCAGTCCTTAAACCTTTATCTTTTCTGATCCAACCACCAGTGCAATTGCTGAGGCAATCATCATAATAACTTTATCTTTTTTCGAACAAACAGCTCAAGTTATTAAGTAGGGCTTCCAGAATAATCTCTTTATATTCACCTAGGAAAACAACAGCTAATCCAGAAGAAAGAGATGCTTGTTTAATACTGGGTTTCAATCATATATGCCAGTGCTTGGCGACCAAAACCAGACTGCCAGCTGCATAACAGCTATGGAGCTGGCAAACAGTAAAGTGTAAATACTGTTTCTGAAGATAGACATACATTTGGTTTAGTAAAGCATTTGTTACTGTAGCATACAGCTTGCTTCTGGTTATTATCGCTAGTTAGAGGTCAGACACATGAGTACAACTCTGTTCTACAAGCTGCTGCTTTGTACACTGCTACTCAAAGATGTCTGGCAGACAGGCTGTATTTCAGCTTCTAAATATCCACCACTTATTTGGTCAGGAGTTATTTAAAAAAAGAAATAAACCCACAAACAAAAAACTGCATCTCTTATCTTTCCTTGCCAGAGAGTAACAGCACTCTGGACAACAGTATCTGCCATTAGCCCTCTTATTCAGAAAAGTCTCCCACTTTTACAGTAAAACTAGAGTGGGTTGAAACTTAGAATTGTCACAGAGATCACCTGTTAACCAGTTTCTCCTTAGTTATGCTTGTGTAAATTCAGAATAGATCCTCTAGGCACTAGCTTCAAGTTTACAACCACTTAATCAAAGAAACAAATTAGCAATATTAGGAATTTAGGAAGAAATTCTTTACTGTGAGGGTGGTGAGGTACTGGAACAGGTTGCCCAGAGAAGTTGTGGATGCCCCATTCCTGGAAGCATTCAAGGCCCCGTTAGATGGGGTTCTGAGCAACCTGGTCTAGTGGAAGGCGCCCCTGCCTGCAGCAGGGGGGTTGGAACAAGATAATCTCTGAAGTCCAGTCCAACTCAAACCATTCTGTGATTCTATATTTATCTCTTTCTTATTTTATTGAAAATATTTTTTATCACTTGCTCTAAATACAACCACTGCAAACTGTGCTAATTCAAAGAAGAGCTTTAAGATCTCTATATTCCAGTGCACATTTCCAAGTTTTAAAAGACACATAATCACAAATGGATAAGTCTATTTCAACAAATTCTGTTCACTGAGCTCTCTGACTCTAAAAACATCTTCTGATCATCAAAAGAATGATCATTGCTCACAAGTCAATCATTTGACTGACAAACACTGGAATAAAATCAGTCTTTTAAGAGGACCAGGACACATCACCAAGCCAACCACTGCAACAAGGAATTAACAATCAGCCAGAGAGATTGTGGCCAAATATATTAGTCTTGCATATTTCCTTCTATCCTTCTATTAAACACATTCTAGAAAAACACTCCTCAAAAAAATCAACATGGTATGAAATGATTCCAAAATAATTTTAAAAAAATTTTCTTCAACAAGTACATCTTTGCTCACCACTTGTATCCCCTTCTCGCCTAGACCTTGGCACACCACGAGACACAGCATTTGAAAAGCCTTTTGAGGTAGTGCTTTGTAAAGAAGGCTGGCTTGCAGTTAAAGTCCATGCGAGGCGTGATCCCAATTGCTGACGGAGGCAGTCTCCAACACCTGGAGCTTGATAGGATTGTCTAAAAAGGATAAAAGGAAGAAACACCTTTAAAAACTTTAATTCCATATCCATTACATGGTATGGAGTAGTGCAAATTTTGAAAAATCGCCTGAGTTTGAGTTTGGTTTTCATGGACGTTTTGTTTGGTTTTTTTCTTTTTTAATAAAGGGACCTTAAAAAAAGAGTACAGAACATACAAGCAACTTATTGCTTCCTATAAGCCTACACTTAAAAAAAAAATAAACCAAGAAAAGGGAGGTACAAATTTGACAAATATGATTTCATATCAAAAACTGACTTTGACGAAAAGTGTAAATATACTGAAATGGATTAAAACTGAAGGTACTGTAAGAATAAAACAACAGTCATAATAAAAATAATAAATACTTAAGTTTGTTATTACCTGAAACCGTCGTTACATGTGAAAGAACTAAAGGAAAACAGAGAAAGAGGAGAAAGTTGACACTCCCGCTACTTTACTCTTTCAGATAGTTTGTATCAAGTGCCTGAAGATGAGATAAAGGAGGGAGTATCTAGACAAGCTCTGATTTCCCTTCCTTTCAAACTTGCCTATTTTTCTTACAAAAAAATCTTAATCATGAAAAAATGTTAAGACTGTAAGTTAGCTTTCTGAGTATTTCTGCATCATAAGGAAAAATAAAGTTGCAAAATATTTGCAAGGGATTTTTGGTGCTGACCATTCCTCCCCCAACTGAATGCAAACATTTTGAAATACATCTATCTTTCAAAAAAACTCAACACTAATTTCACAAGACTGTGAAAGCAGTTGAATGGAGAGACAGAATATGATCACAAAATAAATGTGCATGCAAAAAAGTTGAGGAATGTCTTTTCTCTCTCAACCACATCATTAACTCAGGGGATGGTCAACAAGAACACAGCCTACAAGACAGAGCAACTCAGAATTACAGAATCAATGAGATTGGAAAAGACCTCTAAGATCATCAAGTCCAACCTATAACCATAGGTTATGTCAACTAGACCTTGACACTAAGTGCCATGTCCAGTCTTCAATATCTCCAGGTATGGTGACTCCACCACCTCCCCAGGCAGCCCATTCCAATATCTTATCACCTTTCATGTGAAGATGTTCTTCCTAATGACCAACCTAAACCTCCCCTGGCAGAGCATTAAGACCATGTCCTCTCATCCTGTCATTAGTCACCTGCGAAAAGAGGCTGACCCCCACCTGGCTACAATCTCCTTTCAGGGAGTTGTAGAGAGTCTCCCTTGAGCCTCCTCTTCGCCAGACTAAACAACCTCAGCTCCCTCAGCCATTCCTTATAAGACTTGTGCTTCAGATCCTTCACCATCTTCATGGCCCTTCTCTGGACACACTCCAGCTTCTCAATGTCCTTCCTGAATTAAGGGGCCCAGAACTGGACACAGTACTCAGGATGTGGCCTCACCAGTGCTGAGTACAGGGGAAGGGTCACTGCCCTGGTCCTGCTGGCCACGCTGTTCCTGATACTACTGATACAGGCCAGGGTACCACTGGCCTTCTTGGCCACTCTGCTGGCTCATGTTCCACCACTGTTGACCAGCATGTCCAAGTCCTTTTCCACTGGGCCACTTTCCAGCTACTCTTCCCCGACCCTGTAGCGCTGCAGGGGGTTGTTGTGGCCAAACTGCAGGACTCGGCGCTTGGTCTTGTTTAATCTCATACTGTTGGTCTCAGCCTGTTGATCCAGCCTGTCCAGGTTTCCCTGCAGAGCCTTCCTGCGCTCCAGCAGATCAACACTGCCACCCAACTTGGTGTAGTCCATGAATTTGCTAATGGTAGCTTCAACATCCTAATTCAGATGATCAATGAAGATATAATACAGGACTGGGCCCAACGCTGATCCCTGGAGGACACCACTACTGACTGGCCACCAGCTGGATGCAGCCCCGTTCACCAGCACTCTCTGGGCCCGGCCTTCCAGCCAGTTCCTGACCCAGCACAGAGTGCCCCTGTCCAAGCCATGGGCTGCAGCTTTTCCAGCAGTGTGCTGTGGGAGACAATGTCAAAGGCTTTGCTGAAGTCCAGGTAGATTAAATCCACAGCCTTCCCCTCATCCACCAGGCGGGTCACCTGGTCATGAAAGGAGATTGGGTTGGTCTGGCAGGACCTGCCCTTCCTAAACCCATGCTGGCTGGGTCTGATCCCTTGGTCATCCTGTATCTGCCATGTGATGACACTCAAGATGATCTGCTCTATAACATTGCTGGGCACTGAGCTCAGGCTGACAGGCCTGTAGTTCCCCAAATCCTCCTTTAGGCCCTTCTGTGGATAGGTGTCACACCGGCCAACCTCCAGTCACCCAGGACCTCCCCAATTAGCCATGATAAATGGTGAGCCGCTTAGTGAGCTCTCCCACCAGCTCTGTCATCACCCTAGGATGGGTCCCACAGACTTGTGAGCATTTATGTGGCTCAGCAGATCATGAACTGCTTCCTTCTGGATTACAGGGGGTCCATTCTGCTCTCTGTCTACCAGCTCAGGAGACCGGCTGCCCTAAGGATAACTGGTCTTACTGGCAAAGACTGAGCTCTGCTGTTCTTAGCATTTGTAACATGTCAAATAGAGTACAACCCTGAATTTAGGCTGTTCAGAAGAATGTATTCTAGAAAAAAGGAAAACAGGTATAAGGAGAAGTTCAGGATGAATGAAGCTCACTGAAAGATCTAATCTGGGTTGTTCAGATCACAGAATACAAGACTACAGATCGCAGTGAAATTGCTGTAAAATGGAACAGTCTGAACAGGTCAGACGAAGAACGTGCTAGAAACAGGGTAGATTCTGCTGATATTTTTAAGCAAGCAAATACATAAAATAATGTCATTGACATTACTTTCTATAATGTGTCAGGATTATACAACAGTTGAGGTTGGAAAGGACCTCTGGAAATCACATCCTCCAAGTCTCTTGGCTCAAAGCAGAATAAACTAGAGTAGGTTACCTAGTGCCTTGTCCAAGATATATTTTTAATATATTTAAGCAAGGAGTCTACACAACCTCTTCGGGCAACCCATTTCAGTGTTTCACAATATCCCCACTGTCCTCAAACACACACCCCACCTTACTGCAAAAGTTCTTTGCCCTTTTTTTTATCTGACTATGATTCACAGACTTACAAATTTTGCCAGTTACCTCTTGTTCTTTTTCCTGGGCACTACCTCTGCAATACTGTGATACGAACTATCCTACATTGTTTTTGTGATCCCAATGAGATCACAGCCTACTACTGCTCACACCTCAAGTCCTCCTCAGTGTCCCACACTGCATGTGTCAGTGTGTAAGCACTTCAGCAAAGCTGTGCTGATGTTCCAGAAAAAGGAGAATTTTTCATATAAGGCTTCCTCTCCACATTCCTCATTTCTGTGCACACAGTTGGATGGACTCCCTTCTGCCCTGCTCTGTTGGTTTCAAGCTCTCTCTTGCCCACATCACCCAGCATCTTTTGCTTGCTAACCTGGTCAGTCATTCCTCACTCAGTTGTGGGGCACAGTCCTTGTTGCTCCTAGTTTAAAGGCATCCTCTACTCATGTATCCAAAATACACAATATAAACCTAGTACTGACAAAGTCAAATAAGTATTTGTATTCTAGACCCTACAAATAACCATAAAATGCAGTTCTGTCAGCACCAGTTATTATTTCCATACTATGAATTCAATAGCATGTCAAATACAGTTTTTTTAGCAGAGTGTATCTTCAACGCAGAAGGCGGCTTTGGTTCTTTCTGAAAATGCATCTACTGAGATTTTGTTTGTTTCACAAATCTTGGGAGTGGGAAGGAAAATTAAGAGACAAGAAGATAGTGGTTAAGAACGGATACATTTGGGCAACCATTTATGGCTTCATATGGTCCTATGCCAGCACCTGATATTCAGAACTGTTCAGCTAAGGAACTCAGTTTCTCTGCACCTACAGTGGACTTTCCAATGGCATAAAAATGGGGAGAGTGGAAGAAAGAAAAAAAAAAAGGGGGAGGAAAAAAAAAGAAGCAGATCATTTCAATTCTTCTCCAAACTTATCTGTAAGGTAACATTTACCCTGGAACAAGTGATTGTGGAGTTGGTGTTGGCCCATTTAGGGCATACAGGCTGATGCTGCTGATCCCACTGCTCCCCATGCTGCAGGAACTCTGGGCAGACTGAGTACTGCGGTCTTGGTAATTCAATGGAAGGGTCTGAGGCCTGGCATAGTAATAAGGGGTTGAGTGAGCATCCCGTGGCAACGCTTGAGCAAAAAGCGTGGCATAACTTGACACCTGAAAAGAAAAAAATTTGAAAAGGGAGGAATAATAATTAAAAAAAAAATTCAAAAAAAAAAAGATGTGGGAGCTGCTTCAAGTCACATCTCTAGTTAACAAGACTGCAATACCTAGAACACAGGAAATATCTGAAGATCACATTTATGCAAAGAAAAATTTGCTGATGCAATTATAATGACAAAAAAGTCCCTTATGGTGAGCAAAAGTACTTCTAGTGACATAGCTTCTTTTTGCCTGAAAATTGTCATTAGCAATAGCTCCAAAAAGCACTTCAGTGCAAGCAGAGCTGCAACTGAAGGAAGAATTTTGCTTTCCCTACTCCATTTAAAACTCATTAGCACATGAGCAGACATTACACCACCAAGCAAAAGCAAACATAAAAATCACCCATCTAGTACAGTCTCAACTTCAGCTACAAATGTTGGACATACCTGATTTTTACATGTACTTAGTGTAAGAAATGACACTAAATATTGCAGATACTTAAGTAAAGTGTGTTCTTCCTTTCAGCCTCATGCACAACTCCCACAAACACAACCTTAGGTGTTGGTTAACTCTGGATAATTATTCTTAATGACATCTAAAATAAGTGGCACACATTTACTGCTTCTCAGAAGTAACAAAGGTCTACCTTGTTAGACTGTTTACGTGGATCTTCACTAAGGCTAAGCAGGAGGTAGAGTATTGACCACTTGTTTTTCAAAACGCCCTTTAAAAAGATGAAGACAAACAGAAATACGTTTAACTCTTGATAATAATAGATTTTTTTAATTACCCAGCCTAATATATGTACATATAAATAAATTTTCCAGATAAATAAGACTAATACCTTTTGAATAAACTGAGAATGTGCAGTGCAGCCTCTGTATTGCTAATTTTATGAATTTTCTCCACTGTGTTCAAATCACGAACTCTCAACTGCTCTGAGATCAGCAAGTAAGCTCAATTTAAAATTTATAGCTACTAAGAATGAGGTTTATACTGAGCTGAACTTTTGCCAGCATTCCCACATACTCTCACCATTTAAAACATCTGAGGTGTGGATGTTAATCTAACCTCAATGTGAAGGAATACTCCTGGTAAAATTTTAAGCAAAGAACTGTCTTTTCTCCCCTTTCCCCTTCACTCTCCTTTACAAGGAGGCTTCAAAAGCAAGCATTTCAATTTTTATTACTTTAAAAGCCATTTTAGTATTTAGGATTTATGTAAAATAAACTATGAGAACAGTCATCAGTTTTACATATCAAATGAATATTTCTATTTTTAGAGAGTTCCATTCTTCATATGAAGTGCCCCTTCATATAACTGGACTAAAAATGCATCCTTTATTCTCTTCCGATTTACAATGAAATAGAAAAAAAGAACTTGTAAACTTTTTCACAAAAACTACAAAATAATTAGGGTTGGAAGAGATCACTAAAGATTGTCTAGTCTAATCCCTCTGCTCAAAGCAAGGTTGTCTACAGTAGATTGCCTGCGACTGCATCCACTCAGTTTTTGACTGTCTCCAAGAATGGAGACATCCCAACTTTCCTGGGCAAGCTGCTCTAATATTCAACTATCCTTTTAGAAAACAATATTGTTCATGACCTGAGCACTCTCCAAAACAACTCTAAGATGAGACAGACGCATGTGTGTGCTTTCAGTTTTTTCAGTCTTTACACACTTCTTACAATACCTGTGAACCAAGTTTTCTGTAGAGTTCTGAAAACAAAGCAGCATCTGCTTCCCTTCTTTGTCTCACAACTATTAAGAGAAAAAAAAAAAAAGAAATATAGTTCTTTCAAATTTTAAATCTACAATAGTTATGTCTAACATTATATATTTGTGGTAAATTACAAAGTCTAGCCCAGAAAGCTTAGTGATGCTGAACTGTTTCATTCTATTTCTCAAACATTTTGCCTGTTTTCATGTTATCTGCATTCCAGCCCTGGAAATTCTTGCATCAAAGGTGATTCAATGTACGTGCCTGTTTTTCTTAGAGCAATCAAAATATACACCTTCTAAATAAGTGCCCTTTTAAAGTCTAGTCTGTCATACGGTAGGTTTAGGGACTTAAGGTGCATAACCAAAAGCATATATGTGTTAAAGAACGCTAAAAGAATTATGTGTAACTGCTCAAAAAACTAAGTATAATTGTGTCTGTTTTAGGCAATAAAAGCAGGACACAAAATTAGTAATGCTACTCACTCCAAGTCAAGCAGAATTCCACGGTTATGCAACTCATATGTGACAAAAAATAACAGTCTCAATCAATGCCAGTTACATAACACAAGTATTTTCTCAGGGGAAAAACACCTTCAAACTAAGATTTCATCAGAAAAGTCACGTTAAGAAAAACAAGGAGATAAAACAGAAACATCTGAAGAAACTTTAGTGATAAGAAAAATAGCTGTTAAATGTTAGACATGCTAATTAGCATCAAAAGCCGCTGCTATGTACACTTTGTCAACTAAGTAATTTCCTGTATGGTATCTCCAAAATGTAAAGTTAGAAGGCTATATCTAGTCACTCTTACATGACCCTTTCCATCAGTCTGTATACTGCAGATTCCAGTGTTTCCAATTTGTAGCTAGAGCAATTCTAATGGGCTTATTTGCCTCTCAGCAAGTCACGGAAGCTCTGCGTTAGCAAAAACTACACATGGACCTTAAAAACAGTTATAACCACTGACGTCAGTTACCCTAATTCAATTCAATCTCCCTGACTGAATATTCAAAGCCCAAATATGAAGCTTTAATTTAATTAGCAGACTTCATGCAATTGTTTCTGGACATGCTACTGTATAGCAGACAATCTGCTGAAAACAGTATTTGTCTTTTCAAGAAGAATGCATCACAGCCCCTTTGGATTCACAGTGTGACACTTGACTTGGAGCAATGCAGAGCACAAAGGAATGGAACCACAACATAACTTATGAAATCACAGTCTATTATTCTGGTTTTGAGAAGGTGGCTGCAGAAAACTTATAGAGAAACTGAAGTCAAGAAATATCAGGTAAGTTAAGTCACAACCAATTCCATCAAGTCCCAGAATGCTCATTCAACAGGTTTCATGCAGGTGTTCTTGAAATTAATTATGCCAACATGTAATATTTCTTAAGTGCACACCTCAAAAATATCTTCTACAAAGAACTATTAATTCATGAATTCTGAGTACTATTAAAGTGAAAGGAGTGCAATATTAATTGTTTTTTATTTTCATAGTGTCTGAGATACAAAGTAAATGGCAAAGAAAGCCTAAGCTGAGCATTCAGAAAAATCTAAGCTGTAAACACAAACAGCCACCCAGGAATATTCATTAGGGTATTAATGGAATTTGCATCACGGCATTTTCAGGAGGTAAGCATTAATAACAGAGTAGATGATTATCTGTGAGGCAGAGCTGTCCCAGAGAAATTTCAGAGAAATAAAACTGATCAGATAACTTCATGAAGAACTTCCTATTTCTAGTAAAGGAACAAAGATGCGCTTACGTTCTTTCTTGATTTTCTCCGCTACAAGAAATTCATCACGCTCAACAGTAGGAGCAAAATTGCTTCCAATAACTCTCACTGCATACTGAAACTGCTGTGCTGCATCAGCTGAAAGAAAAAAATGAAAACTCTTTCAGTTAAGCAGAACACTAAAGTTTTATTAAAACTAATAAATAAAAAAGTTAAGACATGAGATTACATTGCTATGTCTGATGTGATAACGTTATACTGCAATTCTTAGACACACTTCTAACCAGGGGGCAGTAAAACCCAGTTTAGCATAGTATCAATGCTATACTTCAAACACAATTAATTGTGCACACTCCACAAAACAACTGCACTGAAATTTGTGAATAAGCCTTTCCTATTCCACGCTGATGGAAGAGACACTTATGCCTACCCAGGTTTTTAGAGCGCATTTGCATACTTGAGCTGGCTCTGCCCGTACCCCCAGACAGAAATGCTGTGAGACTTGACAGAGTCACACAATTCAGTTTACATGCAGGAGGAATACAGATGTGTTCACCAGGCACACTCTGTTCCCAAGCAGCAGAACTAAATTATCCTACCTGTGGATCTTCACTCAGATATCCACAACAGTGCTTTTACCAGGTTGCATCTTGGTTTTAGGTCTGGGTTTGTTTATAAAATAATTTGCACTGTTTCACTCTTAGGTTCAAAGCCAGCTCAGAGATCAGCACCACATCCCAGTGCATAACGTGGACACTAATGCAGAGGTCACAAGTTAGTGACCTCCCTCCACTGCTCCTTCCTCATGCAATAGTTCTATTTTTAATATCATTGCTGAGCAGTAGACTTTAAGTGCAAGTATCTTTCTTTCCAGGAAGATTAACACTCTGGTAACACAAAGATAGGGCCAGCTCAGTATTACTGTCTTCACAGCATAGTCATGCTCCCATTTATTGACCTGAAAAAGCAAACAAGCAAATAACCCTACAGACATGTCAAATGCTCTTACAAAATGTCAGACACATTTCCACTCCTTATACTGAAGCAACTGGAATAACATGAGAGGGAAAGGTACATAAGAAAACACAGAAGTGAGTTTTTCAGCTACCTGAATCCTTTTATTTCAGAAAAAAAAAATCTAAGCCATTCTGTATATTGTCTGTTCTGTATATAACAATTAAGTGTGCAAGTGCATCAGATCATCACATGTTATTTAGTCTGTTAAGCAGTCAGCTTTCAGAGAAAATCACAGAGTAATACAGCAATGGTTCAGTCAAGGAAAAAGCAAGGATGCTGGCCAAGACAAATATGTACTAAAGGAACAGAAAAATGAAATAAGGTAAAGGACCACTAGAAGCAGAAATATTTTAAGCATTTATCATCTCTAAAATTAACTAATATTTACATTCAAAAAAAAAGTAACCTGGGAAATATTAGGAGTCAATTACTGATTAAATGCATTAAAATCTCCAGAAATTTATGGAAAGAAGAAATTTGAAATCACAATGTGCTAGATTGTTTTTGAATGCCCCACATTTGTTTTGAAAGTCCATTTTTTACTGTCTTGTAATATGTCACCCACTGGCCCTACTCTACTAGAATACATCTGTAGAACAGCAAACACAAACCAATTCGTACAAAGCACTACCTCACACAATCAGGAAAAGAGCCTGTTCAGACAAAATCTTTAACATTTAACAGTATTTGACAATATTGGCCTGCAGAAGGAGCAAGAAAACTGTCAGAAAAAATGCCAACATTCAGACTACCTATCTCTATGACTTAAATGCCTCCCAGAAACAACAGCTCTACTTTTAGACTACATGACATTGCAATTGCAATAAGGACTTGAAAACAGAACATAAACATTTAAGAGTCCAGCTACTGATGAACCAGGTGTGAAGAGTTAAGTAAGAGGAAGTACTTCTGCCCAATTCTTAAGTTTAATGCATGTCATTATAGAACTCGAGATTTCAAAAAGTATTCTGCATGGTCAGCCAAAGTCAGATCCTAGCATTAACTTATCCCAAACAACATAAGTTCCATTAATTCCTCAACTGTATACCTAGCAGCAGATTGGCGAGGGGAAAGTTTTTCCTGTAAGGGTGAAGTTTTAAGAAAGATACATAACCTTCTGTAACAACCTTCTATTTCAAAACCAACCATAGGAAGACTAGTTAAAGCACTGAAACTTAGTATTGTCCATACTGCCCTAACAAGGCATCTGAGAAAGATCTCCAGCTGAAAGACTACAATTCCATCTAACAAATCCTGATTTTTAAACCTGTCACACTACTGGTGAACATGGAACAAAGTTATCTGCTCTTTATACATCCAGATTTGCACTGGCAATTCCACAGCTTCATAGCAAGACTGGTTTCCTATTACATTTAATTCAGATTTTCATGTTTTATTCATATCAAGTCCAGTTTCTCTTTTAAAATAAAATTCTTTGCTGTGGGTGTTTCCTCAGCAGATTATTTTTATGAATTTATAAAATAATTTCGGTACTTAAAGTGATTAAACATAACTTAATACGGATATCTGTCAGTACAATAAAAATTCACATAGCTTATAATAGGCACACTTAGTTGCTTCTCTCCTGAAAGAACAATCATTATAAAAGCAGATGGACTTAAAATACACAGCCATCTATTTGAACATCCTTCATCAGAAAATTATTACAGCATGACTCTGTCATGTAACAGAAAGCCCGATAAACCTGATGCATGAAACCGATGCAACTCTTTGTGAGGTAAAGGGGGGAAAGCAACCTTGACCATGACTTGCTTTCCTGAGGTCAGATCAGAGCAGTGAATGCAGACAGAGATGGCCACTTCTCACACTGTACCCCTTAAGTAACACACACACAGTTAATGATACTGATAAGCAGCCACACAGTTGAACAGAGAAATAGCACTTGTGAATCACAAGAAAAAAAAAAATATTTTTTTCCAAAACCCTCTCCTTTAAGCAAAGCAATCTAACAACCCTTCAAACATCTACACACAGCCATTCAAACTTTCCTATGCACAGTGTAGTATTAGAAGTGAACTACTTCAAAAGGCAGATAACAGCATTTTTAAGCTGCAGAAAGTACAAGTGTAGCACATCAAAAAGAAATCTAGAAGCAACACACAGAAAGAATTTGGTTGTAAAGAAATCAAGGAGAAAAAGGGCAAAAGATAAAACTTCAAGACATGAACCGAAAATCAGCCACTATAGTTCCAAGAAGCCAGTATTTCAGAGGAAATGCTGAAATTCAGCAAGACTTTTGCTATAAAGAAGCTTCTAATTACTTATCATTTTGGGAAGTGAACTGAAATTCACTTCACACCCTTACACATTTCTTTTAACAAGGTGTGTTATAGGCCAATTGAAGGTCAATTCCAGAAGGAGGTGGAAGTGAACTCCTGAAAAAACTAAGTAGTAACTGAAACTGTTTTTCCAAACATCAATGTATCATGATTGTGAGAAACCTTGTTTCCTGGAAAGACAACATTTCATTATTTTAATATGTCTGTAAACATAATTTCTAAACTGTGGGACCATTCCAAAGCAAGCGTAGCTAAACTAAACAATAATAACTTTCTTTCTTGGAAGACTTCAAAGATTAGCAAATTCTCTCCATTCTTTTTCCAATCAGCTGTATGTCATCCCAGACAATAGTTCTGCTTAAATGCAGATGCATTCAGTGCATCATTTAGGGGTGGCACTGATCAGCTATCAACTATTGCGGCAAACTACTTGGATACAGATGCTGCCAAAAACACGTGCTGAAGGAAAAGACCTACGAATTTCTTTCCTGTAACAAAGTGTTTGCCAAACGCCTGAAGTGCTATTTTGCAAAACTAAGCTTGGAAGAAAAGCCGCAAAACGTTTCACCTCCTCACGTACACCATGAGCACATACTGTGTTTGTCACGGCAGTAATGCTGCCGTATCTCCTCTGTTTTACCTGTATGAGAAGTTCTACACCACTGTGAAGTAGCGTAGTAGTATGTTTCCCAGTAGACCTGGGCAAAAACACGAGTGCATTTAACATGTCATA
Source organism: Pseudotriccus pelzelni (assembly GCA_035584735.1). NCBI lineage: Eukaryota > Metazoa > Chordata > Aves > Passeriformes > Tyrannidae > Pseudotriccus > Pseudotriccus pelzelni. The sequence continues at coordinate 90,212,036 of JAWMRA010000001.1, read as the reverse complement.
TACTGATAAACTAAAATACTTGTCTCGAATGCCATTAGTGTTCCCATTTTGTCATTGACGAGAATTTACACACATCGTAAGCAGAACTGATTGTTTCTGTAGAAAACACTGGGTTTGAAAAGTGCGATTTGAGGACCAGCTTAGTTATGACATGCAAAGTGCAAATCTAGACATAGGCAGAATTCACTGAGAGCAGCCCTCCAAAGGACTTGGAAGATTCTCATGGATGAAAAACTGGAGATGAGCCAGCAGTGTGTGTTCACAGCCCCAAAGGCCCAAACGCATCCTGGGCTGCACCAAAGGCAGCGTGGCCAGCAGGTCAAGGGAGGTGGTTCTGCCCCTCTGCTCTGCTCTGGTGAGACCTCACCTGGAGTCCTGCATCCAGCTCTGAGGTGCCCAGCACAAGAAGGGCATGGACCTGTCAGAGCAGGTCCAGCCACAAAGATCAGAGGGATGGAGCACCTCCCCTACGAAGCCAAGCTGAGAGAGGTGGGGTTGTTCACTTGGAGAAGAAAAGGCTCCGCACAGAGACATTTCAGTATTTAAAGAGGGTTATGAAAAAAGAGGTAAAGCAACTTTCCACACAGGTAGCAATAGGACAAAGGGGAACGATTTTAGACTACAAGAGGAGACATTTAGATGAGATGCTAGGAAGAAACTCTACTGTGAGGGTGATGAGACACTGCAACACATTGCCCAGAGAAACTGTGGATGTCCCATCCCGGAAGTGTTCGAGGCCAAGTTGGATGGGGTTTTGAGCAACCAGGTCTAGTGGAAGGTGTCCCATCCCACGGCAGGGGGGTTGGAAATGGATGACCTTTAATGTAGCTTCCAAGTGAAGCCTTTGTGATTCCATGAAGTATTCATTAAAAAAAATTATTTTTGCATGTCTTCTGATTTAGTCAACTATCTTAAACTTCTCTTTTGTTTATGCAAGTTTTTAGCTGAAGCATTTTAAGTTTATTGTTAATTAACTGTTTTTCTACTCTCTAAACTCCTTTCCCATAAAGGAAAAAAATGCAAAAACCAACAAAACCATAAAATAAAGCCCGAACTGGGCACACTCCCATGTCTTTCCTTACTTAAAAGTTGTCCACAAACTTTGAAGCAGAGCACAGAAAACATAACTATTCTTTAATTCTGTTAAGATTGCTGACTCTTGTTGCATTGTCAGTAAACAGACTGATTTGAAGAACGTTCCGCTGAACTATCAGAAACTTGGTCACACAATCTTCTCAGGACTTTCTTTCACTGTGAATTTTTGCATACTTTAATCAACTTGCATTTGCTCTGTTATCAGCATAAATAAAATGCCCTCCGCATCACCTTTTGAATGAACTCTAGGCTTTCCCCACAGCCATAAAGTTTTGAACTCTGTCTGTTGGAATGGATGGTTAAAAAACTCAAACAGCAATACCAAAACTACCACTGTGATTACAGAGATGAAATTAGTCCACAGTATGGACTTCAGGTAGCAAACTGCTCTTTGAAGACTGAAATACTACATTCTGGAGTATGCACACGTCCCATAGTACTTAGGCACACAAAAATCTTCTTAGGATTCAAACCCTAATAGATTTAGCTTGAATATTTACAGCAATACCATTTGTTTCCATTGGAGGCACCAAGAGTTCTTACAGCGACAACTTTGCCTGCAGTCTCCAAGATTACCAGGAGGTTTGTGAAAGACAGCTACGAACAGGAAGTTCTTTGTCAGAAGGATTAAAATCACTGATCAAGAGAGGCATGCAACCCTGTGTAATTGCTGGAGTCCACAGAGGGGAGAAAAAAAAAAAAAAATCACAAATTTCCGCACAGGTAGGCAAGCTCTCTGCAAGATCAGGTTTAATTGTGAAAGTGAGGTGGATAGCCTGGATAAACACGGGAGATTGATAATACAAACCCAGTACACTAGTTAGATGCTGAGAGGACATCAGGAAGAGAGAGGTCAGAACAGCTCCAACTGCAGGTGCCGAGATCCCCAACTAACCGCAGTAGGTGACTGCAGATACACGGCACCGTGGAAAGCTTTAAGCCTCTCCTTGAGAACTGGCTAAAGCACGGGAGCAAAGAGCTTTCAAACTTCAGTTCTTAAAAGAAAAAATATATTGAAATAGATAAAGGTGGTTTTATTTATTTTTTTTAAATATAGAGTTCTTCAACATAACTCAGTAGACCTTGTAATGCGTTTCTCAGAGGCGAAGCTGTTAGCAAAAAAACCTCAGCAACTAGACTTGTTCAGCTGACTGGTTCTGGAAACAAAGCAAGCCATCTACTTGGTGCGTGGCCTCAAAAAGGGGAAAGAGAGAGGGGAGAGCTCCACCACTGAGAGCCTCTGAAGTCACATTCCATCAAAGCGCAAATTCACTTCAACATAAATCTTTAACAAGCGGAGAAGGTGGAGGCCTTCTAAGGCCATCATGGGCAGAAGAGAAAACAATCCTTGATGGAGGGTTTTCAGAGGACTTCAGGCATGGGATTGCACAGTGTAGACACAGATGTGAGCCCTAGGAGCACTTTTATCAGACAGACATTACAGAAACAGAGCCTTTCAGCTCCTCCTGAAGCCCTAGGTGCCTCACGAATATAACACCACACAAGCACTGAGAAAGAACACAGCCAGGTAGAACAAAAATTCTCAAGTACAAACTGAGGGAACATACAGGCAGGAACAACCATTAGACCGTCAAACCTCAACTCTTTTCTATTATTTACCCACTAAATTTCACGCAATTACATCAGTACCTTGTATTTCACATTCACAGTAAGCAAATTTGACAAAAGGTTAAAGATGGATGTTTTCAGCTTCTTATTATGCATGTTTACTAGAATTTTTTTCTACTAGATTTTAAGGTCTTTTAAGTATCTAAAGTTTCTTTCCCCTCAACTCTGTAGAAGTAATTGAACATCCCAAATTACTTAGCAAAGACTAAACTGATAACACTTGTACAGTTTGCTTCAAAAAAGAGAACGTGTATATACAAAGCAGCCTAATTTCATTACTACACAAGGAGGGGAGAACCTGCACATTGACCACCAATCACACACAAATACCTTACTTCAAACTTATTCTGTGCTGAGAGGGAGTTAAGAGTTACAAGCCCAAAAAACAGCAGGATGCTAAGTAACTTGTCTGGTGGGTTCCTTACCATGTAGGGATATATGCATTTCCTCAACACAGAGGAAGCTAGCACTAGCAAAATTCTCTTATTGTCTTTATTTATTCCTTGGACATAGAAACCAGTGTGGGTACAATCACCATGCACACCTTTCATGACTGAAACTATCAAAGACCTTTTGATTTATCGGCCTCTATGCACTTTAAATCAACAGCTAACACATGTACTACAGTTGACTACTTCAAGAGAAGTCCTGTGTTAGAAGGGTCAGGTTTCAGTGCTAGAGTCCCTCCCAACACAGGAATAAAGGGCAGGGTAAGGATGGGCTTCCTATCTGTCACATGCACAAAAACATGGGTGATAATTCTTACAGACAACCCTTTTTTTTTTATTTTTCCTTAAATTGTCACTTCAAGTTGTATATCCCTTAAGTAAGCCCCCTCAAGGGCATGCAGCAACATACTGTGATTTTAGGCAAGATTTCCCCTTTCATTAGTCACACACAAGTTAAATTAATAAAATCCCAACACACAGGAACAGGTTCAACATTTACTTTAAAAAACGACAAAAATCAGAGTTCTCTTGCATGTTTTTGCACATACTGCTTGCAAATAAAATCATTATTCCAGTCAGGATATATTGAGATGTATAGAAACTACAGCTTCAAAAAGAAGCTTGATCCTCAGTTGCTAGAAGTGAAACACCTCTTCTCAACACTCAGACCTCGACTGACAAACAGAAGTTTCCATTTCTGTTCTTCTGCCCTAACTTTAAGCACCATAGATATAGATTAGGTACTACCAAGAAACAAGCCTACATTGACTTTAGACTGTAGTCCCTTCAAAACCTAAGAAAAAAAGAGTCAGGAAGAAAACAGAATTAGGCAATATAGAAATAATGTCCTCAAAAAGGCATCCACTACTCCAATAAAGCAAGACAATCCGTTTTCAATATTTTTTTCCCTTTTGGAAGTAGGACTAGCACAATAATTTGAGATTTCTGGTAGTAAATATTTGAAGTGTTCTTAAACAAGAACATACACCAATTGTATTAGGAAAAAAATTTTTTCCAAAGCATGTTAAAAGCAAGAAACAGCTCTAAAATTAGAGCTATAAGAGCACCTTAGAATTACAAACTGATGTGAAAACAGTTGCTAAAAGAAATGCAGTTACATAAGAACACAAGAGGCATTAAACAGTTTAGAATTCACCATTGATTTGGTGGAGATAGTGGAAGAGTAGAAACTTAACACATCCCAATAAAGTCTCACGTTAGGAATTCCTGTCACTGAAATATTATAGATTCTGGAAAACAGAAATTTATGGCCTTGCAGAAGATTTAAAAATGCAATGGAAAGGGAAAATATTTTGAAAAACAAAACACTGCAATCAAGAGTTCTTAGTCATAGAATCATTTAGCTCAAAAAAAGATCTTAGATTTCAATGAATCAACAGTGGAGTCCCTAGTCACTAAGTTAAGTGAAGACAAAGATTCCAACTTCCTACCAGTTCTTCTTTCAAGGTTTTCAGGTTAATCACAGAATCAGAAAATTATTTGGTCTGTAAGGGAGCTTCAAAGACTATCTAATCCACTTCCCCTGCCATAGGCAGGGACATCTTTCACTACACCAGGTTGCACAAAGGCCTGCCCAGCCTGACTTTGAACTCTTCCAGGCATCCACAACTTCTCTGTGCAAGCTGTTCTAGTGTCTCACAACACTCATTGTTAAAAATTTCTTCCTTGTGTCCAATCCAAACCTACCATATAAGCCATTACCCCTTGTTCTGTCGCTTTAGGCCTTGGTGAAAAGTCTAACTTCCTTACCAGCATTTCTAAGAACTGAAAGGCCACACTAAGATCTCCACAGAGCCTTTTCTTCAGGTTGAACAACCCCAACCCTATCAGACCTTCTTTGCAGGAGAGGTGTTCCATCCCTCTGACCACTTCCATGACCCTTCTCTAGACCTGCTCTAACAGGTCCATCTCTTCCTTGTACCGGGGACCCCACAGCTGAACACAGTACTGCAGACGGGGTCTCACAAAAGCAGAGTGGAGACGGGAGAATCACCTCCCTCAACCTGTGGTCAATATTTCGTTTTAAGGAGCTCAGGATATAGCTGGATTTCTGGGATGCACACTGCCAGCTCACATCCAATTTTTCATTAATTCCCCGAGTCCTTCTCTGCAGGGCTGCTCTCTCTCCATTCATTCCCCAGTCTGTACTGACACTGGGAATTGCCTGGACCCAGGTGCAGGACCTTGCACTTGGCTTTGTTGAACCCTGAAGTTCACATGGGCCGACTCCTCAAGCCTCTCAAGGTCTGCATGGCAATCCTTTACTCCATCATATCAGCTGCACTGCTCAGCTTGGTGCTACCTGTAGATCTTCTGATGGCATAATCAATCCCTCTGTCTATGCTATTGATAGATATGGATCAGCATCAGCCCCAGTACCTTTGAGGGACACCACTTTCTACTGATCTTCGTTTTGACACCAAGACATTGACTACAACTCTTCGGATGTGGCCATCCTACTGGTTCCTCCTCCATCAAATAGTTCATCTGTTAAACCCCTGTCTTTCTAGCTCAGAGACACGGATGGGGGGTGAGATCACGATGAGCTGTCCGCAGTAGAGAGAAACAAAGTCTGAGAGACAGACAGGTATATTTGTACCTTGCTACTCATTTTCTAGATTTCTAGGATAGTAATTCACACACAGGCCACATTTTAGTAATTTTGAACCCAATTCTTTACAATAGATCAATGCTCAAAATTATTAGTTACTGCCATTGAAATAGCTAAAGGTAACCAGGAGGGAAATAGCTAAAGGTAACCAGGAGGGACTTGTCAGAAGAGAGAGGCATGGAAGGAGAAAAGAATACATAAGAGACTTGACAGCTACTACTAATGAGGGAGACAGTCATCTCTCACACAAGAAAACTGACATAATAAAAGCTTTTGCATGAATTTGTCTAGTGAGCAATGCTTATAAACACAGCAGCTTAAAAAAGAGACTCAGCAGATGCACCTCCTCCTTTCCGCCCTCTGACTGCTTACTAAAAACAGTCTTTGCCTTGATTGCAAGGGAGAAACTTACGCAAACAGGCAAGAGACTAATTTTCTTGCTGGGGGACCACAGCAGCATCATGACACAGAGGACCTGTAGAGGACCTGGCGCACGGCAGTGCCTCCACTCGAACAGCCGCCGGCGGAGGTTCCTCATCGCGCACACGAGCCCCGTTTCGCCCCACACCCCCGGGCAGGGGTGCCCCGCTCGCCCAGGACAGCGCCCCGAGCAGCCGGCCGAGCGCCCCGGGGGAGGAGGAGGACACGAAGCCCCCGCAAGCCGCCTCCCGCCGCAGGGCTCCGGTTCTCGGGGCCGCCGCCGTGCCCGGCCGACAGCTCCGCACCGCCCGGGCTGCCGCACCCGGGCCGGGAGGGCGCCGACCCTCCCCGCCGACGGGCAGCGGGGGCCGGGACCGCTCCAGCCCCGCCGGGGCAGCTCCAGCTCCCGCCCCCGCCCGCGGGCTCCGAGCGCCGCCGGCGCGGGAATGGCGGGGGGACGCCGTTACCTTCGCTCTTGCCCAGGATGCGGCAGCACAGGCTCTGCAGCAGAACGTTGGGGGATTTTTGGTCCGGAGTCGCCATCGCCGCGCGGGGGGCAAGAGGAGGTGCGGGGCAGAGGGAGCGGGCGGCAGGGCCGGAGGCACGGCGGGATGGCGGAGGGGAGGAGGGAGAGAGGCGAGGCGAGGCGAGGACGCGCCGCCCGCTGGGCAGCGCAGGGACCCGGCAGCGCCTCCCGCTCCCGCCGCCGCCTACGGCGCCATTTTAACGGGGCCCGCCGAGCGCCGCAGCGGCCGCCACAGCGCCCACAATGCCCCGCGCGGCGGTTCCGGGGCAGGCGCCGCCCAGGAACGTCCCCCGAATTCCCCGGAATGGAAGCGGAACGTTCCCGCTCTGCGACATCTTCCCGTTCTTGGAAAACGCCCTCTCGCCTGTCCCTCAAAAACTCTGATGTCGCATTCCATCAAAGCACAAATTCACTTCAGCGTAAACCTTTAACGAGTGGAGCAGGTGGAGGCCTTTTAAGGCCGTCACGGGCAAAAGAGAAAAAAAATCCTTGCTGAAGGGTTTTCACAGGACTTCAGGCATGGGATTGCACAGTAGAGACACGGATGCAGAGTAAGCCAGGTAAGCCCTAAAAGCACTTTATCAGACAGACATTACAGAAACAGAGCCCTTCAGCTCCTCCTGAAGTTACAGTTTCCTCACAAACATAACACAAGTTCTGAGAAGGAACACAGCCAGGTAGAGCAAAAATTCTGAAATACAAACTCGGAACGAACCACCATTAGACCGTCGAACCTCAACTCCTTTTTATTATTTCACCCAGTTACATCAGTACCGTGTATTTCACATTCACAGCAGGCTAACTACAGAAAAGGTTAAAGATGGATGTTCGTTTTCAGCTTATTATGCTTTTTTACTAGAAATTTCCCTACTAAATTTAAAAATCTCTGAAGTATATAAGGTTTTTTGCCCCAAGCTCTGTAGAAGTAATTGAACATCATAAATTACTTCGAGGGAGATCAGGCTCGTGTATTCCCCCTCAAAGCAGAGCAAGCCATGAAGTGGCTGCACTTCTGTGACTTGCTGCCCTGGGTAGTTGGGGGGCATTGGTGGATTTTCCACACAAAAGCAGTTACAAATCAGTGCCGATCTGGAAAAATGCGTGAGGATCCTCGGGCCTCACCTCCCCGCCCTGCTCTGCCATGCACCCGGGTGTGCCCAGTCCCCGGGGCTCCGGCAGCGTGGGCAGCACGCTCACGGCCTGCTCTCCTCTCCCTGGCCTGCTGCTCCTCAGGCTTGTCACCCCCTGGCACAGACACCGACGTTCCAAGGTGTCTGTCCTCCAGCTCTTCAGTAAATTCTTGCTAGGTCTGCCCAAAATACATACTTAGGGAATTAACTATTCTTCCCGTGGTGCTGGAACCCTGTGTATTCCATCTCTGTCCTATAAGAGGTGATTTGAAACAATGCAGCAGCAGCCAGGTGGGCTTAGTGCAGCACTGGCTGTGAATGAATTAATTCCTGCTGTGCAACACATGGCTTTCTGGCAGCCCCAGTTGGCTTCATTGTCTCTGTGCAGCTACAATTTTGTGTGGATGCATTCTGCGGGCACATACACACGTTCTTTCATTATGGGAACGTTATAGATGTAAACAACAGCTCATAACTAGCATTACTGGTAGAAGCAAATCACGATGGCAAGCCAAGAACTGAAACACATTGGGAATGTATGGGTTGTTGTTACTTGGAATACTGTAGTAGAACCATCATAGTCTGGTTACTCGCATTATAACTCTTCAAGTCTTAGTCATACATTCTTTTGAGAGGTAAGAGAGGACCCAAAACTAATAAAGTTATCAGAACTTTGTCCCATGCGGATAAGGGAGATTGTAAGCTGCATCTCCAATAATTCTGAAAAAAGGCTTCAAAGATGGTGTGTGACTTTTTTCTTTGTACTGAGCAACAGAATTTCTGTTCCATTTTCCACCCAAAGCAAACACAGTTGCCCTACAAAGACCCTGTGACCCACCACTGATGATGGTCACTTAAGATTTAGATTCCATCATGGAAGGTGTCAGTCTATCAAGTAGCAAATATGGTTGCTCACAGGAGGCAAAAAACAAAACAAAACCAAAAAACAAACAAACAAAAAAAAACCCCCAGATTTTTTTCAATTGTATCTGGAAGTGGTGTTCTTTTACAGAACCTTTACATTCCAAGGGAATCCAGTCACTTACAAATATCCTGTTACTGCTTTTAAGTGGTCATGACTAAGTCTTTCTGGTCATGCTAGTCATTTTAACTCTGGCAATTGTGTCACCATTCTGCAATCAGAACACATTAGGGATCAGCACAATGAGAACATGCCATTGAAATGTGCTCATTCGTGCCTCCTGCAAGCAGAAGCACATTTATGAACCTAAGCTTTTCAATTTCAGCACAACCACATCCTATGTTATGCTTCTGAAGTACTGTAATAGCCAACCATTCTGTTACAGTACTGGGAATGTATTCTTTCATTTATAGCCTCTTTTCCCCAAGTAAACTCCATGAATCTGTGTCTCCTTGCAACTGTTGGATCTTTTCACCAATTTTAAACAAATTTTGCGGAAGGATAGGGTTCTTAAGGATATTAATAAAAAATTTATGGAATTCAGTGGCTGACACTACTAAGGCCTGAGTCAGTGCCCCCTTGGAAAGAAGGGTAATGAGAACTTAGTTCTCCCAGTTGTATTTGCTATTAGCAAACCAGCCGACCAGTATGCACACTGTGGACTGGTAGGCACATACCTTAGCTCTGAGCTGCCTACAGTACTAGCTACTTCTTGCCCAGCCTGACTGATGGATGATGCAGAAACTAAAGGTGTAAGGGACAGAGAACTCTGGAAATATTGCCCAAAGTAGTCAGAAAGAGACAGGAGAGATGCAAATTCATGGGAAGTAAAGGAAACTTAAATGTCATTAGTTTTACTGCTCACAGATCTCCTGGCTTTTTCCTTAATGGAAAGAATTAACCCTGCAATCCTGTTTAAAAATGCTAATTCTGATCAGGCAAGTTGCTAGCACATGCAGCTTATTGTGGGTTTGCCACCTCCAGTACAGCTATGATCACTTAACTCAGCTCAAAAAATCGCACTGAAAAACAAGAAAGAGAAATATAAACTATTTTCTTACTGCTTAGTTCTTCTTGCTGCTTGGTCTCTCAGCATTGGACAATAAAAAAAAATTAGTTGCTGTTTTGTACAGGAAGTTCATCAGTTAGCCTAGTTAAATGTGTGCTTTTAAAATATGACGATGTCTTACAAAGAAATCGGTTCATCCATAGGAGGTTAAAGAGAGTTGTGTTCAGAGCTGCTACTTAAAGATCATATTTCTGGTAGCAAATAGCATTATAACAGAAGAACATGCAATGAGATCCAGCAGGAGATGGAAGCTGAAGCTTGCCAAAATAAGGCTAGAAAAAAGTGATGGTTTTAATTCAATAACCATATTCAATCTGTAGAGAGAGAGATGTTTAAAAGCATGGCACTTTCTCCACATCTAAAACATTTTAAATCAAGCTTCTGTTACAGGCCTAGTGACCAGATGCAAACTGACACAGGAACTACTGAGTTGTGTTTATATTCTCCACAAGAACAGTCTGGAGGGCATCATAGTCCCTTTTAGTCTTAAGCTGCCTAAATCTAAGCAATAATGCTAAGAAAAGATTCCTACCCTTACAAAAAAACCTAAGGGTTAATTGCTCTGGTTTTCTGAACTCCTTTTTGGTTATGTCTGGAGGGCACAATACCATTGATAGCTCTAGCTGATCATGAGGCACACAAAAATCAGTAGAGAATCATGTTAATACCTCCAGCATTTCTCTGTGCTGGACAGATTTGTTTAGGTGTCATAGAGCCAATGTCAGGAATTATAGTGGCTGGAGACAGTGAAGGATACGGTCTGTGCCTTACTTAGCATATGGCAGCCCTCAAGGTACAGCAGCTGGGTCTCCTCTGGCTCCAGCACCACTTGGCTTCTGTACCTAAGCATATATTTTCCACACAGGCAACCCCAGAATGGCCTAGAGCCCTGCTATGCTGAGTCTGTAGCAATAAAAGGTTGTTAAAGGTGCCCACAGATACAATTTTTGAAAGGCCATATGTTTTAGGTTGATGTTCTGTGACTTGGTTTCAGACAGATGTTGTCCCTGTGCACAAGTGGGGCTCAGATGAAGAGAGGGTTTGATCCAGTTTAACCCTCCTGCACGTGTTAGTTCTGTATTGCTGCCTACTTGTTGTGACTGTCAATAATACTACCACCTGTCCATTTTCAAATCTCTTCACTTCAGCTGTTCTTCTGTTGACTGAGGAGCCTGAAGTGTGCTCCATAATGCCACATACAGAAAGTCTACTGAATTGGTGTGTATATCAAAAAGGAAACCATGTTTCCCAATACTTAAGAGATGCCAGAAGCTATGATTTAAAATACATAATGGCAAAATAAGGACATTTTCATTTTTTATTTGGGATTTTTTTTCAATATATACAATAACAATTTTAGATCGCAGAATCACAGGATGGGTAAGGTTGAAAGGGACCACAGTGAGTCATGCTCAAGCAAGTTCATTCTAGAGCACATTGCACAGGACTGTGTCCAGTTGGTTCTTGAATATCTCCAGCGAGGGAGACTCCACAACCTCTCTGGACAACCTGTTCCAATGCTCAGTCACCTACACAATAAAGAAGTTCTTCCTTATGTTCCAGTGGAACTTCTGTGTTCCAGGTTCTGCCCATTGACTCTCGTCCTATTTCTTGGCACCACCCTGAAGAGCCTGGCTCCATCCTTTGACACCCTCCCTTCAGATACTTACAAACATTGATGAGGTCCCCTTCCAGTTCTCTCTTCTCGAGGCTGAACAGGCACAGCTCCCTTAGCTTTTCCTCATCAGAGAGATGTTCCAGTGCCCTCATAATCTTTGTTGTCCTCATGTGGACCCACACCAGGAGCTCCATGTCACTTTTGGACTGAGGAGCCCAGAACTGTGCACAGCATTCTAGATGTGGCCTAACTAGGGCTGAGTAGAGGGGCAGGATGTAGATGAATAATACTAGCTACCTAGATTAATAGTACTAGTTATCTTACAAACTGTAAGTAGTATTAATGTTTTGCATCTCAGAACAGTTCTCTTTTTTCTGGTAGTGCCTTGGCTCTCTGGTAACTTTCATTTTTACCAGTCCACTACTTCTTAGTCATAAACAGGATTCCTTTCCAACATGAAGATACACAGACACATGCACGTTGAAGCCCACTCAATATTAAATGTTCTTGATCACTCAGGAGTGGACAGCATTATACATATTTCTAAAGAAGAGTATAGCTGCAGCCAGCAAACAGGCATTCCAACAAACTCAGTAACACTACCTGACGTTTCCTTAGTTCCCATGTTGTCTGTTTTATCACAGTCATGTTGCATATATGGAACTCCAGTAAAGAAATCACATCAAATCATCTTCTGCCAGAAAGTGATTCCACGAAAATGTTTTGCAAGAACATTTCTACTTTGTCAAAACTCCCTAAAATACTGTCAAAATATTTTTGAAAGTTAAAGCCACTCTGTGACAACTATTTAATTTTAAAAAGCAGAGCAATAATTTTGGAAGGGAGCCTGGAATGAAGCTCTGTAATAAAACAGAGTTAATACTTACAAGTATATATGTTTAATTTTGAACAGAACATCAGCTTTTCAATAGGACTTTTCACCATATCTGGCTTCAGTATTTTCGAGAAAAGGCTTTTGATCTTTCTCAGCCCTAGACCAAAGTGTGTGGTGGAAACCTATCAAAATAAGACCTTGAATCAAAAAATGGCATTAAAAAAAATAAAAAAATATGTACTAATATACTTGTAAGGAAATAATTTCTATAAATGTATCTATAAATATCACTAGGCAAATATAACTCATTTAATACATCATAACTCAATAATAAAGCTCCACAAAGCATTGCAATACTGTGCAAGCAGGAAAAACAAAGTAATTGGAGTTTTTTGTTTGGTTTTTTTTTTCCTTTTTTTTGGTGGTATTGTTTTATCTAATTTCACTATAAAGCAATAACCAGTAACGTTGGATTATTATAAAGGAATAACTCTGATAGCAACCCTCACATCTGTGTGAGCTGAAAGCCTCAAAGTTTGAGTTTTTCCTTATATCACAGGGGAGAAGAGACAGCAACCAGTTGGCAAAGGAGGAACCCATTCTCCCTGTGCTTCTGTTTTAAATGGCAAAAATATTCATAAACTGATAAGCAAATGTAATCTTGTGATTGTATTTGAACTAACTATATTAAGGCATTTTTCTGACAGTGTACTCTTCAAGGAGTCAGTCTGAAGATTTCACTCTGTAATGCTTTTTAAAATGTTGATTTTTCTGCTCTCCTCTCAGTGTTTGGAGAGTTTATCCTGATGCTCATTTTTTCCTTTCCAATGAACTAGTCAAGAAAACTATGTACTTGCTCTGTCTCTAGTTGTGTTATATGTATAGGGTAAACAGTTTTAAAAATAGAAGGAAACATTTTCATTTTCTTTCCTGCAGGCTTATTTTGAGTATAGCAATTAGTCACGTCATAGCAATGTGTGCCATACTTCCAGACAAAAATGTCTGTCAAGGTAACAATCTCACCTGCAGAATACATCTTGAGCTTCCTCTTTCTACAAATTTTGGAAGAAAAATTGCTATTCACTTTAGTGAACTCTTCATATTCATGAGGCTGGTCATCCATCTCCTAAAGCCCACTTCATAACAGCCTGAGCTTTTTTCCTTTACAGTTCTTGAACATGACTCACTTCATTCACACTATTAGGAGTTTATATATATTACTATATATTTGTAAGGAAAGATATAAACAAACTTCAGTCCATAGCCTTCTTAAGAAAATAAGAACAATTCCTAGTGTTCCTGCTTGCCACATTCTAGCCTGACCTTTAATATCCCTTTTATCTACAATAGGGAATATGGCATTTTTATCTGTTTCTTGCATTAAACTATTGAACCATTTTTCTATGCCTGGTTAAAAAGCTACCATATTCTATTAAGCTAAGAGGTGCAATAAATTGGTCTAATAAAGTGACTTTTAGGGCCTGAATTTATAAAGGGATGTAGGATTATGTGCCCCCATAGCTGTTAAAAAAAAAAGTTGGGGTTTAGGCTTGTAAATGTCTGTGAATCCAAGCCTACATTACATGCTCCCAGATGCTCAGATTAGAGGAAGCGATAGAATTTCCAAGCACACTTTATTTTTACCACCGTTGAGCTGTTAACAATGGAGGGACTCCAGACAAAAGAAACAGCACTGGAGCTGCAAAAATCTGCCAATTTTTAGGTCTCTCGTTTGGTTCCTACCTGCAGGAGCATTTCATTGTCCTCAGGCACGATAGTTTTTCTGTAGGTAACTTCTTTTGTGTTAGACTGTTCAAAGATTTCTTAAATATAATATCTGCTGGATTAGAAACTAATCTCAACACTTCTCCCTCCTGAAAATCTGTAGCAGTTAAAAGCATATCCTAGGAGAATCAGGCTCCCAGAGGCAGACATAAATACACGCAAGAGATACAATCAGGTAGTAACTGGAACCTTTGAGAATGAGGTTTGTTGACTCTGTGTCTTGGGTTTCCTCTGGGCGATTAGATCAGCTCTCAACTGAGAGCCTATGTAGCCATATCATGTGTATTCATTTATAATAAGTCAGATAACACCTTCCATCTCAGGATGTCTGTCCCTGCACAAATATTTTTAGTGTTCTCTGAGGCAGAAAAGGGTTAGAATCCCCATTTTATACAGAATAAAGTATGGAATGTAAAGTATGGACGAGCACAGATGAAGCATTTTACCCAAGGTTATAAAGGAAATATCTGTCCAGTCGAGGAATATATCCCGGATATTCTCTTTTTCTTATACTTGAACCACAGAACCATCTTTCCTTCCTACTTGGAATGCTCTCAGTGTTTATAAATGCTGCAATTATCCTTTGACTGCTTTCTATTTAAAGACAGGGATATATACTCAGCAATTCTCCAGAAGGCACACCAGCAGCATATATTTGTTATGAACAGATTATTCAGATTTCTTAAACGTACTGAAGAAATAAGTCTTTATTATCCTTCTAATGCCAATATGCAATTTAAAAGTCAGAAAACCCTCGTATTCTCAGTATAAGAAAAAATAGCGAACTATTTTCAGATATATATTCCAGATAATTTAGAAATAATAGTTTTTCTTCACAGGATTATGATTACAGCTATCACTATTGCTTTATGAGAGAGTAATAACAGTGGCATAATCTTTGTGTAAAAGTCCTCTAATAGTCTTGGTTAACAATATCTTTCTCCAAAATGAGTTGCTGGTAATCTGAAGAAATTAAATTTTCCTTTAGTTTCTGATTTCTTACAGAACTGCATGGCAAGGATTATTGCATTGCCTTAGACAGACACTGTGAGACAACTAAATATGTGATCAAATAAGCAAACAAACCAGAGTCCAGGAAACTGCAGGTTCATTTAATTTCCCAGTCACTTCCTCTGCTGGACAGAAACACAAGAGAAACCAGACAAAGCTCTTTATCAAACAGTTAAGATGGAAAACATCACAATCCACTTCACTGAATAGAGAAGGAATTTCAACAACAGATGTTACATGAGCTAATACTTAAAAAATCAGTGTTAGCTGAAAATTGTAAATTTTCCTGACTTGTCTAATATAATGTGAGGTGTCTAATTCAGTTTTGGGCACTTAAGATTCCAGGTGCCTAGTAATATTTGCATAAGAGAAAAGTAGTCACGTTTATCATGGAAGGGCTACACAATATCTGAATCTGTTGGGAAAGCAAAAGAAAGTGTGTGGCCGTGTAATTATAGACTACCCTGCATTGTGAGGCAGGAATACTGCCACGCATTCAACCTCAGCTCGGGGTTCCCAGTTTCCATCTGCTGTTACTGTGTAAGGCCGTTTGTTATAGGGAGCTGTAGCCATTCTTTAACAAAGACAATGCAACAGCACCAGTGCATTTATCTAGCTCACACTCATTGTCTGTGTTGCACTGGTGTTGACTCTTTAAAATGTTAGGTAAGTAGGAGAAAATACACTACAGGCCAGTAGTGCTGGTTGCTTGGGATTGCAGCACTGCTCACATGTGGGCCCCATATGCTGCCTACTTCTACGTGGAAAGCAGGGCATAGGGAGGAGGCTACTGGGTGCCCAGGGCTTGTTGCAGAATGGAGTTGGGCAAATTTGGAGGCTTGTCAGAAGTGACTCTGTGTGTTGTATGTCAATGTAGGTATAATTCCAGGTGACAGACTCCACGTATCTTCATGTACAATTATTGTAGTAAGGGAACTATCTATGTTAATAAGTATTGGCTCAGCTAATATATTGTGTGCATCCGATAATCATGAATTTTCTCTCATTTTAATCCCCTATTCCATTTTAAGTATAAATTAATCATTGTTTGGAAAGGGGCAAAGTTGTCCAGAGAAAGGTAGCACTTTTAAAACTACAGCTCTCAGCTGGAAATGATGGAAAGAGCATATAATGAGCAAATTCTGGATTTCTCATGTCTATACCCAAGTTGGCCTTGTATAATGTAATTTAATTTTAAAAAATTAGGTAATTTGGCTGCATGATAAGAACAAGTTATAGACTGTTGGGAGACCTGGCTCCTGGTGAGCTCTCTAGATTATATTTCTATCTGTGCTGTCGTCAGAAGATGCAGCTGAACAACTGCAACCTGAGAACCAAAAGTACCAGAGCAGAAATGGGACAAGTAAAACAAATGCTGAGACATGGCATTTGGTAAAACAAGCATCAGGATCTGAATATAATATTCTGCTGCTGTGGAGAGCAGAACAACACTAAAGCAAGTCAGAGCTCAAGTCTGATCACACAGAGACTTTTTGTTTGTCTGACACGGCAACTTATTGGTAAGCTGTGTTACAAACCTCCTGCTGCTGCTAGTCAGCATGAAACAGTGAAGTTGGTAATGATGTTAATATTAGTTTTGTTCTAAGGACGATGTCAGAAGAACACGAAAGCAGGTTTATTTAGAATATCTAGTTGAAGTTATCAGGCCGGCAGGCCGATCTTTTGGGTCTTCAAAGACCTGGACGGAAAAGGTTCAGAGCTCTTTGTAAAAAAGGAGCGTTTGCAATCCCTCGGGATGCACGGCGCCGACGGCAGGTGTCACTGCAGAGGGCACGGAGAACGTAGCGCTGTTCCAAAGCCGCGCTCCCGCCGGGCTCCTCTGCGACAGCAGCGGCACTGGCTCGGTGGCTCTGCCCTGCGGCGGCCGGCATCAGCTACCTTATCAGCTACTGAAGTGGTAATTGCACAGCGGCAGCGACGAAGACAAGAGCACGCACCCCCTAGTTAATAAAGGGCCTGTATGATACTCTTTTTTGGTGCAGACTGCAGCTCTCACTTGGAGGAAGAGGGCTGCTGGGTTAGTCCGTGCTGCCCCAGGATGCATTAACTGTTCGCCGCATATTCGTGGTTCCTGCCCGCTGTCTGAGACTGCTGCTGTTTGTGCACACTCTAGAGACAGTTCAGACATGTCCAGACACCAAACTAACTTCCCTGTGCACACCCCAGGGCATGGGCTCCTCACGGAGCTTTTCCGCTTCTGCTCAGGCAGACGCCGCAGCAGCAGTTCAGCTCCGCAGGCTCACACTTAATCAATCTCAGCTGTTGAAAATACCAGTGTGCGGTGCAGCAAACATATGCCTTTCTTTCCTTTCTACTGGTGTTTGTCTAAGGGAGAAATATATGTAATCCTCTTGTGACTGGCCCAGAAACTAAGGCCCTTTCTTTTTTTGCAGCAAGTGAAGCTAGACAGATAGAGCAGAGTGAGGTCCAGGAAAAGCTCTGTTTACAGTGAGACTGCTTTGAAGGTTGGAGAAGAGTATATTGGAAAGGGAAAAGGTCTTCCATGTGTATGGCTTGCTCAGGGTTCTGCATTACCCAGTCTCACCACCCAAATCACTGCTTTTAAGGCAAAAGACAGATTTGGTGATGATCACTAAACAACACACCACCACCTGGGGACAAGGGATATATGAACATAATAAAGCAGGTAATTATATGAAATGTGTTACTCTCGTTGTCTCTGCAAATGTGTGCACAGATCACATTGAAGTACAGCTTCTAGGATTCAGTATAACTATAATTAGTTTTTGTACTGTTAGTGCCCATCCACAGTATCATCTCCCAGAAATGGAGAAACAGGGAGAGCTGATGGTATCCCTCTTCACTTGCCTTCTCTTCCTAATCTTCCCCAGCCTTCTCAGCAAATCTCTGATTTACAAAATATCAGACTGAATGCTTCAT
This sequence comes from Pseudotriccus pelzelni, assembly GCA_035584735.1. Taxonomy (NCBI): domain Eukaryota; kingdom Metazoa; phylum Chordata; class Aves; order Passeriformes; family Tyrannidae; genus Pseudotriccus; species Pseudotriccus pelzelni. The sequence continues at coordinate 90,193,993 of JAWMRA010000001.1, read as the reverse complement.
AAATTCAGAAGACACTAGTGAGCTTTCTTGTACCAGGAGAGTCACTCTTGGGGCACTAGCTTTCCACATTTCTGAGGGTTTGCCTTGACAAACTGCTGTTGGACCACACATGTGCTCTGCACGCCCTTGTGTTCTTCTTCTCCCTGAAGGCATTAAATATGGAGCAGCCCCATCTGCCATTCCATTCTTTTGCCACATATAATCCAGAATAACAGGACTCAGTAGCAGTGGGGGAGGAGAACAGGTTGTGAAAAGAGAACAAACACGAAAATAAATTATGTAGGATTAAAATTTGTTCAGAATCAAACAAACTGTCAGTGCTGTTTCAGCAGATATCCAAGATTTCAACTTGTGATATCAGTGCTGGTCAGGAGAGACAATAACATTCAGAATTTAAGTATCAAGGGGATGTTTCATTTCAGATGCTAAAAAAGGATTGCAGAAGTCAGATATAACTGTAGAAAACACAAAACGACACACCTAGATCTCTTTCATGCCTGATAAAATGATGTGCTGTTTAGCCTGGGTTGATCCCTTGAGTCTATCAGCGCATCTTGTCCTAGTCCTTTAGGGAGCTGCAGAGGAGCTGCAGATAATTGATTTTACTTTTTTTCTGCTAGATAAATAAAATCGACAAGTGCATGAGAGGCCATGACACTGTCAAGCATGCCAGAGGAACTATGTCAAATCAAAAAGGCGCTATATCACACTAGGGAGTACAAAACAAGGTGTGCAGGGCAGCTGCTTTCACTGCTGTGGGGCACCAGAGCCTGAGGTTGAGACGATGACCTTCGGGACACCCTGCAAGATTCAGCTGCGTACCCAGCCCTTTTCTGCAGGAGTGAGGAAGGGTCGTATGATTTATTGCATATGTTTTGTTGAAGTTAGTAATTTTTTGGAGTGTGTAGTTCACCCACTGGATGAAATGGGTCTATGAAAAGTCAAATTGCTTTCAGATTCAAGTTCAGATTTACAAGTTCTATCTTGTAATTTATAGCTTCTATTTTTTCACTAAAGATATAAACCAGAACTGCATTTTATAACTTTTGGGCTATTATACAAAAATTTCTTTTTGCCTTGTATCTTTTTGTACATACTTCTTAGAAACATGAATACATTTGTGGAAAAATCTTGATAATATATTGGAATTTAATTGGTGGGATCATATTAATATGTTCATATTTTTACTAATAATAGAAGTGATTTTGAGTAAAAAGTAGAGAATTCAGTTGACTGCTGTTACAGCAATCTCTATTCAAAAATGGTCATAAATTCTAGAAAAATCATTAAGCTTAATACAAATAAATAAATTATATAAATATCTAACATAAAAATGCATTATTTATGATACGCTCTACTATTCCTAGTTTGGAAGTATATCACCCAGTCAGGGGGCAAAGTACATCGCTTAGATGGTTAGTAACATATGCAAGAGAATGCATATCAAGATACAGAATAAAAGAATATTCACCTACTGAAGCATGTTTGGTACAGAACACAAAACACGAATACTAAAGAAAGTTTTCAATATTACAGCAAGATAATCAAGAGCTTCTAGAGGTCATTACAGGAATGCAGTAAGAAACAGTTAACTTCACTAACTACAATATAAAAAATTAACATTAATTTTGGATAGATATTTTTCACCATTATTCAACTCAACCAGATAATGCATTTTTGAAGACATAAGCATATTTAACTAGAACATTTCACATAGAATTAAATGTACATGTCAGTTAAAGAGTCCTTGAAACATCTAATGTCAGTATAACTGAGATCCATTTTAGGTACAGCTGTCAGCCAAACAAAGCAATCAAATTTATTGACAGTTTATGTTGTGGGTCATGCAAGTTCATTTTCCGTTGACTTTGTTGCCATCTGTGCATGGTTGCTGCTTCTCTTTTCCAGAATAGGTCTGTTCTGTTCCAATGTTTTCTGGGCTGTAAGATGCCATCGTAGAGCTTTGGTGTTCATTCCAGTAAACAGATTCCTCTGGCTCAGTAACACTTTTCTCTTAGTTTTGATGAGGCCGAGGTCAGGAAACAAAAGGATTTTGTTCTCCCGATACTGGATATTGCATTACTAGAGTTGCTTTCAGCAGTCTATCCAGTTCTCCTATTTCAAACTTAGATGAAATAAAAACACTCCCTCTGTCATTCACACTCGCATTGCTCACACTGGTATTCTACAGCACTTTTCCACACAAAATACATTCTTCCCTGGTATTAATTTCCAAAAGTTCAGTAGGAGTTTTAATAATAAATGAAATAGGATCTGTCTGGCCTGTACCAGAGTGGAAACAAAAGTTGTACAGAACTTCAGAGCTTGTTTGGTTTTGGTTGCTTCCTCCCTTTTGTCTAGTGACACACATTTCACAAAGGAATACAGACACTTCAGACACCTTCTCCACCTTCAGCCCATGAAATTTTAAAGGAACTTTTTGGCTCTTTACCTTCTCTTATGGTAATACAAAGCTCTCAGGAAAGAAGTAGAACAGAGAGAACAGAAATTATTTCTCTATCTTCATAATCTTCCCACATTCAGTGGTATCTGAACTCAGAGCTCCAGAGAGGGCACATGCTTCCAATACAGCCCAGACCACACCACAGCCCCACTAATTACTCGTTCTGTAGCTCTCTGTGATGTCTGGTTTGCCAAGCACTTTTTAAAATTTATGTATGCGGAAGCAACTATTTTCATACCAGGAATCTTTACCAAAAAACTGCCTAATAGGATAGAACAAACCAGACTTTCACCAGTGATGCACAAAATTAAATTTATAATTATTTTAAACAAAATTTTAATGATTTTTCTATTCTTAAAAGACATAACTTCATTCTAACTGAAAACAAAACAAAACCAGTCAAACACAACACCATCGACCACAGCATTTGTCCATTGCTTTTAGTTTTTCAAACATTTGACAATAAAGAGCCGTCACAATGTAATACTTAGTTTCTCTTCACAAATATCATCTTTTTTTCCCCATTACAGTTTGACAATGGATTACTGTGCTCTCTGCTGCAAGTAATCATTTACTATATTCTTCTATCAGCTGATTGCAAGCAAACCCTTCCTTAAAATTCATGCCAGGAATTCTGGCCAGAAAAGCATGTGTAGCAATCATCCAGGTTTAGCTCTGTGCTAGGAGAATGCATTGCATGCACTAGGAAAGAGCCACATGCACCTCAGTGGAGTTCCCAGAAAGACGCAGGTGGTCTGTATCTAAACAGCACAGGCATTAGCACAGGGAGCTTCAGCAGCAACACTCCCCCTTCCCTTCCCACAGCCTAAGTGCTGGGCACATCCCCAACTGCTGATACGGTTGAGGACTCCTGACAGCAAACTTCCTTTACATTTAGTGAGCCTGCTATACATCTAGACAATCTGCTGCAACAGTCTCTTGTTCATGATGCAATCAGGACAAAACAAAATTAAATTGTTACAATAATCTATTACCATTTATTTTCCAAAATTTTAGCAAACGTGTTTTTGCTTTGGCTTTTCATGACAAAACAGATCCATAATCTTATGTTCCCCTGCAGGTAAAGACTTACTGGCTGAAAAACACCCCTGGCGTTCAACTGGAGAAGTAGGCAGGAAAGAGAGGAACATTTTAATTCCCTTTTGTAAAACACTATGTCCTTGTGTTAGTCTTGAGATCTGCAAAGTAGTTGAAGAATATGTCCTTTAAGACCATCAGCTTCTCTATCACAGGATTTATGGTCTCTCTCCTTAATCTCTGTATATTATTTTTATTTTTTTTTATATACTTGATATGTTTCACTAACAGGAAAAGTAGGCAAGAATATGGACCAAGAATTAAAAGACTTTTAATTAGAGGTCACGGACAGACCAGTTTTGATGACTCAAACGTAAGATGAGGAAGTTCATTTACTTTTAGGGAGAGTTCTCATTTGTTTCACACATTTGAGAGCCATCTTTATAAAATCCTTGGCCATTTTCCTGGGAATGTACAACTGCTGCCACAAAGACTCTAGGTACATATCACACAAGTTGTTTTTAAGTTTTTATGGCACCGAGACTCTACCTCATGTTGTTTCACAATCTTCATTCAATCCTAAATCAACTCCACGTGCTTCAGCATAGGTTTTACCCCTTATGCAAATAAAGGATATGGGTCATTTTGCTTGATTAAAATTCTGCTGTGACCTAGTCCTCCTGTAAGGAGTACCTCTGAAGAGACACAAGTGTTATGGAGTGTCCACTTCCATTCTTGTCCTTACAGATGTTTGTCTTCTGCAGCTTGGCCCTTGCTGCCCCTGACAGTACTGATTAGGCCTTGGTAGAACAGCACCACAGTTACTCCAAGGACAGTGAGAATGCTTGCAAAACTGATTCTGAATTATATGCTTGCATTTGCTGGGAATTCTTTAGAAAACAAACTTGGACCAGACATCCCCCTCACCCCAACTTTGTGAAAACAACAGCACACAATATCAACCACATATAAGACATTGTATTTCTGGGATTGCTAAAAGCTGCTCAGCTGGTAAACTACAGTCCTGCTTTTGTCTTGTCAGAGCTAAGACAAGACTGGAGAAGTATCCTTAAGCTTTAACTGAAAATCAGAAGTGTTTTGAGTAAACTGAGGCATTGTTTTGATAGGCTTTAACTGTCATGATGTGGCTATGGGAGAAATGTTAAGGTTTTTTTTTACCATAATGAAGGCTGACAGTACCAATGGGGTAGGCTGTGAGAAGAAAGGACTTAAAAGTCCTTTAGGCCTTTCCAGTAAATCTGCCTCTGGCAGATGATGAACAATCTCTGACTTAAAGAATTAATAAAGCATGCTGTAAAAATGCTCGTGTATTTATGACATGTCTATTTGCATCTACAAACTGAGTAAAGTCAAATAATTACTCAAACTGCCAACAGAAGAACGTTTACTTAAGTCTCATTTTGAAATATATCTGAAAACAGTCAGTACCAGTTAAGATTTCTTAACTGCCAGGGGTGACAGGTACCTATTATTGATGGAAAAGATGAGCTGTGGCAGAATCATCTCTTAATATGGAAACACTGATCCAAATTCCATTAATTTAGAATGAGAATTGCTCGTACAAAATTAAAATGTCCTGCTCCAGCTTTCAAGTGTGAAACTAATAAGAAAGATTCAGCATTAAATTAATTTTGAACATCTTCTTGTGACTATTATGACAATATTTTGGAAAAACATATATCTACTTTATATATTTTGGAAGATGACATATTAAATCCTCCTCTTCTGAAATATGTATTCCTTTCTCTCTTGGCCCCATGTGAGTGCGCACACACACACACACAACTCTAGGGCAGTTACATTACTCAGAAATACTTACCTCAGTCTAAAAATACACAGAACAAAATCTATGGGTGAGAATAACTGTTTTTTATTATTAGAATCTAGAGAAAAATGTAATGCATATTACACAGTTCTTCTGTGTGATAATCTGTCAGAAATTTTAGTTTTCTGCCGTAAAATGTAAATTAACAATTCTTAAATTTGGAATATTTTAATATTATAATGCATCAAGCTTAACTTAGCTTAACACTGGTCAATTACACTTTCTGAATGACCCTTTTTAAGGTCACTGTAAATGTGGTGAAACAAGTTGTCAACTCAGCACAGATGTCTCATAAGACAAGGTGGAAATTCCCCAAAGGACCGCGTTGTTCTTTTCCACTAAAGGAAAATTTCTGTCACGGGAGTAAGTCCCTGCAGGAGTTTCCCCAGGTTCAATACTTTATACCCTTTTCTGATGGAATAGCAGTACTGCAGGTTCTAGCTCAGTTCCCACAGAAGCCTGTGGAACCCCGTGGAGATCCTGCACTTTTATAAGAGCTCTGTGCCTTCTTGTTGCTCTTCTACTCCTTCCTACCTATAAACACAGTTAAAAGTACCAGCTATCCACTATAGATATCTGCATTACTGCATGCCTTTAAAAAATTCCCAGTGTGGAAAAGATATCAAAGGAAAAAAAATAACAGCATATGGTAATTTTACACACCATTTTCCACTGTGTAGCAGGAAAAAGGTAAACGACATTCTGTTTCTCCTCTAAAACGATATTATAATGATAAAATGTTTTGCCAAACAGAGATCAATTCAAGGAGTTTAGACTTTGAAAGACTACATTTAGTCACATACGCAACTCTTGTCCAGTTAGTCCTTCCTAATATCTTGAGATTCAGTTATTTATATTGGATCTAATTGTCAATAGATGAGTAGCAAAGCAGCCGTTTTTCAAAGAAGAAAATCTACAAATTCAATATGCAGGATTGTTTTATAGTCCTACCATTCCATGTCAGCAAATTGATTGCATGTCACTGAATTTATTGACCTGAAATGAGGATGGCCATAACTGTTACTATGGTAATTTTTGTGCCTAAAAGTTCTAACAAAGAAGGGGAACCCCTTCTGGCCCTGTTGCCACAGAAAATCTACATTTCTTGCAAAGGGCTTCTGATCCTGCAAAGTGCTATCTGAGTGCTCAAATTATGTTAATTGGATTTATTCATGTACTAAACAGAGAAAATGTGTAAGAGGGGAAAAGAGAACCATATTATGTGAATAAAACATTAATATCAAGATTAGTGGTGGCTTTCATTAGTAGCATGCGTTAAATTATTTTAAGCAGAGCTATGTCTTGAACACTTAATTTAATTCCTCCTCTACATTAAATTTATGATTTCCTAATGACCTTCATACAAAGGCATTGCAGAGGTCAGTTGAGATGCTTCTGTAACTTGATGTGTATAGAACAGGTATGTTATTATAATTCTAACACAGTTCGTATTCCAATTTAAATCAAGATTTCATTCACTTGAACTTAAATGACATGTAGATGTCGCACTTGGGGACGCGGTTTAGTGGTGAACTTGGCTGTGCTGGGTTAACAGTTGGACTTGATGCACTAAAGTGTCTTCCAACCACAAAGATTCTATGATTTTATGACTTGATTACAGCGAGTAGCATTCCAGGTAGTACAGCTTTACCTCTAGGAGTTACAAGGATTTACAATAATTTTCTTGGATTGTGTTACTGTTTAAGCTGGCCAAGATTGGAAGAGTTTCTTGGTGCAAAGGAATAAAAGTTGCCCTGGGATGTCATGAAGGTGCACTAACTTGCAGCAAAAGTAGGATGCCTTAAATCAGGGAATAACTTGAAGCTGTTTGATCCGTAAAACAACTTTTATGTATGTGACATACAAATGTCTAGATCATAAATCTGTAGGATTGTATGCAGCTCAGTGATACAGAACACAGATCTGTATGATCCACAGAAAAACAAAATTTATGTAAGTAAAAAGGCTGACGTGGCAAATATCAGCTAAAACATCAGGCAATACATTGACATTTAGCATAAATTAAAATGGGACATAAAAAAACCTCCTTAAAATACAGTTAAAGCAGAGCAAATATTTGAAAGTCTGCTCTATATAGTAGTCTCCTTTAAAGACATAACTGGATATTCATATGAACTACAAGTAAAAATGAGTACTCAGTTAAAATGAAGGGTCAAATTGTCACTTGTCATTGCATCATTATATAAAATGAATTAGCAGGCTCCATTAGTTTCACTATTTTGGCATAGTGTAAGACCCCGGGCTCGCCTTGCGAGCTCATTGAAGGGGTTTTATGCCAAAAAAGATGTAAGGCCCCAAAAACCCGCCAGATGGATTTATTAAGGGAGCCTTTGGTTATTTTATACCTTGAGGCCATGAACAGGAAAAATGCTACGATGCTTCTCAAGGGGTCAAAACAACACACCTTTACTGGCAAACTTTGGAAAATAAGGGAACTTGGCAACAGTTTAAAGGACACATTCAATCAACATAAAGTATTTCACAAAGCATTGACTTAGCAAATTCCAGCCCATCCAGGTTTAAGTTATCCAGATATCAAGAAAAGGGAATGAGGAGGAAAAGAAGTAAAAAAGAAGAGAGTGAGAGCAAGAGAAAGAGAGAATTATACCTCCCTCCTTAGATCCAGCATAGAACCATCTACCACAAATCCAAGGACAATGGGGCAGTGACCATAATTCCTAGATTTTTTTAACTGCCACAGATGTCTATAGAATATTATTCATGCTAGGCAGCTGCATATCAGCTGTATGGACAGAATAAAAAACTTGAATAATTTTACTTTATTAAAGTACTTTATTCAAGTAAAATGATTAATTATTTTTGTTGGATTTGCATTGTGTTGGATTTCAAGTGTCTTCAATGAGTACGACAACTTTAAAAAAATAAATCTGATAGAAGAAAAATTTTCTCGTGGATAAGAAATTAAATCTTTTTATATTTTTAAAAACAATATTTCAAATAACCATGCTATTTGTTCTCAAAAACCCCACCACTCTCAAAAATGTCATTTTATATTTGATAGTACAGGACTGACCTGACTTTAATGAATAATTATGTTTGATATTAGAGACAAGATTAATTGCACATTACATAACAATAGATGTGATTATTTCCTACTATATCACATATTGCCTATTACGTATTTTTTAATACAATACTTTTCAAATCTTAGGAAACTAATTTTATCCATCTGAAATATGGTTGGTCTCAGCCTTTACAATGACCCATATTACACATGCTTATAGCAACAATATAAATGTTCTTCCTATAAAAAAATTCACAGTTAATAAAGAAGATGCCTTGGTCCAAGAGTCTTTGGCAATACCCTCTTATGCATATTATAGAGCTTCTATCACAAGAAACTGATTTTAAATCCAATCTCCAGTGATCTAAATATCTATTGACTTCTGGAGTAAATAGAAAAATCAGTACTGACAGGATGAAGTTACTTTGAAAATGGATTTAACCTATACTTACCCTGCAGCTTTATACCCCTCTGTGATTTAGGTTCTTCTGAGGCAATGCCAGGAATGCAAATATGATAGATTTGGTCTTGTAACATCAGCCAGGCAAGCAACCCAAGAAAGAATAGTTTTTTACATATTCTATATATACATTTCTTCCATAACTGAAGATAGGGAACTCCATGTTCCTAGTGCTAAGTGAAGATGGTATTTTTTCTCCTGTACTAAAATCAGAAATCCGTTAGACTTGATTGGGAGAGCAGGTATGTATATGTGTATGTAAAGGTGCAGGAGGAAAATAAAAGGACATTATAGGAAGTTTAAAAGCAATAGTTTTCACTCTCAGTAGTTAGGCCATCAATATATCATTACATGTATTCTGATCAAAGAATGTTGACCTCAAAAGCCCTGAAACTGACAAAGATTAAGTTTGTTGCACAGAGGATGCTGAGACAAGTTCACATGCACAAAGTGTTATTGTCAGGGGCAGTTATTCACAGCTAGTGGCTTACAGTACCTCTCATATTGATGTTCCTTTTTGGGATGGGAAGAGTAGAGGAGAGAGAGAAAGTGGACAGCTGAGAAAAGGCAGGATGGCAGATCCTCCTGCCCTGGAGAGCTGGTGCTGCCCACCATCCCGCTTTCCCTGCAGTGATGCCCAGGGTGACCTCAGGACCTGCCCCAGGACCTGTCATGTTTGTTGTTTCTGTCTGTAACATGAGTGCTGATTAGGGCGGGCATGGAGTGCTGTGTGCTGACCAGCTGGAAGGCTCTGTGCAGTCCATCATGGGTCTCCCCGGGTCAGCCAGCCCCTACAGCCGAGGGGTGAGACACAGCAGTGTGAGGGGGTCAGTCTTGGCCAATGCTGGTCACTCCCCAGAAGAACCCACCACCACCACAGCAGCTGGTTTGCTGGGGTGAGGCCATGGGAAGAACGGCATGAGAACAACCGTGTGGGGCACCAAGGGAAAAGGACTGAGGCTCTGGGACAGGCTGGGGGCAGGAGCACCCAGCTGGGAGGCAAAAGCAGGGTCCAGAAGGGCCAAGAGGACACCTTTGACAATAGAAGGGGGAAGGCACCTAAGGTACTGTGCAACACTGGGGAACACAGATTATGTAAAATCACAATCTATCTGCACATTGCTGCACATTCTAAGGTGATAAGCATTAAACTTTTTTTACATCTGCCTTACATAATATAATATATACAAACTAAACTTCACAAACCACCATTCCATTCACAGTCATCTTTCCGTGCCCACTCCAGCCTAAGCCAGAAGCGTACCGTCTTTCTGTGTCCCTGTGCTACAACCAGCATAGAACGTGCTGCATTTTTTTTTCCTCGAATGAGCAAATTTAGCACTTTTACTCAGAGGCACAAGTGCATATAACACCACTCTGTCTTTTCTTTTGTGACGAGTCAGTGCTCCTTAATAAAATGGCAGAATTCAAAATGATTCCTGATTCAATTAAAACAGAGGTAAAGAGTTAACAGCCAGTTCAAATTTATTTCTAAATCTCATAGAAGTGTTTTGAAGTACTTCAGAAAAATAAAAATATTCACGAGCCACCTCACCATGGATTATCTAGGTGTCAAAACATTAGCCTAAGATTTGAGATGCCACAGTTTTGTCCAGTCTGAATCACTCTGTTTATATCTGTATTATCCCGTAGGACAGAGGGTGGGGTAATAGCCAGAATATTTCCTGACAGAGTTTTTGTTCCTTTATCTGCCTCACTCAGTTCTAAGTCCGTGACCACCTTGTTCAAAGGATGAGGCTGCCTGAGCTCCGGCTACCTACAGACCCCAGCTGTCTGTGCCACATGTGATGCCGGGCCAGTGCAACTTCCACACTAGGCACAAACTCATTGGCTGACATCTGTTCTCCAGCAGCCACAGGACACACCAAGAAGGGCTGTTGCTGAATATTGTGATGGACTCAGCCAGGGTGCAGAGATACCAGTATATCCAACTGCACCTGAGGTTGCCTAGTTCTGCTTTCTCCCCCAGTAGGTGCGCACATTAGAAATGTCTGTGTATAGACAGGTGTCTACAGAGAAACACATTTGGCCAACTGAAAGCCTCCCTGAGCTCCCTGCCTGCCCTGATTAGCTCTCCACTGGTTGTAGTAGGAGTTCAGACACTGTTCAGGTGAAGATTCTTACAGTGCAGACACCGTCATATTGCACTTCTAGATTTCATGCCATGGTATACACTTGCAATTGGAAAGACTGAGCTAAAATCAAGACTTAGAACAACACATGAACAACAGATGTTTGTTCTCAGTTTCTTTTGGCAAGTAAGGAGAAAAGAAGTACTTCTGCCTCACAGTGGTGTTCTAAGACAAAAAAGACAAAATACATTCCAGGCAATGGTGCCCACACAGTAAAGAAGTTCTTTCTCATGTTCAGGTGAATCTTCCTGTGTTCCAGGTTCTGCTCATTGCCTCTTGTCCTATTGCTTGGCACCACTGAGAAATGCCTGGCTCCATCCCTTCAGACATTGGTGAGGTCCCCTCTCAGTCATCTGTTCTTAAGGCTGAACAGTTCTGGTGCTCTTTTTGACACTGCTAGGAGAGACAAAGCTAAGCAGTCTAGCAAATTCCAGTGCATTCTTGAAAGTATTTTTAGTATAATATCCTCTGTGAGTGCTGGTTAAACCCTTATTTAGGCCCTTTAGCCCATGTTCTTGTAACAGGATTCTGAAGAGAAAGCACTTTTTTGTCTGCTGCTTTCTTGCCTAATGCCAAGTGGAAGACACCGAGGTTTAGCACCCAAAGATTCAAGACGTAATATTTTAAGGTCTAACCCTGTTAGAAATTTAATGCTGTTTCACTCCCGAAACTGTTCTACTTGTAAATGCAAAATACAAGAGTATGATGCAAGTGGTTTGCTCCAGATGATATTTATTTAAAGACTGAAAATATTAGTTTAGAGGAAACTGATCCTTGTGGGTCCCTTCCAACTTGGCAGATTCTGTGATATCTGTTCTGAGCTCTGTAACAATTGAGGAGGTGGTTAAAAATTTGGATATTCTGTAACACAAAAATATTTATCTTACTTCCTTGGGTCTTTCTCTTGATCAATTTTTAAAAACAGTCTTTTTAGGCAAGTTTCAGACTTATTATTCAATTCCCTAGGACACCTAGTATCAACCAAAAGAAAAAGCCTATGGCCTATGGTATCCAAAGACCCTCATATCCTAGTCCTTTATACTCTGAATAATTTTGAAGATGGATTATTAGAGACCTCATCACCATATCAAAGATGTCAATCAAAGATTCTTCATGGAATATAAATCAAAGATTCTCTGTTCATAATGGAATGTTGACCACAAAATCTCATTTGGGTGAGGAAAAAGGTTGTCTGGATTTTTTTTATCACTGCGTCTTTTGCAGTTTTGCCTATGTCTCTGTTCAGGGTCCTCTCTGCCCTTCTATAAGCTCTAGACAAATTTCCCAATTTCCCTTCAATAAATTCAAAGGTTTTGGGGGCCCCTTTGATCTTGCCTGCACCTGGCTAAGCATAAAAGAGTGAATGCTTTGGATCCTAATTTGCATGTCAGCTATTCTGCTTGACACATCAGGCAGTATCAAGCTCACTCTGCCTTTGAAGCAACAGTGTTTGATTTTCTTTCCTAGTTAACTAGATGTGAACTGACAGACTAAACTTAGTCACAGAAGGGCAATGGTTAAGTAATAAATGTATTAGACCTCTTCATCTTTGTGGAGTGTCTGGTCTGATGTGCTTTAAGAAGTCCTTTCTGTGGGGCCTTATCTCAATTAGGGTGCAGAGGTGTGTCTGATTTCCTTCTGTGTTAATGCTACAACTTTACCGTGAATAGCAGTTCCTGGTCCTGCTTGTTCAGGCAATCATTTACAGAATTACTCTTTTCTGAATTGGCTGTAAGGGAGGCAAGGGAACAAAGCTCAAGAAAAGGAGAGACTGTGGCTCTCACAAACACTAGTTTAGTTACAACTCTGACCTCTCTTCATTACCTGTAGCTTCACTACCTACAGTCCGTGATTTTCCCTCTCTCTGCCTGTGCTTCAGGCTGCTGTGTTCCATGCTCGGTCCCAGTGACTTCAGACCCTCTAATACAAATCGCATTCCTCCAGTGCCCTTTTCTTTGGAAGATAACACAGCAGTGCACATCATCTGTAGCAATTTATAAGCAATGGAGCATGGTGGGCAAGGAATTATGCAAGATTTCAAACTAATGAAGATTTTAAACTGATTTTAAACTAATGAAGATTTTGCATAGGTCACAGGTATTTTCGCACGTGGTAATCCTTCTGGTCTACATATTTTCTATATCTTTCAGACCCTCCCCCTGCTCTGTCTGGGCAGCATAATCAGCTTTCTTACACATAAACCAATTATCTCCCTATCCATGTAGACCAACGGGGCAGTGGAAGAGCATTAACCACAACAAAGTTAGTAATTGCATTAGTAGCATTCTTGTTTTTCTTTATTAAAACCAGGCATATGTAGTTATGAAAAAGAATATTCGTTAAATTTTTACTTGTTTAAGCCAAAATGCAAAGAGACATACAAATCTGAGAAATTCCACGCAAGGATTGTTACCCTGACTTTCCTGAAGAGTCTCTGTCCTGCATGACATCAGTAGAAACCTGGCAAACACATAAAATCATACCCAACTGAAGGAGGGTTGATGTGGAAAAGTGACAAAAGTTTAAATTACAGAAAAAAAAAACCACAAAAAAAAGGAATAGATTTCAGTAGTATCCAAAGCAGTGAAGATACTCTGATTTTGTTGGCACTACCAGCATATTTTTAAATCAGTTTCAGTAAACTGTAGTTTGGGTGAACAAGCAGAAATTTCTGAACTGTATTCAATGATCTAATTTTAGTCAAACATAGCTGAAGCAATATACATGAAACACAAGCAAAATTTATGGGTTTGGTACATCTGGTCTTGTGGACTCAACATGAAACACTACAAAATAAGTTACTTTGAACAAAATGGTCCCTTAATAATCATAGAATCATAGAGTTGTTTAGGTTGGAATATGCCTTTAAGACCATTGAGTCCAAACATTAACCCAGCACTGCCAACTTCACCACTAAATGGCGTCCCCAAGTGCCACATCTTTTCCAGTGATCTTTCTGCACTGGCAACACCATGCAGGATTAATAAAATTCCATCTGTATTCCTAGAATATTATTATAGAACTGACTCCTTCCCTTTTTATTGGCCTCAATATATAGATTCATTTGGGCCTCTTTCTGTCACACAAGAATCTTCACAACTTTCATATCAGATTTTCTGGCATAATCAATCCTGATTGCATCCTATAAATCACATCAACAAAAAGAATGATTTTACCAGGGACTGGAGTGCCTACTAGATGCGAGGAGGCTGTTCTTCCCTTCTTACTGTTTCTTTCCATCAGAGTTACATTTGGTAAGTGATTCTGTAAATCTGGCCAAAAGTTTCCTTGAGCTTGTTTTCCTGGCTCTGTAATGCTTCTCAGGGCTGTGATCTCAAACTAAGAGCATCCTAGAAAGTCACTCCATTCTTCTGGCTGCTGTGGAGGACAACTTTTTAAACAATCCTTTTCCACAAATAGGACCAAAATGGTCTTTTGAGGCATTTCTGGGGGCTCCTTTCTTGCTACCTAATATTTCAGATTATTTTGCTGATACAAAAGATGACTTTTACTGGACAGATTTAGTGAAGACAAGCCCTTTTGACATATCTGATTGCCCCTACTTCCCCTTCACCTTCCATTTCAGTTCACCAGTGTAGTTTAGGACAATCTAAGAATTTCTTCACCTGTTGAATAGCAGCTAAAAAAAAATTAGCATGGTATTTCATATTTTCTGCAGCTGCTACATCTGGAGTACCCTGCCTCCCACTTGACAGGCTGGTGCTGAATCTTGCCCGGAAATGGATCATAACAAAAGTAATCTGAACGTGACAGACATCATATTATGATATTGTTGACACCTCCCTCTCAGAAAGAATACATCTTCAGAGTTCAAAATATCACAGATAAGGGAAAAGAATGTATGCTGCTTCACAGATATTTGCCCCTAACCACTAAACCCATGCTAAATAACTGAAGTCTACAGGGATGCAGATTTCCAGCTGCTGTTGGAATTCCAATTCCTGTTTGCAGTGAAGTGCTGTGCAGTTCCAGGCTGCTTTGATTTTTACGATATAAGTGTCAAGGACACAAAAAACTCAAGCATGATAAATTGGTTGCCTCATATGTGCCTGCATCAGATGTATTAACAATCCACTCAGATCTGAGGGGAAACCATGCCAAAATTTCTAGCAGTTAATAAAAAAGCCTTGGCAGCCTATCAGCATAGGAAGAGTAACGTATAAGCTTACTGAAAAACAAAGGGAAGGATATTTCATCAGAAAGCTCTTTTTTGACTTTAATCATGGAAGAAAATTCATTGTCCTCACCTTTTCTTGACAAACATAACAGGCTACATAAAAAAGAGTTATGTTAGGTTTTGTCAGTAGTGGCTGGAACACCTGGAAACTGAGTACAGTGCAGGGGGTTATGCAGAACCGTATCACTCTATCACAAAAGGAAAATTGCTGGGCAAAAAGGAAGCACAGTTATGTTCTCAGCAAAAATAATAAGTAAAAGCAGCAATAAGTAGTATCTATTTCAAGTAATAATGTTTGTGTATTTAGAATAAGAGCATCTTTAAAGGTGTAATGAAAGTAGGGTTGTCTCACTATCTGCTCTTTGCTATTTGTCCAACCATTAGTATAAAATAAAACTCCAGGCTTCTAGGCTAGGTTTATAGTGTATTTTGATAACATTATATGCATATCCAGCACCTCAAGAGTTCTTTAGACCTTTGAACATGACTATAGTTTTATTACTAAATGTTCTTTCCTTTCTTTATTCAGTAAAGTTATTTTTATGGTATTTTGTTTATGTGATGAATATAAAAATAAACCAACTCAATACTCATGTTTCAAGCAGTTTCCAATTTCATGCAGTAAAAATGTCCAGCCATGCTTCCACTCTAAAATAAATGTTTCTTAAAAAAAATCCCATCAGAGTACTTCACTGATTCTTGTTGCAGTCCAATTACCTGGTTACTTTCTGTATAAACACAGCTAAATATATCCTGATACCAGCAGATGCACAGTCGTGAGATAAAATTTGTTTGCTTTTAAAATTTTTCTGAATGTAACATAGTACTCCCACAGCCTTCTTTTGCTTGCTGAGTATGAGACTGAATAGAAAGTCTATGACTTAACAAATGCTTTTATTATCCAGGGTTTCAGTGCCATTAAGAGCTTGTCTAAAAACTGCAGAGCTGTAATGGGGCCATCCAAATTCTCTTTAGGCTCAGTACCATAAAGGATACTGGCAGCAGTCTACTCATGGAACTCAGACAACATATGCCGCTTCTTGACTAAAATTAGCTTTTATGTCCCATAACTGTAACCCTTAAGGGATATGTAATACACTGCAGTAATACAGTTTCAGCTACTGTATTCCATTTTTTTTTAGCAGCAAGTTAATCTTTACAAATATTGCAATTCATATGTATATGCATTGCATCATTCCATATATATGCTATATATACATATATGTAATGCATCAGTCACTGGGTTATGCATTATTAGAAAGGTGCCTTGATTTTATATCACTGTGTGTGTGTGTGTGTATACAATGACTAGTACTAAAGTACTGTAATCAAAATGTTAAACAGAAAAAAGGAGTTAGTATGCATGTGGCTATGTACACATTTATAAATAATTATGTCATGAATTAATGGATAAAAGCTACCACATACCCATGGCACCTTTGTTCTGTCTACTCCCTTCCCCTCACCTCTCTTCTCTCTGGCTAGCAGTTGCCCAAGATGTGGCAGATTTTTTCATAAGATTTTGTTTCTGTCTTTACAGCCACCACCCTGCACCCTCGAAGCAGCTCTGCAGAAATCCAAGAAGCCATTTGGATTCATAATGTGTGAGGATCATTAGGAGCAATTCAGTTATCCATATGCCAGTGCACCAGCGTCAATGGGACTACACAATAGCAGGCAAAGATGGGAAGGCAGCCCAAGGGCTAAGTATTTCAAAGAAGGAATCCCTGACTCATGACCTAAAGCATGGAAGCCTTCATAAATCACTTCTCCCACTACTGGATTCTTCCCTTAATATCTTACCTATGATGATTAACCTGAGCCACTCTTTCCAAAGGTGGAAGAAGGGCTCAGCAGGCAAGAGCGGAAAAAGCTGACATTTCTCTTACTCCCTTCTCTAAGCAATATGGAAAACTAAGGCAAAAATCTGAAATTCTTCTTTGTTCATATACTTCTCAGTATAGAGGAGGCAAAGTGGTTGCTGATTGATAGAACTCAGTTTCGACAGCTCTATGACAACATGAACAAACTGTCCCACATCCAGCTATAAATCAATACCCGTTACAGGAGTCATTTGCCAGGATGATTAGTTCTAGAATGTCACACGTACACATACACTCCCTAGTTCAGATACATCAGGGCAGGCCTGTGCAACTCAGGACAGCACTCCTACTTCATATGGCTCTGAATCCCAGCTGCATCTCCATGTGTAGGAAAATTCAGCTACATTCATCTTTCTGCAGTAACACTGAAGATCATTGGTAATTGTGGCCTAATTTTAGGCACTAAACTGCCAGTAAACAATTATTTTTGGAAGCAAAAGGAAGAAGCATACTCAAGAAATAAGATAGTTTGCATTCTCTCCTTTCACCTGGGGATGTTAAAGCACTATTTGTGGAGGATACAAATCATATGCCTCGGCTGTTCCTTTCCAACACCAGCCAGCTTTGTAGAAGCACTAGCATCAAAATGGGGCAAAGCAACAGTAACCTTAACTGTCTTAAAATCAGTCAGCACTGAATGGCTGCTGCGGGACTACCCTGGTAGACATGTCTATTTATAGGGCACCAAATAGTGTTGGTGGCACTTAATCACAGTATTTAGCTTACTACCAGATACATTTCTCTTGAATGGTTTCTAGTAGTATTATCCACCTCCACTCTAAGTTCACAACTACTGAGCATCAGTTCCCCATAAACTTCTCAGCTAAGAATATTTTTTTCTGTCCCACAATTTCTGGACACTAGAAAGTCAAATCTCCTCTTAGCAGCCTCTGCCTGGGTCCAGCAGAGACTTTCACCTGTTGACAGGATGGTCACTGATGTCCCTTGCCACCACAGCCTACTCCAGCGAACAGACGTCTCAGGTTAGAATCACTGTAAACACAAAATCAAGAAAGGCTTTGGTTTGCCTAACTAGAACTTAAGCCCAGTTACAAGGAAATATGAGCCTTCTCAGAACAATTGACCTTAGTCTGCACAGACTTAACATCTCAGAAGAAACTGCTGCTTTGCCAACTACAGCCTTTTCATAAAATCTCTCCCTCACCAGGCTTTTCAGTCTGTGTCGATGTTGTTGACCAGCTCTCCTTCCTACTCAGCTGTTAAGTCAGATGGGTTTCCCTTCAGAACTGACATAAGGCATGGATGCCGTCACTACCGTTTATTAACCCTTTTCTATTTAGCATGTCATCCATATGCCCATTACATGAAATAAAGACACAGAAAACCCCAAACTTCCAGTACAGCAAAAGGACACATAGCGTCTGGAAGCAAGGTACTTGATAGTCACACAAATCTACCCCCACACTCTCAGCAAGCTACACTAATTTTGTCTTCCTTATAAAATTTGTAGAGACCAGAACTAGATTTGCCCATTAATACTTCTGTCCACAGAGAATACCAGCCTCTATACTAGTCTGGGTCCTTTTCCTGCTCCCCTCTAGAGGATTTAAATGAGTGGAATGTTATAGGAGAATATGGAATTCAAACTTCTGTGACTATATATAATACAGAGATATTTGGTATGACAACAGGCTGTGCTCTGGAAAAATAAGACAATGAAAATGCTAATATACTTTTTATTTTTGCCTTTTTATGCAAGTCTTATTTTTATCAGCCCTTTTGTAAAGATGCAAAGGTTTGTGATAATACATCTCTGTCAGGAGGAAACATTCTTCCTAGAATTATTGCCTACTTAACTAAAGTAATTTCTCATAATATACAAATGACAATTGGAACAAACTTATAACAGCAACTTTAATGAAAATACAGGCAAACTCCTGCAGGAAAAAAAGCGCAATGACTGTGGCCATTACACATTTCACAGCGAGTGACATGATGGAATTGAATGTTGTCATGGTTGAAAGCTTCAGGGATCTCACACACTTCATTGAATCCGTCTACAAAATGCTAAGTCTCACCATGTTCCCTCACAGCTAGATTCCCAGTCCACACAATGCTCATCTTGCCAAGCCTCTGCAGTTCTCAAGAAGATAAGCCAGACATAGCTGCACTAAGAGAAAACATAGCAGGGTCTTAAAGAACTACTTCTCAATTGAATAAGCTGTGGCCATAAAAGCAGGTTTTGATACTTGCTACATGCAGATGAGAAAGCCATGTATAGAGCATTACTATTGAAAACATGGCCAAAAATTATTTTGAAAATGTTTATTGAAATACTGGTAGTTTTGTTAACCTGAGAGAAAATGCTGATGCCTTTTGGACAACGGAAATGAAAGAGGTGCAGTCTATGTCACTGTCACCTGGGATCTAGCTATGGGGGAAAAAAAAAAGGACCACATCCATCCTACTTCCACCCTACTGCCTGTGGGGGGTCATCAGGAGGTGTGAAGGGGTGAAGAAAGGACCATCTTTCAGACACCCTCTTGCCACCATCTCTCCGGTGCTGTGTCCACTCCCAGCCCCTGAGCATGCAGCTTCCAAGAATAACAAAGAGGGAAGGGAAGAGAGAATGATGCAAAGGTACATGGGCAGTTCTCTGTAGAATAAGTCAGATTGCCCTAGACTGCAGAGCTGTGTCCCTTTATTAGGAATTTGTCCTCCAGCTGGCTGTAACTTTCAAACTGGAAAATCTGATGACTGTATCACTGCATCACTTTTATCTAAGCAAATGGTTCGGTTTTGTAGTGCTTAATATTTCTGGTACTTAGGTATTGATTTGAAGCTTCTCATGCTTCCTAAATAAACAGTTATAAAACAAATTGAACATAATCAGGAGAAAAAAGCAGATATTCTTGAGAAACCTGAACCACAGCTTTTTTGAAGCCTATAATGCTGATACTGCTATATTTAGTGCCTTATTTGGTGGGAAAGAACAAACCACTAAAAGATTTCTTCCAGCTTCGATTGAATGCTACATCAGAACGAAAGTAATTTAACACATGACATTAAAGTAGCCAGAAAGTGATATCCTCATTATTTACTATCCTTTTGGACGATCAGCTCCTTGCTTTTATTGCTACAAAATATTGTCGAAAAGTACTTCCTAACCTGGAAGTGTATTATGGTGAATACTAGCTGGACTAACTAGTCCATCTGGTTATTATAATGAAATATGACAGGAATTTTCATATGCTTCTTAAAAAGTAATCTCTTTTTTCTTGATAGTTGGGGGGGGGGGAAGCAGCCTGAACACCTGAAATTTATTTGGAATTTGACAGTTTCACAGGGTAGAATGATTACACAGTTAGACAGTCTGATCAGAAAAATGTAAAAGCTGAAAAAAATGTATGTAAAAGTGGAAACCAGACCTGTGAAGTGCTATAAAAAATAAAATGAAATAGCAAAATAATGTTGTTGTCCCTTTAAGATACCAAAAATAAACCACAATACTTTCCCCATCTAGATCCTGATGCTGCACTCAGCTCTACAGTCACAGGAGTCTGACTGTGGGGAGTTCACTGCTGGATTGAGGCACTGAGGTGTAAAACAGAGACATAAGGCAAGACTAACATTAATGCAAATCCAAAACAAAGAGAACACAAAGTTCACAAAGCAGCAAGGACAGATTATTATTCACAATACCCATACATTCCAGCACTTTCCCTTCTTCTGTTTATTTGCTGCTCATTTATATCTTTTTTTCTCTTTGATTGTGAATGCCTGCTACTAATGAGGTTTGCCACTATTCCAACAACAAATATCTGAAGGTGCTTGTGCGTGGTGTTTGAATGGGAGAGCAGGTGAGTGAACAAGGAAGTAAACGGAAAATCACATTAGTAACCATAGCAGCCACCAGCATTTCATCCCAGGAGAAGCCTCCTCTGGTGGAGGCTGTGCTGCTTCTTAATGAGTTTCACACACTGTTTCACGGTGATGGGGCAAGTCTTCCAAACGGTTCATGTGACTGTTCTGTGACACTAGTAAGACCTTCCTGATGAACAGGGCTACTTTGCAGCAGCCGGGAACTGGATCTCTTGCATCAGGTAAAGCAGATGAACAAATCTTGGTTGTAATTGCAGTTAACTGCCTGAGCTGGCAAGAGATTGCAGTCAAATTATTTTAACTGACGTGCATTTGTTTGATTGTGTTGGATATTTAGAAGCCAAACTCTGCTCTTTTAGAGGGTTTTGTTAAGAAACTATATAACAAAGGTCACCTTTGCTAGCAAGGATGTGGAAATTACATTTCGTCATAATGACAGTGCATTTAGCTTTTGAGTATAACAGAAGTTATGCATTATTGCCAGAGGTTAGAAACAAAGAGGTCAGAGTCAGAAATGTCTCATTTTCACATAGATGCTTTCTGGAAAAAAAAAAAACCGATCTAGACAAAGAAAGCAAGAGTGATCTTCAATCTCCAGTGCTCAATCCTCTGTCCTTTGGGCCACTCTTCTTCTACTAAAATCATCAGCAGAGCAGTTTAACGCTGGTCATTTTACTTGCTTCATCTTCACCTTCAATTTGTTACTTGTCCTGGACAGGTAAGTTCTCAGAGTACCCCAGTAGCTGTTAATTATGTTCTTCTTCAAATTAAGTACATCTGTCACAAACACCAGGCAGTGAAATGTTCTTAACATAAAGCAAAGACTCTTTTCACAATCTTCAGAAGGATCTGAGAAATACTATTTCAATAGATTAAAGCACAAACATCTGTTCCACTGAGGGAATAATTTCCCTTTTTAATACAAATTAACTAGTTTAACTATATGGTGTAAATCCAACAAAAAGATGAAGCTATTATTTTCCTTAGCTTTTCAGAGATAGAGGGAGAGACACAAATTAAGAAGTGATATATTTGTAGAGGAAAAGCAAGGAACACTGCAGGATAAGCAACTGCACTCAAAGCACA
This sequence comes from Pseudotriccus pelzelni, assembly GCA_035584735.1. Taxonomy (NCBI): domain Eukaryota; kingdom Metazoa; phylum Chordata; class Aves; order Passeriformes; family Tyrannidae; genus Pseudotriccus; species Pseudotriccus pelzelni. Next base: position 90,171,976 of record JAWMRA010000001.1, on the reverse strand, counting down.
CACCTGTTTCTCAAGCAGATGAGCTGCGTACAGTTAATGGCTTTTCAATCCCTGCCATTTCCCATCCCTCACATTATTCTCACATATGCCCAAGTCAATTCTTACCACCTACATATAGTTTTTTCAGGAAGTATTGAGTCACTTTGGCCAGAACTACTAGAGGTACATAGTCACTAACATAATAGCAAGTAGGAACATAAACAGATGTTAAACATCCTAAAATCTAGAACAAAAATCCTCTGATGTCTACCATTGATGTCTACCACCATTGTGCCTGTGGTAACGGCGGAACTTTAAATCCTGCTTTCCCACCTTCCGAAGTTGAGGTGGACTAAACTGCAGGATATCTATCACTGCCTCAAGAAGAGACTCCAGCATGAAGTGAACTGCTGCCCTTGGACCAGTCTCTCAACATCTTCAATTATGAAACATGGTAACTCAGTAAGAACTGCAAAGTAACAGAAAATACATCTGTGCATAAGAAGAGTAAATCTTTTGCACGCTAACATATTCACCTTGATTTCTAATGCTATTTAAACAACGAGTGGGATGTTTCAAGAAGAACTGTACTGACACATTAAGTAAATCAGAAGGGGTATGAGATTCTGTGTTAAGTAGTAAGATCTAGAGCATTTGGTGACTCAGCTGGGCAGGTAGGAGGAGGCTGAGGCCAGTAATGGATCACAAGGAGTCATTCAGTAAGAATGGGAAGGAGAATCGGAGAGCAATAGAAAGGAAGACTAATCTGCAGTCAGAGAAGAAGCATGAAATTTAGAAAAGACAGCTAGGTCACCCAAGGTAGAGACAGCATACAGGTAATTTTAGGAGTTTATTTTTAAAATGAGAAATGAGGAGTGAAATAAATGTGATGGCATATTCAAAGACAATTAGTTTAAAAAATTGCTTAAAAGTGAAACAATGCATAATAGGCAGAACAGATCCATGACCAGTATGATCAAGGCTCCTCTTTTGGCTCAACTGCTAAGTCACAACGTGACCTTTACCAGGTCGCTTAAGGATAGATCCAATAAAGGACTCAGGCACCTTAAGCCTGACATAGGCAGATTTGAGGTACCTAAGTCTAGAAGTATGACCTAAACACCCATCTCAGTTGCACACTACCCCTGGAGAAACTTTTAACTCCAAAAAGTCAGATTTATCTGCTGTTCAGTCCTCCCTGCACAAACATGGCTCAGTTGGCAAGGGTGTGCCGTGTTAACTTTCGGTGTCCTACCGGTGGGTGCTCTTTTCTGGGCTGCACATTTAGGTGTCCTTTTTGGGGAAGTGTGGGCTCAAGAGACGGGTAACGCAGGCTGGCATTTCACCTCCAATGTGCCCAGAATCCAGCTGTGCTCCTTTTCTCTCTTGGCAGCATAGGAAAGGGCAGAAAAATGGCTCAGCTTTGCTTGAGCAGTTAGCAGGGAAACAGCTGTATCCAAGCGTATGGGTGTCACCTGCCCTTGACTGAAAGAGTCAGTAAGAACAGGAGCCTTGGTCCCCTTTTCACCTAAGGGAATACCCCCAACCTTTGCAGAACCTAAAGCCACAAGTGGGTCCAGCCTCGGGATGCAAGGAAAATGTTTCTTGCAGCCCCATTTTGGTTACCTAAGCTGAGGAGACAGCAAGGAGCTCAGAAATATCCCCACTGAGCTGTTGATAACTATTCCCAGCTCATCAGGTGAACTTCCTTCCCTTCAGTGATGCTCCATGAAGTGCACCAAGTAGGGTGTGCATCACACACAAGACACTTCATTAAGTGGAAAAATATACTGAGGCATTTGGATGAAAAAACTACCAGAAGTATTAACAGAAAGAAAACTTTAAAAAAACAACTTTCTGCATATTTTGAAAATCTGCTTTTATTCCAGATCCTGGTAAGAAGTAATGTCATTGAAAACACTGGATTGATTAAATGGCATGGCTTAAATAAAAGTGGAATAACTTTTAAAAATATTACAAAATATGAATATTCCATAGATTCTTTGAAAATGGAAGAGCTAGGCAGAGAAGTATCCTAAAAACCAATTCAAAGAATTTCCTGTTTCAGCTTTGTGAACTGCATATTTTGAAATTATCCCTTTATGCTCATGAATTAAGTTTTTCTGTGTTTGTTTGGTAATAAACTAGTTTCCTAAAGACTAATGATACGTACACATACTATTACTGTATTATGTAATTGCTCATGTAAATAAACAAATAATAGTTTTGTGTTAACTCATGCAGAATTGCTACTTTTGAGAAAAATTTCTGTTGTTTCATAGGTCTAATTATTTTTCCCTTTCAGTTTCAATGACGATTTCTCCAAAGTGCAATGCAAGTACAGAAACCTATGTTACAAAGTAACATCGGTCTGTAAACAGGAGCATGAAAAAGGGAGGTGCTATAAAATGCACACAAGTTATTAGTCGTAACTAAGATGAAGAAAACTGGGGTTTAGACCAACATCACTTTATACTTTGAACTGCAGCGTTACCTTGACCACAGTGCACTCAGTATGCATTAAATTATACATTTTGCAATCTAACCAGCAATAAATGCCAAATGTATATAATGCATCTACATTAAAGGTAGACCTATAAAGAAGCAATTTTATGTCGTTTCTCTTAGTATTTATGTAATGACCTCAAAAAGTGTAATTTCTATTTTTCCCACGTGTTAGTTGTATTAGAAATTCAGGTACTCTTTGGGTTAGCATCTTTTATGGTGTCCAGAGAACTTTTAAATTGAGACAAAACAAAAACCAAAGAAGCAAAAATTGCCTAGTTCTGGCCATAAGGTAGGCAATAAAGAACAGCTTATGTGGTTGCTGCTACAGAAGAGAATGGATTTTCATAAGCATAAAATGCTTTTGTCAAAATTAATCATTTCAGTAAATGATTGAATTTTATAGAACTCAGAAGTTCCAAATTATTTTTGAGAAAGTATTTGGTTTAGAGGCTTAATTTTACGTTAAGTTGTACAGAGTAATATAGAAGTCTGAGACTGCCTACAAGAATCTTACAAACTTGAGCTAGTCTTCGGTGTGAGTGGCAACAGCGCAACCCAACAGCTGAGTAAAATAAAGCCCTTTAAAAGTATTCTTTCAGGTATAAAAAAAAAAAATGCAATACTTATACTACTACTGTTTTGTGCACGTTTTTGCTGAGTTCTGCTTATCCCTTCACCTAATAGCAAGTAATTTCTACCGTTTGCGGGCTTACCAGAACAGTAATTTTTGGGCTTTAGTCACAGAACTTTCTTTATCCGTTCCTGCCGCGTTTTACACGCGGGAGGGTCCCACCCGTCCGGCCGGGCTCCCGCCGCGCTGCCTCTCCTCGGCCGCCGGGGCGGGCGGAGCGGAGTTTGCCTTCACCACAATTGGGACCCGCCGTGCGGCACCGACACCACTTACCGGCACCTATTTCACGGTCCAGCGAGGGGCAGGCCGTGCCCCGGCGGAGCGACACCGCGGACCCAGCGCCCCCCGCCCCGGCCGGGCCCCGCCGCCCGCACCTGCGCCCCGGAAGGGCGCGGCGGCCGCTCCCTCCGGCTCTGCGCCTCGCCCTCCACCTTCCCCTCGCTCCGGCCGCTTCCTATCTAACCCCCGTGCTCCCAGTACACTCCCAGTGCTCCAAGTACGATTCTCTGGATCACTCCAGTGCTCCCAGTGTAATTCACCGTCTCCCCCTCATTGCTCCCAGTGTTTCTCCCCGGCTCGCCCCAGTGCTCTCAGTTTCCTCCAGGTGCGCCCAGCACGACTCCCTGGCTCCCCACAGCCCCGCCCCCCTCTCCTCCCCTCCTATGCTCCCATGCCATCTCACCGTTCCCAGTGTCACTACCTGGCTCCCACACCGCGCTCTCATTCCATCCAAGCTCTTCCAGTATCGCTTCCTGGCTCCTACCAGCGTTCCCACTTCTGCTCCACTGAACCCAGTGTCACTCCCTGGCTCTGCCCCGCACCGTGCTCCCAATTCCCTCCCAGTGCTCCGGTTTGTCCCTACGCTTTCAGTTCCCTCCCAGTATCGCTCCTTGTCTCCCCTCGGCGC
>JAWMRA010000001.1:90120733-90167555 GCA_035584735.1 Pseudotriccus pelzelni | reverse complement strand
GAGAGCCGATCCGGGCAGTGCCTGGCGGCGGCTTCTCTCTCCGCGAAAGTGTTAGTGGTGGCGGCGGCAGCGGCGGCAGCGGCGGCAGCGACGGAGGGTATGCGGGGCCGCGGGGCGCCGCGCCGCAGCGGCGGCGGCGAGCACATGGCATAGCCGGGACCGGCGGCGAGCGCCGGGCCGGCGTCACAGCGGGTCCGGCGGGGCGAGCGAGGCTCCCTGCATGTGGGAAGGGAGGAGGCGAGCCAGGGAGCCCGGCGGCAGCGGCGAGCACCCGGCGGCGCGGTCCTGAGCCGCCCGCCCGCCATGGATTGCAGCCTCCTGCGGACCCTCGTGAGCCGATACGTGAGTACCGCCCGTGCGGGGAGCGCCCGCCGTGGCCCCGCGCTCTCGGGAAGGGCTCGGTCGGGAGCTGGGCGGTCCCATGACCGGCTCGGCGGCCGGGGGAGCCCCGGGGGTGCCACACGTGATGCCCGGTGCCAGCGGAGGATGCAGCGGCGGGTGTCGATGCGCTCCCTGCAGCCCGCCCGCCCCACGGGACTGTCCTTCGCTGAACCGGAGCGGCTTGGTCTAAGTTCAGAGCACTGTAATTTACAATGCGTTGCGATACGTAGTTATCGGGGCAGAGAAAATGCCCAGTGGTCGTGGAGGATTTTTGTTTGTTTTTGTTAAGGTTTTTTCCCCTTTTTCTCCTTGTTACATTGTCACAGTCAAGCGGCGTTTTTGTGGAATTACCCAATTTAAATACACTGACGAATGCTCGGAATACTCCCAAGTTTTTGTATCCGTGAGTAGTAAAATTCAAACGCGGCAGACTTGAGAGTACGGCGGTGAGAGTTCCTCTCCCGTGTGAAAGCCCACCCATATCCCCTGAAAGAACAACTCGGTAGCGCGTTAGGGTGGATCCACGTGTAGGTTGAAGTGCGTCAGTGAGTGCGAGTCGGGTTCCATTGAAGCCTAAACAAATGCTCAGGGTAATGATTTAAGTAGATTGGTAGAATGCCTGTAAGTTGTGCAATAAAAGGGATGGGGACCACCAATACCAGGAAACTGCACATTTCTGCTTCTGGATGTAGAAGAAATTTTTACAAGGGGGAGTGGGATAATTTGAAATTTCAAATACGTGTGGCTTTTTGTCCTGTGCAGGAAGTACTGTAAGTAAAGAAACTTTGGTCTGTCTTTTTGAAGTACAAATGAAGAGAAATAGAAGAGGTGAAAAATGGTTGCATTTTTTACTCCTGTTTACAATAGAGTATTATGTGGAATGAGGAGAGAATGGAGAGGTGAGTACTGAAAATAGCTGTGCATATATGGATCCTTAGAAAGTGGCCCTGAGGGAGAATACTCAAACTAATATGCATATTAATAATGAAGTATAAGAGAAGCAGTAATCTGTATGGATATATAAAGCTCAGGTGAGCTGTGCTGAGATCTGAAGCAGGTAGGATCACTTGGGGTGTGGAGATCTGTCAGTCCTGATCTAACTTTGGATTTAGTTTAAAATTTCTTTTTTTAAGTGTGCTCACATCTGGAACCTGTACAAGAGGTGCAGTCATTGTGTACAGAGCAAGCATGCTTAAATCTTGTCTGCGCAACATTGTTGCTAACCTCTTTCTAACTAGGCTTAAGCATCAGATGTAAAGGAAACAGTAGGTGTGGATGAGAAGACAGTATTTTGAAAATAAGGCACTTGAACTCTTAAGTTGTGCACTGTCACCACTCTCTAGCACTGTTGATGAGACTAATTCAGCAGTCTAAAAAGATAAATGAAACATTATTAAATCCCATGTGAGGAAAGGTTCCTATTTCCTGGGTCACACTACTTTCTGTATTGTATATATGCCAATAGGCTATGCCTAGGTAATGGGTCAGCTGTTCCATGCTGCCTTGTATATTTTCACCTGTTGCTTCTTGTTCAAGTGTCTCAATTTTGAATTCTTTGTTCCAAGGAAAGGTAATTTTGAAAAAAAGCTGCTATGAGTAAATTTGTGCTCATCATTTTATTAAGGCCATTAATACCTGGCAAGCTGATGCCTTTTTGGTCTTTTTTTATCTCCATGGTTCAACACTTTTGTACATCTACAGCAGTGAAAATGAAAAGTAGTATTTGAGTGCTGGGCCTGAAACTGGCTGCTGTGCATGAGTAGCAGATGCACACATCAGCAGTATCACTCAGGAGTTTTTTGCCAAAGCTCTGTACACGCCAGCCAGACCGCACAGGTGTAGATGTGCTTGCCACTTCCCAAACTGCTTTTTAATTAGGCAGTGACTCTTCTGTGGGAGAGTTGGAGTGGATACTTACATCTTGTGTTTATTTCAAAGTAAGATCAAGCTTCGGTTTAGTTAAAATCTGTAGGGAAATTTTTCAATGATCAAGGGCCTAGGGTACAAATCTCTGTCATGCAAGTTGTGTCCTGATCTTGTTCAGCTGCAGGTCCTTCCCTGAGCAGACTGGTCTCTGGATTATCCTGAGAACCTTGACTGATGCAAACTGGAGATGTTGTTTGCGTAGCTGGGAGCTCTTATGGTACCATCTTGGGATAACAAAAAGTTGCTATGTGATGTACTAATGGAGACTTCTATTAGAATGATTTCTAATGTTTCTAACATCGTTTCTTCTGTGTCATTTCTTTTCTGGCACTGGACATAAAGGCATAAGTTAAATACAAGTGTTCTTGTTATTGTGAAGATCCTCCCCATTCCCTTTTCCGTTACCGCGCAGTTGCTGTCCTGAAGCAGTGCAAAAATCATACATGTTTCCAGGGCCCTGTGGAAGAATAGCAATGCCTGCAGATGCTGCTGGTTCCCTGGTTAACATTTTCAAACATTTGTCTGCTGTTTTACCTGCATTGAATATCATGTTTATGTTGTCCAGGCATAGCCACTTTAGCCATGTGGGTTGAATAAAACAGATGTTCATCGTGCTTGTCATACTGCAGTTCATATCGCTTCACCAAGAGATGGTGTAGTCTCTTAGACAGAGGGAATTATGTCTTTATCTTACTAAATTTTTAAATTGTTGTTGTTCTGCCTCTTTATATCCCGCAAACTTCAGGGTTTTTCACTTCAGCTCTTGCTTCCGGTTACCATTATTGCAGCCATACACAATTTACAGGACTGTGGGGAAGAATAACTTTCTCTAGAAAAGGTACTTGCTTCACTGCAGTACAGCTGACATGAAGTGCATTGTAGTTTTCCAAATCATTTGTGATCCCTCAAGCTGATATACAACAATGTAACTTTTCTTAATGAGGTTATTCTGTGTATTTTGCTGCTTTAAAAGGTGTGTGAGCTGTAGTAGAAGCATCTAAGTCACAAAATAGAAACACCTTTATATACAGCTTTTCTACTTTGTGGAACCATAGGAACTAAATAAGCTTTCTACAGAAGGATAAATAGGATAAATTTTTACAACTGTATTGTTTAATTTACTTTCCCAAATAATGGAATTAATGGTTTTATGGAGGTAGTATGAAAATTGCCTTGGATGGGCTATACTTTTTGTCACATACTCTATAAAAATATTACCTCTTTTTTTTTGATGTTTTACATCAGACAGTATGTTCCTCTGTCTTCTCCTTGGATTGTTTGTGTACTCCCTAGAGGATGTGGGCTACCCCAGGGATGGCAGCCTCACAGCCAGAGAATACAAAATTAGCATGTGCTATCCTGTAAGTGTCATGCAGAACCTGCTGTGTGCTCAGCAGTACACTATTTAGGGAAAAAACAAGCAGACAATGGCAATTGAAACTGTCTCCTTACAAGATTAGCTTTTGTTTTATAGTTAGATTATTTGGGACACTGTGTGGATATCATTAAGTGATGTGTTCTGTCTGTATAACTGTAGCTGTGTTAGTTTTCTCTGGTGACTTATTTCTTGCTGATCTTAGGACTGCTAAAGTCCCTCCCCTTGATAGTCAAAAGATGGCTTATAATATTAAAACAAGTCTTGATGATTTCTTATCTTTCATAAAATGAACACTTTTCTTAATAAAACGTGCACATGTCTTTTGTGTATTCATGGTAGCCGTTCATGGCTGGATATGGATTTGAATATATCTGGGCAGTCTGGGAAGATGCTGCTCTTTAGCATATGTTTGTTTGGACACTAAATGGTTGCTAAACGTCTTGCAGCCTATCGTGGCAGTCTGTTCTGTATTTGTAAGACAGCTGGCCCTCATCACTAAAAGTTGCTGTGCACGTTGATGACTTTGGGCTGTACAGTAAATGCTACTGGGTCAAAGGTCTGTATTACTGAACAGTTTTGCCAGTGTTTTGTAGTATATTTAGATACCTTGCTACTTTACTACTTCTTTCAGATTCTGCTGTTACTTAGAAATTACAGTTCTGGAGATTATGTATTTGCTGCCTGTGTAAATATGTCCAAATGCACGTAGTAGCAGGTAAGATTTGTTTCCAGAAGGAACAGGGATTTACTGCAGCTCTGGACTGTGGGAAGCTGCTGACCTATTACTTGAGCAGGTATTTCTGAAAACATCTTATTTTTGGGAGATTGGAATAAATGAACTTACAAACTGATGCTCTATTTTTCACTATTGTAGAAGTGGGTCAACTTTAATCATAGTCTGAGAAGATGATTGACTAATCTAAGCAGGAAGTTATGTTGAGGGTTTCTAGCCCCTAAAACTAAGTTTCCTGGCAGCCTGTGCCTTTTGGTCATGGTTAATATGATTTTTCCTAAGTATTTTGCTTGTGTGTGTAGTCTTAGTAGACATAAATCAATATTGAGCTTCAGTTTGTTTATATATCTAGCTTTGATACAGCAGAGGTTGATAACTACTTTGACTTGAAAGCGCTCAGTGTTTGTCTTAAAGGACAATCCATTTATCAGGTGTTTCAGATGAGTTCGGTTAATACATTCAAGGGTACCCCTGTGGTCAGTTCTTGCTTTTGCTTGTATTTATTCAGCTCTCTCTGCCCCCTGGCAGATGAGTGTTAAACTACTGCTAACCAGGTGTTTCTTGGTCAGGGTGCCTGCTAACATAAGCACAGTTTTCTTCCTAGTTATCACTTAAAATAAGTCAAAAGGTTTGTGTTGGGTTTGGTGTTTAATTCCAGGGATATGATTTGACAAAATCTTAAGCTGGTTTAAATGTCATAAAGGTGTTTGTACACAGACTCTTCATCTACTAACTGTCCTGGCAGCACGAAAGGTGTTCTCTATAGGAGCTATGTGTGTATTCATGGGTCAGGAATTAGTAACTTGTAGCTCTTAAGTGTCTATCCCAGGTATGTAACGCGTTTTTGTTATCTCTTGAGCCGTGTGTCACAATGTTTTCTTGAAACCTGAGATGCTTCCATCTCACAGCTTTGCTTCACTGCAGGGACCAGTTCTTCCTGCTGTGGAAGGCATGATGAGTGGGTTGAACTGCATGAGTAAGTTCTGAATTCCTATTTCCCCAAGCACCATTGCTTTGTTATTCTCCTAATCGCCTTTTGCTTTTATTTTTTTGGGGGGTGGGTGTCTGTATGGAGTGCTGCCTGCATACTTTTTAGGAACTTATTTAAAAAAGGCGAAGTTTGAAAGTTATAAGTTGTACTTACTTATAATTAATTATAAGTTAATTCTGTTAAATGTTGGTTTGTGGCCAACAGGATTTGGCCCTTCTGCAAATCTAAGTAGCTTTTCATACTGGTAGTGACTCTTGTGCTCATTCTGGTTTGTAATGTACTCTTTAGGATATTTCAGTATTATCTGAGGCTCAAAAAACCCTGCAGACAATCTCCCTTCCCCCCTCAATTATTTACTGCTGAAGGGCAATAAACTTGAAGAATTGCATGGGCTTTGTTTTTTCCCTTTCCCCTACCCCATCAATTAGCTAATTTACACAAGAAAAACACAATTTCCTTTTTCTTTTGAGAATAAGCAAATGAAAATATGACATTGCATATGTAAAACATTTCACTTACAGGAAGTCAGTGTACGAGCTGGTTTCTATTGACTACAAAATATTGCTCATTTGCACTCATCAGATGCTCTCTGATAGTAGAAAACATTGGTTTTGGAGCATCTAAACTGTAGAAATATCTCAGTGACTAAAAATAGATCAAGAACTTTTAATCTTGCTTTTGTATAGCATCAAAATACTTCGGAGAACTGCGTGGTTGCTTTTGTCATTTGATAATGTGTTGTTTGATTAAAAAAAGTTTAATATTGTTCTAATATTTTCCTTTTCTCTAGCACCACAGAGTATCAGTTCTGCAAGCAGGAAGCCTTTTCAAAATTATTTTTGGGAATGAAAGAGGACAAAGTACGACATAGCACATTTATAGCTTAACATCTCTGATAACCATTTCTCGTTGATTCTTTTCTCCTGTCATACAGTAGTAGTTGAAATAAGAAAAGTGTCATGACAGAATGGGATTTTCTAGTGAGTCTGCTTTCTAAACTCCAAACACTTAGAAAATAGTATCTGGGCTGGGAAGTGTTCCACAGATACCAAAGTGGGCTGCTCTTTGTGGTGTTGAACTGTCCCATCTAACTAGGTTTAAGTGTGACTAGAAAACCATTGTGGTTTCTGAGGAGCTCCAATGTGATTGACAGTGAGCTGCTTGCTGCACATCATGTGCAGGTGTGTCAGGGAGCAGAAACCAAGAGAAAACTGTGTCACAGAAGCCTGAGCAGATGTTTTAGCACCTGTTATGCAACTGGATTCAACTTTACTGTGGTTTTTTTTAAGCAAAATAGCCTGCCTCTCCTCATGTAAGTCTTTTAGGCAGATTATACTTTTTCCAGAATAATGCTGCTTATTCTAGTGGCTTACCATTACACAGGATAATGTAATATTTCTATTTGTATAATTGTTGAGGGACATTTCAGTTAAAGTTCATCCTCAGCTATGAAGCAGAATGACACTGGAATGCTGTTATCTTCTCTGCTGTAATTGCTATGGCAACAGTTGCAGGTAGACAAGGCAAGTTGAGGATTCTTTTTCTATATCATATGTACACCAGCTGTTTTTCTTCCCTCTCACTAATGACTCTGAGAAGCCTGTGGCACAAACACACTGAGTCATCATGAAAAGTGTTTTGTTTTGGGTTGTTTTGGTTTTTTTTTTTTCAATTTAACCTTGATTTTAATTTTCTACGTATTGAGTATTTGTGGTATTATATTAAAAATGCACTCGTTTGAGGAAGAAACTGGCAGCCTAGCCTGGATTGTTATAGGAGACTGAGGTGAGCCAGTGGCTGGGGAGTTTGTTTGGAACATCACGGAAGACCACAGGCTGATAAAGCAGTTTGCAGATCTGGATGTTAATTTCTTTGTGCATATATCTTTTCTTAGGTCAGGGATGCGAGTAATGCCCACCATTTCCATGGAGAGAAGTTATAAGGGTGCTTAAATGCTTCCAGGTAACAAAATTACTGTGTTCAGGGAAGAAAATTGGGTGTGAACATAAGGCTGTAATGACCTGTGTCTTAGGGTTGGATTCTTTTGTTACTTAAGTGCTCCACACTACTTCTGCAAACTCTGATTTCCCTCCTGATTCCTCCATCTGCATGCATTCACGTGCAGATGAATGAACATGTGCTTCCTTAAATTGGGTACTGTTCATTTGGTAATGTCAAGAATTATGCCAAGATTTACCAGAGATCCAGATGTGTGTTGGTATTAAGAAAAAAAAAAGGTCCTTCATATGAGCTCTTGTGTCTGATTACTGAAGTATACCATGAAAGTGTGTTCTGGGATGCTTCTTACTTAGATCATTGTGGTTGTTACTACAAGCATGAAAGCTTAAGAATTTGGGGACTTCATAGAGACAGTTTTCTATTTATTCTGCTCTTCCCTGTAGACTAATTTCCCTTTTTGAAACAGGAAAATGTGTTTCCTTCATTAATCATTAAACTCATCTAGATACAGGGCAGGGTGAGGGGGAAATAGTTTCTTTTTCCTGGTGACACTGACTAATCTCTTTGCTTCAGTCAAAAGAGGATTTCATCTAACCTATTTTGAATAGAGGATTAAGGACAATTAGGCTCTTCCTCTACTTCACCATTAAGATAGGATGTTGTGAAATCCTCTGAAAAGAACATCTGCTGATGCGCCATTAAATTTTTGCAGAACTAATGTTAATAATCAAAATAGTTATATGCAGAAAAACTTTGTGTATGAAGTACTTTCTTGGAAATAATTGTATGAATGATCTGGGGAGAGGGAAGGAATACTGATCTGTTTGCTCAGTAGTTTTTGTCTCTAATGCTTCTGAATTACATTGTGGATTGGATATGTAGATGAACTGAAATGGATTTCGTGTTACTTGAATTGCATTAGTAATTTGCTACATATTAGCATTATATGTAGTCCTTCACTTCTTTTCAAAGTACTGTTAATGAGTTGTTTGCACAAATTATAATAATGAAGTATAAACGCTGTCCATAATCTGTGTTTGTATAACTATTTTGGGAGCCCCTGGTGGTCTAGTGGTTAGAATGCAGCGCTTTCACTGCCGAGACCCGGGTTCGATTCCCAGCCAGGGACACTCCCCGGGCAGGTGGAGCTCGTTAGCCCTGTAAGGCAATCCACCTATGTCCTAAGGACCTCGCTGCCACCGTCCAAGCGTGCTTGGCCCCGGCAGATGAACCTTAGGATTAAAGGGTGGGCTCAGTTCCGCGCACACTGTGTCTCACCTAAAAAATCCAATGCGCAGGCTTGAAGGTGTAAAGACCTTCCCCGGATCTTCGGTCGCGAAGACTGGCCATTATTATTATAACTATTTTATGTCACTTACATTCATTATGAGTGGCATCTCTTGAGATGAGTCTGAATCAGCAGTGACATTAGACAGGTAACATGAAACTGCTGTTCTTGTGAGGATATAATTACAAAATAAAACTGAAAAATATCACTATTATTGGAAAATACATGATGTGCATAAGATAGTATGATTATTAACGGAAAGGAAAAATGTGTGTATTTTGGAGAAGGTTTGGCTATGGAATCCACCCTGACTGCCTTCCATGGAGCTTGGATAGTAGTATGCTGTGAAGCTACAGAGAAGATAGTTTAATGACACTTGGCTCTGAGAAATTGCTTTTGTGGTCTTAATTTCAATACTTGCAGTTGTAAGCAGGCTACTGAAACTCGTGGCTTCTTTAGCTTTGTTTCCTGCAGAACGCTAGACTAAAGAGTTCAGTCTAATGATTTTTTAGATGATAATATACCTGAAGAAGGGTTGTCCAGAAAAAGATGAAATCTATTTATTTCATCTTATTTTTGAGGCAACTTGGAGTCACATAAACTGTAATTTCTCATACTGGCATTAACTGCAGTTCCAGAATGAGTGCAATGTGTGGCTCTGGGATCCCAACTCTAACTTCAAGGAGAGCTGTGGTCTTCTGTTAAAATGTATCTGGTTCCTTTGCCTTCTGCTTGGCTTTGAGGCCATGGTGAGTAACAAACAGCATACCAATCACTGCATAAGTTTTGGGTAGAATGTAACAAATGTGGAGGAAACATTGTTGGCAATGTGACATCCTGCTTATCAGTGGGTTTTTTGTTGTTGTTTGGTTTTGGGGTTTTTTTGTGTTGTTTTGTTTTTTGTTTGTTTTGTTTTTTTTTTTTTTAGAGGGAGAAGACATTATTTAAAATTTACCTGCATGACAGTTCTTAAAAACCAGGTCACTCTTTAATTGTGCTATAAAATTTACCTATATAGAAATACAGTCTTTCATTATGTGAAATACAATATATATGACAGAGGGTACTATAAATGTAGGCTTAAAACTGTTTATTATTTTAGCTATGACTCAGTCAATAAACTTATGCTGATATTAGCAGCAGTATAATGTAACTACATTCAGGCTAGACATTGTGCTTTGGTCAAAAAGGCTCCTTACTCTATAAGCAGATTTTGATAGATTAATGTTAGTCCTTTAGTTTAATACTCAGCACTTTCTCTGTAAACATAGAATGTACTGAAATGCTGTTATTCGTTGGTGTGTTATGTGTTACAGAATGGCTGTAACTCCTTTCTAGTAAATTTATGTTTAGTTCCTTTTCCTTTGATTTTTTTTTCAGTAGAATTACATTAACAGTAAGTGTGATGTATAATAGCTACTCTCATCTTTGATGTTATAGCCTCCTGACCAACAGTATGAACTTTAGAGATTTTAACTCTAATAAGAACCTTCTGTTCAGTTAGGCTAAAAAGAAAAATTAAATATTTAATGTTTGAAATCCAATATATAGCTTTTATAATGTCTTATGCTGTCTTATTAAAAAAAAATTAGTATTTTTATCCTTTTGTATCAGGTTTTCAATTCCTGACTACCTTAAACTAAAGCAGTTCCAAGGGTTCTAATCACATTTTCTGTTGACTTGAAGCTCTTTGTATATCCTCTGTACAACAGATATATAGCCAGTTAAATATATGGCTCGTTGATAATATAGGAGGGAGGATGGAGGCAGGTAGGTTAAAACTAAGCTAAGAATTTTGTTTAATGACAACTGTTGAGCACAACTATGAAATTCTTTCACCTTCTAAGATGGACATCACCCTCCCGGAAAACGAACCCACAAGGTTATTGTAACTTCACCTGACAATATTGTAGTTTTGTTAATCTCTTGAACAGTGTTAACTGACTGCTTGCTATTTGCGGTTATCAAGTGACCAGATGGCCTAATCTGGTAGGAGGTGCCTGTGTATTGGCACTAGGGGGAGGGGAGAAGTAAAGGGAAAATGGGAAAAAGCTCTTTCCTCAGCCCAGAACTGCATGATTGCTTTGAGATGATTCATGAATATGAATATGTTGACTTCTTGATTCTGTAAGGTTTTGTCTGACATAAGGAGATTGAGTTTCCATACTTCTTGGCTGTAATGACACAGAAGCAATAGGAAAGCTTCACATGCTTTTGTGGAGCAGTGCATAGCGCACATGGGCAGGTATAAACACAGGTTTATAAAGGACAACTGATTGTGGTTTTGCATCTCCTGTCTCCTTCAGCACAGATCTCAAATTTGAAAGGCTTGTCTTTTTTCTTAAAGGAAAGTTCTTAAGCTTTCTGACTTCCTTCCTGAGAGGTGAAGAGGTTGAACATTTTTACTCTAAATAAGTCACAGCAGGTATCATTAACAAAGAGCTTTTATGTGAGCATATATATAAAACAAGGTTTTTGAAAAATACACTAAAAAGATTACTTGAGCCTAGATTTCTGCTGGGTCTGTAGAATTAAAACATCACTATTCCTTTACTATTTTCTTGCAAATTATAAGGTATTTTAAATTGAAAATAATAATCCTTTTACATGTGCCTTTGCTTTCTGGCATGTTAAAAATGGTGACAAAAGCCAAACGAAGTTTGCTTGAGTTGTGGTTCTAGTTGAGTCATAAAGTGAGACTGCTGCAAATACTTGCAGACTTTTAAGGCTAGTAAGATAGTAGCATTGACTTTTCTTGCTTTCTCCTGCTGCCTGCAATCAGACCGCTTAATTCTGCTTGTAATGACTACTTCTTGCTGCAGAATAGCAGCTGCTTGGTTATGTGGCTTTTAGCTGATATTTGAGAGTCTTGTGATGAAGGGAAAAGTGCTGTGGCACTGTCAAATTTGTGTCTTGGAGACGTGGAGGGGAAAAGGAGAAATGTGGTCTTTACAACCCTGTGGACTCGAGCATAAGGAGCTTCCTGTCTGGCACTGGGCAGTTAGATCAGAACAGGTGTGGAAAAACACATTTGTGGTGGTGCTGCTGCTGACTGGAGGCAGCTGCATCTTGTTAGTTCTTCCTTAAACTGATGAAAGGTGTGATCTGGACTTCTCTTCGTTTTCTTGTAGTATGTAGAAAAGACCAAAGCAGAAGTGTTAAGTGGGCTGATGCAGTGGCATATAGCTCTTGTAGTCTTGTAAGACCTGTCAGAAGGGACTCTGGCTGTACAGAGAGGTTTGTGCTTCCTTTTGTCTTCTGTTTGGGATGCGCTGTAGGACTGTTGATAGAGACGTGTTTCACTGCGCTGAGTGACAAAACAGTTGGGTAACGACTATATGTGGGTGCCTTCCTAGAGAGGTAACTCTCTAGGTTTTTTCAAACCTCTGGGTTTGAAGCTGAAATGTGTGATATAGTGGCAAGTTTCATTGGGAGGGGGAAGAGTGCTGCCAAATGCCAGGGTTCTAGACTGTGATTCTAACTGGGATGACGTAACATCCCAGAGTGATGACTGATAGGTCAGGGGTGAATTTGACAGGTTGGCGACATCCGTGGAACACTGGCTTGTTTTGTGAGTACTATCTGGCATCAGAAAGTAGTTGGGAGAGGGATGGGAGTTAACACTTTGTGTAAATGTCAAGAAGCTTTACGATTTATGAAATGAAGGGTACTGTTTAGTGGACTATATACTAGAAGGAATGTTACTGAAAAATAAACCAATCAGGAAATAACTTCAGCTTTTCTTCCTCACTAACTCCGCTGTGCATGCTCTTGTAGCGCTTGTCATACGGCTTGACCTTCCTTTTAGTTGCAATCAAAACATAATGATGGAGGGGTGGGGAGGGGGGACAGCTGTTATATGCCCAAGGTTTCCCCCTGTGTTTTTTAGAGCATGTTTTATTGAAATAAGGATGCTAGCCAGCACAGGAATACTTTAAGATTGTGGAAGTCTATAGCACCTTTAAACCTTTCACAGGCAACTGTGTCAAATGCTTAAAATCAAGGTTTTCTTTGCATGAAGACAAGTTGTACATGATCTGATTCACTAGTGATATTTGGAATGAATTAATTCTGAAAATAATTACTTAAACTCAGTATTTCTAAAGCAACAAAAAATATTCAGTAATATCAGATTAGCCTAAAAAGGCTTCACGCTTTTTAACTCTCTTTCCATAAAAAGTAACTGGATGGTCTGGAGAGATGCCTTCTAACCTGCATTGTTCTGATTCTAAAGTCAGAACATTAAGCAGAAGTCAGTGGTTAACTTAAAGGAGAAAATACTCTTGCTTCTTTTGCAGCCATCTGGGTTTTCATCTCTGAGGAGATGGTATTAATAAGGCATCCTAGTCATCTGTGGATAAAGCTGTATAACATCTTTAAGTGATAACCCACAGACTCCACAGGTTGTTATTGTGAGCAGTAATTATACTGCTTGGTGTGTTGGTTCATTCATACTTTAGGATTGCCATAATAGAGGTTCACAACAACTTCCCTGTATTCATCACTCAGTAAAAACTACTGTAGGTGGTAGGGAGGCTTTAATAGATGTGGACCTGACAAGGTTGAAGTGTGTCTCCTGGTTCGTGTTGCAGTTAAAAAAAATTATTGCAGTCAGCCTATATATGGTTATTGTCATCATTCCCTACTCACTTTAACTGTTCATGTGTTTATTCCAAAACATTTTTCCATTGTTAAGCTGTCTGATTCATCTTCCTTTATTCAGATGTTCATAGTATCTAAGGAAGTTCTAGCCTGAAAGGGGATGGTAGTGAGTAGCTAGGTGGGGAAGGAGCTGTGGATGAGAAACTCTTCGACATCCTGAAGAAGCTACATGCCTAGAAATGAACTTGGAAGTTGCAGTTGTGTGTGATCTGAGAGGCTGGAACAGAAAAGCTACTAGACTTTAATTAGTAACAAATAGTGTGAAAATGCCTGTGCCCTTGAGACTTAAGCTGGCCCGTCTCAGCTTTCATGACAAGATTGTTGTGTCACCATGGAGCACTGACTGTGAGTGCAAGTGCTCTGAGGAGTTATTCTGGAGTTGCATTTAGGTGCTGAGACTACATATCTGTTTAGTTTGGGGAGTATGGGAATGGTAGAAAGAAGATGGCAAATAGCAACAACTCTAGATGTCAGTATAAACAGTTACTATTAAATGCCATTACCATAATGTGAGGAAGGAAAATACGAAAGTAAAACCTCTTTGATCTCAGCGTACTTGACTTTGGTTTTCTTAAAATAGTTTGGGGCACATTAATGCAATGGGTTTCTATGTCTGTTTTAAAATGTCAGAGAGAGAAGGACGGTGAAAGAAGATTCGATGGAAGAGAAGGAGTCCTTGAGTGCTTGCTGTCATGTGCTTGAAGTCATGTGTTGTAATGGGTCCTTCTGTGGTTTCTGAGCTGGTGGCTGAGGGAGAGGAAGCTATAAACACTTCTCTGTTCTCTACTTATGTGGTCAGTTGAAGCTTGGTGGAACTTTTTATTTAGAACTTGACCACTAAATTGTCAAATTGAGCTGGCTTTCCTCCTTCTAGTTTGACTTTGCTCTTAAAAAAAAAAAAGCAAAGTGAATCTACCTGCTTAAGTGGTTTAGATTGGGAGGCACTCTTAAAAGAGCCGTGTTCTAAAAGAGGATCTGGAAGCTTTGACAGAATTTTCCAGGAGGAAGATTTTTCTTCATCTCTTTGAAGTAGACTTCTGAAGAATTAACGATATTCCTTCTATACTAGGCTCAGCCTTTCCATCCATTTACATAAAATAATCTTTGCTAAAAAATGTTATTTTCATTAGAAAATGTGCTAAAACATCTGGTCTTTGCACTGTTCATGGATGTATAGTCTGTTCCCAGCAGCCTTTAAAACACCAGAGACGTTCTTGAAAAGGCTTAATTTCTGAGCTTGAGCTCTGGCTATAATACATACCAGAAATTATACAACCCTTGCTCTGGATGGCATCTAACAGCCTCACATGGCTTGCTAAAGCACTGTTTGTCCAGCTTTGCTTCCTCTGCAGGTGGTTCAGGATGCTCCATTTTTCCATGCCTTATCTCAGAATACTATACTGGTCTTTAAGCCCAGTGCCCCAATTTCCCTTTAGTGCTGCCTCAGCTAATCTTACTATGGATCCTGTTTCTTCTGGAAAGTCTTTCTTAAAGGTCTTTTTCTGCTCAGGTCTCCTGGTTCATTGTTCTACAGTTACCTTCCTTTAGCCTGTATTCTTATATCAGTAGGGTGTCTTCGCAGTTTTCTGCCCTAACTTGCCTATCTTTTTGTATGTATCCCTTTTGAGAAGTTACAGGAAACAGCATAGTGAGCTCCAAATGAGTTCTTCCAACTGAGACATTGCCTCCCTCCTTTGCACAGTCTGATCTGTGTCATCTGATTCCCAGCTGACCAGATCAGCTGTTGCTGTGTGGTGGCCTTATACAGGAAGGATAAATTGACCCTTGCTTCCTTTGAAGATCCCACTGCCTTGGGTGTTTGGAAAACTACAACCAACAAAACATGCTTTTGTTATCTTCCTCAAACTGAGATGAAGTGTATGACTGAAAGGATTATGCCACACTAGGTTACTAAATATATTTTTGCATGACACTGTTATACTAAAAAGCAGAACACAATGATAGTCATTTCCCGTAATGATGGGAGTACCTTCTCTTGGTGGGCATCAGTGCCAGGACTTTATTTTGGTACCGTCTAAGTCATTAGTACAGAAAACAGAGCAGCTGTCTTGGCAGGCTGTGCTAGGAAGAAGTACAGTTCCTAATTTAGTGTGTATCTGATTGATGCATTTGAAAGTGGCAATTCAGACTGGCAGCAAAAGAGAATTGAAAGCTTCTGCTGAGCACAGTAGTGTTTAACTTCTGGTAGTTCAGGGCTCCTTCATTCTGTACAAGGGGGAAATGTTAGTGTGTTTACCCTCTGCCCTCTGAGAAATGGATTGCAGAATGGTCGGTGTTGTAGCCTGGCTGCTTGTTATTAGAAGGGAGTTGGAAAATAAAGGTTTCTTTTGGAATAGGTTCCATGCTGTCTTGAGGCTGAAGGCCTTGACACTGGCCTACTAGCTATAAACCAAGTTTTGTACCTGGGAGAGCCACCTGAAAATGTTCCCAACCAGTGTTTTGGTTTGTCCAGGTCTGTTTCAGATTTTTCTTTGTTTAAATAATGATCTGATTCTCAGGCTGGGAAGTTTTTGTGAGGCCAGTGGTTGCTACTGCGTCACTTCAAATATAGCTTAAAATCTGGAAGCTTGATCTCACAGGCACATGGTTTGCAGGAGGTTATAAGACTTAATACTATCTTGTAGCAATTTTATATAGAGAGCAAGAGGCTGAGGGAAGCATATTCCTTTGGCCTTGTACTAGAGACTCATGGGGAAAAATGCAGTGTGTGCTGAGGCCTGCCAAATCACAACAATTGTGGTGGTCATTGCTGCCATGCAAATGTAGCTCACTGATTGGGAGAAGCACTTGTACTTTTTAAATCTGAAAGTTGTAATGGGATTGCTGAGTCTCATCACTGTTCTGTGTGCCTGTTGCCTTGAGATATGGTTATATGAGTACTGCCAGGGCAATTATCTAAAAAGCTTGGTAAAAAATAGATGTAACATAAGACTGAAACTTTCCTTCGGTGATAGGGCGTGGGGTATTGAAGACTGTTGTGTTAAGGCTACTGTATTCTTCATCTTACAGCTTTGTTTTGTAGATGTTACACTCCTAGTTAGATTCTTTAGGTTTGCTGTTTTGAAGGTAGAAGTGTTGCTGGCAGAGGGGAATAGATACAATTTCATTACATCCATCAAATTGGTAAACACTTATGACCTTTCTAGGTAACATACACTGATGAAAAGCGTGGAAACAAATTGATTGTCTTTTTACTTCATTAAAAAGGTTTTCCTAAAATTTTTTTCAGGTAGTGACAAATGTCCTTTTTATGGAAAACTATTTGACGCATGTTGACCTTAAAGCAAAAGGTTAAGCTGTCTCATGTGGCTGCTTTTTGTCCTGGAAAGAATCAGCAGTGAAAGTTAGGCTGTCAGCTTTGTTTGCATTTCCCAGCTATTGTGCACTTGCCAGCATCTTTTAAATGTTTTAAATGTAGCTTTTGGATTTTTCTAATGCATAACGTTTGTGTGCGGTGTTTCTTGTGAGGGTGCCAGAACAGCCATATAGTAAATATTTAATAAGAGTAGTAAAGATTTCTTCTTCTCAACGGGCTAAGTCCTGATCTAAAGGAAATGAAATGGCCATTTTAAATTATTTATGAAATGCTGCACATAAGGAGACTGGGTTTGTTTGCTTTATGATACATAGATGGCAGGAGTAAAGGTCTCAGTTTAGTTAAGACATAAATAGTGTTGGTGGGTTTTAAACATAATAAAAATCTAAGTAATCCCACTTTTATGGCTGAAGAATCCAAGATGGTGGCTGTAGTACAGTTTGGATGATGGAAATTCTCCTGTTGCTCCATACTTCAGCTGACTCAATTTTAGGAGAGCTCACTTTGTTATCCTTTATCTGAAAAGCATGAACTGTGTGCTTCAAAATCTTAACAAGAGGACTTGTCTTAAAAAATGATTTTGTAAGATGGTAGACATGGTTACCAACTTTTGTGGGAACATGAATTTCTCTTGTGGTGTACTAGTATTTAAGAGACAGTGATTATTGGTATATCTGTAACTTCAGTGTAAGGGGGAAGAAAGTGAAGCAGGTGTGGTTGATGCTTTGAGCATCTAACTAAACATGCAAAAAGTACTCTTCCCTCTTTGCTCAAATCCAAAAGAGACTAGGGAAGGGGTGTACAGAAGTCGTGACATGTGGAAGGTAAAGGAGATGAAAGAAAACCACCAAACAACAGTGTGGATGTCCCTCTGTCCTGAAATATAAAACTTAAAGCACCAGCTCTGGGGTGTTTAGTCAGTTGAGATGCTCTGTAGCTGCCCCCTCTGCCTTTCCTCACTAATGTTTCATTCCTTTTGTGTGAAATGAAGAGAGTTAAAATAGATGGGAAATGTGGAAACTTCTGGGAAAGGTAAGTGCTTATCTACTTTTCACAGCAAGGGCCAAGTATTTGAGGGGTTAGCTCTCTGCTGAGAATGGGCTTCCTTTCAGCATTACCATTTTCATAAGTGTTTGGGGTTTTTGTGTGTCTTGGGTTGTTGGGCTCTTGTTGTTTTGGTTGGTTGTTTGGTTTTGTTTGTTTTGGTTTTTGTTTTTTTCCTCTAGGGATTACAGCTCTCTTCAGGGATAATAAATATTTATTTCAAAACTGAATCTCTGCTAGTGATGGGAGACATATACTGAGATTGCCTTTACCCAGCTCGCTGTAGACCTTTACATGTAACCCTGGGCTGGTAAGAAGCCACTGTAGTTTCTGTAGCATGAAAAAAGAGAATGAGCAAGATTGCCTGACAAATAAATAAGTGCTGTGCATGACAGGAGTAATCCTTTTTTTTTTTTTTTAAGTAGAAAGCTCAGACATGCTTTCTTTCATGCCCCAACTCTGCAGTTTACTTTGATGTTGGGATTTATTTTATTTACTAGTATTAATTTCTTTCTTTTTGTCCTCCAAACAAGAAAATAAGTCGCCTTTCATAAGTTAGAGTGTATTTGGAATGAAAACACGTTGTTATATTTAAAAATACTTGAATGTGTCCAGCAACTTTTAACTTCAGTTATCCAAATTCACTTCTTTGCAAATAAGGAAAGACGGATTCAAAGTAGCACCCATGGAAGTTAAGCTTCATTAAAAAAAAAAAAACCCAAAACAAAAACATCTTCTTGCTTTTACACTGGATCTCAGTGGGATTGTAGTTCTCTCTTCATTTATTTTCCATTAAAATAAACCCATTCTGAAAACATTAACTATGCTTATGTCTGACTGCATTTTTGCACTTCTGTAGAAGGTGAGCTTTCAAAGCAGTAGTTCAGTGCCACCTCTGAAAATGCTGATAGTTCCTTTGTTTTTATGGGCCTGTTATAATTTAGTTTGGGCAAGACAGGAAAATGAAATCTTTGTTATTGAGAGTGGGGTTTTTTACATTTCGGAGTATAAACTGGTCTTAATAAATACACATGAATATTATCAAATACTTTACTGCAACATGAAAAATATTTTAATGATTTGTGGTTTTTTAATAGAACATTAGGTTTGACCCAAACCTACTCTGGTTTGCTTCAGAATGTGGTGGCGTGTATTTAAGTGGACATATTGAATGCAAGAACTATGATGAAATTGAACTCACCTTTTTCACAGTGATAATCCTTCAGCATAAGAGGCATGAAAGGAGCTTTTGCCAGTGGTAAGAAATCTTTCTGCCAACTCTTGAATTCTCTTGGGAGACTGAAGTAGAGCCTGCATATTAACTTTCTAGCAGTTGTGCTAGGTGCTGTATTGTTATTGAAAAACTTGATAGCTGAAGCATGCATGTTAATATTGCTGATCTGGAAAGAGTTACAGGACTTCTTTTTGTGTTCTGAAACATTCTATGGAATAGACTTGACTATTTTAAGCCATTTCTTTTTGAGTCAGTGAAGATATAACTGCGTACTGTGAGTTTATGTATATGTATATGGACATATGTATATACAACTCCTTTTGTGGAAACAAATCATGTGTTGTAGATACCAAGGATATAGACATCTATAGGACAATATTAAATGTGACTGGGTGAGACAAATAGAAAAATGCTTTTGGTTTTGTTTTACTTGTATTTTTTTAATGCTGTCTTACATGTCTCCTGCAGAAAAGCAAGTGGCTTAACGAAACAAACAGCCAATTTCTGACTCATATCTGGCTGAATTGTCACTTGGATTTTTCTGCCTCTGTGTGAAACCTGTTTCTTTCCTGTGTTTCATGCTCAAGAGCCTTTTATAAGCAAATGTTTGCAGTTCTCTGCTGTCCTTTCCTGTCTGCATTTTGGGACCTCTTCCTAGAGGGTTAACTCCCTGAAATAAGTAGAGGGGAAAAATACTAGCTTAGATAGCTTTCTGACTGTCGTGGTTTTAGTGACCAGCCCCCCCCCCCCACCCTCCCGGGGGCTATAAACACATTGTCCATTTAGCTAATGCTTTTCTTGTGGAAGGTCTTAATACTCTTAAATATTTTTGGTTGACTAGTTGCAGGTGCCCTTGAGCTCTCTCCATGCTTTCTATGTTCTAATGTGGCTGTGGGTCATGCACTTTACCAATTCTGATATAATAAAAACAATTCTCATGGAAATGTGGTAAGCAAGTGAAGAGCTGCAGTTTAGTGTGGAGGAGAGGCAGGGAGGGAGTGAAGCTTTAAAAGTGATACAGAGCATATAGTGTTGCAGACTGGGACTTTAATTTCATACTTGAACTATTTAAAATATTTAAAGAATTAAACACTTGTGTAAATCAGCTTAAGTGTAAATTTAAAAATTAAACCCAAGAGAATGCTTACACTCAGTTCCTCAGGTTGTTTGTTAGGACACTTACTGAGAGGTGCTGTGCCTTGTGTGAAGAGAGCTCTTTCTGGAACATAGGAATCTGCAGGGTATCAGGGAGTCAAAGTGTGAGAAAATAAGAGAAGTATTGTTTTTCTGATTGTTTCTGCGGAAGTCCCTGAAGGTTTCTGTTGCAGCACATTTAGTTTGAAGGATGCCTCCCTGATGAATACACTGTAAAGTATGTTTTGTTCTCTTGATTAGCAGTATTGCTGGGTACTGCAGTGCTAACATTAGACTCATCTACTACTACAGCGATATATGATAAAAGCCTAATCAGTAGAAGCAACTGCTCAGATAGTAATGACTCTTTCCTTCAGTGCCATATTTATAACACTGATGACCTAGAGTAATGTGACTCTTGAACTGATATTGCTGCAGTAGAGATGGAAATAATTGGGGAAGGAAGAAGGTGTTGACTGAATAAAGAATTAGAAAATATTTTCTAAAATCAATACAAAGTTTCCATCTGTTTGTAGCTTTTTAATCTGGTGGCATTGCATACTACCTTGTCATTTAGTAAAAGGTAAAGTCACTTAATTATGGTTAAATAAATTATTTGAACTCAGAATAAAGCTTTGTTAATTTGCTTGGCAGTTACTGCCCTTTATTGCACTCTCAAAAGAACCTCTGTTTTAATCTTGGAGGATAAATCCCTCACAATTTATTGCAATCGTACATATAGATGTTACCCTAATTCTAAGTATTAAAGACAAAAAATCCCTTTTTACTGTAGAGATATTTTAGGATGTGCCTCTAAAGTAATGTCTGTTCCTTGTGTGTGCATGTTTGAAGCTTTTACATTGTAATGTATCCTGTATACTGCTGTTATGCATTGTGGATACGTAACTTCCTGCTCTCCATTACTGGCACAGCTTTCTGATATCTTACAGAATGGCCTTCCCTTTCTGTGTTCTCTAGCACTGATCCTGTGTGTAAAACATCCTTCCTTTTAACTAGCACTATACACTATCTGAGTCTGCTTCAAGGGGAAGGTGTTGTTCTCGTTTTTCCTCTCATCAGGCCTGTTACTGAGGAAGTGGAGCCTGACAAATGTATCAGAATTGTTCTTGAATCTTATTTTTTGCTAAGACAAGTCTAAGACAGCAAAACCAAAGAACACTCAGTGGGGTCTGGCATGGAGTTTAGACTTCTCAAGAATGAAGTTACACCAGTTGAAGCCTTAAAAGTAAATGGCAAAAGCAAAACTTGAGCTATCACATCAGGTCACATGAGCACCTTAAAGCTGCAAATGGTACATGGCTGATAGTTCTACATTGCCAACAAAACCTGGTGAACAGAATGACTAAAGGAATAAATTGTTAGACATTTAGGTAGCAATTCCAAACCAAGTAATTCTGTTATAAAACAAGATTATTAATCTTCAGTTTACTATCCTGTGTCAGTGTGTAGACTGAGCTGTAAGATGGCAGCTATTTAGCTGTTCATGGACTCAGTTCTTAGGAGGATAAGCCATCTGATACAGTTGGTATCAGATGAATTAAAGCTTTTTAGAAACAGATGTGCATTGCCCCCCCCACCCCCGGTCCAAAATGTAAATCATTTAATACCTTCAAGAATTCTTGTAATTTTGAGCTTGGGAGATTAGTTAGGCCAGTACTGGGCACGCTTGAAGACTTAACAAGGAAGTAAGTGCAAGTGAATTGTTGTCTCTGTGTCCAGATCTGGGTGAGCTGGATAAGTTTATTTTATATGCACTGCAAACACTGGGTCCTAGATGGGATAAGCAACTTAGTCAGGGTCCCTCAGAAGTAGTGGCAGTAGTGAAAACTAGAATTGCCCTAGTGAATGCTCTTTATAGGCTGTGCTTTTTGATAAAACTGATAAACTAAAATGAAAGTTTTAATCTTTCAGCACCATCTGTTGTGCAGGGCAGCAGCAGGTGGTCTGTCTGTGGACAGGACTGACAGAAGTGGCTGGGTGTGCTGCAGGGTGGGTGGAGCAGTGATGGTAGTGCAGCTATTTGCCTGCTATCATTTTCACCCTACCTGATTTCCATTTAACCACTATCCAGGTGTTAGTACTGACAAGTCTGTACTTCAAAGACAAATTAAGAAAAAATATGTATGTGCCTGATGTTTTAAAGTGACTTAGTGTGTTCAGGCTGAGGTTTCAGATTAGCTGCAAGTATCTTAATTTCTCATGTTCACCATTATCACTTACTTTAAAGAGTTCAGACAAGTAAGGCAACTCAAGCTTAGGATGCCTAGCTTTGAATTGCAAGGTTTGCAAAGGTCTCTAGTTGCTTATTGCTCTTGCATTGGTGTATCAAAACTACTACACCAGTCTAATCTCACACATGATTTGTCTGCCTACTTAAACTGCACTTGGATACCTGCATGTGATACCTGATGTGCTTGGTGGTGTGGTAATGCACAGAGCAAAGTCCCATCAACTCAACCATAGCTTGATGCAGAAAAAGAAACCTGAAAAAGTATGAATGCTTGTGTGGAAAATAACTTCAGTTTTCCCTTCTCTAAAATCAAGTAGCTGATTTAACTAAACAAATTAAAGTAAATTCAAGCTGCTTTTTTTAGCTGTTTTTATGTGGGGGAGTGGGCATATCTTTTGGTTTATGGGTTTTCTAAGAGACCTCCAAGCAGAGTGAGTGCCTGAGAATCATCTAATTTGTTATTCTTATTGTATGCCTACAATAAAGCAGCCCGTGGTGGATGGGAGAGTAGTCCTTTGCTACTGTGAGCAGTCACTGTGTAGAGTTGGTGAGCCGTGTCGAGCTTTACTCACCTGCTAGGTAGTGTTTTTTAGACTTCATGTTTTTTCTTGTGACCGTTCATGATTTCACTGGCTCAGGTGCAGTGTTATATGTTGGGGCATGCTGAAGTGTGTATATCACCATCTATGCTTGCAAAGGTGTCCTTTTTTCCACAGAGAGGGGGGGAAAGACAGTGCTTTGAGCAAAGAAGAAACTAGCAGGATTGAGCTGTGTCATAAAAACATTTAAACTTTTCTAATTTTGAAGTTGAGGGTTCTGTTTGATTGCTTCCTAAACCTTTTAATACTCAAGTATCTCTTCTAGTCACAGTAGTAAGTTGAAATAGAACAAGAATGAAGAATTTTAATTAAAAAATTGAGTTCTGTTGAACAGCATATTTGTGAGAGGTAGTTTGCTACTCCTGATAGTGTTTAGAACAACAAAACCAACAAGCCTCCAAACTCTTGGCAAAAATGATCGTTTGAAAACCTAGACAAAGACTATTTTTTCTATTTCTTTGTCCTTCTAGAAGCAGTGACTATATAATCTGACAAAAAGTGAGCATACTGTAATCTAGTATGTCAGTTTTGGTGTAATAAGAAAGCTATTCCATGCTCCACTTGCTTTCATGCTATTAATAAAAGGCTGCCACATTATATTACTTTGTTCCTGAGCTCTGACTTAAATTTTTCACCCTTCAAGCAGGCCAAATTCAGTGATCTGATGCCCACTACATTTATTTCACGTACAAAGTCAGATGAAGTGACAGAGTAGCTGCAGGTTATGAAACTTGAACATTTCAAGAGGATGCAACAAAAGGCATCAAGAGATTCTGACAGCTAGTGAACTACATCAGAAATACCTAACAGAATTGAAATGCTGCACTGTAGTTCAACTTGATGTGTTAATAAATGGAATAATTTTGCTGTATGCTAACATATCCCACACAGAGAGCATCTGAGCTGAAATTAATTTGAGATCATAAGTGAGGATTGTCATCTTCCATACTCTTGGTGAACCCTGGGGATTTGTTAACACCCGCTGTTATTGTGGGCAGCTTTGTCTGCTGCTTTGTTTTAACAAAGTCTCATTTTCACTGGACTATTATGCTTAGACATAAGGTTGGAAAAGATCATTAAACTAACACTGCCAAGTCCACTGCCAAACTGTAGTTGGGCTTTTTGGGCATTCTCAAGAACAGTTTATTGTATTGGAGAATATGAATGTAGAGAGCTTCAGTATACTGAACTGGTAGAGACACTGAAATGGTTCATGGAAAAATGTGGCTGAAGCTGTCACAAGGCAGTATTTGAGAAGCAGAATTGCTCAATGAAAGTGGTTACACATCCCAGAAGATGGCAAAGAGGAGCTAAACAGTTTTTCAATAAAGAGCTATTGAAAAGTGTAGGAAAAAGCAGTCAATGGGCAGGTGAATTAAAAATGTGAGGATTCCTTTTTAGTCCTGGGGATTGGAGGTACACTCTGTCTGGTGTCAAAAACTATTATAATTAAATTTAAAAAGAATACTAGCTTTATTGTAACAATTTTTTCAATATTCCTTAAACTGAAAGCTGTACAAAAGGTACTACTTGGATAGTATTTCACTGAGTGATGGAAGGCCAAGGAAAATACTTCTGTCCTTTTTTTCCTTGTTGCCTCTTTCCTGAATTTTATCACCACATTAAGTCCTCCTAAATGGTGCATATAAAAATAAACAAGCTGATTAAGTGTGGACTCTTGTATGCCTTTATCAAAGTGCTGCGTGCCTTTTGAAATAACTTAAACTGAGCATATTGATACTACGAGCATTTTGAGAAACTTGATGGAAGACAGATAATCCATGAGACCGCAGTATCTGGGTGCAAATACATAGGAATTGCATTACAAATGAGTTTCTTTAGTAGGAAGGTGCTATATGATTAAGGAATATGGGATAAAGTAAAATGTGTTAATTTATGTGGATTGAAATATGCCTTAAAAGGAGATGAAGGGGTTTAATACTGTAGCTGTTCTGTTGGCTGTTTAATACTGATAATTCTGTAAAATGCCAGAAGAAGTGAAAAAGGAAAGTTTTGGTAAAAGTACTACAGATCATTTGCTCACAAGAGGGAGGAGGAGGGCCAAATCTGACTACTGAATGCGATGAAGAGACAACATTTATTTCAACTGTCAAGGATATTCTTTGATCATCTGCCTCTGCACAAAGAGGAAATTTTAAGCAATGCAGAAGGTCTGGTTCAAGACATTGCTTGACAATCATCTTGTAAGCATTACCTGTTTATATGGTCATATAACATTCCTGTATGAAAAAACCATCCCCAAAATTATTAATAAGATTTATTCTTCTCCTTTCCAAAAAACTAAATTGAGCCTCATAGACTCAGTGAAGCCAACTAAGAAGCAATGAAGAGGTGAAGCTGTGACTGTGAGTCTTGCGTATGTCAAGACAGCAGATTGGAGACTTGAAAGTAACATGTGTCAAAAAAACTTTAAAAAACACAAAATGAAAAGAATCTACTGGTTAAACCAAGTGACAAAAACTAATGATAGTAATATTTCCCAGAGTAGAACTGTTTGAAGAGTGACAGATTTAAAATTAAAACCCTAAGATAATTACTGACATGCCAGTGTCAGCAGGAAGCATGTGAAGAATACTGTACTCCATTAAGTGACCAGAACATTAGGGAATTCTTCTGGAAGGTGCTGTTACAGCAGACAAGCCACAGGACGTTTTTGCAAAAGTGTTCACTGTGGAGGACTGCAGATGAATTCTCAGAATTTCTTACAGGTGTGGACAAGAGGATCTGTCTTTTTAATTAATGTGTTGAAGGTAAATCAGTATAAAAGAATAGGAGGACATCATGCAAACCAGCTGAAATTTGCTCAAGTTGTAAAATACCTCAGACATGGCAACGTCAGATTCTTTTGTCAGACATGTAATCCATCCCTTACATCAGGCTGTGTGTACTGGAGGAGGAGTGGAAGATGCGAGTGCGATACCATAGTGCCCTGGAAGAGAAGTAGAACTGGGTATTTCAAGAAAGTGAAGTACCATAAAAATTCTTTAAATGCCCAAATAAAGTAAAAAAAGAAAGTCACTTATAGTTAGAAGTCATGCTTTGCAAACTGGTTAGAATCCTTGGAGGGGGCAGGGGATAGAGGTATAAGTATATGGCTGCTGTAATGCACTTCGATTTATAAAAAGCATTTGACAAGACCTCCTGCCAAAGGCTTTTAAAGGAAATCAGCTGCTGTGGATTAAGAGGAACCGCCTCCTGTTGTATTAATAACTGGCCAGAAGATGAGAAAATGGTAAGACTAAATGATGAATTTCCACAGAGGTCTTTGCAGTGGGATCTTCAAGGATATGTGCCCTCAGGAAATTGATGCATATTTTAGACAAAGGAACAAAGTATGCTGACATTCAGCTAGGAATACAAAATCACACAAGTCAAAATTAATTGTGAGAAATTCAAGAAGAATTTCAAAATAGACCGAAACTGGACAATAAGCTGGGATTCAGCATTTGCTGATTGTAATGCCTACTGTGGGAGCAGGATGAAAACAATTCTGATTTTGTCTGCTTTAACAGAGCCTTGGTTAATTGTGATCCTTTGGCAGAAATTTTGTTGCTATTGTAGGTAATTCTTTGAAAGTATAATCTTTGTGCTCAGTAGTTATAAAAAAAAAAAAGAAAACAAAGGCAGAATTGTGTAGGAATGGAATAGAAGGTGGAACAGAAAACATCCTTGTTATTCCTTGGTGTACTGTATGCTGCATACTGTCACTGCCTCAGACTATGAGTAAAACCAATAATGGTGACCGGGATAGTCATTATGGCACAGCTCCCAGCTGAGAGAAGGCTCAACAGGATTGAGTGGTGAGAGGAAAGTTTGTGGATTACACTTAAGCAGGAGGTTGTTCTGGAAAAGGGACCCAAAGGATGTGCCTCTGTTTTTCTTTCTTTTTTTTTTTTTTTTCCCCTAGCAAGTCCCACTGCTTTATTGCAAGGTAGTTTCCATTATGCAGATTACTGTATGAGTACTGAAAGGTACTTTGCAGAGGGTATTTCATGGAGAGGGTCACAGATATTAGACAGGAGTCCTGATCAGTGTAAGAATTAATGCTAAATAAAGCACTGCAAATATAATGAATTTTCAGGGCTTTGATGTAGGGTATCGGTTTCCATTATCTACATATAGGAATACAAATGTGGATTAACTTGGGCATGTGAACTTGGAAACCTGAAAACCAGCATTCTTAATAGAGGTATTAATCACCTTACAGCCCTGATTACCCACAACAGGAGAAGCTGTAGTGAAACCTCTTCAAAACTAGAGCAGCTTTAATATAATCCCCTTCCTTCAGGCCTGAAGTGACAACTTTGGCCACAACTCTCACCTTCACAAAAGGGAGGATTGTGTTTCCTCTTGCACTCACCCTTGGTGAGTGTTCTGAGTCAGGTTAATGGCTGAAACACTGCTGCTTTTGTGGAGAGGAATGCAGGTGTTACAGCTTCAGTTATGAAAATATTTGTGTGTCACCTTGAATGACTCACTGAATGGATGAGCAGAGTAGTCTCCTCCCTGTAAGCTGTGGTGGTTGATGACCACCTACTGCAAACTGCTGTCAGATATTATGGGTAGTAAAAGAAAAAGCAGATCATCCAGTATAAGCAGCCAGGAGCTAATGTCCATTTTAAATTTGATGTAAAAAAGTGAGATTATTAACCTTTCTTTTCCTTTCCATGAATTGCTAACAGATTTCTGAACAGTTTTTAGCGAAATATATGAAGGGAGATAAAATGGGGATCACTTTTAAATGTGTGTGTGTGTGAGAGAAACAGCTCTAAATTAAGTTTGATATAATCAGGGATAGTCTGCTTCAAACATTATGCAGCTTTTGCATATAGGTTGGTTTGGTTTTTGTTTTCAGTAAAACTTTATGCTGAGACATACTATAAACTCAGGGAAATTCATACAAATGGAGGATTTTTACATTTACTGCATTATAAACAGTATCACAAGAGAACTGCTTTGAAATATTGTGGTTCTCAAAATCTGTGGAAAAAATTATAGTTGAGAGACTTCTGGTATGCTTGAATCTATTAGAACTGAGGATCATCTGCAATTCCTATGACAATGCTAGCTTTTTTTCTGTATGACGTAAATTATTTAGGAATAAAATGTAATTATTCAAACTGGATTTTTGATTTTACGTTTGTTTTTTTTTTTTAATAATCTTAGCATGATTTCCTGATCTTTGTTGAATTGAGTGTCTGTTTAATGATGTAAACTTATTTCTTCACTTAAATTTTTTTTTGAACTAAGACAATAGTCAATTTTTGCATATGAAGATGAGAATTGACCACCCTCCCCTATTAACAACTGATGCACTGGCCTCTATATTTTAGTAGTGAAAGTCATCTAAATATTAAGCAAGCTAAATACAACTATCTCAAGTTAAAATGTTTGTCAACTCTTGTGAGGATTGTTTTATTTTTATCTAAATAAAGAAAACTCAGCTTTTGCAAAAGCATATCAAATGTTTCCGCTGTTAGTAGTCATTGCTGGACTTGCAATTTCAAGAAGAGGACTGCCCCAGCACTGCTCTTAAGCCTTTGTATGTACAGAATTTCTTCAAGGCTTTCTGTAGAGAGGAATTAGACTCCAGCTTAAAACACAGTCTAATCTATGTCAGATCCAGATTTTTTTGAATAAAAATGGAGTTTTGCAATCATTGTCTTGTGTTTACTGCAGAAGTGATTTACAAACTTTTCTGAGTGCAAGCTGAAATATTCATTGCTATTCTGCAGTTACAACTTCAAAAATTGTTCTTACATGAAGATTTTGTTAGTCTGTGCAAGAATTCGTGTGGAAATAAGCTATGATAGGACTAAGATTGCAGAGGGCAGGAGCAGGTTTGCCTTTAGGGACTATGACTGTTGGAAATAATTTACTTACAGGTAAAAAATCTTTGGCTTCGTTTGCAGTTTGTGTGCACCAGTCTGGTCTCTAGGCAAAATGCTTCATGAAATCAACCCCTGATAATTTTTCTTTTGTTTGAAATGGCAGAAAGTCTGTTCAAATTCTTAGAATTCCTATTTTTTTGTTTGCTAAGTCTGACAGTGTACTGAAATGTGACTTGTAAATTGCTTCTGTTTATTTTGTCTGGTTTTTTTTTTTTTGTGGTTTACCATATACATAGTAAACTACTTAAGGCCTTTTCCTACTTAAGTGTTGTTAAATCGGTTAATGCTGTGTAATGTGGGTCACTGGCTACCATGGTGTATCCAATTTAATTATCTGAACAGAAGGGGAAGATCGATATACTTTCTGAAAAGTAGGTTTTCGACGGTTTTTGCTTTGGATTCCTTTCCTTACCTGAAGGCATTGCATACTTTGAACAGTTGAGATTTAAACTCAAAATACCTTCCTGTAGGGAGAAGGAGTCAGACTGATTTGGGTTTTTTGCTTGTGGGTTGTTTGCTGTGTTTTGTTTTTTTTTTTTAAAAAACTCAAAATAAGCCTTGGTGATTCTGTCAGTTTAGGTAGCTGTATTATTATTGGAGGAGTAGGTTTGCATGGCTTTCTGGTCATGCCAGTGCAGAAATCTGGAGAATAGTGGAAAATCATGTGATTCACAGGAGGATTAGTATTTCACAGAGAATATCCTCTCAAAGCTGAAGTCACTATTCTCTAATGTGTGGAAAGAATGTGGTTTCATATTATTTTGTGATAACTTCTAGGGCCCATCTTTAAAATCAAGATACAGAAACATCAGTGCAAATGGATTGCAGTATTTGAATCAGTGTTTATAAAAGATAAATCTCTTTAGTTGCGGCAGAAATGTTATGTGTTTACTGCTACAAAACAGAAAATGCCCTTGGAAAATGACAGATGATCTTAGAGATGCTTATGGAGTATGAAGTAAATACTTTATCTGTGTATTGTTGGAGTGTCAGTGCCACTCAGCAGTTTGGTAGTAGAGGACATCTTTTTGTAAATGAATTTCTGTCTGGAATAAAATAGATTCTCTATTAGTGTTGTGGGTAACTCCCTTTTTAATGCGGCATCATATTTACCATGAACTTCATTTCAGTAACAGCCACATATGCCAGATTTATATCAGAAGAAACGTCACTTTTTTCAAAGGACTTCTATCTATTTGCTGTGTTTTCATGACTCCTCTTTTCCATTAGTAATGTTTTTTTCCTTTTCATTCCAGCCTCTTGCTTCTGGTATTCAGTAATATGTTGCTGTCTCACAGGTACTATTGTTGCCTGGAAGGGCTCAGGAGTTGCATGGAGAAAGAGAATATAGGGCCCACTGATCTTCATGTGTTCAGGGCACACATCAGCTCTTGAGGTTATTTCCTCCCTTGACATTAGCTCTTTTGTCTCATTCTATGCACGATGTATGTTTGTTCCTATGCCCATGCTAACCTGTTTTCTTTGATCAGAATGTATTTTGTTGAAGTCAGATTTGAATGTCACATCTATTTCTTCACTTTGCAGAGAAAGTGCAGTCAGCCTCATGTTAGGTAATCCTTTGGTGTAAAATCACATTCTTTAGTCTTCTGGCCCTTCTGTCCACTCAGGTTTTTTTTGATGACCCAAGAGTTGTTTGCCTTTCAGAATTGAACACAGTTCAGTTTTGGTGGTATGTGGCTCATTATACCCAGAGAGCCCTCAAGGATGCCTGGCTGTGATACTCTTGGTAGTTGTTCAAGTTTCGGATTCCCTAAACCTTCAGCTAATAGATAACTGGCATTTGGTGACCTGTGAGCAAAATACTGTTAGAAGCCAAGAAATGACAGGATGTGGCACTTGGCAAGATGGTGATCAGTCAGAGGTTGGACTTGATGATCTTGGAGGTCCTTTCCAACCTTAATGACTCTGTTATGCAAAGCCAGCTATAAATATTTCAAGCACGCTGGCTATATCTCTCATGGGTAGGCCATTATTATAGTGGAGACTTTTGTGGGAGGTTGAGTGTGTTAATAAGACAACCCCCCCCAAACATTATTTATGGGTCTTTCAAAGGCTGAAGTAGGTATCTTTCCATTAGCCATACCTTAACAAGTTTAGACAGGTTTTTTTGCTGTGGTTTCCTTCACTAGAATAACCTGTTATACCTAGAAAATTCAGCGACTATAGCACACACAGTGTCTCCTCCAAAAGGCACCATGACCTTCTGAGACAGAAGATAATTCTGTCTGTAGTGACACCATGACAGTGTTGATTTGACGATACAGAAGTGAGAACAGAAGTTGTTTTGTTTATGTGTTGCAGGCTATGAATGCTCTTAACAGGGAACTGGGAGGGAAGAATAGGTTGCCTTACAGATAGTGATGACTGTTCAGAGGTTGCCTCTAATTCGTCACCTTCTTGGCCCTGAAAATATTTTGCAGAAATCCTATTGCAAAGCTAAGGTAATTACAATGTAAGTATAATTACAGGAAGATGTTTGAGACTTCTGACATCATACATCATCCCCATATGATACTATGGGGATACTCCCAGTCTCAGGCAGTTTTCTTGGGCAGGAGTTCATTGTTACCTTGTGAACAGCTTTTTGTTTAAACAAAGGCCATGCCACTTGGACTTGGTTTTTAACTCTAGGCTTTGTTGTTCAGTTGAATACTGCCAGTGACCCAGGAACTTAAAAGTAATTACTGTAAAAAGGTTAAATTTAGCTGTGGTGGCCCTTATCCCAGTGGAGTATCTTCAAAGGTACCTATTGATATTTTAATAACTACAGATATTGTTCTGCAGCTTGAAGACTTGAAAATTCTAGGACTGTAATATTAATGTGTCTTTCTGTTTTTCTTGGTCCCAAAGCTGTTCCATAGCCATTAGAAAAGACTGCACTACTTGAGTTGTGTTGAGATGTAAATGTACTAATCTTCTTCTTTGAGGCCACAGGCTGCTAGGCTTAGATAATTGAAATATGCAAAATCTGAGCTTGTTCCATTTGTTTGACAAATGCATTAGTTTTTAATTCTGACTTATTGCCATCTCTGACTGCACAATACATATATCCAATAAACACAGATGTATAAGTGTAGTTATCTGTCTAGACATGTGTGTTAGCAAAAAGTTTTCTGGGACAGAAGAACATTTTAAGTATAGACTAGATAAGCAGTTAGAGGTGTTATGATTGGTAGAATTTTTCTAGTGAAGTAGATATCAGGTGACTACTTTTTTTCCCTAAGCCCTGTTTTGAAATCTCATGGAGTTTCATTTCATAAAATAGTGCCATATTATTTCAAGTGAATATGTTTCTGTAATGAAAAATATTTTAGGAGCTTAACATTTTTCCAGCAGATTGGTGGTGACTTAAAATTCCCAGTGAGAGTCATGTGTCTGTGAGTGAACAATTAGCAGTGCCTTTTGGCTTTTATTCTTTCATATAGAGTTCTGTATTTCAGGCAGCCAGCATTTGTGTCATCAATTTACCAAGTTCAAGAGCTGCTAGAACTCTTTTCCTCTGTTGGAAAGACTTTTTAAAATTATCTCTCTTCCAGGAAAACCTCGACAAACAACCAACATTTTGCTACTTAGTTTGGAAACATTATTTTAATTTTCAGTCAAACTTTACAGACAATTAATGCATGCCTGTTTGTAAACCAAGTTATTAAATATTGAGTCCTTTTTATTATGTTTTAGAGGACAACCACATCTTTTTTCACATTTTAATTTCGTAGATTACTAGATGTTCCTAGATGGGTTAGTTTATTTTCATCAAAAAGGCTCTCTGATTATTGACACAGCCCTGCTGTATGCTGTCTTTAATTTGAGTTGCTCTTTTTTTGAGTAAGGAAGGCCAGAATCATACATTTTTTTAGATGCCACCCATGCCTTGTATAATATATCAGTACTGTCCTTTCTCTACAGGCAGCATCCCATCATCTGACCCTCTGTCAGCTAATGAACTGCCAGTTTATAGCCACGGCTTTTGCTGTTAGCCCTTAGAAGTCCTTCAGCCTATACGCTGTGCAATTAAATTTTGCTGCTTTTTTTACTGCGGTTTTCAAGGTGTTCTAACACAATATCCCAGTCCTGTTTTGGTGGCCACCTTGGTGTTGTCATCAAAATTTACCACTGTTGTGTAGAACATTTCCACAGTTACTTGTGTATGATGATCCTCGCTTCACCCAGGTCCCAGCCCTGTTTAGTCCACTGCTGTAGATGTACTTTGTTTTGCTGGCCAGCCTGCATGGCTGCCGTGCTGAGTGTCAACCCAGCTTTCATTATCTGCCAGTTCTCCACAAAAGACTGGATTTGTTGTTCTACTCTGAATTTCATTTAGTTCACTGCAGTAAAACACAGGAAAATCGAATCAGAAAACCGTTTAAGTTGAAAAAGACCACTAAGATCATGAAGTCCAGCTGTTAACCCAGCGCTGCATAACAGGCTGTATTTCTTTTGTTCTGGTTCAGAAGAAAAGATAAGACTTGAGATTCTATTTGTGGAATATGAAACACATCCCCTATGCACACAAACAAAACAGTTCATGTAACACTAATTTTTGGGAGACTGATACAGAAATAACACACCATGCTGCAGTGCAGTGTGTGGTCCTGCTGCTGGGTTGATCTTGGTTTGTGGTTCTGTTACTTTTTAGTAAAGAGCAGCCTAAAAGCTGCTTTTTTATATTGATTCACTTTGATCTCTAGTGGGAAGATTCTCAAGGTAAGGTGTACTTATGATCAGATATTTTTTGGTCTTTTGTTAGAATTACGTGTCAGCAAAGAATAGGATGAGCCAGCTTTGTTGCTAGAACAGTGTGAAACTTTTCAGTGGAATCCTTTTGTCAGTATGAATGTAGAAAAATGCTTTCACAAGAGGAAGACAATAAAAAGTAACTTTTACCATCTGAAATGGGTAATATAAACAGTGGAACAGTAGAGAAGGATTTTATTAACATGTTGATACTTTTTAGGGCAAAAGAGGTCTCATGCATGGCAGCCTTGAGAGAAGAAAAACATAGAGATGGAACTGCAATTTGTGTTTAGAGATCTTTTCATGTCTTACAAAAGAAGCCATGAACCTTTCTGTTCAGGTTTTGGTATTTGCTTTATTTCCCTTATCTGGGTTGTGGCAACTTAAGCTATAATAGATTGAACAAGGGACACATTGCATAAGAGGATGCTGCTTGTTTTATTATGTCTGGATGACTTAACAGCTTCTGCTATGGCTTCCTTTTCCTTTGTGGAAGAGGAACCATTTTTATTAATTAGAGCTTTTTCACCTACAGGAATCCTGAATTGTTCCCACAGTAGCTGTTTAGATCATGTTATTTTGAATACAATTAGGAATGAAGCTGTATAGGAAACTTGAAACCCTTGTTTGTAATTCGACACTGTACCACTGTATTTGATGTGATCTGATTCAAAACTTTTCCTTTCTGATGCCTAGAGTAAAATCTGCAGTATTTGCAATTTGTTTTTTCAGATAAATAGATTGCTTTTTCTCCTTTTGCAAATGTTTTCCAAGGACTTTTGCTTTAATATGAGTAGAAATCTGGTTTGTTCCAATACCTTTGTCTTATTTTCTGTAACAGTTGGTGCATTGTTAGCTTTTAATCTCTTATTATGCTATTATTAGAAGAGCACAGAAACTGAAGCTTGAAATTCTAAGTATTTGGCTTTCCCAAGAAGAAAAAAGCCAGCATAGTCCTGTAACAAAGCATTTTTATTTTGTGTTAACAGAGAGGGAAGGGGTAGAAAATTTCTATTAGATTTCTAAAGCATTATTTAGGAAATAGTCTATATATAATAAATTAACGCCAGTGTATCTTGAAATAGAGAGGACACAGGCTTGTGCCTTTTTAACTATAAAGGACGCAACTGCAGTGTCATGTGGACAAGTCTTATGAGTGAAGGATGGTGTCGTATGGAATGGTAACAAAGCTTGTCAGAGAAAGAGCATTGCTTTTTCTCTACTGTCATCATATATCTATGGAAAGCAGTTACTGCACTGTAAAATTTTTTTGTTACGGACTGTATCTTCTTTACTGTTTCGGAGTTAATAGTAATTTAACTGTTGAGGGAGGGAGGAATTTATTCATGTATATAACAAGAGTTAAAACCAGAAATCTGAGATGCAAATTGTTTTCTGTTGGTACAGGTAAGGTTAGGCACACTGAGAGAGTCTTTTATAGATATTTTTGGGTTTTTTTTGATGGTTCATGCTATGTTTAAGTGATGATTGTTACGATTAGGAGTGATCATGTGTTATGTAGAGAGAACCAGTGATGGAGGGGTGAAGTTGAAGGTTTTTTTATTCTGTGTAAACAAATTGAAATGTGTAAGATTTCTGAAGGCCTTGAACCTGACTTGGAGAGTGATGTATTTTTGCTGATGTATGTATGCTGATCATGGTGATGATAAAGTGGTTGTCTAGTCACTGCTTATCCTAAAATTACGCAATTTCTGTCTCTTTAGCTTAGCAACTTAGATATGATATGAAACTCATCAAGTTACATGGCTTGTTTTATGCCTTCAGTAATGTGCAGTGGAAAGTTTTATGCAGATTTGATTTGTGGAAATGGTGCTGCATGGGTAAGTTGTTCTGCTGAGCTCTGGTTCAGGAATGAGCGTTAATATTGTGTCATTGACTGACTTTACAGTAACTTCAGATGAGGAATGGTATCAGATTTAATTTTTTCTAGTGGTATACAGAATCCCTAGTGGAAATGATGCTGATAAGTGGAAGAACCTCCATAAGACTGAAGTGTTTCATCGGTGCTTGAGACTATTTGTGTTTTAGACTTTGCTGTTGTTTTTTTCTAGGCTTACGGAAACATAACAAATCCAAGGACTTCATGGAAGCATGAACTAACATATCCTTCCATCTGTGTGTGGTCAGTCTTTATTCTTGATGTATAGTGTAGAATGAAGGTACCCACATTTTGTCAGCTTCAAATATGTTTGCTATGCCTAACATGCTTCAGAACCTTCAAAACTTTACATAGAAATAGACACACTGAGCAGACAGGATTTACCTGACATCATGGTACATAGTTTGGCAAAGTCCATCAACCTTCTGAATTTATAAGGTTAGCAGTGTTTTTCTAAAAATCTGTGGCCAAATAACCTTTTCCCCTGCCATTTTCTGATGAACTTCTGTTTATACTTGGAAGTTGGATATTGGGGGTTCTCTGATCTTGAGAATAGTCCACTCGAGTTCCCTAGAGCCTGAGCTAGAGAACCTTTAGATCCTGCTCTGAGGTTTACTTGCTTAGCATGTGTAGCTCTTTTCCTGGTTTCTTTTGACTTTTCATTTCTCTTAGTTAGCTATTTGGTTTTATACCATGTGTAGCTAAGATAACACATGTAATAGGCTGAGCTGAACAACTTATTTTGTTTTAAATGCCAGAAACTGGATATGCACTGTTAGTTCTTGGCTCTATCTGGTAGTGTGAGAAATACGGGGAAGTTCACTTAACCAGATGTAAGTGATGATGAAATTGAGTTTTTTCCCAGGATAAAAAAAGGTATCATGTGTTTGCCCTTCTCACAGTAATTATTAGAGCTCAAAAATAGTATTGGATCATAGTTTAAATGATCTGTAGAAAACACCTGCAAAGAATTAATGTGTTTATTAGTGTAATTCTAAGCAAACTAAAGTACCTTTTAGTGCCTTTTTTTTCTTCCCTGTTCCATTCTTTTGAAGGGAAGAAGCACCAACAGGTCGTGTGTGGAAGCACCTTCATGTTATCTTATTTGGCCTATGAGACACAGTGCTGACCTTTAATCCTGGTGTCTTGGTATTGATGTCCATCTAGGTATGTTTCAAAAGAAAGCTTGAACAGTTTTAGAGGGCTTGAACAGGGAAAGTGTCTGTGAGTTTCAAAATGCTGTAAAATGGGCATCTGCTAATGAATTTTTCAACTCCAGGTCTTGGAAAAGTAGTAATAATCTCTTTAAACCAGCCTTGTATAACTTGGGTCTGATCTTATTTGCGTCGTTAAAAGTGATTGTTGCAATTAGAGCTAACTTACAAAAGCTGTTATATGTTCCCTTATTTCAGTACAGGGAAATGGGGAAAAAAATAAAGTAATAGATTTGATGTGTATTGATTTATTACTTGCTGTAACTTGAAGGAAAGTGTTTTATATGGGCCTTTTCATTTATTTATTAATTCCAAGAAGTTGCCAAGGTGACTTCTTTTCTTAGCCTAGCCTTGTTCTGTAACCTAGAGAATTTTAAGGTGGTGGGACAATCCAATAAATTTCATCATTTGACTGAATTTAATGTGAGCTCCCTGGAGCGAAACTTCTCAAATCAATAGGCTTTAGAGCCACTTATTTTTGAAGGAAATGGCACCAACCAATAATGACAAGCTAGCAGTAAAAGAGGAATAGCCTTTTTGGAGAGATTTCAAAGAATAATAATGTTCTTAGATCTTTTGGCATGTGATCATTTCAGAGACACAGGAACTACTTAACTAATGTTGAAGAGACTAAATCAGAAAGCTGGCTAATGTTGGCTCTATATGCGATGGCAGAGATGCTGAGAATTTTGGAAGATGATTCAAGATGCTGTCCATAGCTAGATGCATCGTGTTTTAAAGTAAAATACAGTTTCAGAGCAGTACCCAGTGGCCATTGCTGTACAGTGTCAATGCACTTTGACTGAGTTCCAGAAGGATTTGGACAATGCTTTCAGGCACATGGTGTGATTCCTGGGGTAAAAATTGTCCCCTAGGCAAACCCATGACACCTGTGCAGGGCCAGGAGTTGAACTATGATCCTGATGGGTCCCTTCCAACTCAACATATTCTGTAATTCTATGTGGAGACCCTTACAATGGTCAGCAGCAGATAACTTAAAATTCCTTGCTTAAGCATTGATCGGATGGCTTGGGTATCTGTGAGATGATACGAGTTTTTCCAGCATGAGCTGCTTCATGATACCTTGTCCCTTCCACCTCTACTGTCTACCCACCTGCCTTTTCATGCACACATGAAGAGAACACTCTTTCAAAAAAAGTTCATCTTATTTCAGCTCCCTGACCAAATGCTGATTTCGCTCAGAGGGATACTGTGAGGGGTTTTCTGCAGTGAGACAAAATAACAAATCTGATTGTAACTGTGGACTTTCAGTAGATCTGAGGCAAGCAGCTTCATCAGCTGGGCACAAATAACAACACTGTTATGGAGATATGATATCTTTATTGTTTTTATAGTCTTGAGTGAAACCCTAGTTATTTCTTAAGTACTCAAAATTGAAATGTTTTCCAAATCAGTTAATTTTGATACTAAGTTTAAAGACTTGTAGCAAAGTGACTTCTAAGAGTAATTACTACTATGGAAATCTAAGCACCTTTCAAAGAAAAATACTACAGTTCTTACAGAGCCAACAGGTAACTCTTAGATTTGGGACTTAGCAAGTCTTCCTTTTCACAATATCTCCAAGTCTTTCAACAGTGACACTATGAAATAAATAAAGCATGCAGTTTATTGCTTTGTCTTTCCTCCCTATTAACAGTCCAATGTAAGCATTGCTCCTTGCTTTTATCTAGAGCTAAGGCATCATTTTATAGCCTTTTTATAGTGTATGTGGGAGGAATGACATAGGTTGTAATATAGATGATTTGGCATGTGTCATTTACGCAGGTTTTATAGTATTTGCTTTGTTTTCACTCAAGATTTTGCCTAATTATATACAAATGAAATTGTGTGTGCTCTTTGGCAGTCAGTACGTAGCTCTATTTCAAAGGTACAGTGAGTCAAGAGAGGATGCTGTGTATGGGTATGGTGTGTATGTGTGTGCAAATGAAAACTGTACTGGACTTGTCTGCAGGAAGTATTGTTATAGCATGTTAAGATTATTTGGACGTATAGTCCTCTGGTAAGACTTTTGTAGGACTTGAGCACTTTTATTTTAAAGGATTTATGTTAAGTGCAAATACATTTTGGCATAGCTTCTATGCTTTCCAATTACTCTGTCTGTGAATGTAAAAAATTACCCTGCAAATGAACCCATTAGTTGTTTAATAGCCTTCTGTCACTGTCCTTGCCAAAACATCTGGAGGTCTTGTTTCTGGAAGTTTGCAGCTGAATTCAGTTTTCTTCCTCCTGTGATGTGACATCTTCCCTGAAAAAATAAAAAACAAACCACCAAAATACAAACCAAACAACAAACCCCCCACTCAAAGCCCAGTTTTCTTGGCTATTTGAATATTGTCCATAATGTGTCTCCTTAAGAGTTATAAACTTTCTTTTATTCAAAACAACAGCAAATTTAACTTACTTGTGACAGAACCTGCCACAAAAATATCCTTACTTCTTATATGTGCCAGAACTTTGTCAGACTGGTGTGAACATTACTTTCCTTCTAATGGTAGCTCCAGTGCCATTTCCACCTCTCAGTGCCTTTTTGACTAGAAGCTGTGGCTCAGCTGAAGTAAATGTTCCAGCTGCCACCGGATAGCCTCTTGCATAAGCACATAATCAACTTACATTAAGAAACAAAGTAAGTAATTATCTCTTACTATCAGAATACTGACTACATTTGAATTCAACTTACAATGTATAATTGATCCCTTAGGAGCGACCTGTATAGAAAAAAATATTAACAGGATAGATGACTGGTAGGTTCCCTGGTAGTCCTGCTCTGCACTAGATCAACAGCAGCTATCTGCTTCCAGGGACGTGGTTGTTGAGAATGGTAGCTGATACTGCCTCTGATTCAGTCATATTCCAAAAAGTAAAATAGGTGTGAAAATACTTTCTGCTTTCCTTGGTTTTAAACTTAGCTGCTTATTTATAAGATGAAATGGTGATTTTGCTTTTTTGTTTGTACTGTGTCTCCTAAGACAATTCAGGTCAGGATCTGTGCCTGATATTCCCTCTGTCTTTATTAAATGTAGCTGTATTTTATATCTAAGGAATTGTCCAATAAAATGCCTCCTAAAACCGAGAAAGAGCATTTGTTTCTACAAGGCAAGAGTAAATTACTTTCCCCTCCTGAAATTCTCTCTTACTTATGGATTAAATCTTCTTATATTTAGAGGAGGGGAAAAAAAGGAAAGCATTAGGAAGTAGACAGAAATAACTCCTGTAAGACATTGTGTTACCGACCAGAGCACTGCCAAGGATTACTTATCTCATTTGTAGTAATACTCCTTGGACTATCACCTGAAGTTTTATTTTTGGTGCTATCATTTTCTTACCTTTCCCCACTTTCTTTGCCTGCAGAACAGCTGATCCTGCCAGTAGGATACATGTCCTGAAGTGTGCAGCACGTTGTCAAAACCATTGGGAAACATGCAGATTTTACAAAACCAATATGCTCTTCTGTGAGAATCAAACATACCTCGTTCATTAGGAGTGTATATGTGTGTGTATGGGTGAAGTAGAATCTTATGTTACTGCATTTTTGGGGGAACAAAGAAATGAGTCTAAAACAATGATTTCTGACTTGATTTAGGTGTTGCCTTTGGCTTTCAGTGTTCTTAAAGATTTAAGGTAAAGAATTACCTGATAAAATAAATGTCTTACATGTGTAGACTTTTGTTTACAAACACAGTTGTGCTGAAATTGGCTTGGTAGTCAATAAACACGTTAGCTGGTTTTAGAGCATAAAATTGCCTCTCCTAAAATCACTTACATGTGGAATTTGTTTGGTCTAAGCCTCTGCTCACAATATGGACAGTTTTACGTTCATTGAACTTTGAAGTCAATCATATCGCTCAGTAGATCTGATTCACACTTCCTTATTCACAGATACTATCAAATGATTACAAAGTACAGAATTGTTGTGTATTTTTGAAATAAACATTATTTGGAATATATATTAGAGTATAACAAGAGTATAACAAGAGTATTAGATATTGACTTTTAGACTTAATTTTCATTTATTCCCTGCACAAAGAAGTGTAAAAACCCAACGTAGCATGACAA
The DNA here is from genome assembly GCA_035584735.1 of Pseudotriccus pelzelni. NCBI lineage: Eukaryota > Metazoa > Chordata > Aves > Passeriformes > Tyrannidae > Pseudotriccus > Pseudotriccus pelzelni. Next base: position 90,126,783 of record JAWMRA010000001.1, on the reverse strand, counting down.
GCTAGTTAAAAAATCCTTATTGCTTCTCCTCACCCAATTTTGCAGCAACTGAGGATTTGCAGTTTTGGATTTTTTTGCTTGTACTGATTCTAGGAATTCCTAGTCCAACAGGAAGAGACAGGTTGGGGGGGCACACTGTTTTCTGGGCATGTTTTTGAATTGATCATAAAAAGTAATACTTTTTAAAAGAAAACCTGTCTATTGGACTGTTTTCAAAAGTATTGTTTTCACTGTTGTAGTAATTCCGTTTCTTACCCATGTGTATTCATTTTAAACAGCAAAATGTTACCAAATGTGCTTTTTATGCTTACCTAGCTGTTTGTTTGTAGGTCCTTTAGCCTGTCACATTACAACAGATAATCCTGATGATTCTGGTTCAAAGGTTATTTTGATCCTTGTTCAGTTCCAGTAATATCTCTCAGGTGTCATTCTTCTGTTTAAAAATGAATTGTTTGGCTTTTCCTTTTCTAAGATAATCTGTCATAGAGGCTATCCAAAAGGCTGTTATATTCAGCTTGGTTCCTGAGGGATCTGTTGGGCCTGTGATGTCCTTAGGTTTTTTTGAATTTGCTAGAGATGTTTCCTGCCAGCACATACGGGGAGTTTACTTTACAGTAGGGTTTCTCAAAATGTGGGGTGTGGGATACTGTCAGCCTTCTGTAAGCTACTCTTAGCTTATGTTGGTTTCCTTTCTGGTCTTCTATTGAGAAGATAATGTGGTTAGGAAGGATTTTTCCCCTTGGTTTTTTTTTTTTTTCCTTTGCTTGTCACTGACAAAGGACAGGACTGGCAGATCGGCAATTGGAGTCTGAGAAGCATTTCTTTAGGGACACTTTTAAAGATGTGAGCTTTTAGAGATGTGAGTTGACACTGTGGAGTGTATTTGTCTAGGGAAAAAATGGTGGTGTTTTTTTGTTCCTGTTGTTTTGTTTTTGTAGATTCTAGAGTCCTGAGAGAGAGTTAATGGCAGAAAGAGACTAGCCCGTCACAAGTCGTTTTTAGAGGTTGATGTATTTTAACTACTTGCCTCCATCCCTCCCCACATCAAAGAAATCACACCGGTAAATCAAAGCCTGCAAGTAGATGGCTTCTCTTGTGTTCTTATGTATGCTTTTGCTGCTGAATGGAAACCTGCAGCATCAAAAGGTTGTCAGACCTCTTCTCTATATCACTGAATGGCAGACGTGTGGAGGTTGAGATTGCACTTATCGTCTCATCCCAGACAAACCTGCATAATCTCCTTTGCCTTTATTTTCAAAATCATTGCAGTTCAGAATATATTAATCTCAACGTACAGTACAGTTCTAGACTTGATAGAAAAGTCTTTCTTTAAAAATAGCTTTGCTTTTCTACGTGAAGGGCACAGAACAGTTTTGATATATTGAGGTGCAACATGGACGTTTCCTCTTCTGTGTATAAATAAAAGAAAGTATGCAGATCATTGAAAGCTTTAAAAAACCTCTCCCTGATATTGTATAATTGCACTGATACAAGTCTCATGGCTTTATTTAGGACCTTGCTTGTTCAGCTATAGATAAATGCTGGAGTGTGTGATTTACATTTTAAAGGGAGAGGTAGCTACAGTTTTTGCTAAAATAAAATAATTTGAACCTTCTCTGCTCTGATCAAGAGATGGTTTTTCACACTGTACTTAGTGTACTGGAGCTTGACTGCAGATGTGTTGGGTATACTGTGTTCTTACTATGAATTCCGTGGCTATCATTAATGCTTTTGTTAGTATTTTATTAGTATTTTACGAGTATGAAGTGTTTACTCACGGTGGTCAGTCACTGTGGTTTAACTTCTGGTACCTTACAGGCCACTGAGTATATGCTGAAAAAAGTGTTTTATTTAAGTGGTCCTTACCTTTTCTATATCAGAAGTTATCTCTATATTATTAATGATATTTTAGTTTAAACTTCACCCAGTCTTCACTGAACTATTTAGGATGGTGAAAACTAAAAGTCTGTCCTTGATTTCCAGTGTCCTACTTGTTTGGGGATTAGTTAAGTATTGGAGTTTCTCTGACTTTAGTTACCGAAGAATTTAATTACAAAACTTCATTTTTTTGGTTTCAAATACTAAGCATTGGCTATTTTTATTTCTCAAGTTTGTGATTTAATTACTTGTAAAACAGATGTTCTGAACTTTCTAGATATTTATTTTTTTTTTAATAGCAAGTGGCACTGGCTTCCAACTGAGCAGTCACCATAATGTTTTATATCATGACTAATTGTTTTGATATGTTACTTATATTTTTCTGTATGTGACTACATATGACAAAGGAAATAGCTCTAATATAAAATAATGATTTTGTATGAATATCTAACTTTAAAAATACAACTAATAGCAAATGCTGATAGTTTACTTTTTATAAATATTTGATTGGTTACTCTATAAGTTCTTGAAATAATTCTTTTGATGTTTATGAAAGTACTAAGTTGTGAAATATTTATTGTACTTGATATTGTTCAGTTGTAAATCCTTAAATATGTTTTTGAGAGTAAAAGTAAATATTAAAAAGCTCACTGCACCAAAGGAATTGTCAAGTAATATTTAATCTTCATGGAATTCACATTCTTCAAGTGCAGTGAAAACAAAAAGGATTCTAAAATCTTGTGGTTATTGGTGTCAAAGCTTTTTATGCATCATGAGTAGGTTTACTCACACTCCTGACGTGAACACTCTAAGGTAGTGAATGTCCTTCGTGCCATTTTATAATGTTAAAACTCTTGTCTTTCATCAGTGTAGATTTTATCTGAAGTCAGATTTATGATCCTGATGCCTGCTAATAAATTTAAAAGTTCTTCATTATTATCCATGAGGATTGAATGTGGCATTTCACGAGTAACACCTGTGTGATAGTAGGTAAAACTGTAAAATTTTTGTTTGTGGACTCTTACCTGAATCAGCATGTGACCTTTTCCCCTTCCAATACTTGAACATATAGTATTGCTTCGCAGTACTGAAGAAATAATATATTAAAATTTTATATTCCTTTAATATTCCAGAACTATGCTGGAATACTATTATATAATTATTTAAGAATTTGAAGTATGTTGCAAGTTTTTCAAATATCTCCAAATAAATGTTTCATCAGCTCTATGACCATCTGTAATTATGGTCCTTCCTTGTATCAAAGTGTGTCTATCTGTGTGTTCACCAAGCTGAATTTGCATAACATGAGATCTGGTCCTGATGTGCAGCAAACAGCATAAGGATAAAGGAAAATATTGTGGAGCTTCTAATGCTATAGAATTTATTATTCCAAGCAACAAAGTTATTTTTGAGCTATAAATTCAAGAGTTCTTCAAGATGAAGTGTAGGGATGCTGGGGTTATGGTTTTTAAATAGCATTCAAAACCAATTGCCTAAAGAAGAGAGAGATAATTTGCAGGTTACACTGCTGGAAGTATGGCAAAATATAATTATTCATAGTAGAAATTTGGCTATTAATATTGTCAATTTTGACTAATGCCAGGGCTTCCAGGTTGTTGATAAATGTATCAGTAATGCAGGGGAAGCTTGTCACTTGTACTGTACCTTTTTTACTTCTTGGGGTAGTTCTGTAGACCAGTACAATCCAGCCTTAGTCAGGGGGAGTAAGTACAGGACTGAAATACATGAGCAAAACCTTCATTTGAAAAATTGTCAAAACATGACACCTGCTAATTTTGCTGAGGAGTTAGGTTTCTCCTTGCAGTGTGGAAAACTAAAAATGGCATGAACTGTACAGCTTTCAGCAACACTCATGTGGTAGTTTTTCTTTTTTTTTTTTTTTCCTTGGGTTAATTGCTTCTGATAAGGTTGCAGCCTGACCTCAAGTATGTATGGTAGCATTGGTACAGGCTTACACTGGGGGACTAGTTTTTTTAAGTAGTCTGTGTAGCAAAAAAACCCCAAAAAGGTGTTACATAATAAGTCACCGCACATCAAGAAACTGTAGTTCAGTATCAGGTAAGTATAAATAGTTAAATATGTATAGACATAGAGATATGAGTTTACAATAAATATTTTGATGACTCTACACTACAAATATGTAACATAAGATCTGGATTAATATGAATGGAACAGTTCATGTAACAGTGTTTGGATGATCTTTGGTCTCTGACTCAGTGATCTGCAAGACCAGCATTTTACAAATTGCTAGATCTGCTGTATTATATGATGATACCACAAAGTTGTTCCACCTTCTGTCTGCTGGAGTCATAGCTTCACTAGCTCTGTATCCACTTAAGAATGAAAATCCTTTTGAAGTCTAACAAGAACTGACCGTCAGGACAGTGAGTAGTTGTTACCATTTGCAGTGAACTTGTGTTACAGATTTCAGCGTGATGATGAGGGTTAACAAGGAAGGAAGGTGTTTTCTTGTCAGCAACACTGCATTATATTTCTTTAGTGACAGTAGGAACAGAGATCTGCTCAGCTGTGTGTTGGCAGACTAGAGAGTGTAATAGTTGACTACTTTTTTTTCAGCCATAACTTAACTTGAACAATTTAGAAACTGGCAAACATGTAGATGAGGCATTTTGGCAGCCCTTGTACTAAGTATAAAGAAGCATATGGAAGCCCATAACTTTTAATTGCCTTTGTGGCAATTAAAGGCTGGTAATTTGATTCTTCCCTTTTTCTTTGCAAAAATCCTTGTAGATGGTGTCACTGTGACCAGTTCTGATTGTGTTTACTTGAAGCCTGACGGTAGAGTGATTACTGTTCTAAATTAAAGGCATATTTTTAGAATATGTTCTGTTTTGAATAACCTGAGGCTCCTATAAGAACACCACTTAGGAATGATTTCAGTTGCATCTGATCTTGTCAGTCTTCCCGGTGCCTGTTGTCTCCATATTAATTAATTTGTTCTTTTGAAAAGATTCACTGTAGGTATTTTTTCTTCTTTTTTTTTTTTCTTAGTAATTTAGTATTTTCATTGGTAAGAAAACAAATAGTACAGTGTATCTTTTTATTGTTTTTCTGAATGAATGAAAACAACCTGCTGTTTGCCTCCCTCCATCTTTGGTTTTTCAGAATCTGTAAAAATAATATTTTTTAAAATGTCAATTAATTTTAACCTGAAAATTTTAATCTCTTTGGATTGTTTATTAATGAATTACTGCAAATAGAAGTATTTCTGGGCAACTAAGAGAGTAAAAAAATCCCTGCATATTCTGAAATATCTGTGCAACTTTCTCTTTAGAAGTATCTTTACGGATACTCTGGGTTTGACCAGCACTGCATGCAAATCTTAATGGCATTTAGTTGGCTTGCTAGAAATAAAATTGCTCTTGTTGTTTTTCAGCTGTTGTTAGTGCCTAAGGAAGCTGTAAATTTTCTCCACAAACCTTCAAAAACTTCAGTCATTGGTCTAGAGCTACTTAGATATAAACTTGATTTTAATTAATTAAAATGCTAAGGCTGTCAAATATCATGTGTCTTATGTGACACTTTCCCTTACAGTTTCTCTTATCACTTCCAATTGCAGTATCGTTTGTTCCTCATTTGCCTCTCTAATTGCAAGTGAGACACTCTTGAAGGGATTTCCGTGTAGTGGAGGTTCTTGACTGGTCCTGAGAAGACATGCAAAGAGGCAAAGGGTGTCCCTGTCTCACTGGCAGCAAGGAGCAAAATGTGTCAGAACCAGTAGAGTGAGAGGAAGGAAAGGCATGAAGCAAAAGCATTTTTCCAGCTATCCAGGAATTCATATATTTCACAGATAAACCTTTTTGGTGTCATTGCAGTGATTCCTTGAAATTGGCTGAAGATTGTGTATGTGAATGTAATAGGAGACTTTAATTTGTGCCACTTTTATTGCTGCTTTTCATTGAAATAAACAGGGAAACTGAACAGGACTCTTTCCCCTGAAGAGAAAGCACAAGCATCACAAATAGCTCTTTGGGTCAGTATGTCAGCAATATCTGGAATTTAAGTTGACCACTTAAAAAAGATCATAATTCTGCTCTAATAACTGGGGTTATACGACAGCTGAATTGGAGAAGGGAGGCTCCAGGTCCTGGGATGTTAGCCCATTACCTAGAGGGGGAAAGTGCTCTCCC
>JAWMRA010000001.1:89987803-90111004 GCA_035584735.1 Pseudotriccus pelzelni | reverse complement strand
GTAGGTGGATTGCCTTACAGGGCTAACGAGCTCCACCTGCCCGGGGAGTATCCCTGGCTGGAATTGAACCCAGGCCTCGGCGGTGAAGGTCCTGCGATCTAACCACTAGGCCACCAGGGGCTCCCGGAGTTCAGTAGGAACATGTTTAATTACAGCTGCTTATGACTTTTGACAGACAATGTAAAGAATGAAGCACAAGAAAGAACCAAAAATTTCAGAAATGCCTGGATAGGAATATCCTGTTGAATAAGAGGTCAGAGACTTCACTGTGTGTCAGAGACAGCTGACAAACTTAAAAAACCCAGGAACTTCAAACAGGAGATCCGATTGTTTTTTCCATAACACCCATAGAGAAAGCTGGGTTAGAGAGATGTAGAAAGTCTTTTGTTTTTCCTTTCAGTCTGTGATTAATTGGTACATAGTATTTTGTTGTGATGACCCTGTCTAGCTGCAAACTTGTCCTGTCATAGTTTCATAAAGAGAAATTTTTACAGCTACAGAACCCACCTGTGCCTGGTCACTAACATAACTGGAGGCAGCAGGGCCTAAACTCCCAGAATATGATACTGAGGAGTAGTGGGATACAACTCTTCAATGACATGCACGGTTGAACCTACAGTGGATGCAAACCTGTTGAATTTGCCTAAAGAGGTGTCACTAAAGTTAAATTATTGGTTGAAATTACAAAATGCTAACTTGTGCTGTAGCTTTATTTCCTGTTCTTCAAATAATGAAGCAATAAGGTGAACTCAGACGGGAAAACAGTAGTATTATTAACTCCTGCTTTAAATTGCTGTATACTATATTCATGGCCCTGAAGTGATCCTGGTTTTGTTTCACAAATACTGCAGTGTTCTGTTCTCTGCCTGTTTCCTTGGGGCTTCTCACCAAATACTGATCCAAACATTGATTTCTATGATAGCAGCCTAAAACATTCTGCAATTTAAATCTGCGTTTTAAGAGTACCATACATTGCAAGAGAAACTTTAGCTACCTTCAGCGCTAATCTGATTAATTGTGAGTCATCTTAATCGCAGTGACTAATAGTTAAATAAAGTTAAATAATTCTGACATGTTTCAGCAGACATGGAAATATTTCTTTCTTTCAGCAGAAATTCATGCCCTTGTGCTGTATCCCTTCTGTGCAGCACTCATTTATAGTCCCACTATAAAGCCACAAGGACTGGGTATGCTCTGATTTCTCATTTTGTTGCCACATTTAGAAGATATGTTAATATTGAAGCTTAAGGAAATATTGTAATGCCTCCACCAGGATGAGCCACTTGGAACCCAGAAGAGACCTAGGCTGTCCTACACTTCTCCAACGTGATGCTTCATAATTGGGAAGATTTGTCTGGCCTCTCTAGGGCCATGAGATAGCAGTTACAAGATGAGGAGTTCAAACACAGCCCTGAGCGGTAACATCTGAAAGTCAAAAAAGCATTCAGAGCCCACAGTGGGAACAGGCCTTGTCATGTGAAGCTGATAAATAATTGTGTAGAATACTCTGTGTGGGCAGAGAGGGTGATAATACACAAATGTGTGTAGGACAGGGACCAATGCAGGGAGTGTTGTGTGTGCCTTCTAGTGATAACGTACTGCTGTGCTTTAAAAGCAGCTGTAACACAGAACACCCACCTTGTGCCCAGGTAATCCACTGCCTCCCAGCCACAGTGGCTGAAACAGGAGGTCAGATCCCATGCTGCAAGGGTTGAAGAGTCAGATGTGCCCAACGGTGCCAGAGAGTGAGCAGGGCAGGAGCTGTTGTTGGCAGTCAAGTTTAAATGCTTTTTAATCGATTGTACTCTCTAAGGTGCCAGCTCAGGAATAACAATACCTGAGATGGGATGGGAGTCCATGGGTGTGCACTGTTCCTTTCAGGCACAATAATGCAATTTCCTTTTGTGGATAACTGCCTAGAGAGAGCAAGGAAGAGCTATTTTTTTTTTTCTTGATGATCCTGCTCAGGATGGGATTTCCAGGGCAAAAGCTCTGTGCAACCTCCTCTGTGTTCCCAAGAGAAGCCATCTACCCTTCCTGTGGCTCAGTCCAGGGTTATTAGCAATATTTTATCCTCTGCTGATACTACCCCTAACAGAGGCTTTAATTTAAGCTTTTTGTCTCAGTATGGAGTCTGCATGTAGCAAGAGAGAAGCAGAAGAATAAGCAGATCTGAACCTAACAGCAGGGAGGACAGGTGTAATTTTTCTAACTTCACATATGAGAAAGTGAAGTTTGCTCACTGTCACACACTTTTTCTTCTGTTTCTCTAACTTTCTCTGTGACTTCTGTCGTCAGTCAGCCATCCGTGCTTTAAGGTTGATTTTTCTTTTTTAAAATTATAATTAGTTAATTACAGATGCTGAGGAGTGTCCTTGTCAGAGGAGTTCCTGGAGTTAATAGCCTGTATTTGATAAGACTGAGACTTGCTGAACAAGAATGACTAAAGATGGGCTTCTTTGTTTTAATAGAAATCCTGTTTTATGAGCAACAGTTTTTAAGAAACCCTATGCCAAAATATGCATGCTTGTTCCTCAAATGTGTGGGCACCATTTGATCTAACTTCCCCAAATCAGCTTCATTTTTGCACTTTCTCTGGATGTACTGGTGGCTCTGATTCCCTTGTAAAAGCCCTACCTGTAGCAGAGCTTCCCCAGTGATCCCTGTGATGTGAACAATCTTGTGATGTGGAGAAACAGAGGTCCTTCCCTCAGTGGGGTGATAAACACTGTGCAGATGGCATGTATGTTAATACTGTTGTTAACAATATTGTTAATTGTCCTCCTACATTCATTCCAAATTGTCATAAATATTGCAAAGTATTTTTCAAAATATTCCAATTTTATTGAGTAGCATATAAACACAGAAGTCTGAAGTTTTTTGCCTCAAGTTAAAGACTCGATACTAAGTAATACAGTAAAGAATATAGATCAGTTCTTCTGCAAACTTCCTATAAGGTTATAAGCAAGTCACTTGAGTTAGACAAGCCGTGCTCTCAACTCAGTTCTTGTGATTTCAGATAATTATCGACTTCCTATATTTTCATATCTTTTGCTATAGTTTTATTTGCCAGTTCTCTAATAGAGTTGGACAAATTGTGTTTAAAAAAAGTAATAACTTCATAAATAAAACTAATTTCAAAGAAATTGTCAAACTTTTGATCAGACTGTTTTCAACTATTCTGTTGAAGGGGGATAATTGTATCTGTATAATGTATTAAATACTTATGTTTTTTTAATAGCATAATACTATGTAAGGTGGTATTTTATAGCAAGTGTCATGTCCAGTACTTAAAAGGGGCCTACAAGAAAGGTGAAGATGGACTTTATACAAGGGCATTTAATGATAAGGCAAGTAGGAATGGGCTTTAAACTGAAAGACTGTTGGTTTAGGTTGGATATTAGGAAGAAATTCTTTACTGTGAATGTGGTGAGGCACTGGAAGAGGTTGCCCAGGGAAGCTGTGGATAATGCATCTGTGGAACGCTGGACGGGGCTTGGAGTAATCTGCTCTAGTGGAAGGTGTGCCCAAAGCAGGCAGGTTAGAACTAGATGGTCTGTTGTAGATCCCTTCCCGCCCAAACCATTCTGTGATACATGTGCTTGCAATCTAGTTTTTAAACTGCAGCTTTAAGAATGTACTGAGAGGTAGTTCGGACCTGGCTCCCTGCCAAATGCCCAAACCCACAGTAACAACCTCTTCCCCCCCTTCTTCCCTTAGGGCAAAGGAAAAAAACTATAAAAATTGAATAACTTGAAATCAATCTATTTATATAAATATATATATATTTATGTATATTGCAGTTATATACAATGAAAATACTATGTATACAGTGAAGGGAATCCAAACACCCCCAAAGTGGATGGGGAAAAAGGGACACAGAGCAGATATACACAATCCAACCCGAGAACTAGCACAATAAAGAACTAGCAAAACAAATCTCACCACGTCCCTCAGAGGAGCAATATCGCCAGGCACGGCCAGCACTCTCCGAGCTCCCGTGTGGCAGAGCAGCGGTCGCTGCAGGGCTCAGCCTCCAGGTAAGCGAGACCAACGCAAGGACCGACCACTCCTGAACCTCACTGGAAGAGAAGAGAGTGAGGCCTCTAATCTCCAACTTATTTATACCCTGGTTTATGTAAAAATTGTATGGAATACTGGAAACATGGCCACTTCCTTGGTTACAAGCTGGTTACCAGGAAGGCCTAGACCAAAACCATCACAATTGTTTCTTGTTAACATAAAAATCCATTTATTAAAAATACTGAAGTCACTACGGACATGAGTGACTGCAAAATTGTCGTTCAGCTTTTCTCTATACGTCCCCTAATATCCTCAGGATGGATTCTGTTTTGCAGAAGGGATGGGAATCAGCATAGCAAGATGTCTGTAAACCAGGGATGAAGCAACACAGTATGTTTTTGTCATAGTAGTTTTAAGGGTTTACAAGAAATAGTCAAAAAGATCGAGGGGAAATGAGTGAAATTAGAGTGGGTTGGAAGCGAGACGGTGACTATTTAAAAAAAAAGAAGTGTAAGAAATTGAGGTGTTGACAGAACTCAGTAATGCAGTTTGGAGTGCTTTTATCTTACCACTCCAGCTTTTGATGTCAAGTGATTACTTAAAACTCTCCATTTACGTAAGGAAATACCTGCCTCTTAAGAGGGAAAAATAAGCTTGAAATACGAGCCAGAATTCTGGCATCTAGATATCAATGAAAATGTCAAAATACAGTGTTCAAAAAAATCAAGCCGTCGTCAAGAACATTATTTTGTATTTTTGAATTCATGTGACTGGCTCTAACAAGGAGGTGTTGGAGCTGAAAGTAACATGGCATCAGTGGTTGGTGCAATGGTGAGATGGAACCAGGACCATAAGTGAGAATACTGTTAAGGTGAGCATGAGTAGTTCAAGAACATGATAACAGAAATACACCAGCACTGCAATTATAGATGGAAAGAACATCTACTTGAATGACGCTGATTTGACGCCAGACAGACTGATTTTACGATTTCTCGCTCAGTCGTTCAGACACATCTGTTCTCACAATGTGTTCATCTCTTGGATGAATGTGTAACTGCTACTTCTTGCTGTTTGATGTATTAACCCCCGTATGCAAAAAAGCATGTATGTGCTGTGGCCTCTGTTGTAGCAATTAAAGAAGATCAGTTTAGCCTTCCCCAGCTTAAAAGCTTATTCAAATAGTGTGTAACTGTTTGGATAACCTTATATCCTTCAAGTGCGTTACAGTGAAAAAAGGCAGTTAAATATACATAAACTGCTTTTCAGATTTTACAAAGAGTGTGACTAGTATCTGAAGATGAGAGATGGTATTAAGTCTGGGCACAGTAATCTGATGCATTTAATATCATCATTTTTGATGTCTTTCCTTTAAAAATTTTTATTTTGTTCCAGCTTGACTAGGGTAGAGAAATTGCCTTGAATGCAGTCATGAGATAAATGTTGTTCTGAATGGCAGCCACTCTCTTGCTTCTCTGGGGAACGATTATGGTCATTAAACATTAATTATCCATTTGTAGATGCTCTCTCTGAGCTACTGATGGCTGGGGCAGGGGTAAGTCTGCTAGACATCTTAGTGGTCTTCCTTGACTAAGCTTCAAATATTCCTCTGAAATAAAATGGGTGGAATAAAGACTTGTATGTCTGAAACTCAGCATAATAAAGTGCTAAAGGTCTGGCAGGTTGTTTGAAAATAAAGTTTTAAGAAATTTTCCATGTTGAAGGAGCATCCATTCTAGGAATTGCTTCTCAGACCACAAAAATAATCTGTTCCTGGGTTATTCACTTTTATTCAGCTAAGAGAATTGCTGACCAAAGGTGGAGCTGTGGGAAAGACCACAGCTTGACAGAGAGAGCAGTGAACTGAGGTTGGAATATGAGGAGGATCAGATACTAAGTTAGGTAAAGGTGAACATTCAACCTTGTTATGGATTGTTGTTTTAATTGATTTACTTCTTCAGTCAGATTTTTTAAGTATCTAGTTTGACAATAATATGCTGTTACCACACATTTAGTCAAATAAACCTCTAGGAGATTTAAAAAGGAAGCGACTTCATAAGAGATTACATTCTTTTTAATGAAGGTGATTTGGGGAGCTTATATAGATCATCAAACTTTTAACAGTCAAAAAACCCCTTTACCACTGAAAAAAACGCTACGTCTATCAAAAGAGCTAAACAGAAAAATGTTAACAAATTTTTTCCACTGAAACCTCAATTTCTTTTTTTCTTTCTTGACAGGTAGAGATTCTTGAAAAATAAAGGGATAAAATTAGAAAAGAAAAATAATTTACCTGATACAGTTAATGATGAAAATATACAATTGTTGTTGTAGAATAGAATCTGTATTGTCATCTATCACAACAGCAGTTTTGAATGACCAGGATTGTTATGCAAGGCATTATAATCAAGTCTAACTGGTTCTCCTCAAAAATTCCAAGATAAATTAGCCAGGTAGTGGGCAGTGCAAGCTGCATTCCTGTTGATGAAAAGTGTTCTGATTGCAAAACTAGAGCATGTGATTTCTAGCCGTTGAGTGTCTGCCTGCCTGAGTTCTGGCTTGCTCACATGTGACTTTACTACTTATCCAGGATAAGTGGTAACTTAAGGCATATTTAGAATAGATACTGATTTTTGGCACACGATAGAAAAAGAACATTTCATTCCTAAGTCTTACACTTGTCCAGGCTTTAACTCCCAAGAAGTAAAAAGATTATTCTGTATAGTAGGGGTTTCACATACTATTAAGGGATGTTTCTCAAGGATCCTTTTTGTCTGCAGATGTAATATAAGTGCTTTCCTTCTGGAGTTCTGTCTGTCTTTGCCTTCAGGGCCAAATTCAGAAGATGTCTAGCTCGTGGAATAATTTGGTTATCAGCAAGTATAAGTGCAATCTGCCATGAGGAGACAAGGCACATTTGTAGCAGAGCAAATAAATTAGGATAAGCTTCTTAAACCATCTCCTTTGAAATGAAAGTTTTATTGGAGTTGTCATTTTATTATGTGTCGAAGGATAATTTAGATAATAAGACTATGCAGTGTTAGTTTTCTCAAGCCATTTTTCAGACCTTTTCACACAGTTTTAGCTGACGTTTTTACATGTGTTCCAATAAGCTACCCTTGCAACGTTTTTCTGGAGCTACAGAGTGAGCTGTGCGAAAAGAGTGTAGTTGAACCTGCTGCAGGGCAGGGGAAGGGGACTAGATTACATAAGGTCCTTTCTCACTTCTGTATGATTTTTTTCCTTTGAAGTTTTAGCATTTTCTGTTTGCAGTTTTATATACTGTTTCTTATGTCATTTTACAAAACTTTTGATAATTTGCAAGATCAGTAGAGAAATATGCAGCTATTTACTCTTATTCACCACTATAGTTTATCTTAAGGAGTATGTTTGTGTCCTAGCCAAGGAACAGAAGAGGGGCTGACAACTTTTATTTGGTTGTCCTGCTATGACTGAATAGTTAACTCTCAGAGTGCCACCTATCTCCTCAAGTCATGCATACAACATAGGAGTGAATTAGAAGTGCTCTTTGAAGCAACTAATGCTTTTAAAATCCGTTGATGGCTTTAAATAAACTGTTCCATAACTAAATCTCTGAACGGGCATTGTTGCTAGTTAGAAATTATTACAGTCCCTAGTAGAAAGATTATCACAGTTCCGAACATTGATATGATTCTGAGAATACATGACTGTCAATTTAAGATTCAATTTCAGTAAATTATTAAACTAAAAAAATACTCCTGTGTCGTTTTTTAATTTGATCCTGAAATGTGAATTATGAAGGTTTGGACTTTTTTTTTAATTTTGTTTTTACATAGAATGTGAATAAAATTTTCTCACAAGGTCTCATAATCTGTGCATTTGTTTTCAGTACACGTTTTGGAACTTCGTACCAAAAAATTTGTTTGAGCAATTCAGAAGGATAGCTAACTTCTATTTTCTCATCATTTTCCTTGTTCAGGTAAGCTATCTCCATTTTTCAGTAAGTTCCTGGACTCTTTCTATAAAAGAGAGGAGTTGAAAAAGGTTTAAAAATGGTATGGTTTTGATGATTAAGGTGGTAAATGGTTGAGCCTGGACAGCCTTTTACACTGATGATGTGACAAAAGGAGTCTTATTTAATTTCCAGGTTGTAATTGTAATCTAATCTAATGAGGATTCGATACCATCACTGCTTTGATGGGAAGACATGTCTTGATAAAATTTAAAAGAATGAGTGTCATTTTTATCTTGCGCTACACATCAGATCAGTAAAACTAGTATTATAAAGTAAAACTAGAATTATATTATATGTTGATGATAAAGTTTTGTTAGTTTTGCAAAACATGATATTGTATAACAGAATAATGCCTTGGCATCAGTTTTCCAATTGTAGTGTCATCAGAGTCTATAGAGAAATCGAAATATAGATATTGTTATGATGTTTACTTAGGTGAGGTACATAAATACTTGTTTTTATAATTAGTACCATGAATAACTAGTGTGTTACTTTCTAGGTGTCTTCATTCTGAACCTTTGCAACCACTAAAATGTGTGAAACAATAAAAATCATATTAAGTGAAACCTGTATTACTTTGCATGCCAGACTCTGTAGAAAGAAAAGTGATGCAGATTGCCATGACACTTTAGGTTTTGTCATTTGCATTCCTTCTCTGAATTCTACCTCTTTGTTTATGATTGCAGAAGCCACAGCTCAGTGTTTCAGGATTTACTTTTTGCATGCATAAAAACAGCTGTGTTGTATAACGTGTAAAGCCAGTACTGTGCTAATTTCTAACAGTGCTCCATAATTTTGCCTCCAAAGCTGCAGCTTTCCAGTCTAATACTTCCTTCAGCTCTTGCAAGCTAATATTTTTGTGAGACATTAACAGTGAATGTTAGTGTGGTTTGACTACAGTGTTGTATCTTCTTATAGCATCTAAGTTTCAGTTTTTGTCACTATAATATGTATTCTTAAAGTTATATTGAAGTGCTGTTTTCTTAATTCAAGCTCTTTGCTGCCTTGTGACATATTGGTGAAATGATTACTTGAAAGATCTTACTTAAAAGATTGACTGCTTACATTCACAAAAATGTAAATTTTTGTTCCTTTTGTTGCAGTTAATTATTGATACACCTACTAGTCCGGTTACAAGTGGACTTCCACTTTTATTTGTCATCACTGTAACAGCCATTAAACAGGTGAGTAATTTAATGAGCAAAAGTAAAATTCAAGAGAACAGTCCGGTCAGTTTGGGTCTGTTGTCCAGGCAATGCCCCCTCCCAGCCTCTTGCCCACCCCAAGCCCACTAGTCTGGTGTGGGGGAAAGTTCAAGAGAAAGCCTTGATCCTGTGCAGGCACCGTTCAGCAGTAGCCAAAGCACTGGGGTGTAACCAAGACTGGTTTAGCCCCAAGTACAAAACACAGCAGCATATGGACTGCTGCACAGATCCACTCTAGGCAGACCCAAAACAGAGGATAATTTTGACTGTTCCTTAATAGATAACCAGTTACCTTTGCAGTCCTAATGCCAAATGCAGACTATTCCTTCATGAGTTTTCAAAGAAGCTATGGCAAGTTGTGATTCTATTTCTTTACAGTGCTCACTATATGTAATTGAGTATATTCTGTAGTTGAATTCAGCTCTTCTTGTTGAGTACAAGTTGTGATACATGCAAGAACTGGTGTTGTAGTGTGGCTTTTCAACTATTAGGATTTGAAATGTCAAATTTCAAAGTCTTACTGTTAGTAATGACCTACCAAAGCCCGGGTTATGACATGCTGTGCCACTACTACAGTTCTGTCTGTCTGCTTGGGTCTTTCTCCTGGTGACTGGTGTAGATTTTGGGACCTGCTTGAGGAGCTGTACTAACCCCTGGAAGTATAACACACTAAAGTTTAAAATCTCTTATGAGTTCCCAGATTATCTCTGGGAGCATTTAAGGAAGTGACACTTTTTTGTTCTATATTGAATTTTCAAATGTGCTCAAGTGAATTACATGTAAAAATGCTATGGACTACAAGTGGTATTTTCCATCTCTTAATGACTGGTGACTTTGTCAGTCCTAATCTTTATCATATAGCAGAACCTTTTCAATGGAAAGTTGCAGATTCCCTGTCCTTTATTTAGTTTGTCTGCTTGTATGAAACACAAATTCATAGGAAAACTGAACAATAAAAATAGGTTTTGCTGCACAGTCTTTTGAAAAATCCTTCCCAACTATATATTTTATATATAGAGATAAAAAGTCCAGCTTAATTGTATGACAGTTGGGAAATATGACCACCTCTAGTCAGGTCATCTCTTTATCATCTTGCAGGATAAAGTCCCAGTCTTCCCAGATCTATTTTGTACACTTCTGTCTTCTTGGCAACTGCTTTTATAAGTACCTTGCAGTTTCTCAAGGGTCAATAGAGCATGAGCAAGAGATGATCACTTAAATACCAGAAACTGTTCTACACACTGGAAACATCCCTATTCATCAAAGTGTCTTCATAATGTTGTTGACCAGTGGTGACTGTGAATGCTCTTTTTCACAGATGTCCAGCATGACTGTACCACTGACATGTGTCACAATTTCATTTGTTCCAGTGAGAATATTTCTTTCCTTATCTTGATCAAGGATAATTTCTAAAATTTTTCTTGCAAGCTAGAGCTATTCGTGTCTTTGTAGCCAAATGTACATCACTGCATCGTTCCATTTCACTGTTTTCTAGGGTTACGAAGATTGGCTGCGACATAAAGCTGACAATGCAATAAATCAATACCCTGTTCATTTCATTCAACATGGTAAACTGGTTAGAAAGCAAAGCCGAAAATTAAGAGTAAGTAACTATGATCCAACAGGTTTTGTGAGCCAGGCTTTACACATTTTACATGTAAAATAAATTATACAGAAATGTAGTATGATGATGTAGCATTTATTGTGTTTAATGGAGATTAGACCTACAATATACTGATTTTTAATTTAATGCCTCTGAATAAAGTATTTTTATAACCTAGCTATGTTTCTGCTTTCTCTGCCTGGTTAAACTCCTTTTATAAATGTTCCTATTATTTTCTAGTTTTTAACTTGAAATTAATCTCATGATTTATCTTTACTCCATTTCTGTCATCTGCGATTATCGCTGAATTATAGAATGGCTTGGGTTGGAAGGGACCTTAAAGATCATCCAGTTCCAGTCTCTCTACTGTGAGCAGGGACAGCTTCCACTAAACCAGGTTGTTCAGAGCCTCATCCAAACTGATCTTGAACACTCCCAGGGATGAGGCATAACTACTATCATGCACGTTAATAATTTATTAATTATGATTGTGACAGTGCTGTGGATACAGATATATGCATACATATATACACAATACATTCTGAATGCTTTCTTCATTACCTGTCAAGCCACAGTCTCTTCATTGACCTTTTGAATGCTGCTGCATTCCCTTCTTGAGATTTTGAAGGTTATTTTCAGAAATGAATTTTTGCTGCTTCTTTTTTTTCCCTTTTCATGAGCAGATTAACTTTTTATCATTATTTTCTTTAGAACTCAGAAAATTTGATAGGTACGTGTTTGGAATTTTCTTATTTTTAGTATGTTTATTTGGTGTATCTTTCTGCTCTGCTGTGTTTGGACATAAAGGCATCAACAGTGTTCACAGCCTCTCTGCTGTGACCTTCTGTTTTAAGTATAATAGCTTCTGTCTAGGGCTTCCTAGATTAAGATGTCACATGCTGAGAATTCTGTGTGTAACTAACCTGTTAAATATTCCAAACCAAAAGAATAAAATATTACATAACTGAAGTTTGAATTCAATTAGATAATCTGTTGCCCATGTTTTATTTTTTCTGCTATTCCTTGCCCCTCAGAGATTGTATATTGAGCAAATAAATGATAGGAGAAGCAGACTTAGAAAATATTTGCTTGAAAAGGAGTATCTGTATATATGGGTAAATGTGGGGAAAATTCTCTGACCTGTATAACATAAGACAACAAACTAGATTGTATAAAGATAGACCGTTCTTTACCTAAAGCCTTTAGACATTCGATTAAAGAAAGGAAAATGAGATTTGCTAAAAGATGAGGTTTCTTTTTCACAGAAACAGAACGGTTGAGGTTGGCAGGCGTCTCTGGAGGTTGTCTGATTGAACACCCCAGCTCAAGCGGGGCCACCAAGAGCTGTTTGCTCAGGACCATGTCTGGACAGGTTTTTAATATGTCCAAGGAGGGAGACTCCCAAACTTCCTTGGGCAGCCTATTCCAGTGCACAGTGAAAATGAGATGGATTCCTCCCTTGTTTTATTCTGTGCCCATTGCCTCTGGTCCTGTCACTGGGCACCACTGAAAAGAACCTGTTTCTGCTCCCTGTGGATCTTTGGCTGACATAGTGACAAATGTTGTTGGAACACCTTTTATATTTCATTAAGAAGATGCTATGTGCTAGTACTTTTGTTTTGGGTTAAGGGAAAAGAAAATTTCATACCTGAGAGTTGCAAGTATGATAAGTATCTTCTGTTCTCCTCTGTCAGGTGTACAATCTGGAATTTTTCATTGCTGTTGGTTAAGAAAAAAAAAGCCTTTTGCATATCTACAAATAGATAAATCTAATTTACTATCATAATTCTAAAATTTTATTTTTAGATGTTAATGTTGCTGATTGTTGTCAGGCTATTTTGCTTAACTAGAATTAACTGACTCCTGCCAACTGCTGAGAGTACTGGAATTTAGCTTAATAAGCACATGACAAGAACAATGATTAAGCTGAGTCTTATTATAATAAATTATGACATAAAAGTATATTGAACAGATGTTGACCGACATGAAACATTGCAAGCATTACATATTTTTATGGTACGTTTAGTGAAACTCTGGTGTTCTTAAGATGTGAAGTATGTCTTTGCCACTTGTTAATTTGTTTATAATTATTTGAAAATGGTAACCTCCAAAAATGTAGCCTTTTTTCTCAAATGAATGGTTTGCAGGAATATTTTAAATTTGTAGCTGATTGGCTGTTCTGTGACACTTTAACATGCTGCAAAATACTGCCTACGTTTGCATGAATTTGCTCATCTGTAAACACGGATAAAAATAGGATGGACACCTAGTCACAAATTCTAAAAATGTATCCTGTTTTCACTGGCAGACTTGGAATTCTTAGCTTTTTCTATCTCTTACTGTAAAGTTTGGAGCTAGATGCTTATCCTTAAGAGCCAGTGAGAGTAGTTCACATCTCTAGCTGGTTTTGAAACAATGTTTTGTTGTATTCAGTCTTAAAACAGGGATAATGTCTTCCATCTCTCAAACAATGTTGCAAAACTTAATAAGACAATACTTGCAAAATGGTTAATCCTGAGAGGAGAAGTAGACCTCAGTCATTTCACAAGGTATAATTCTGGTTTTCAGAGATTTTTCTGTAGTTCTTTACTCTATGGCAAAATCCTAGTGTAAGTGAAAGTTGGTGAATTTTCAAAATATTTCTGTGAATCTAGGTTTTAGTTTTGAAATCTGAAATTTGGGCTGCTATATAAATACGTTTAATTTTCTTGTGGTTTTTTTCCTTAGGTTGGAGATATTGTAATGGTAAAAGAAGATGAAACATTCCCATGTGATTTAATATTTCTATCAAGTAGTAGAGGAGATGGAACATGTTTTGTTACAACAACTAGTTTGGATGGTGAATCCAGTCATAAAGTAATTCAATGTTCTACATTTTCTTTTTAAGGCAAAGTTTTGCTTTTAATTTTTTACACAGATCACAATATGACTTCGTGCAGATAGACTAGTTTGTGTAATCTGTGTTTCTACCAGTTGATTTCATTTCTCTAAAAGTAACATTATTTTATGAAAAGTTTTGAAACATATTTATTTGTGGTTTTGTCTGTGTACAGTCTGGAAATGCAGATTGTGGAGATAGTGCACTAACTTTTTTTGTACTTAAATGCTTTCACTGTGACTTGATTAGTGAGTACACTGCAAGGTACTGGCACATAATCGTAGAATCATTAAGGTTGGAAAAAACTGTGTAAGATGATGCCCAAGTAGGAGCATTTAATGCTTCATCTTATTTGAACTATGAGCTCTTACGTAAAAGTGAGTAAATCTATTTCATGCTGAACTGAAGTACGTGTGCAAATTCCTGTCTTGTGTATTTGTCCTTTTTTATTTTATTCACTCCAGACTTACTATGCTGTTCAAGATACGAAGGCATTTCACAATGAACAAGAAATCGATGCACTACATGCTACCATTGAATGTGAACAACCTCAGCCTGACCTTTATAAGTAAGAAGATAAGTTTTACCTCTTTCACTTAAGGTACCCTAGCAATAAATTATAAAAAATATCATAATGAAAAGACGCTGTCTGCATCTGTCTGGTTAGAGGGAACCCCAGAGGAGCTGGAAGTCAGGTTAGTCTTTCATCCATACTCCTTTTTTGCAGGTCGTTCACCCTCAGGTGTGCTGAGGGGTAGTGGTCTCCAGAGGTCACACAAAGTGATCCACTGGGGAGCGTGCTGAAAACTTTAGAACATCAATTCCATTTTAATTTAAAAAGAAGAAAGAAATTAAGCTTTACTAATACTTAATATATGTTTTGATGTTGGCACCCTTACTCAATCTGTATGTGAGAGAGCCCCATGCCACATGCAGTTTGCAAGAACTCTCCAGGGAAAGAGAGGGTGTTCTACAATGTGGAGAGGTTGCTTATGGCACCATCACTCATTCCTTTGCTTTCAGCATATTGTGAAGTATTGTAGTTTGTGTGTGTCCAGTTAAGTGGATTTACAAATTATGTTATCTAGTTTTAAGTAAAGTAAGACTCACAAAATGCTGAAGTGGCTTTAAAAGATTCTTGTAAAGAAACTACAGTATGAAAGTAATAATAACATTCAAGCACAAATGAACACCAAGAAAATGACAAACACTTCCACTCCTGGTATGAGAACTTTACCTTGTAATGTAGCTGATTATGCTACTGTTAATTTAATCAGATCTGACAAGAAGTTGGCCAGAAAAATTCAAATTGTCAAGACTATTTGAAATACGGATTTACTTTTGCTGTTGTTAACCTCAGATCACGTGCTTTGAGGCATTAACTAATTATATTAACCAATTATAGCATGAAGCTACCACGATTAGCAGAACACTTAAAAACTGGACATGCAGAACATGAAGAAAGACCTCTACAGTTGTTGAAAGTCGTGCAATACTCAATATTTTACAAAAGTGCTGTACAAAATTTCACTAAACCCACTTAAAAATATTTAGAAGCTTCTTTTCAGGTTTCTTCCTTAATAGTGAAAGACAAAAAGCCCCCATACCATTGGGAAAACATTTGGATTTTTGTCACAGTAAAAGTAGCTGAAATAATACACAGAAAGCAATATGGTGACAAACAAAAATATACCCTTCTGACAGTAAATGTTGGAAGATGCATAGAAAACATTTCTTGTTTCTGAGGTGTGAGGGTACCTCTTTTCCCCGATCTCAGTGACCAAGGAACTGGTCTGAAAATCTGCATGGGAACAGATTCTTTAGAAAATCAAGTCCATCAAAGGCTCAGTCATTTTTTAAATACCTGGCTCACAAAGCAAATGATTGGAAGTTGAAGCGTATGCTATCTTAGATGGTGGAATTTGTTGGGACAGCTGTTGACAGATGAATAATGAAAATGCTTATTGGTAGAAATCTTCTATCTCTGCTGGTTTTTGCTTGGCACTTTATCTCTCAATAAACCACAGTGGTGAATCTTACTTTCCAAAGGCACATAGTACAGTGTATCATAACAGACATACATTGTCTTTAGATGTGTCCCTGATGTGTTGTATGTTCTTTGAGCAGACAGGTCATTAATCCAGTGAACCTTAGAGGTTCCCTTTCAGGGTAACAGGTTCCCCAGCTCCCCACAGTTTCCTCTACCAATCATAACACTAATGACGGTCTTAATCGCCTTTGATTTGAGATTATCCACGTGGACATTGGTCTTGCAAATACAGTGTACTGAGTCTGGCTGGAATGGAGTCCCTTTTCTTTGTATCAGTTTTCTTAAAACAGTGTTAATAGCACACCAGGGTATTAGCTATCGCTGACAAACTCTTGCAGTGTCAAACTTTTTGATCCTCGCTTCGCCCCTCCAGCAAATAGGCTGGGTGTGGGCAAGAGGCTGGGGATGGATGGCTGACCTCAGTTTACCAGAGGGATATTCTGTGGCATGTAGTGTCATGCTCAGCAAGAAAACGGGGGTGGGATAGTCTCAAAAATAGCTGTTGTTGGAGGCTGGCTGAAAATGGGCATGCTGATGGGAGATGGTGAGTAATTGCCCTTGTATCACTTGGTATTTTCCCTTCACTTATTAAACTGTTATGGTCTTCCTTTTGCTCTTCCAATTCTCTTCCCTGTCCTGCTGGAGAAGGAATGAGCGAGAGACTAATGGGTGCTTAGCAGCTATCCAGTGTCAACCCACCACATACAGATGAGATGTACTTAGAGATACACAGAGGGAAAATTACTTACTGGCTCTATGCTTTGCTTTGGTTTTGGTTCAGTTGTAGGCTTTAGATGCTGTAAAGAATAGTAATTACACTGACTTATCACAGGCAGTTTAGGGAATAAGATTTCTTGCTATTTCTTGCTCATGGGTGTACTTAGAAGATTTATCCCTAATTTTATAATCTCCTATATTTTTTTATATGCAAAATTTACACTGACTCCCCCTTTTGTATATTTTTGTATTTGCATGTTTTAAATGTCTATCAATATGTATCTCTATGTTCTTGTCCATGGTCTGGATAATTTGAGCTTTTTCAATTGGAAAATGCTCACTGTGATAAATACTTTCTAGAAAATTTCTCAAATAATCTGTTAGCATTGCTGTTAAACTAATTATATGTTTCCCTTTCAGATTTGTTGGTCGAATAAATGTTTACCATGATAGGAATGAGCCTATTGCAAGGTAGGGAAATCCAGAGTTTCTACACATTTAAACATTTTCATGGTTGAATAAGTATCAATAATGAGAATTATCTTTGGTTTTGCCTTGTCTTAATGTTAGAATATTTTTCCTTAAAAGATTCCAGACTGTTATTTCATAAATCATAAATATTTCATTTTCCAATCATAGCTTTCTGCTTTTATATTTTATTTTTGTTCACTTCAGTTTTATTTGAAATTTATTTAGTTTGTAAATAGTTGCAAATAAATAGTAAATAGTTTTTAAATAAATGTTGGTAGGATCTTGACAACACTTGTACAATACTGCCTCATGAGCATGAGATCTTGGTAGTGCACTAAACAATACGAATAGTATCACTTGTTTATTTCTCTCATTTTTCTTCTTAGATATTGAATAGTTTGAACTTGTCAAGTCATGTTTAATTTTACTAAGGGTGTTGTTACATTTGTCTAAAATGCCCATGGTGCTGTGTGCAAGGAAGGCAACATCCAGCTTGCTGTACCTGATTTTTTTTGACTCATTGCAACATAGAGACAAAGCAATAGGATGGAAAGCTGTTTGCTCGGATGATATCCTAGATCCCAGCCTGTGGGGAGTTACTCAGTTCTGGTGAAGTGCCTTCCTAACCTTAGTGTGTCTGCAGATATCTTATTTTCTGTCACAATCTGCTATAAAAACTGTCGACTGATCTGTGTCATTCAGGTAACATCACTCCCCTAGATTCCTAGAACTAGTTTCAGGTTTTACATCAGAGTTATTGCCCTAGAGTTCCTGTTTGGTTAGAGTTTGTGATTTTGGGCGACTTTTATACCACAAGAACACTTTGAATAAGTGACAAAAAACCACTGGACTTACTTCTTGTGTATGGACTTACTTTCATTTCTGTATGGATAGAATCTGGTAATTCTTCATGCAACCTGTCTATAAGGTAGTCCTTGGTTTTGAACTCCTATGGTGATTTATTTATTACATATCATGCTCCAAAATATTATTTAAACTGCATGGGTATCCTTACATTAATACCCTTATTCCTGAATAAATTATTTTACCCATATTCATCGACATGCTTTGAAGCATTTCCAAAAAGTATCTAAAGATACCTTATATGCCATTTGTATTTAAAGTGGAAGAGTGTATTGTGCTTAATAAATAATTCTAACATGCAGAACGCTGTAGTTTACACAAGCCTAAAAAACACTGGAATCAGTATTTTTAAAAATAAGAACTGTGCAATTAGGATGAAGAGTCTTTTTATTTATGTGCCTACATATATGGGTGTCATTGGTTCAAGATTCACTTTGTGAAATTATGAGCTTAATTTTAGGCATCTGCTTATTTATTTTTAATTTTCACTTTAAAATTTTACATTTTCCTAGTGAGTTTGTTAAACAAAATATAAGTCTTTGAATAAAACTAATTTCCTGGTTTACATGGCTTTCACAAGGTCTGATGTGTTGCTCTAAATGTTTATTTTGTAATACTTATGTTTTGCAGGCCATTAGGATCTGAAAATCTGCTCCTTAGAGGAGCCACTTTAAAGAACACAGAAAGAATCTTTGGTAAATATTTGTATTGACTATTTGAATGGACACCGAATTAATAAGCAAACATCAAAAAAGGTTACAACCCTACAGTTACTACTGGGCATATGATTTCTTTTAAAGTCACTTGATTTACAACTTCTTAATAAAAGGGGTACTGATGCTACATAGGAACACTTTAGCAGCTGAAAGCTGTGACTGAAATGGGATTTAAATGCTGCTTAAAATTTCCCTCTAAGATATTAAAGCCATTTTTAATTTTGGGGTATCATCCAAATATTTGGGTTTTTTTCTTCAGACTAAAGAAAATTAAAGAAATGACAGACTATAATAATCTAGTGAACTGTGCTCTTATAAAGTTACTGTACTGTACAGTCTTTGGTAAACAAGTTGTCTAATTTCAGGTGTTGCTATCTACACTGGCATGGAAACTAAGATGGCATTAAATTACCAGGCAAAATCACAGAAGCGATCTGCTGTAGAAAAGTAAAACTTCTAATATTTATTTTGGGGGTTGAAAACTGCATGCTTGGATGGTGAAAATGGGATTTTTTTTTTTTCTGAAAGTGTGTGTTTCACTGATTTAAATTAAAAAAAAAAGAAGAGGTGGGAGTTATGATTTTGCTTCTTTCTGAATATTTTTAGTTATAATACTAGTCATTTAAATATTCTCAATACCGAATTATTATTAATATTAGGTGTTTAAAAAATAAAGCCACTTTAATGCCTAGCTTTTGAAGACATGACGTTTTGCTGTACCAGAAGACTTTTCTTTCACTGGTCAGAGTATGCCTACTGACAGTTTTCCAAGGCTGTTTGTTTTATTATGCTATCATTCAATGCTTTTCATTGCAACTAAGTCTTGAATTCCATAAAAATATCTTTTAATACTCTTCACTTCTGGTGAGCTGCAGTAACACAGTGCTTGTCTGTGGCGTGTTTCCCATGGTTTAGCTGAAATTAATAAGTTCAATACAGGCACATGCGATGGGAAAGTAAGAACTGCTATCCTTAAGGAACAAGCTGACACTGGTTGCTTACTTTTTAAATTCGATTATTTTCTAGTCCTACTCTGCTATTTGAAATCATCAGCTCTGAATAAGGGGTCCAACCTTGTAAAAACCAAGATGTCATTTTTTGAGGCAAGATGTACTGACCAGCTGACAGCCCTTCTCTTATGCAGTGACTAAGCAATGATGATGTGTCTCTTTCTATCATTATTAATGTGTAACCCATGGCTTTTAGTTCGGGCCCATCATTAATGAAAGTATAATTTTAAAAGCAAAATGTTCTTGTTCTTTTTTTAGATCTGTCTAGGGTTAAAACGTTACAGCTACTAAGCAAAATGTTTTGATGGTTTTATATTTCTATAAAAGTACTTATGTGAGTTTATATTGATTCAGAGTAATGGCATAAGAAGGTCTGCAGAGGCAAGCCCTGTTATTCTGTTATGACTCCATCTGTGCTATTATTTTCACTAATATACTATTTTTGGTAATGTGTCGCACATTTTGGAAACAATTATGGCAGTTAACATTTTAAATAGAAAATAGTCCTCAATGTTTCTCTTCATTGGAAAAACACCATAGGAAAGTTATATACCAGCTTAGTATTGGTAAACTTGCTGCAAAGATTAGGCTGAAGCACAAGTACATTTTTTAATAAACTCTGTAGCTTATATGCTAATGGAATTCTTATTTTGCTCTTTCTTTTTAGATCAATGAATGTATTTCTTATTGTATACCTCTGTATTCTCATCAGTAAAGCACTAATAAATACTGTTCTGAAGTACGTCTGGCAGAGCGAACCATTTCGTGATGAACCGTGGTATAATCAGAAAACAGAACCAGAAAGGAAAAGAAATTTGGTATGGAAGTAAATTAAAATATAAAAAAATTCCTCTAAACCCTTATTTTATAAGGATCTTACTGAAAAGTGTATACAGCTTGCTTACTTACCAGTCATACATTTTGCTTTTTTTGCTGACGATGGTCATAGTGTATTTGTAGAAAGCTTGTATATTAAATTTTTGCCCTTTAGTTGTATATGTGAATTTAACTGATGAGAAAATGTCTGGCTTAGTATAAAAAGCTTCATGAAATTGTTTTGAAGTTGCCTGTCATTTATGGAAATTACTAAAGAACTAAACTCTTGCAGAGAAATACAGACTGGAAGGAGTCCCACAGCTTTTGGCAATCCTGTAACAGACTCGTTCAAAAGAATTTGCTGTGGGAATCTTTATAAAAAGATCCCTCAAAAGCTTAGTTTCATATAGCTGTCTTAGGAGAGCTGGAGGCCAGCACTGAGAGTTACCAGTGTCTGATGTTCTTTCAGGAACAAGATCGTTGTCCAGAATGGATATCCATATGATCTGAGTGATGAACTGAACCCTGCACTACAGAAAGCGCAGTATTATTTCACTAAGTCCTCCCAGTCAGACTAGGGGAAAATTTGCTTCCCTACCCTAAATGCATGACGAGCACATGCAAGCCAGGCATTTTCTAGATTTCTCATTACCAGCAGGAGCACTACTTCAGCCTGCTCAGCAGGTTGACTATAGCTCCACCACTGAAACAACTGAGCCAGGGTGTCTGCACATGTTCTGTTTGTGCTGAGAGAGGGAAAGGAATCCCTTTATTTATTAATTAAATGCTGCCTGAAAGTTACGTAATTTGGTATTCCTTGGACGAGTTGCTGTAGTTCTACAGTATTTTTCTGGTAATCTGTGAACGTACATGTTATTTTTTCCCTTGTTCTCAAATACATCTTCACCACTCTCTAGAAGTGATTGCTCTAGAACTTTGCCACAATGCTATGTAACTGTATTCTACCTGTGTGTCTAAAGAAAAATGCAAATTTAAAATCAGAAAGTTTTATTTCATGCCAAATTAGTTGTGATGTAATAAACCACGAAAATCTACATCCTATGCTGAACTGTGAGCTGTGAAAGGCACTGCTTGCTGTTTTAAAGTTATTTGAAAAAAATATATAAATACATGTAGTAATTTTTCAGGTTTTGATGGTACATGAAATACCAATATTTTCATCTTGTTTCTTTGGCAGTTTCTTCGAGCTTTTACAGACTTCCTTGCATTCATGGTTCTTTTCAACTATATTATTCCTGTATCCATGTATGTCACTGTGGAAATGCAGAAATTTCTTGGTTCTTACTTCCTTACATGGGATGAAGAAATGTTTGATGAGGACACAGGTCTAGGACCACTAGTGAATACTTCTGATCTCAATGAAGAATTGGGACAGGTAAATTTCATTGAATGATAATTTTTTTTTCAACTGCCTCTAGTGTAGTTTATTTTAAAGTTGTTACTTCAAGGTGGGGGTTTTTTAGGGGTTTCAATATTGAGGCAAAATGAGTGTTTCTAGAGTGGTCACGTTGCTCATATGTATAACTTTGTGGCCAGAATCCTCATTTAACCTAGCATAAGTGTAACATGGAATTCTGATACTACCCTAAAGACTGTTCTGACAGTAACTGATGCAAATCCAGGCATGTGCATTAAATATTAATCCCTGGAAATTAAATTTGTGTGCATTTTGTTTCCATTTCTGTGAAGATAACTGCCAAAAGAAATGGTTATCTTCCTTTTCTGAAAGAGCCTGCATAAGGATCTTTAAAGGAAGGTGTAATAAACTCAGTTCTGTTGAGATGATGGAAGATCTCTGTTTATATTCCTGCTGGTTTTAATTTGTGCTCATTTGCAGATTGAGTATGTCTTCACAGATAAAACAGGAACGTTAACTGAGAATAACATGGAATTCATAGAATGTTGTATTGAAGGTCACGTTTATGTACCACATGTTATCTGCAATGGCCAAATTCTCCATGATTGTACAGGCATTGATATGATTGATTCATCTCCAGGAGGAAGTGGAAAGGTATGATAATTCTTGCTATGCTTTTGTTCATTTGCAATGAAACATGAAAATTGAACTGTACTGATGAAGGGAGTATTAGAAATACAACATCCATTAATGTAATTAATCAAAGTAGATAACTTCATAGACATTTTTCCTTTTCTAGTTTAGAGCAAGATATAAAGGCTTACTAAGAAGTTTCTCAACTTATTGCAGATGTAAGACTGAATTAAAACCCCAAAATAGAGAACTTCCTCTTTCTACATTAAAGAAATGTAATAACTGGTTTCTGTTTAACATTAGCTACAGAGGGGAAAGCAAGGCAGGAAACTCCTCCAAGGGGAAGAGTGCTTGATGCAAACACTTACTTAGTCATCACTGAATGAAGATGTGGCCAAAGAATGGTTTATGACCAAATTAAATTACTTTAAAATATGATTTAATATAGCCACATCTGAAGTGTGCTGCACATAGCATGTATACACTGTGGCTCTTTTGCCATGTAAATAAAAGTTAGTTGAAAGTTAAGGAGTCTTCCCATGTCAACAGATGAGCAGTGTGTAAATGGGCAGGATAATCATAGCCAAAGGAAAATATATTTTTATATGTATCAGTACCATATCATATAATACTTTGGCCATACCCTTCACCCATAGCCCTCCGAAGGTGGTCTGAAGTGTGCTGTGTTTTTATCTTGGAATTACAATGACAGCTTGTATTTAACAGTACACAAGGACGGGTTTCAAATACGAAAATAAGGGTATAACACAGCCAGGTATCCATGAAATAGAAATACCCTTCTCATGCCAGAAGCTGTCAGTAGCAAATAATCTGGAATTTTGTAGAAAGCATTTGGCTCCAGGTACCAAAATGTGTGCACTCCGGTAATTTATGTAGCTCTGAGAGGTATTCAAGCTGCTTAAGAAACCTGTACTCTCTGCTAAGACTTCTGCTCCAGGTGCTGCATGTGTGGACTCAGGATTCTTAAATTGTACCTTGACCAGTATTTAATTAATATAAATTGTTAAAGTTTAAGCAAAAGTAAAAGAAAAACACTTTAAGCCACACTGTGGTGCTCAGAGGAGGCAGAAGTTGCACACTGTCTTCTTGTGGGCACCAGAAGCTTGACTTGCAGGGCAACACTAGTGGTTCAAGCAGCTACAAAGCAGTTGTGTGGTTACCATTGGGAAAGACTTGCAGTAATCAGTTCACCTTCCAAGAGAAAACTTCTCAAAGTGATCCTTAAAAATGATAACACATCATGACAACTGTTCTTTTTATTTTTTAGGAGAGGGAGGAACTGTTCTTCCGAGCTCTTTGTCTTTGCCACACTGTTCAAGTAAAAGATGATGACAGCGTGGATGGACTGAAGAAAAACCAGCTCTCAAGAAGACCTTGCATATATATATCATCATCACCTGATGAAGTTGCTTTAGTTGAAGGAATACAGAGGTATGAGTGTAATTAGGTATTATGTTTTTTTAATCTATAGATCTAATCACTGAAGTTCAAAATTGTTTTGAGCACAAAAATTGTAATAACAAGCACCGAGTAACCTACAGTTGATAATTTTCTTAACATGCAGTCATAATTATTCATATTCTAAAATCAACTGAAAACAGTTTGGGATTTTGGTGTTAGTTTGTTATGGTTTGGTTTTTTTCAGAATATAAGCTTGGTCTTAAAACCTTATGACATGCTTAAACTGGATAATTATATATTTGTTGTATTCATTCTCTTGATGTGTGTTTCATTTTACAGACTTGGGTACACCTATCTAAGGCTGAAGGACAATTTTATGGAGATATTAAATCGGGAAAATAACATAGAAAAGTAAGTAGTTAAAAATATAATAAAATTGATGAAGAGTTTTTATTGATGTATTTAGTAAATCATTATTTCCTTATGCATTAATTTTTAATCAGGGAAGTCAGAAACCTTACCTTTCTGTAGAAAAATAAAATATTGATAACTTTAATAAACCCTGGAGTTCTATATTTTCACTTAGTCTAATAGTTTGACATTATATGCAGTACAGAATATTGATATGACAACAAAGATGTGTGGGGCTTATGAGCTAATCTCATAGTTCCTAATAGTTTTAGAAACTATGGGTATTTTTCCTTTTTTATATGTTAAACAATATTTTCTTAATAGAAAATGGTGTTTACCCAATTTGTTGTTCACAAATAATCTGTGGAATTCATAGGAGGGTAATATCTGTAAAATAAATTTTTTTAGCTTGTTCAAAGAAATTTAAAACAGGTACTTTTTGTTGCTTTCCTTTGACATGTAGAGTAAATTTTATAAACCATAATATGAGTGCAATTTTCAATAACATGTAAGTAGTACAGCTGTTCCATAGGATGTACATACTTTTGAAAATGTTACTTTATTCTTCTATAGATGCCTACTGGTTAGGTCTGTTGTATATCTGGGTCTTCCTGCATGGATACTCTGCTAACTGTGCAGGGAGTCTTGGAGGCCTTCCCTATTTATTATTTGTAACCTGCTATTTCATTCTGTACTAGTTTCATATTCTATAG
This sequence comes from Pseudotriccus pelzelni, assembly GCA_035584735.1. Lineage (NCBI taxonomy): Eukaryota > Metazoa > Chordata > Aves > Passeriformes > Tyrannidae > Pseudotriccus > Pseudotriccus pelzelni. The sequence goes on along the minus strand of JAWMRA010000001.1, from coordinate 90,086,100 downwards.
TACTCAACATAATTTTCCATCGTAGAAGTCATGTTTTAATGCTTGAGGTCATAATAATCAGTTTAGGGGCCAGGAAAAACAGAGTTGTTTGAAAAATAATTCTGTTTCTGTCTCAGGTTTGAATTATTGGAGGTTTTGAGTTTTGATTCTGTGAGACGGCGAATGAGTGTAATTGTTAAATCTTCAACAGGTAGGACTGTTCACATCCTGTTTCATTTTAAATTTTTTGTTTCACTTGAATTTGTTTCAGGTTTATCAAAGAGTTAAGCATTAATCACAGTTTGCGTGCCTTTCATTATAAAATAGGAGACCAGGTACTAGCATGGGTGCAAATGTTATTAACAAGTTGAAAGAAAACATTTTGAAAACTAATTAATTTGGATGTTTTTTGAAGAAAATATATTTGGTCATTTTGAATTCCATATGCTGTCTCTTTTAGGTGATATATTTCTGTTCTCTAAGGGAGCAGATTCCTCCATATTTCCTAGGGTTAAAGAAGGCAAAATTGAACAAGTACGATCCCGAGTAGAACGCAATGCAGTGGTAAGATTGCATTCTATCGATAAGTTCACATGATATCAGTATCAAAAAGAAATTAAGTGTTCTGACCACCTGCTTTATCTGCCAACAGATTTATCTTCTCAGGCACCAAGGTTATTCTGTGCCAAGGTTCACTCATGCTGTGTGGGTAGCAGTCTGTGTTACTCCCTTATTTGCATCTGTTCTCCATCTTATCTTCCAAATAGTACTTGTGGTGCAATATGAATGCATTAGATATGCACAACTCTGTGTTAAACCAGAGGTCATCAATTAGCTTTTTAGTATGGCACTTTCACAACTGTGGTAGTTTGAATTAACTTTTGAATAAAAGGAAAGTGAAAAACTGTAAATCTCATTGCTAGTTTCAGTCCCCAGCCTTAGCAACTGTGATTTGCTGCCTTTGATTGCTTTACAAGCTCTGGGGAAACAGTGCAGTGATCATTCATATCTTACATTTTTGCATGCTAAAAATTTGCTATGAACTGGCTGATCACCTTTAAAAGAAATTCAGAAATTAGTTTTATCTAAAAGGTAGTTGTGAAATACTGAATTTTGCTGTGTCCAAAAGTATGCCGAACTCATTGCAATGCAATATGACTGCTGGTCTTAAAAAGAGCGTTACATTTGAGCACTGGATGCCAGCAAACTGAAAAAAAAGTATTGTTATAGGTATGTAAAAAAAACCCCTACAGTGTCACTTGCTTCTGTTCTGAAGGGAAACTTCAAAACTCTCCAAGTGCTTTGCCAAGCTTTAGTATATGAAACAGCTGAATGATAATTACAAGTGAAGGAGGTTAATAAAATTGAAAGATGTGGTTTTGTACTGTATCCATCCAGCGTCTGTCAAGAAAGAAAGTCAGACCAACAGCTATTTTTTCATCATGGATAATTGGAAATAGGGCTGGCTTCTACATAGAGAAGCCTCTGAAAGAAAATACACCTGCCACCTGCCCTTATCAATAACAGTGGGGGCTATTTTAATAATACTCCGTCTTGATTTGGTAATAAGTAACTACAGAAAGACCTTCTGGATTAAAGTTTAAGACAATAAAGTGCAAGTTAAATACTATTGTGAGAGGCAATGTATATTTCAAGTATCAAAACGTCTTTTCTGTGCAGCTTTTCCTCACCTTACACAGTCTATATACTTCCTTTCTTAATCATCACACAGTTCAGAAGTCTAATGCAGTCTGAAACACCTACAGCTAAATTCTAGTTTTCACTTGACTGAAATGGTACAGTTGGGTTTTCACTTTCAACGCTGTCTGTGATATTTTGTCTCTGTTCATGCCTCTGCTGCAACACAGCATGAAAATCAATCAGACTCTGCAGAGCTACTATTTATATTATTATTTATTCTGATTCATCCTTCCTAATTATACACGTAGAGAAGGAAACCTTTACCTTGACTCTCGCTTCTCTGGTAATCTAACACATCCAGTTGTGTCACTGAGCTCTGTTTCTCTTCTGGAGGACTGAGGTTTGTCCCTCAGGTTGTAACTGCTTCCAGGGCAGCAGAGATCAAGGTGAACCATGTTCTGTAGCGATCTGCACTATATTCACTTCTCTATAAATGTGAGTAGTGGGACACTCTGTGTTAGTAGTAATGATTTTCATTTTTCAAATATTCCAGCATGAACAACAAGAAGTTTAAGAAGAGCTTTATAAGATGTGTTTTCTTTTGATTACGTTCTTTAGGAGGGACTGCGAACATTGTGTGTTGCATATAAAAAGCTCACAGCAGAAGAATATAGCAAAGTACAGAAGCTGCTTCAGAATGCGAAGTTGGCCCTTCAGGATAGGGACAAGAAATTGGCAGAAGTGTATGAGAAGATAGAGAGAGATTTAATTTTACTTGGTGCTACAGCTGTTGAAGATCGGTTAGTATGTTTCTTAGTTTCTTCTGTTTAGTGATGTTACCAAAGTAACTGAAGAGTCTTTTTTGCATTAGAGATTTATTTGAAAAACCCTTTATTTGAATCAATTCCACACCCTTAGCTTACTGAAGTTACACATGGTAACTTTGTAATTTAGTAAGCTAGTAACTGTAGTTAGATGTACAAAAATCAGTGTATTTGAGGCATTTGAAAGCAGTTCATGTAATACTTCACTGATCAAATTATAGGGAAAAGGTTTGGAAGAAAGAACTACGATATGAGCATTGAGGAAATAAAGGAAGAATCATTACATTTCTTAAAGATTTGAAAACATGTACTAGTCCCCAAAACATTTTTGGAGTCACACTTCGGGGGAAAATTCTTCTATCTGATAACTTCTATTTTTATTTGGAATCTTTCAGTAAGAACCTCTGAATTTCTCATTTCTGAGCAATCCATCAATGTCTTGTCAATTGACTTTACAGACTACAAGAAAAAGCTGCTGACACTATTGAAGCACTCCAGAAAGCGGGAATTAAAGTTTGGGTTCTAACAGGAGACAAAATGGAGACTGCTGCAGCTACTTGCTATGCTTGCAAACTCTTCCGAAGAAATACACAAATACTTGAGCTAACCACAAAGAAAATTGAGGAACAGAGTTTACACGATGTGCTTTTTGATCTAAGCAAAACTGTCCTAAGACACAATGGCAGCTTAACCAGGGATACTTTCTCAGGGTAAGGAAAAAGTTGGATTTTCGAGCCAGGAATGTGCTGCTCTACATTTCATAAATAATTAAATGATGACTAATTACCTTAAGAACAGCAATGTAGTATGTTTCAGTTTCTGTTGCTAAAGTGTATGTAAAGTGTATTGTATGGCAATTAAGTATGTTTGTTCTACATGAATTTAAATTTTCTGTCATGGTTCTTTATCTTACTTATGTTACTGCTTTAACTATTTAAAGAAAATCACAACTGATACTGCAATTACTTATTTTTCCACTGCAAAACTGTTTATTCTTGGGGAAAAAAAAAAGAAGTTATAAAGCAAAATACTGTTTCTAACTTCTAAAATGGAAGTAGATATGATATATTCGTGTAATCAGAGTTAGTATGTGATATAACTTTCTTGATAAGACCAAGGCCACAGAGAGCAGCAGTATATGGCTCTTTCTAGGGAAGATTATGCTACATTTAGAGATGTAGCATAATAACAGATGAGAACCAAATCCTCTGGTCTACATAAAAATACTTCAAGTGACCCAAATTGTAAAGAAATCATTGACTTCTGTGTATTTTGAATATTTGCAGAAGGATAGGTATCATGTATATAGAAGTGAAACATAACATGGAATAAAATAGAAAATAGCATTAAAAAGAAAAAATAGGTATACTGTAATTTAATCTCATACAGGCAGTAAATTAGGCTGCTTATTTGTGCTGGTCCACATTGCTTGCTTTCCCTACCGCCCCTCCCCACTCCCTGGTAAAAACAAGAATTGAATTCTAAAGCATTTGTGTCATCTTAAGACGTAAAGAAGTTATGGGGCTTGCAGACATAACGGTGCATATTTGATTTGCTTCTCTTTTTAATATGGAACCAGCTAGCAAATACATTGTAATATGCATTTGTAATCAGCTTGTAATAAAGGAGCAATAAGCTAGCAAACGTTTGTGATGTTATTTTAGCAGAGAGTTTCTAGAACTCTTAGCCTTACAGCTTAAATCTCTGGGCCAGAGCATTTTTCTTAACTCTCCTTACACTTCAAACCCCATTGGTCTAATGAAGAACATTTGTACATTCAGCTAAACAAATATTTCTTTGTCATCTGTACCACATTTAGCTGAAGTTCCATAGGCCTTACAAGGTATGATTAGACATGTTTGTTTAACTTTTTGTGCAATGCCAGTTTTCTAGATGTTAAAACTCTTTAAAATTGTTTTGCCTTTGGCCCTGGAGTTGGAGAATGTGCTAAGATAGTAATAGCAGGATTCTGCCTGTATATTCAAATTCAAGCTGAAAATATTTCATGATAATATGCCAAACATTCAGTACACTGCCTGAACTTGGTAACTTTTAGTTGGTATCATTCTACACTAATGGCGTTGCTCTATTTGTGCCAATGGTAGCAAAGTGCTGAACAGACCTGTGAACCGTTATTAAACATAGCTTATGATACTTTATATTATTTGCCAAAAGTAGCTTTTGTTCTATTAGTGAAGATGAAGACATCTAAAATACCTTGGTGTTAATAAATGTGGTGTTTTCCTCATAAACACTGGTCCTGATGAATCCACGTTTGTTGAAACCCCATGCACAGTCGTATAACCTTGGGGCACTGCGAAGAGAGCAAAAATAAACTTCAGTGGATGTTTATACAATGTTCACTGTTGAGCTGAAGCCTGAGGCTGCTGTGCAATGCAGGCAAAGGCAAGGGTGCTCTGAAATAACTTGTTCAGATGCCGCAGAAAACGGCTCTTGTAATGTGGACCATCTTCCTGCATTGTTCAGCATGTGTTATTGTGATAAACTGCTTCATGCAAGCGTGGTTGGCTTCTAGCAGGTATACTGGTAATAGGTTTTTATATATATAATAGTATATTGTAATATTATAGGTAACATATGTAATTATTATATTTTAAGATTAAAATTGTGTTATACCTGTATCAGACTTAACCACCATACTGAATGCAAAGTATCCATACTATAAATATAGACAGTGGTTTTATCTATCCAGGCCAGCAGGTCTCTCCAGCATCTCCTTCAAAGCATGGTTTACTCTTTAATGTAGACCCTTAGGAAAAGAAAAGTATTGTTTTCCTCATCAGAGTAGATTTCAGAGTATAAAAGGTCTTTCCCTCTAACTTTTTTTTCTCCATGTTATGGAATGTCTGCAAAATTAACTTTATTCCTTCAACTCGGTTTACCTCACTGCAGTTCTTGGAACCCTTTCAAACCAAACTGAAAGGTCATTAATTATACACTATACTCACTGGTGAAGTCAATGAGGTATCAGATTTTTGTATTTGAACTGGTAAAGCACTGAATATTGTCAACATAATCTAGAATTTTAAAATGTTGTAAATATTGGTCTTAGAAATTTCCATTAGAGGTATATTAATTTTGCTGTATTGAATACTCATTATTTTTTCATTAATTCATTTTCACATAAGAACTGTTGCCGTATTTTAAACATGTCTGAGAATTCTACAGTGACTCTTAGTTTATATTTTATCCCTGAACAGACTTTCAACTGATATGCAAGATTATGGTTTAATTATTGATGGAGCAGCATTATCATTAATAATGAAACCAAGACAAGATGGGAGCTCTGGTAACTACAGAGAGCTCTTTCTTGAAATTTGCAGGAATTGCAGTGCAGTGTTATGCTGTCGAATGGCACCTCTGCAAAAAGCACAGGTTTGTGTTTAATTTCATAATTGCTTATTAGTTGTGCACATACATAATTCTCGAAGGTTAATACTCAGTATTACTTATGATAACTTAAGATGTTACCATTCATTTTTGTATCTTCTAAAATGGAGAAGGCAAAAAAAAGGAGAGGGGAGAATTTCTACTGGCAAGCAATTTAGATAATGATATGCTAAAATAGCACCCAGCTGTGCACCTGAATTTGATTTATTTACATATTGTGCAAATTCTATGGTTGGTACATGCTGATAAATGAACATATTTAATGAATTAACTAACTGCTCTCTTTTTAACCTAACAAGCTTTGAATATTCTACTATCTATTGACACTACAAGAACCTGCATTATTTATTACTCTATTTTTGCTCTATTTTTCGCATAAGTGGAAAGCCACTAAAGAAGAATTCAGACAAAAAAATGTATGCATTATAATTTTTAAGTACTTCCTGACTGTTGCATTTGTTGTTTGTATCAAGTAAAAACATACCCTTCCATTACTGAAACATCTCAAGATAGCTGAAGAACTTCTGTAGGAAACAAACACTGGAATATGCACTTCTTTATTTCTTTCACATGGTCATGTCTTTATCTCAGTGCTCAGGTACAGCTTATGTAGCCCTAAATCACATTAACAAGCGGATTTAGCCAGAACTTGAACTGTCTGGAAGTTTGTAAAGTTTTTAGTTGCCACTGACTCGGTACCAAATTTACAAACGTGACCGTTGGTATTGGAGAGATCCAAAGTAAAATTTTTGGACAGTTTTTATGTCAGTGGTGTTTAGATATATAGAGAGTCCTATTATATTTTCTTAAATAGTAAGAAAAAAATTCACAGTTAAGAAAGTAGAATTTTTCAGTCTTCAATTTCAGGATTTCTTTGAAATTGAACACACTGTCTCTGGAACCCTCTTAATTTATTAATGCACTTACACAGCGTTAAGCACTCTCAACATCATCTTTTATTCTGCTCTTCCTTCTTCCTGTCTCATCTCTCTCAAAGTAGTTTGGAAGTATTTGAAAAATGTTTGGAACAAATACTTTGTAATATGAAAAAACTGTGATGTTTATGCATAGTAGCTGCATTGGGGAATGTTGGTTTTATGTCCCTTCAGGGGATTTCTTTATATAACCATCCTGGTAATTTTTATTTAATTGTACACTCAAGCAAAATAAGCAAACCATTACAGAGAAAAGTTTTTAACACTAATTTTTTTCCAGATTGTGAAATTGATTAAGTTATCAAAGGAGCATCCTATCACATTAGCAATTGGTGATGGAGCAAACGATGTCAGTATGATTCTAGAAGCACATGTTGGTATAGGTAAGCACACGTTTTAGAATATTTTAATTCAAGTGAAATGACAAAAAATATTTATTTCTTAAAAACAAGCAGTCTCAAAGAATCAGGTTATACATTTTATAGACAATTTCTAATGCATTTATCCCACAAATTATATGAGATACACTTGTGATCTCCCATTAGATCAATGTCATAGCATTATTATATAATTTTTCAAATAATCATATTGTTCCCTTTATCCATATCATATCCTTTAGTTATTAAATAGCTTTATCTTTTTTTTTTTAAGGAATCATTGGCAAAGAAGGTCGTCAAGCAGCAAGAAATAGTGACTATGCAATACCTAAATTTAAACATTTGAAAAAGATGTTGCTTGTTCATGGGCATTTTTATTATGTTAGGATATCTGAACTTGTGCAATACTTCTTTTATAAGGTAGGAGAATGCTTATTCTAATTATATAAATCTCAAAAACTTACATGGTAGTACCTAACTATATACGGTTTTCCCAGCCAATGGTACAAACCAGCAATAATTCCATATAGAGATTACAGATTTTGTTGAGTGCCAGATGCAATGCTGAAATGGGATTATTGTTTCTATCCTGAAGATGAAGTGAAATAGCTTTTACATAAATATGTTCTGTAATCTGTGTTATATTTAAACCCAAGTTTGCCTTCTCTTATTTTTTCATCTCCTACAAATTTTATCTCAGACTGTTCTTATTTCCAGTACCTTGTGGGTTGTCTTTAAATCGCATTGGAAATAGTATTTGAGAACTTAGAAACTAATGTAAATTAAGTTATGCTAAATTCATTAGGATAGTGTAGGTGGAGAAAGGTTATAATGAGCATCCCCCTCTTTAGACAGTTTTGTTATTTCTAAATGTTGGGATCCAATCGAAATTCTTTCAGTAAGCAATGGAAGACTATAGAAAGGAACTGTCAGAGGATAATCCAAGGTTTTAGTGTTTGACTATGTGTCTTATTAGGAGAGGATGACATTTGTGGTCACAGGTAGAAACACCTTTAAATTGCTTTGCTGGAAACCCATGCCTGCGCTTGCTTGTCGTGGTTCGTGTCCTCCTGGGGATTGTCCCTTATTTGCCTTGCCTTAACTGAACTGTGCTCCTGGATCACAAATTCCATTGCCCTTGAATTTTGATACTGTGGCCTTACATGTTTGCTTTCAAAACATTTAAGTGTTTTTCTTAGCGGTGGTACTTCAAGATGTGACTGTTGATGTTTAATATATGCAGCTTTTTCTTCTGTTCTGCAATGCTCACTTTTACTAGTGTTATAAAACTAAGATATACACAGCTGTAGCGTTGTACAGCATATAAATTAGTGCTTGCATTTCAGTTGACGACTGTCGTTTTGTCTTTCAGAATGTCTGCTTCATTTTTCCTCAGTTTTTATATCAGTTCTTCTGTGGGTTTTCACAACAGGTTAGTTTTTCTTTTTCCATCAGTGTCATGTTTTTTCTTGTGGGGTTTTTTTTTTTTTTTTAAATGGATCCTTCTGAGAAAGCTTTTGTATTAGTTTACACATTTTAAAAAAAAGAGCATCACATTTGGTTCAGATGGTTTTCAGTGGCAATTTCCACAAAGTTACAGAAATCAATTTTATGAATTATCATAAAAGCAATGTTATTTTCAAAGTCAAGGAATATAGGAACACAAAATTTAGAAATGGCAATGCAAAGTGAAATGTCTGTAGGCATGTGGAGTCAGTTGGGTTTAAGCTTATTGGACACGGACAGAGGAAATCCTGAAAGGTGAGTAATTGAACTAGCTGTTCATTTTTAGAATCCAGAATGAAAATGGAAGAATAAGCTCATTTTCTCTGGCGTATATGAGTATAAATTACAAATTTCAGACAAATAGCAGCATTCCATTAGTAGAAAAGGAAAAAATAAAAATGGAAAAAAAAGGGAAAAGTGAACTGCTCCTGACTGGAAAAGTGCCGTCACTCAGGAGAGGATCCAGTATCCTCCTTGCTAAATTTTTGTTTATTTTCTTTTCTCCTTGTTCTCATCTAATTTGTGCAGAAAATATCTACCTCTTCTTTTTTCTGAGTGAGGGACCAAAAAACAAAGGAATGAGTCACCAAATTTAGACCAAAAAAAGGTTTACATTTTCAGGATGAAATTGGGCAAGAGTAGGATTATTTGGGAGAAAATAGTATTGTTGCTTTGAATTTGTCAAATATCCCAAAAAAAAGCTCTCCAAGAGAAGTAAAAATGGCAAATACTTTTTAATCTGTTTTGGTTTTAATTTCAAATAACGGCTGAAAACTTTGTAGGTTTTATCAAGCATCATTAGGATTTAGCTATGAAAGCATATGCTGATGAAAATTTAGATTGATTTTATTAGGTGATAAATATAATTTTGAACCAAAAAGGGGGTTTTGACAGCAATTTTTCCAGCATAAATGATCACCAGATAGGTTTTGGGAAATAAACAACTCTTTCTATGAGGTGATGTAGTAGGTTTGAGGGCTAGTTACAGTGACATATGTGGAAAAGTAGTTAAGTGAGAATCAGCACATTGTGATGTTTCTTTGTATAGCTCATTGCAGTCATCCACAGCTGAAGAACCTCCGGAGTACTCCCCCTGTCTCTCTGCATGTCTCCATGTTATATAGAGGAGATAAAAGGGGAGGGGGGTGTGTGGATGTGCCAGAGAGGAATTTCTTCCTCTAGAAGAATCAACTGTTGTTCAGTTTGGGTAATTCGGAGTTGGTCTCACAGCTGAAGCAATAGGAGGGGCCAGTATGTGGATCATATGGATCTTTCAGCTTATCTTTTGTCCTCCAGATGAATGGCGTAGAAGTGCAAGTTGTCTTATCAGTTAACAGCTGTTCAGGGATATTTGCCTCCATTCTGAAGGAATATGATTTTGTCTTCCTGAAAAAGTGACTCATTACTTTTAAATCAAGTGTCATGCAGAGGATTTAATTTTAAATTAAGATACGTGATTTACTTATTTTCCATCTACAGACTTTATACGATACTGCGTATCTAACACTGTACAATATCAGCTTCACTTCCCTTCCTATCCTCTTCTACGGTCTAATGGAACAACATGTCAGCGCAGACACACTCAAGAGAGAGCCTTCCCTGTACAGGTAAAATTAATACACTGTGCCCCAAAGTTGGACTGCTCAGTTTTGGGATCTATCCCTTTTACAACAGAAGTCCTCAGGATTTCTGTACCACAAGGCTACAGTAGAACATCAGATACACTGCAATAGAAGGGTTGAAGACCACATGCATAGGGTTGAAGACCACAAACATACTGTTTTTTTCCTGTATGCATATTTTCTTCTGAAAGAAAAGAGGACCAAGTGGTAAAGTGTTGTATCAGAGGATGTATTTTGTGTGGTCTCCAACATTGTCCTTTGCTTATTGTTGATTCACTTCTGGGGATTGGAATTGTGACTTGTTTAGGTTCTTAGCCACTTGAAATACAGTTCTTGCCAATTAACTGCATTTGGCCATCTAAATTAGGGACATTGCCCAGTTTTAATCCTTGTAGCTGCAATCTGTATTGTTAATCTGCAGGGAGAAGTTGCTTCGTATGGTCATCAGACATTCTTTCAAGTTCATATGGTGAAAGTATTGGTTGGTAGCAAATGTTTCTGTAATTCAGGGTCTTCATTTAACTGTGTTCTGATGTACTCTGATGTGTTTTATGCTGTATGCCAAGTTGATACATACCCATTCTGTGGACAAGAGCTAAAGTTGTAACATTTAAATTCTTTTGTTGTAAGAAAATACATGCTGGTGAAGAGTTATGCTGTTGACCCATTCCTGTATTTTTTATGGTATTATGTTCAAGAAGTACTATTTGACCTGAAGCTTCAAGTCAACTGCAAACTGCTCTTTTTGCATATTCCACATAAAATTAATGTTTTGTTTTGTTGCAATAGTCTGTATATAAGTACCCTATGGGAAATAAAGCAAAGTCTCTAGAGACCTCTAGTGTTGTCATTTCATATCTACAGTGGATCATTACATGCACAGCAAATAATGGAAAAGAGATACCTTCTATAAAAAGATTGAAAAGTAAATAGGTGCAGCACAGGGGACTGTACCATACAGTTGAAATAAGCAGAATTACAGGCAGCAATTGAAACAGTCTAGTAAAAAAGAGATGAAAATAAAGGAAGAGGACATTTTCAGGAAGAATTTACTGGTGAAGTGGTAGACAGTTGTCATGTGGGAAAGGGGTGGTTTTGCATGCAATATCTCAACTGTTTTTATTTCAAAGCCCAGTATGAATGACATTGTTTGTCTGGGATTTTCAGACCTGCTGATAATGAATACACGTATCTTATTTTACGCAGAGATGTCGCTAAGAATGCTTTGCTGCGCTGGCGTGCATTTATTTATTGGACATTCCTAGGAGTGTTTGATGCTGCGGTATTTTTCTTTGGTGCCTATTTATTGTTTGACAACACAGCTGTGACCAGCAATGGACAGGTTAGTGTTGGATTTGATCAGTCAACAATCAGTGGTAATTTTTTAAATGTCGATTGTGTAATGAACATAGTTTTAATTGTTTTCTTCAATATTTCATGCAAGATGATAACTGTTTTATGAGTTACAGTCAGATAGATGGGTTATCTGTTTAGCAAAGTCCAAACTATGCAGTTGGACACACTGTGTTCAGTAAGCAGAGACATAGGACTAGATACAACTTAGGAGAAATATATATCATAAATTCCAAGTATTCCTTCTGAATTTACATAGTGACTTTTCCGTTTCATGCTTAACATAAATCTGATGAATATCTGTTTAACATATCAAAAGACTCCTGGTAGAGTAGTTATGAATGATCATAAAAGATCTTAAATATAACATGCTTTTTAATAGTTTAATTATTTCTTACATATGGCAGTTTAAAATAATGTATCTCTGCTTGCTTTGCAGTCACGTGAATGCAAATCTTAAGAACTTTTGCATTTTATTTATTTTATCCATTGATATTTTGGTCTATTTTATTTGTGTGCTTTTTTTCTTTTTGCTACTTGCTTCTCTTCCTATCCTCAGCTAATGACAACCAGCACTCACATGGTAAGACTATTGTGGATTTGTCATGATATCCATTTCATCTTTCACTGTTCTTTAATTAAACTGGTAAAGAGCAATAAAATATCACTTAAACTTATAGTTAGATTTGTTCTTTATAGCTATTTTAGAAGTACTTAAAATAGAAGGAACTTTATATGAATATATTGATGTATATGAGGTGTGATGAAGAGCCATGAACTTTAAAAAGGCTTTATGCTTCCTTGCATTTTGTTATTTTGTTGTGTGCTTTTCTGTAACCTGCGTTTTGTTGCTGACTATCTCTGCTGTGGAAATTTTTGTTACAATTGATGCTGTAATGTGCTCGAATGGCTTTAGAAAAGACCCTCGAAGTGAGAGAGAAAATAAACTGTACACTGTTTTGTTGCTTACAGGCAACATAAACATTTGCTAGAAATGCAATATTCAGATATTATTAAAAACCATCTTTGTGACATCTGTTAGGGAAATTAATTTCTACTGTGTGAGAGAATGCTTGTTAAAAGGAGCTTTTCTAAGGACAGAATGAATTTCCATTAGACAGAACTGTACACTGCAGTATATCTTTTCTTGGTACCATTGTGCTTTCTTTTAGATGTTCAAAATTCTGCATTAGCTTATATCTTTGGTCCTGAAAATTAGAGTTATCATACCTATACAAATTTTTTAAACAGTCTATATTACAAGTATTCTGAACTGTGTTCCTTTTTGAAATTTTAGTCATCTTCTGCACACATTCAATCAAATTCTAAGGCTCTGAAGCCAGACTAATGCCTAATTTTCAAATTTTGAATGTTTATATCTACAACTAGGTTAATATTTGATGATAAAATATGTTGCTTTAGGAGGCTTTCTGAGTCCTGAGTGTCTTGAATGCGTTAGAAAATTCATCGTTACTCAGCATGCATACCTGTGTTTATTATAAGACTTGGAGATATTGAGCTGCAATTTTAGATTTACAGGCTCAGAAATAGTGGTACTTATGTGAGTTCACACATACATGAATGCTAGTAGGTGTTGCTGGCTATTTCTCAGTATTTAAATTATGCTTACATCTGGAAAAAGGCAATGAAGGATTTGAAGATTTGGAAGGTTTACTACTGCAACAATGTTATTATGGAACAGGTAGAAAGCAGGAAAGAAGATAAAAAAGCTGATGGTAATACTACTGCCATAAATGTTATAAAATTATTCAAGTTAGGTTCCAAATTGTTAAAATGGGTGCTGGAGATTTATCTCCTATTAATTGTTCTTAATTTGTGGTGTTTGTGTGTATGGTGTTCCATTCTGGATATGACGTGGTTGGTGTTGTATAAGAAAGTAAGAGGAAAGGAAGGCACCGAAGAAGTCATTGCAGATTGTCAAATGTCATCTTAGTTTAACATATAATAAAATGTCTTTCCTGTGTGATTTTTTTTTTTAATTTTAACATTTCATATGGAGTACATTAAGTAGAATGTTAAGCTGGATTGAGAGAGACTTAAGTTAAAAGGAGTAACAGAATGGCAAATACAATACAACAGGAAGGAAGGTAGGTGAGTAGAATGCTGAATTAGAACATGGAAGAGCAGCAAATACAGTCACAAAAGGAGGAGGGGAAGTCTTGGATAGCCTGGGAGCAGGACACAGAAAAAACTTGTTAATAAACTAGAAGGTAACAAACAGACTTGAAGGCATGAGTACTATCTTGAGATATTCAATGCCGAAAAGGCATTGTTTCTGAAACTCACACCTTCCCATACTGTTCCATTTACCTTTCTCTGTGCCAAAATCAGCAGCTTTATGGAGTCTTGTGTCTCTGTGCTCTGACCTCACTTTCTGAGCCAGTAAGATGGGTAGGTAAAGAGTTTGGTTGCAGCCCAATGCTGTCTATTTAGCCCAATGAATGCAGAGAAAAGTTGTCTCAACTCTTTTATTTCATCTAGCAGCTTATATTGAAAACGTGTTCAAAATGCAGAAACTTAGACTGCCAGTAGGCTCTCTGAGAGATGCCAGGTACGACATGAGAGTACTGTAAAATTTAACTGAAAGAAGAAAGTCTATAACAGGATAAATGGAAGCTCCTGATCCAGGTTCCTGGCCAGTTTTAACTGCATAGGGTTTTTTAGGGTACAGGAAGTATTACAGTGATGGCATAAGCCTATGAAATTATTATGTATCTAAGTAAAAGGTCAAAGTGCTGAAAGTTCATTTTGTGTCTATGCACTTGGTCTCATGTTGAATAATTTAAAACTAGTGAAATGGTTGCTGAGAAAAATAATTTTTCAGCCAGTCATTTCTTTATTTTTAAATTTATTTTCCATTCCCAGTTGATGACATTCTCAGCGTAGTTTCCTACAGATTTCTCTCTTGTGGCTGGGTGTGGTCTTCATTCAAAATTTGTCACACAGCAGCACATTCGTGTGATCACATGCCTGTGATGTAATACTGGGCTAGCTCATACAGAAAAATTTAGATGGGATGTGATCCAATTCAAATCCCTGCTTTGTGCAGGGCTAATTAAGATCAAGTTGCTGAATGCTTTGCCTAATCTTTTTCAAGTTTTGGATATTCCTGAGGACAGAAATTCTATAGCCTTCCTGGGCAACCTTTACCAGTGTTTTCCTGCTTTTGTGGTGAAAGAATTTTCTCACAATATCCAAGCAGAATATTTCTTGTTGCTGAAGAGAGATCTGTTCCAGTTCTTCATCTCTGTAGTTCTTCTTCAAATATTTGTGGGCACCTGCTACGTTGTTCCTTAACCTTCTTTCCACCAGACTAAGTCCTTCAATTTCTCTTTGCAGAAGAACCATAGGCTGCTAACTACCTTGGTTGCCAGCCATTTGATACTTTCCTTTTTTTTTTTTTTTGAATGGCTCCTAAACTGAGGGGCCCAAAAGTGAGTACGGTGTTCTGGGTTCAAGCTCACTGTAGCTGAGTAGATGAGAATAATAACCTTTGTTCAGTGGCCATGTTCCTCCCAGTGCAGCTCTATTTGCAGTTTTCCTTCTGTATAGAGCGAGTACAATGTAGGCTTGTATCCAGCCTGGAGTCCTTGTACCCCACTGCAACTTCCTTTTCCACAGAGCCGTTGCTCAACCAGTCACTTCCAATATCTGGCACTACTCCTCCACAGATGTAAATCTCTGTACTTTTACTTATTTAATTTCATAAGATACCTGTTGGCATGGTTCTCAGATCAGCAGAGGTAGTTCCCTCTGGATTGAAACTCTGTCATTCATTATGTTAGCTGCTCTCTATTTTTGTATCACATGGTAGTTTGCTCATGATGTTCTCTGTATCACCATCCAGGCCACTGACAGGCATGTTCCACAATATCTGCCCCAGTAGCTGTTTCTAGTGTGGTTCACTGATTACCAGCAGCCAATCAAACATCAAGGACTCTTGAGTCAGTGGTCCAGCCAATTTTCAACTCTTGTAGTAGTCCATTTACCCCATCCCTGCTTCCTTATTGTCCAAAATCAAATGCCTTGCTAAATTCAAGATACATTGCATTCACTGTTTCCTTTCCTTAGCTACTCCTTAACCTGTTGCTCCCACACTGTTGGCTGCTCCTTTCCATCCCAGTCTTTGCTGTTAAATGCAAGAAGCAGGTTTTGGTTGTGAAGGTTGCTATCCAGAGTATTGCATATTTCAACCTTCTACTTGTTGTCTTACCACTCCTCTTTCATTTTCCCTTTGAAACAAGGATATCTCTAAATATCGTTTTTGTCACTCTTGACACCCCTCACTAATCCTAGTTAGAGCTGATCTTTGTCTGTGATTTTTTTCCCTCTGTACCCAGGTAATGCTTTTATGCTACCTGTTTGCTTCCTATCCATATTGTCATCTCTTGTACGCTCCCATCTTGCCTTTTTGTTCATTGAGAAATGTCCTACTTGGCCAACTGGGTCTTCTGCTGAAATTCCATGCGTTCCTGCAGAAGGGAGTTCATGAGATCTCAGCAGTTCTCTTTCAAAATAATTCAGGTCTCTTGGACGCTCTTCTCTTTCATGGGTGCAATACTCTGAATCAAACAGAATCTCTTCTAAAATACAGTGTCCTAACTGTTGTTTACTTTCCCAACATTTCTCTGGATCCTGAACCTGGTCATCCAATAGCTACTGCAGTCCAAGCAACCCTCTGTGACCAGTTCTTCCCTCCATCAGCATTAATGATCATTGCTGCCCACCTGAAAAGCTGAAGTGTTATTCTTTTGTTATGCAGGTGGGGAGAAAATCAAACACAAAGTAGAAGTGTTTTATCTTTAAATGTATGTAGACATTTGGTTATCACATTCTTTTTGTATACTGTTACTCATCTGCTTAATATGCTGTTCAGCCTCTCAGAAATTATTGGATGCCAAGGACAGCAGAGAAGGGAGATCAAAGAAAAGATGATGTCCAAGAAGATTGATGAAATTACTGCAGTTCGTTTGTCAATCTCAGTGATTTGTTAACTGTGCTACACTTGATTTTTATTAAGAAACGTACCTATGAACTTCAGGTTGAGAGGATTGGTTGTGATCTTTTTCTGTCTGTATGAAATCTGAGGTGTGTACACAAAAGAGCAAGAAACCAAAACACTGTGCACTGGATAGATCATGTAGGGAATTCAGTGTTCTTGCTTAGGTATCGGTTCATGATGCAAAGCAATACATAGCTTTAAGATGTTTATTCTGCACCATTCACAAAGGAGGGGACAATATTGCCTATAACTGCTTTGGACCATTTTTTATAGATGTTTGGAAATTGGACCTTTGGAACAGTGGTGTTTACTGTGCTTGTATTCACGGTTACATTGAAGGTAAGGGCTGCTGTATTTTATCCATTGAAACTTTATTAGAGCTTGTTTTCTAATTGCTACTTACTTATGTCTGTTTCTCTCTATGACCGTGCCTTGTTGTGTTAGTTTAAATATAGATTTTTCTATCTGTGCCTTCTTAACTGTGCTCAAAACTGAAAAATGTTTTTGGCTAATTCTGTGTAGAATTCATCCTTATTTTCAAAGAGTACAATTCTATTTAATTTTCTGCTGAGTGTTCTGTTGCTTTTAGACAGTAATAACACCATATGATCTCTTTTTTTTCTTCTTTTTTTTTTTTTAAGCTTGCACTAGATACACACTATTGGACATGGATAAATCACTTCGTGATCTGGGGATCACTGGTATTCTACATTATCTTTTCTCTGCTCTGGGGAGGAATTATTTGGTATGAACCCTAATCGAAATTGCATTGCAAGAGTTGTTTCAGAAACATAAAGTTGTTCTATTTCACCTTTTTGTCCTAAACAGAGTTAAATTTAGCCTTTATTCATTGGGGAACTCCATTTTAATCACATCATTAATGTTAATTGGAGAGTTCTCAGCTCTTCATTCACTGAATATCTGCTAAAATCTTCTTAAAGGAGAATACAAGAAGAATATCAAACCTCAGACTACCACTGGGTCTATCTCAGTAGTGTCAGTCAAAAGCAGTCCAAGGGTTGGTTCAAGGAGCCTAGGCTGGCTCTCTGAGACAAAATGTCACAGAACAGGTCATGTCTATGCAGCTGATGGGCAGCCAGTCTTGGAAGGAACTATCTGGAGATCTGGAGCAGTCAAAACTAGAGTCAGGGAGTGAAACTCACATGAAAGTGATGTGGGTGGCCAGAAGTCCTGTGTTTGAGCTAATTATTTGCCTCCTACTTAGCAAAGTAGATTTACTGTAGGTGTCTGAGCACCTACTTATTCCTGTTGGTACAAAGCTCTTTAGAAATTAGTATAACTCTTGTACATAACTGATTTAAAGTGTTGGGGTTTTTTTCCTGTTAAAAATCCTGTGTACTTGAAACTGAAATTTTTGGGAAGGAAATCAAGTTGAAACAAGTTCAATTCCTTACTGTGCCTGATTGCTGTCAGCAACTTGCAGCTGTAGAGCACCCAGTTACAAGGCTATCTTTTATAACTTGTCTGCTGGAGCTGTTCTACTTTGTATACGTAAATATAACATTTTGAGGGACTAGAGAGAAGGCAGAGGCCAACTCTTGCATGGTGATTAAGATGCCATTTAATTTGGAGGAAGGATTTGTACTTCAATGTGTGTTTTGCAAATGAGTGTCTTTTGCAACTGCCTGTGAACTCATTGGATATTCAGCAGCCTCTTTTTTTTCCTAGTAACATGAGATCTCAGTTTCTTCAGCAGCAAGAGGAAAACAGTTTGCAGAAGCGACATTTTCCCTGCTATGTTTTCCAGCCAGCCTTGCTGTGTATTAGAGTGTACTATTTACATGCATCAATGTATTTTAGCTGGGTTACCTTTTTAGAAGGCAAAGACTATCAAATTTTGGAAACTATCAGGAAACTGCCCCAGTGGTTGGGCTTTACACTGTGTTACTGCAAACTGTCCCTTGATTTTTGCTCCCAGTAATCATGGCCTCTGATTCCCAGTAGTGGTGTAGTGGTGGCATTTTAATAACCATCCAACTGCTGTGGGATACTGGGAGGCATGGAAATGAAGGTATTGAAAGTGTGGTTAGATAACAATGTGGTGACGAGGTTAGGGATCATAACATGAAACCATCAGAGATGCTTAGGGGAGCCAGAGAGGTATGGAAATAGGTACAGTTAATGAACCTTACTCTAAAGATATATACAGACAAGAGTGCCTTAGTATCCCACCCACCACTTCCCTCTTTCCTGAGAAGAAAGGTGGAAAATGCCTGGGGTACAGTAAGGGTACGTGAAAGAGCATAAACAGAATAAGACTGTATCTTTGTCTCTCCCTTGCAAAGATAAACTATGTGGCAGGGGAGGAGGGCATGGTATTTCCTGCAGCCCGGAAGACAAGAGGAAGGTAGTTATTTCCAGTCGGTGCATGTTTAGCTCTTGTTTTGAGAAAACTGGGATGGATAAAATCCCACAAACTGGGAAGTTGAACCTGAAGTATTTCAGCACTGTCATAATTTTTATATTTAACATTGTCAGTCTTTCTTTTGTGTTTTGAAGTGTAATCTGACAGAATTTTTCGTTTTTCCTACCAGGCCTTTTCTCAATTATCAGAGGATGTATTATGTGTTCATGCAAATGCTGTCTAGTGGTCCTGCGTGGCTGGGTATAATTCTGCTCATAACTGTCAGCCTTCTTCCAGATGTTTTGAAGAAGGTCTTATACAGAGAGTTGTGGCCTACAGCAACAGAAAGAATCCAGGTAAAAAATATTTTTCATTGTGAAGTTAGTTTTTTTGTATCACAAGTCTCTAGTAATTAGTCCTCTTTCAAGGTCAGAGACAAGATTAGAACAGGGGTTCCCAATCTGTGGTGTCTGAGCAGTGTGATGAAAGACACTGCCTGTTATTTACGTGGTGGTATTAAACTGAATCCTGGAGCAACCCTGGTGTCTCCTTATGAACAACCACAGGAAAATCAGCTGATGAGGATGGTGGGAAACAGATACATGGCTCAACATGATTTCTGATTAGAGGAGATAAGGGCAAGGGGACTGGGATCTCTTTGAGGGTAGACAGAAGGCACTTACATCTGATAATATATGATTGATTGGCATCTGATTGATGCCTTTTACAAAAACACATGCATTAAAAATTATATCCTATTAACAATTTGTTCCTCTTTTATATTTCAACGTACATTTTGCCTGTTCTGATCCATTATTTCTGCATAAATGTACCTTGCTGTGCCAGTGGGAAGAGGATTTTTAAGTCTGTTGTCTCCTTTCATCTGATCAGCCAAAAGAGGAACCACTGTGTAAATATAAGCCTGCTCTGTTGAGGCTGGAGGGGAAGCCAGGTTCTGTCAGAAGCTTGTGCTATGCTGGGGACATTAAACCAGCATCAACAGAAAATGTTACCTCTATTTTAACCCCAGTAAACTTTTATATATCTATACATTAGAACGTAAAGGACACTAGAGGTGTTGAACCTTAATGTTACTGCCCTTGCCCTTTTCAGTCCATCAGCTGCCATTGGGAGGTTAAAATAATGACTTACTGCCAACTGTAGGGATTAGATAGCATTTTGATGTTTATTTGAGAAGGTACTTTACATTAAGAGGAAAGGAATAAAGGAGCTTTACTGCCAAGAAAAATAAAATTTCCCTTTGGTAAAGGTAAAACCCCTTGCCATTGTTTTGTATTCCTAGAATGTACAGGTGTAATAATGCTTCACTTCAGGAGGGCAGGAATGAATAAAGAATAGCAGAAAAGCATTCTCAGGCAGATCACTATTTAGTGGTTTTTCATTTTGAGATCTTTGATACATCATCCTTGCCATATGTGCTACTTCTGGAGGAAGTTAATCTCAGAATAGGCTCTGTCTGCTTAATTTAAAAGTCTAAAGAGAGAGAATGAGCATGGGTTAAGGCAAAGAAACAGGCCAGTGAATAAAAGCCCATAACAAAGGTATTGCAGCATTTCTTAAGAGACACTGTGCATTAGTGCTGGAAAATGAATCAATTGTAAAGCAGGCTTTAGGCTCAACTCTTGCAGTATTCACTTTTTAATATTTAGTAGAAAATCTGTGACTTTTAACCAGTTATATGCCTTGTGTTTCTTCTTCCCTCTCTTTGTTTCTTCCTGTCTTCCAATCCGCTTTGTCTAAATAACTGCTACCTTGCTTTAAACCTAAATGATGTGCACGGTTGCTTCCTACATCTGGGGAAATCAGACTAAACATCAGTGCCTTTCTGTTGAGCAGTCCACCATCTTTATGCTTTCTCAGACTTCAAGCAGTCTAAGTTTCTAATGGAACAAAAGGTGACTTTTTTCTGCCTTTCTGCATGCCTGGCCATTTCATTCAAAGGACAGTAAAATGTTTATCATCAGAAGTTATTTACCTTACACATTATCTCCATTTGTTACTCATCTCAGCTATATTTTGAAGACTAGTTTTTGGTACAGTTTTTTCCTTCTTCTATTTATCTCAAATATTTTATGAATTGTTGTCACAGTCCATCACTGTCATTATCATTTTTTGTCACTATTGTTGCTGCATTTTACAGAACCTTTCTGCCTCAAGAATCCAGGATTTTTATATTCCCATTTTAATCATTGGTCTGTCTGTAGGTGAATGCATGTCGTGTTTCCATTGTACCTGAATAAATGGAATAGTTGCCACACAAAGAAGTGATAATTCTGATTAGGCTGATATTACTACCATCATACAGAAAATGGGGTACTGGAAACCATTTAAGCAATCTTTGGAATATATTAATGTATCTTCTCCACTGTGATAAAGGAAAATGCAACTTTTTTAGTAATAAGTTTTTTCCTAGCATGCATTTTGAAACTGAGTTTTTCTTGTGTTCACTTTTATAAAATTCTGTGCTCTTTCTACAAAGAAAACAGCTCAAGACCCAGAAGTATGTGTCATTATTTAATATAACATCAAAGCAGAAGAAATGCAAGTAAATCTTGTTTACCCTACAGTCTCCAAGAAAACTTGGCTAAGATAAAAAACGTATTTCCTATTTTCCCCCTTCAAAAATATGTAGGCAATAAAATGTACTGTAATTACGTAAGTCACAGAGAAAATACACCGTTTTTTCCACTACTGAAAATTCTGGCTAAAATGAGCTTTTAAGTGCCTTAAGGTTGGTTTAACTGAGCTAATAAACAATTGGTTTTAAATGTAAGTTATACTTCTTTGTAAAAAAAAAAAAAAAAAGGTGTTCTGGAACAGTTGAAAAGATTAACATAGGACTAGCAACCACCTTTCAGGCTTTTAAATTAGTTCTCCTCAGGCAATAAGAATGCTTATAGCCTTTGAAGCAGTTCTTATGCTTCTAAATTTTTCATTTATTTGAGAGTCATTCTGGTGTGTGGTGAGCGATTGTTTATTGTCATCATTGACATTCAGTTGTTTTTACATATTCCAGATATGGTTCTGCTTTTGTTTGTTTGTTTTTTGAGAGAGAGCTTTTCAGTGATACATGGATACATACATTTACACCTACAGACATATATGTATGTGTATAAACATACATACATGTACATACAAGTGTATGTATATATATGTGCATGTATATTGATACTGGTATACTATATATATACACACATATGAACTGTTGTCTTGCCTGGGCTAAAACATTAATTCTGCAAAAGCTTTGGAGGAATCTGTTGCCTTTTGGTTATTTCAGTCAAATTCTGCTTATTTCTCATATATGTAGTCTCTGCAACTCTCTGGCTCAATGAAACAAGCTGAATTTTGGGCTTTAACTGGTAATTGTGCATCTGTGAGGCTTCTTTCAGCCTTTACTTTTGAAAAGTAGTAGGGTATTTTTTTTAATATATCCAGTCTATATTGATTATTTTTTTCCTTTTTTTTCTTTCATTAATAGCAGAAGCTCAGCTTCTCTGTTAGGGAAAATATAAATTCACTTTAAATTACCCTATATCCACTTTTATAATTGTCACTTTGACTGACAGTGTTTCAGCAATGACAAGTATTTAGTAGCTGAAATATCAGGTGTTTAGTTCCTGAGCCATAAATGTCTTCCCTTTTTAAGAAATACTTTTTTTTCTCTTTGTTTTTGACTGATGATTTTTTACTTCGCTTTCACTCAGTCCCAAGCTTGGCCCATCAGCCACATTATGAGATCTCTACCTCTTGCTGCGCTTGGGGAAACCCAAAGTGGTACTTTTGCCTGGGGAAGCCTTTCTGGACACTTACCATTCTTCTGTTCCTCAATGGGCTTAGCTGCTGGTGAACAGCTGCACAAGGCGCTTAGAAAACTGGTCACCAGAAAACTGCTGCCTTTGTCAGGCTCCTCCTCTATGGAAAACAAGGCAATGGATCTCGCTGTTGCAGTATTTGAATCCTGTGCAAGAAGTTGCCTTGGCAACTTCCCAGCCCTCTCTTCCCTCAGTGTAATGACTAAGCTGTAAGTCAGCCCTCATTAGCACCAGCCCCATCACCTCGGTGTGTGGCATTCCCTCCAGCAAGCCAGTTGTTCTGGGGAGTAATGAAGTGGGATTGTCCGCTTCTTAATTTGGAATTCATTTGGCCTCACTGTATCACAGGGACCTCTCCTGTTTAGTACAAGTTATTGTCAGAAGGGCAGGACGCACAGCCCACAGTACTTAGTCAGTTTAGTGCTTTAGAGAGCAATTAATTATTTTTAACAGGGTTTGAAATGGAATTAAAACATCCTCAGCGTGACTCAAAGGATTAACCTCAAGATCCAGAAGTACAAATCTTGTTTTACAGTGGATAACCTTTCCTTTTTTAATCTATGAGAAAATCCATCATTTTTACAGTTTGCTGTAACAGTTACTTAGAAATGGTACAATTCATTCACATTTCCTGCTTGTATTCAGCAAGTCTCACTGTTTTTCCTCATCCTTGCAGAGGAGTGTGAGACATAAAACAGCCCTAAATGCACTGACGAACAACGATGGGCCACTTCTTGAAGGAAATATTTCAGCTTCCGAGCCATAATTAGATCAAAGCTAGGTAACAGTACTGTACGTGTTGCCAATTTGGATAATTTCTATTGGTGTACTGTGCTATTTACAAATCAACTGTTTCCTCCAGAGTTTTTGATGTACTTGATCAATATTGATACAAAATCAGTATGTTTTAGTTTGGAGAGCCTAGTTTTTGCAAGAGATGTTCCACGCCACAGGTAAGACCTTTTTGTCTTGGAAACTTAATTGTGTAAGGCAAAACAATATATCAGTATACCCGTACTCCTGTCCTGTAAATACATGGTGTTATGTATAGGTGTTGTAGGACATTTCTTCTCTAAGAACTGCAGTCATTGCAGCGTGTACTCACGTTACACATGTGAACTGTTGTCTTTCTTGGGATAAAACAATAGTGTTGAATACATAAAGTCAGAGGTAATTCTCACCCAGTTTATCCACGCTCTTAAATACATATATAGACCAAATGCAGACAGTAACACATGAAGGTTGTCACCTGTGAAAGGGACCTTGGGTTGGAAGGCTGGGGCTGTACATCTGACAGTGTCCACCATAGTACTGTGTTCCGAATAGACCAGGGCATTGCTGCATCACTGCTTCAAACAAAGAGAGTTTTGCCAAATATATGAAACTGAAGCATGAGTCGTGAGCTCCTAAATTCCTCAAACATTAGGCCAGCAGAATGAAGTTCTCTGCTTTACATCATCTCCTTGCCACGCCACTGATTACATGAACAAGTAAGAAAGTACACTTTTTACTCAAATACATTCCCACCTGGATGCCACGTCTGTTCTTTTTCCTTCATTCTCTCCTAACCCCAAAAGCAGCACGTGAGGAATTTAGCGAGGGTTCAAAGTATGTGAAGAGTACAAATGTCATGTGTTCTGTGGGCTGTAGAACTTCAAGGTAGCTGATGGGTGCTCTTTGATTTGCTTTAATGACTGTTAGACAAGTAGTAGTAGAAAACCCCAGCTTGCTTGAGTAGCTTCAGACATGGTAGAGGTGCCAGCCTTGGGGCCATGTGTAGAAAAGAAACCCATTTTCTTTTTAGAACTATGAATGGTGACTGAAATGCTTCACTTTCTAGCTGAAAGAATAGGAAAGATAGTAACCAAGCAGTATATGACTACTCCCTCTGACATTTCCAAACCAAAATCTGCTAATGTGATTTTTCTGTATTAATGCTGATATTTGGTCTATGTATGTGTTTAGAAGAACCCATGCCTCACTGGTGGTGAGCAGTTCATTATAGTTTTTTGACTTTTCCAAGAGTGTCTGTTGTAAGAGAGCTTTCTGATTGCTCTTGGTTATGTAATAGTGTTTCAGGCTTGTAGTTGGCATTAAAGTGTAATGTGAAATCTCAGCCAAAGTTCTATAAACTACATCATTTTTGTCCCTTTTGCTACTCTGTTCCAGTTAATAGGGAAGAAGGAAGGGGATAATTAAGAATAGAGGATTAAATGGCATATATAGCATTCATGGAGAATGATTGATAACATTGTTTTCAATTATGCTTATAATGAATTTATATCTTAGATACCATCACAAAACCTCTATACCTGGAAATTTTATGTGCATTTAGTGAGAAGAATTTTATCGACTCTCTGGGCAAAGGGCTGTGCTAATTTTCTTTCTGTTCGTACACATGTTCCAGGCTCATGTCATGCAGCCATGGTGTTACTGTAGTCCTCAGCATTCCCTGAGGGGAAGTGGTGATTCTGCCAGATGTGGAGTGATTCTGTGATACAGATAAATTTTAATGGACAATTAGACCATGTAGTGTGAAGTGCCTATAGTGTAGATGCTACATGTAACCTAAGCAAGTCTAAAATTCAGTACTGCTTAGAAGTACAAAGCAAGTGCATTAAACCTCTGGAACTTTCATCTGTCAGCACAAGCTGTAAAGAATTCCCTCTCTTTGGAAATACAGGGCAAAGTACTTTTGTCTAAAAATTGCCCATAAAAAGTCCTGACCAAAGAAGTTCAGAGATAAAAAGATGTACCAAGAGAGATTGCAAAATGAAATATAAACTTTATTTAAAACACCTTGATATGAAAGCAGTCCTCTGTGTCTTTATCTCTTCTCCAAAGAGCCCATTATCAGGTTTAGAGGTTAAGTGTAAAATCATGCCTGGTTCTGTAGGTCCGAATATAAAATTGATGATGTTGAAAGTGGTTGATGGCAAAACAACACAAGAGGTTATACTTCTACATGAAACAAATAGCCAGAATGGTGTTCTAGTGCAAGCCATTATTGTACCACTGGCACAGTGGCCCTATGAAAGAACACAATTATATACTTTCAGTTCCAAGATTGTCTATTTACTGTGCATTTGGTTCTTTTTTTCCCTTTAACAGAATGCATCGAGGCACTGTCGGGAGCACATCTCGGAATTCACACCTCTTGCCTGTCTGAAAAGCCCAAGATACAGGAGCAGCGACTGCAGCAATTCCCCAGCAAGAAGGTCTAATTCTCATTCTAAAAAAATGATGTTTACGCACTGGAAAGGCGTTGATTATTCAGTACTTCCATCTGTCTTTGGCTATTCCAATAAGCATTGCCATTCCAGTGCAGGCTACCACTACAGTGGGTCAGGTTTGGAAACGTCTATATGACAGAACACCAAGTCAAGCCTTTAAAAACTGTATTTTTGTTTATTTCTTTTTTTCAGAAACAAACATGTCACAGAAATATATTAAACAATATGTGGCTTTTGCTGTCTGAGGTAGTGTTCAGACAAACAGGATCAAGAGCTAGAAGTATGAACCCTTCCAGGCCAATCGGCCTCTTTTTATGTTTTGAACTACTGGAGCAATGAACAATCTGCACAGTCTGGTACTGTGAGACTGGTAGCACTGAAAATTCTCTTCATCCTGTGTCAAGACTTCTGTGCATTTACTGCTTCTGTCACCTTTAGTAATTTTCTTTGTTACTTGAAGTGCATAGTTTCAGTCAGTGACCTACATTTTGAGATCAACAGTTTTAATTTTCAGCCAGAAGCAATGACCTCAGTTATCTCAAATGAAAGTCTCCTAAAGCGTATTTAACAAATGCTGTTGCTGATTTTCCTCTGTCCTTTTTCTTTCTTTGCTCTTTCTGTAGAACAAACTGGTGTTTCCTCTGTGCAAATCTGCTTTCAAGAAACACTCTCTAATGTTCACTTTCTTGTAAGTGGCCAAATCAGGGCTGTGTTTGGTTTTCAGTTGGTTGTCCCCTGTAGAAAGATAGGCAAGACAATCCTTGTGTGGAGTATGCACACAGTACAGGAAGTCAAGTTGGCTGTTCAATTGGTAAATATTGTCAGTGTTGGTATCTACTTACAAACGGAATGTAAGCATTTTGCCTAAAAGATCTCTGAATTTGTCAAAGATGCAGATTACCTGGTGTTCCCACTTCCTATCCCTGTAATTGTAAACTATACATTGTGAAAGTATTATATATTAAGCTTTTTCTTTTCCTTAAAAGAAGAAAAGTTGTTTTTCCAAATGAGCATCTTTTACTCTCCGGATTCATCCTCTTAATTTTGATATTTTTTTTGTGTTTGTGTGGTTAAATACTGGCTTAAATGGCTTGGTAGATGTATTACAAAGCACGCAGCTGTTAGCTTTTGCAAACAAACCACAAGGTGGCACAAGGCTGTTGACTAACAGTTGACCTGTAGTTGGGATATAGAAGCTAGGACTGCAAGGATTCTATCTGAATTACTTCAAGAAAGACAGCCAACTTGCACTTCTGTTTTCTCTGCTATGTTTATGTTACCTTGTATTAATTCAACTATTAGCAGTGTCCTTGTCTTGTTTCTTTAGTCCAGTGTTTTATTTTGGGGTGCAGAAATATCTGAAGGAGTAATCCAATTTCAGTCAATTTCAGCCTGATGGTTAGAACTGGTTAATAACCATCCTCATTCAGTACCTCTGTGAGGATATTAGCTAAAAATTTATTTCAGTGTGAAAACAAAATACTTGGAATCAGACCTGCAGCCTTTATTGGAAGACCTGGCCGAGACATTTTTAGTTGTCTTTAAAATGGACTAGGGTGGCAGAGAAAATTTTTTTTCCCTTTTTGTGTTTAAACAAGAAAAAACAGACAAAGTAAGTTTACTTCCTAATTTAATTTTTAATAAAAGAAAAACCAAGTTACTAGGAAATTTTCCTCACAGTATTCCGAGTGATTTTCACATTTAACAAACACGGAATTATTATTAAAATACCCTGGGTCAAGCAGAGATTGTCAAGTGATTTGTGAAAACTTCAGTATACCAAAGATAACAGAATTTTACAAAGTCTAATGGTGAGCACCACAGACAAATCTTTTGTATCATTTAACATATAGCACTTTTAAGTTTCAAAGAATGTCCTTATAGCAGTAGCATTTTGAAATACATACACATGTGTGGGAGTGTGTACATATATTTGCCATTGCAGACTTGAATGTTGGTCAGTTAGAACCGTCCCCTACATAAAACACTGGTGTATATATTTTTAAAAAGTTAATATGGGTATAAATTTTATACCAGTAGCAGTGACAAATTTCTTGTGTGTAGTTAACAAATTATTTGTAATGTATTTTTTAGAAATCTTAAAATTGCCTTTGCACTGAAATATTTTTCATACTGTAGCTATTTATAAATCTGTTTTACGCATACATTTGTTAACACACCATTTCTATTTTTTTTAAGTATATGTTTTGAGGGCTTTTTTTATACCTATGAGTTTTGGCCACTTAAATTTAGCCTCGAGTGGAGTTGTGGCTGAATGTTAAAATTCTAATGAATGTCAAATTAGAAGTACAAGTCTGTTGCTCTGTCAGTTTCATCCAAATTATCAATGTTTCGTTGGGATTTGTGGTAGCCGCGATTAGAGCGCTGTACTTGCAGCGCTATACTATTATTGTGAGTTTTTTACTCTCTAAAGCCTCCTGCTTTTTTACTTCGTGAGTTCTATCTTTTAGCCTTAAATAAGGATACTTTTGCTTGATGTTTTTGAAATGCTGCATTCCTGTTCTGCCTACTATCAAAGCAGTTCATTGCAAACCTCATGTAGCCCTGCGCTTAGGAATTATTGACAACACCCATATATGTGCTTGACAAGTTTAGTTAAACATGACATTTTTTGGAAGAGAAAGAATGCTTTGATTTAGCAATACTTTTCCCTTAAAAGGTTGGTGCTGTTTGTTTGTTAAAATAGACCATTTAATGGAAAAAAAACCCATAAAACATCAACTCAGCTTCACTTGATGTGTTTTTGCTTCGGTCCCTGTTACTATTGCCATGCAAACTTAGTCCACTGCAGCAGGTGTTAACTTGGAGTTTCACTGTAAATGGATCAGATGATACAAAGACGAAAAAGTAGAAGTTAGAACAAAAAGCATTATAGTGTTTATTATGGAGGGACACTGAAAGGAGACAAATTTTTATGTATCAAGAAGAAAAGAATTAAAGAGGAAAAGTCTAAAAATCTATATAACTTTCTAACTTGCCTTGTTTAAATTGTTGCAGCTTTAACAGCATAATGTCTCCATAACTGCTTCTGTAAATGTCTTGAAACTGGTAAGCGCTAACCAAATGTATGTGAAGACTTAGAAAGTATTTCAAGCTTCTCAGCCACTGAAGTTCATATATACCTGCAGTGGCATGTGGCAAAAGATCTTTTTCGTTTTACCATGTACAATAATTGTTTGTTCAGCCACTTAATGTAAAAGCTTACAGTTTACTTTCTTGCTTGCATTAGCCTGTTTGTCTTTACCCAACTGGCTTGCAAAAATAAAAGGAAAAAATGGTTTAATTGAGGAACTGCACTACTTTTCTTTTGGAAGCCAGTGGGATCATTGTGCTCATGCTACTGTCTCTGCTAAAAAAGCTTTAATGGAAATTTGTGAAAGTATTACAAAAGTGAAAACGTACGTGATTCTACTTTGCAGAATAATCAAAAATCAGTTTATATAGCTTTAATTTTTACCTTATGAAGATTCACAGGATTTCAATTTGTGTTGTCTTGGACATGAATTCTGTGCTATTGTTTGCATTTTAGATGTCCTTTCATGATTTGATGTAAAGTAGAATCTGCGAAAGTTGCTGTGTGGGGGCTGGGGGGTAGTGATCTGTGCATTAAACATTAAAGATGTCTGTAGTCATCAGCACCAAATACTGATACTTATTTTTAATTGTACAATTATAGGTGCATTTATTTGAAAATAAATCAGCCTTCAAATCTAATGTTTAGATTATTCTATACCACATTTATTTGATTTGAAGAGTCAGTGTGTGAATACATTACTGTAAAGTTTCTTTTCAGTGCTATTTTTAACTTTTACTTCTGTAGACACCAAATATAATTTGTTTATATTCAGTCACAGTTTGGATCCTTATGTAGAATATATAAGCAGGAGACATGAATCTGCTTGCAATAAATATAAACATCCAAGACTGGTTTAAGTTTGCTCACAAATAATTACAATAATTCTAGTATGAATATGAGATGGTTTCATATTAGTCTGTAATAAAATGTAAGTAGATAACAGAAAATTAAATGAGTGTTTGATTCTGTTATTGAATATGCTTGTAGTCAACCTCATTGCTCCTCATACTGGAGAGGGTCCAGCGGAGACCACAAAGATGATAAAGGGTCTGGAGCATCTCTTCTGTGAGGAGAGACTGTGGGAGCTGGGCCTGTTTAGTCTGGAGAAAAGGAGACTGAGAGGGGACCTCATTAATGCATATAAAGATCTCAAAGGTGGGTGCCAAGATGATAGTGCCAGACTCTTTTCAGTGGTGCCCAGGGACAGGACGAGGGACAATGTCCACAAATGAAAACCCAAGAAGCTTCACCCCAACATGAGGAAGATCTTCTTACTCTGAGGGTGGCAGAGCCCTGGACCTGGCTGCCTTGGAAGGTTGTGGAGTCTCCCCCTTTGGAAACACTCCAAACCCACCTTGATGAGTCTCTGTGTCACCTGATCTAGGTGTCACCTGATCCCTGCCTTAGCGGGGAGGTTGGACCAGATGATCTTCAGAGGTCCCTTCCAACCCCAACAATTCCCTGATTCTGTGATTTTCAGAGAGTGTATGTAGTCAGCTAAAAAAGCAAGCTAACAAAAAGAAATTCAGAGAAGGCTGGAACATGAGCTGTGTGGGGGATTCGTTGCAAAGCCCATAAAAATTGGTACCAGTCCAGGAAAGCTTTGTTCCTCCTGTGCAGATTGGGTAAGTGCTAAGGTTCTTTCCAAAATAAACTCATAAGCTACACACGAGAAGATCTGTATTTCCTTTCAGTTCTGCTGTGCGAGGTAGCCAGAGCTATTTCCTTTCTTTTGCGATGTTGTCAATTTACAGAAAACTGAATTAAATTATGAAACCATGTGCTTTGCCATCTGAGTTGGTAGCAATGTTCATGGATTCTTACAGAAGAAGCTGAGTGCACGGAAAGACCATGATTTTCTTTTAATTTGGTGATAGAATATTTTAGGACTCACTGTAGTTTCAAAACCATTACAAACATTTTGTTTCTACTGAATGAGCTTCTGGACAAGATACTAGGAAGATATGTAAATATGGAAGATATTTTTCCCTGTATTCATGCAAAGAAGAAAAAAATGCACAAATTGCAATTAGATAGGAACATTACATTGAAACTGGTTTTGAGAAAAATAATATGATCATGTATCGATTTCAGGAGGAATGTGGTAGCAAGAAGGATGAATTACCTCATAAGTACATAAATTTTAAATTTGCATATAAAAATACATTTACTTATTTAAACTAAAAAGGGATAAAAAGTAATTTAAGTTCTGAACAGTATTCTAAATCCAATACCTTGTGCTTTCCATTAGCTCTTAAGTTATACTTTTTTTAGTAACTTACTCTATAGAATTAAGTGAAAACTGTTTCTTGTACTTTACAGTGAGACTACAGTTTTTTCTGCTATAAATGCAACACTGCTGTAATAAAATCTTTCCTAAAGGTTATCTTGATATGAAGTGAGATAGGTTGGACACAGACTGAAGTTCCTTAGCATTGTTTTCTGAATACTTGGGTTTTCCTCAGGTGATACTCTACAGGAATTTAAAAGCAGTATTTGACCATTCTGTTAAAGCTTTGTTATTGTGTGTTTCCATTGCAAACACTTACAGGTCTATTAATTTTAATTTCATTCAAATGAAAACCCATACCCATTCAAAGGCTTCATTTACACTGTGAAGTGATAAGACAGGGATAAAATCAAATATAGCCATTAACTCATTTCATTATACTGATCAGTTTTTCAGAAGCCTAATGTCCCCATCTCGGTTTAGATGTGTTTTTAGCAGAAAATTACACTGCGTGACCTATTCTTTTTTAACTGGCAAATCTGCAGTAAATTAATGATTGTGACTCTTAATCATTTAATTGTTCATTTTCCATTTAAAGGAGAGAAATAGGAGTAGCATTCAATTTTAAACCACTGAAAGGCTGCTTGTTGTTTTCCATTATTCATTTTGGTTAAGAAATCTCAAGGTGCATTACACTTTTAAAAATACATACGATGCAGTGTCCTGCCAGGCTCAGAGGCGATTTGCACTGCATCAGGGAGAACTGCTAACATCCAGTCTCCTTATTTAATTTGGGAAAAACTGATGTGCTGCTGCTTCCTAATGAGGACAGCAAGGTTAAAAATTGCCTTGGTCACTTCTATACAGAAAATACTTGAATGTAAACACCACAAACTGTGCCCCCCACCACATCTCATGTGGGAGATAACCTTTCTCTTGCCTTCTTCCTGTTGCTTTTGCTTAGAAAGAAGCCTGGGAAATTAACACTCAAAGTAAGATCATCTGTCCTTTTTTTTACTAAAGTTGTGCACGTTTTAGAAATTAACCTTCTCCCTAGTGAGTTCATTTGTGCTAGCTGTTATAAAAGGAAACACAGTGTCAGGGGACTTTTTGATTTATTTTTTTTTTCCCCTTATAGAAATGTGATTTGAAGGTATTGGGAAAAAAAAAGGATTTTTTAACTCACCTAATTTATTGCAAACTACCTGTATCCTACAACTTTGTCTTGAGTGACATATTACCTGACCATTGGTGTTTGAGGGTCTCCAGGGAGAATTTATTTAAGAGTGATAGTATTTGTAAGACAAGAGAAAAGGTCCATTCTCATCCATACCCAAACATTTGAAGCTTACATGGAAAGGGAAGGGCTATTTAAATTCTAATATCACTGCCATCAAGGAAATTCTTACCCATATCTGAAAGATACTTTTCCCTCATACTGATCTGGTTCTGCATCAAACATGATTATATCCTTCAATTAACTTAGGGAAATATGATATTACCCTAAGCCCATGAATCTTTCCATCATATCCTATCTGAATAATATTCATGCACTCAACTTTGGCATCTTATATTTCCAGATGTAGTTCATGAGTACCATCTGTCAACACTTTATTTCCAAATGTGTATGAACATTGAAATACAGAAAGTTGAGATAATATCTTAATTTCACTGGCAACTAATCTTCTCATTTGAGCAGTCTCCACCCTTATTCATTGTTTGAGAGCTGTGGCTATTTTAGAGCAGCGAATAATTGGTTTCTAGAAGGTACTTGTGCTTTCCATAAGGTTTATATCCAACCACACCATTAACTTTTTAACTGTTTCAGTCTATGAAGATTTACATTCCCTTTACATTTCACAGAGATGCATATATAATTAGTATAATTAATTTTATATTCAGATATTGAGCCAAGACAGTGTGTTTGGAACTGCCAGGCATTATAGATCCCATGATACTCCCATCACTGATTTGTTGTCTTATCTATATGTGGGCACTACAGATGTTATATTAAAATATGTCAGCTTGGGAGTTAGGAAAGTTAATTAGAGTAGCATAAAAATAATAAATTTCACTGATCCACAGTAGAGTTCAGACATCCTCTCACATGGATTGACCTGTCAATCTGATGAATGTCCATTTTGTACATTTGCCTGCACCTCACCTTTTACATTACTGTTCACAGACATTTCATCTTACTGCCATGTTACACCACTCTCCTAATGGGTTGCAAATCCATTTATTCTCTCCACCACACCAGATGTACTCACAACTAACATGCTCTAGTAATATTTTTAAAGAAAGTGCATGGGTTTTGTTCAGTCTCAAACAATTTCTTTCCTTTACTATGAATTGTCGTTGTTACATTTCAGCTGTTTCATGGTGCACAGCCCAAAACACTGACCTGGTTTGTGCTTCCCACAGAACGAGACAGCAGCACCTATGACTGAACTCCCCTCCTCACATACTGCAGATCGCAGTACACCATGCTTCCAGTCCCACGAACTTTTCCACTCTCCTCTCCCTTTCTGCCTCTTCTCTGCATAAGGAGAATTAAGTGGGAGCTGTGTGTTGGAACGACTCAAAATATAATCCAGGACGCCAAGTGTGAGGTTCAGGCACTTACAGCTGTTTGTGTTCAGTGCAGGAGAATTCCCTGTTGGATGGTCACTGAGAATAAAATAATACTTACAACATATTTTTAATCATGACATTCAGCCCAACTCCTTTAGTATGTATTTGTTTGTGTATGTTTGTATTTACTGCCTAACGGTACTGAACGTAAGCACAGTGAACTCCATTAATTAATTCATTTTTTAAAAAAAGTCTTGGGGAAGTTTTTACCTGAGAAAAAAGGCAATTAGAAGGGGCAGAAAATATATATGGCAAATGATCTTTTGCATCCATGACAAAGAAAAAAACCACAAAATATTCTCAGCAACTTCTGTCGCTATGGCAACAAAGACACAGATACAAAATTTGAAACATGAATAGCAAAGGTAGAATTTGGGGCTCTTGCACAAGCCATTAGCAGGATGGACTTAGAGTTTTGTCCTCCCACATGATTTTAGTCCCTGTGGCTACGTCCCCAATACACAGATTAGGAGTAATCTTATTTAGCTGACAAGGTCTGGACCTTGCAGCCTGAAGCTGTGGAGTTTTGTAGGACCTAAGCATCTTCAGAATCCCAGGTCTCTAGCAGGGAATCTTCCTCCTTCCATGTAGATATTCTCTATGCTTGGGGTTACAGGAAAACCTTCCAGTCCTCTCAAAACCTTTAACAGACTGCTAATGAGAGACCTGCCCTCACTCTCATTACCGTGAAAGGAAGGAAGGGAGGAGAGGAAAGAGGATCATATGCTCCACAGGTCAGATATGCTTTACAGGCACCAGAAGTGGTGAAAGAGTCTAATTCTGTGCCAATCACTCAGATAAACAACAGGACAGATTTTTCCATGGACACCTCCAGAACAAATTTGCTAGAAATCTCACGTATTTGCTAAATCAAAGTATGGGGAGATGCTTTCCCTATAGATTTCCCCATTCCTGCAGGAAAACACGTTCTGTCTCGTGACAGGCACATTTGAGATTGCACTGCTGTTCCAGGCCCTTTCTGCAAGCTCTGCTATGCAGGATAGCTAAGGCACACATCAGCTGCATGAGCTCTGCCTGCTTAGTGCTGCTCGTGCTTTCCTGAGTGTTGGTTCGATTAGAATGGAAGAGCATGGAAAAGCACTTTCTGGATTTCACAAGAGTTTAGAGGGGTTTTAACCTGCCTTTTTAAAGCTATGTAAATGAAGAGGTTTTCTTCACACTAGCTACAGTTTCCCTTAGTCCCTGCTCCCATTGCTATAGGTTTCCTACTACCTTCCAATAGGAAGGTCCCACCAAAGGATTCCCCTTTATAAGCTGATTCCCTAGAGATAATTTTCATCCTGGTCTATTCATTCCTCTTACAAGACTGAAGTGTATCTTCACTTTTGTTACAGTTACTAGTTCAGGGAATCATGGCAATAAATTGTAGAAGGTTTACAATGAATGACTTCATTTCCAGAGCCCTGTGTGTCTTCACACAAGTGGTGACAATACTTAAAGTCTCCCATTCAACCATCTGTTTGTCAAGTCTCAAGTCTGTACACTGCTTTTTAATGAAAATGAGTTCAGGAAGGGCATCAAAGAGCAGTTGGTGCGCACATTTCTTTTTCCTTGTAGCTAATGAGCTTTCTTCCTATTCGCTGCACACATTTGAGTGTCTTATCCATTTGACTCCTGCCCAAGCCAGTTGCTTTCCCATTTGTTATGGCAGCTGCCCTGTGTTTCATCAAGAACCCTGGTGGACAGAAAAGGATGATCCAACCCAAACAAGATGAATCTTCTGCAGCACCCTTTGGAAAAAATCTAACTTATTACAGGCTAAAAGGACTACTAGGGCCTCTGCTGGTATTTCTAGCACACTCAGCTTGATTTTTCAGCCTTAGAATAACCCTGAAGTCAAGAGTCTTTCTATTATTTATGGAGAGACTGATGTTATTTTTAGTGAGTTCTTAGGATTTGTATTAAGGTAAATATTTCATACTGGAGGAGGAGAAATTTCTGGAGATACTTTACACCATCAGAAAGCAGAGTATGATTGCCTAGTGTCCCCTGAGCCTATAAGTCATGTTTGTTAACGTTCACAGTGTAATCAGGCTAGATTTTATGGTAACATATTTTGCTCACTTCTTGTAAAAACATGCAGCCTACCAATGGGATTCATGAAAATCTGGGCTCTTCCATTTCCCATTTCCATTATATTTGCCACTGATAAATCTTTTGACTCTTAACTTTCTGTGTATTTTTTCTCAGTACATTACTATGATTTTACAGACAAGATTCTGTACAAGATGTGGCCTAGACCAGTTGCTCAATAAAAAAAGGTCTCAGATTTTTGATAGACACAATTCGTGTAATTTCTCCCTGAAAGCCAACCTGTGTGTGAAGGAGGTGCTCCATGGCACAACTTTTTCCAGAGCCATAATACGTTCATTGGTTTACAATTCCTAGGAAACCCACCCTACTACTCATATTTAGGACAGATATCTTAAGATAATTCAATCTCATTCCAATCCACCTTTACCTTCAGCTCCTGTAATGTGAAAACACACATTTGCTCTAGTGACTTACTTACTTAATTTCTTTAGAACTCTGTTCTTGACATTTGTGTGACACTTAACTGCTTTCCTGCTGAAATTCACTCCAGCTCCTTGGCATTAGTCAGAAAAAAAAGTATTTTCCATGGAATATAGCATTCTTAAAAAAAGCCAATGTTGTATTCATAAATTTATTTAATGTAGAAGAAATAACATTTCTCAGTAAATAAAGTCTATTCATAATAAGATACATTTCTTCCATAAATTCTGATACTACTAGCCACTGCAACTGTGTCTTCTTTCTGAGCAAAGATTTCTGCAGAAATCCCGCTCGATCAATAAAATGCTCAGCTCTTTGGTCTGACTTCTTACGGCTTAACTCCATAAGGTTCTGGTTTGACACAGAACACAGCAGGGATCACAAAAGTCAAAGCCCTCATCTTTCTACTAGCCAATAAAGCAGGTCAGGAACTGTCCTTTGGCACGGGAACCAACTGGCATGACATGGCCTTGCATACACACAGCTAAACTCTCTTATCTCCCAAAATAGGTCAGCTGCATGCAGACAGTCTGCTGGGAATGGCCCCTGGCCCACACCGACCCATGAGCTGTGCTGGGAGCTCCCTCAGGGACTGCTGGTTTGCTAGACAGAATCACACTGGGGACACCAGTGCCCTGGAGACAGCACGGAAGCTGACCAGTGTTGTGGTTTAATCCTGAACCCCAGCCCCATTTGGTTTACTGCCGCAGGTATAACTGTAGGGATAGAGATCAAAAAATGCCTGCATCACAAAACAGAACTGAAATCTAAATTGTAGGTTTGATTGCTGCCTCCCTTGTGCTTCAGAGACTTCTTTCAAAGCTATTTTTGACAGTATCTCCAAATTAAGGCATCCTCTCTGCTCTTTCATGTCATCATTAATTGGCTCTTTTCCCTGGACAGCCAACCAGATCTTTTCAACCAACACTGAAATGTTCTTGTGAGGTACTTAAAAAAAAAAAAAAAAAGTAAAAACAGTGATCTACCTGAATCTGCACTTTCTCTCTGCAGAGTTTTGCAGTGAAGTGTTGCAGGCTCACTCTTTCCCATGCCATACTGGAGCATGTGAGAACAGAGCATAGCTGCTGCTAAGGTGATTTGATTACTTACCTACCTCAGGTTCAGTTTGACCTCATTTTGGGTTAAGCTGCCATAAGACGCTGCTAGATACTGAAACTTGTTTCTGTAAGCCATTTCCTAACACTCCCCTGGGTCACTGGGCTTTAAGAAAGAGCATTTCAGGTTATTAAAGAAGACAAGTGTACACAGCGTATCTGTACACCATCTGATGTATTTCTAAAAATCAGAAGTATCTTGCTAAAGAAAGAGAAGTGCAAGAAACATGTGGTAACCCCTCTTTGTCCTCAGTCTTGGAATACTCTTCCTAAAGATTTCATTTCTGAAATCTGCAGTTCAGTTACCATGAATGTAAAACATCACTGTTGCAAGCACAGGTGTAGGGAGTAGCATGAAAGATTTCTGTTCACCTGAGAGGAGAAGGGACTGAGAAAGCCTGTGTGGTCAGTTAGGCACACACCTTGGATGCTTCCCATGAAGCACATCTTCTCTGCAGCACCTGTTTTCCACGTGGTTACACATGCAGCACGTGAAAGCACACACTGCACACTGTTTTGCTTACAGGCAAACTTTCTGCTGTTTGGGGATACCTGCATGAAAAAGCAAACACCTGTCGTCGGCTGGTTTGCTATCTTTTTTCCTTTTCTATAATGGGAAAGCTAACCAACTTCCAGCTGTGTGATTGTCTGATCAAGATGTGAACACAGGAAACGCTGTTACCTTCTTATACACATTCCAATAAAAGCAAGACAAAACGCTGTAAGCCAAACACTAAAACCAGGAAATGTCAGAACTGAGGCTGCAAAACTCGCGTGGCACAGGGTGTACCTTTCTGCTATTACAGGATCATGGAATTGTTTAGGTTGGGAAAGACCTCCCAAGATCACCGAGTCCAACATTAACCCAGCACTGCCATAAACCCTGTCCCTGATTGCCACAATGCCGCAAAAGATGATGGGATACTCCTACAGGTAGCAACGGCTCTCCTGGAAATAACCACTTTTCCCTGAAAGAGGCATGAGAAGCCCCTAACTCCAGCAATCCCTACCTGGTGAGCACCTGCCCTTTGTGAGCCGCTGCGAGGACGTGACGGTGCCTCCCGGCCGTTCCAGGTGCTCGAGGGAAGCGCGCCCGGAGCGGGGAGGAGCGGAGCGCTCCGCTCCCTCGCCCCGCCACACAAAGGGCCTCTGGCCGCTTTCCCCGGGAGCACGCACGGGCCGAGGGATGCCGGTGCTGGGGCGCGGATCGGAGCCCTGACAAAAGGCAGCCCCTCGCCACCGCCCCCCTGCCCGCGGGCGGGGCCCCGCGACACCTCCCCGCCACGCTGCATCCCATGCCGTTCCCTCCCATCCCGCCGGCCCCGGGGGGAGGCGCTGCCCCACTCGCCGGGGCGAGCTGCTGAGCGCCGGCGGCAGCGGCCACCTGGTCCTCCGGGCAGGGCGCTGAGGTGAGTGGGGGCGCCTCACGGCCCGCGGGCAGCCCCGCACCGCCCGCCCGGCCCCGCCCGGCCCCGGGCAGCGCCCCGACCCCGGGCAGGGCTGTGCGGGGCAGCCCCGGGCAGGACGGGCGTGTCGGGGCGGCTGCACCGCCGCTCACCGGGGCTCCTCGGCGGGGGCTTGTCGGGTGGTGTTTCTCTTCCCGCCTCCTGACGGAGCCCCGCTCAGTTTCGGTGGCGGTAGATCCGGGCTGGGGGAGGAAGGCAAACAAAGGCGAGGACGGTAACCTGCCTGGAAGCGAGCGGATAAATAACGCGCGGGGCGGTCTGCGCGGGATGCCCGCTGCTCCCGGCGCCGTGGGGGCGGCCGGGGCTGCCCCGCCGAGCCTGCCCTGCGCTCTGATGGTGCGAGCAGGGCTTGTGCAGCCGGGGCTGTGGGAGCAAACTCGACAGCATCCCCGAATTAGTGAAACAAAGCGGTCCCCTGGTGTGAAGAGGTGGTGTTGGCCGGTGTTACCTGCAATGGTTAATCACACAGGCTGTAAAATAGGATATTTCTCCAGCTTGTAGTGTTTATTTACCTTTTACGTTTCGCTGGGGCTACTGGGAGTGGACTATTAAATTTGCCAGCTGTGTTGTCTGTAGATTTGATAGTTTTGGTTTGGGTGTTTTGTTTTTGTTTTTTTGTTCGTTTCTTTGTTTTGGTTTTTGTTTGGTGGTTTGTTCCTTTTTTATCTACAAAAGGAAGAAGATTTAAGTGTTTGTACTGTAAAAGCCAGAAAGAAAGGTTTGTTTAAAGATATTTTTAGCCAAAACCCTTGAAAAGGAATTTAAAACTTCGATAACCTTGGCAGTGCCTACTGCCTATTTGTTCTT
This sequence comes from Pseudotriccus pelzelni, assembly GCA_035584735.1. Classification (NCBI taxonomy): domain Eukaryota; kingdom Metazoa; phylum Chordata; class Aves; order Passeriformes; family Tyrannidae; genus Pseudotriccus; species Pseudotriccus pelzelni. Next base: position 90,046,114 of record JAWMRA010000001.1, on the reverse strand, counting down.
GCAAACCCTTTATTTAGTTTTTAAAACCAGTTTGATTTAGTGATTTCAGAATGACTGAGAATGTGAATATTAAAAGCTAAGAAAGCAAATAAAAGGAAACCAGATTTATTTTCTTAAAGATCTTCTGTGGGTTGACTTTTTATGACAGTTTTCAAGTACTTTTTGGAGTTTATTAGTACACATACAGCTTTTCTGACTTGGGGAGTGGAACGGTCAAATTAATGTTCAGTAACAGGGTCTATGTTTATTAAATGTACTTATCCTGTGAAAGTTGGGTTAGCATGTTGAAAAATAAAGAATAGTATTTTAACATCTTGTCATTTTAGTAGGAAGGAGAAGGGAAAAAATTTGATGTGGACACTAATTCAAGGAGGTGCTGAAGCACATGCCTAATAAAGGCACAGTGGTAGGTAGAAAATTGAGCATTTTTTTTGTGCTTGATGTTGTATGTTATTTCTCATGTTTTAGGCCTGGCTGCTACGACACAACGCTCTTATCCATTCTTATCCCTTCTGTGGGGAGTTCTGGATTGCATCCATATGATTTTTTTCTGTTGAACTTTGTGATCTTTGTGTTTCAGATGGCTTCCAGAACTGATATGCTTCACTGATTTGAGACTGGACTATACAAAAGTAATTACAGAAATTGCATGGAAAGGCCTTTTTTTTGAATGACAAATAGGTCTGTAAAATTAGTCTTGAAGGCAGCCATCTGTGTGCACTGTTGAAGCTTTGCTGGAGCTTCAGAATAGTTACCAGGTGTAATTGTCTTAAAACTTGAAATTTTGAATGCAGTGCTCCTTTCAAGATGAAGGTTGTTGTCAGTTGCTGTTTCTAGCAAAATTACTCTGTTGGGTAAATCTATAACAACTTCATTAGGAAGTAGTCATCATGGTAACTTAACAAGAAATTAAATCCCAGACAGATGGGAGGAGAACTTGTCTCTTCTTTCCTGAAGTATCTCCTTTACCTTGCATTTCTGTGCAACAAATTCTGCAGGCACAGGACACATTGGGAGGAGTGCTCTCCGTCTCTGTAGATAGGGAGTTGGGGAAGTTAGGAAACCTCAGCCATGCCTTTTTCCCCCCTGTGTGTATAATGGTAAAAGGCTGAATGTTGAAGCTGCAGGTCTTGAGGGTTTTTCATGGGTTATTACAAAATGCTTTTGATCTGCCACAAACTGGGGTTAGGAGGGAGGAGGAAGAGAAGGGACATGTGGAGTAGATGGTCTGTGAGCCCTTTGAAACTGGACACCTATTATATGTTTGTCAGCAAGTCGGTGGGATGAAGTGACCCAAGTGATCTCTCGGAGACCTGTGTCCTCTAAGCTGAGCAAAGCACGTACTCCTGTTTTACGGTCACTGAACAAAGGCGCTGTCCTTGGAGCTTTCTGCAGAGAAAGGTCTTAGGCATTCCAAGTTCTCACTTCAGGAGAAACTGCTAATATTATGATGCTTGTTCCCATGATAAATAAATAAAAATAGAGCAAACCATGTATTCACCAACCTTGAGAAAGTAGCATGTATTTTTCTTCTTTCATCTGAATTAGTCTAGGAGTTGGAATTTGCTTGCTTGGCCCTGGGTACCTTTGAGTTAAGCAAGTGGTATTTGTGTAGTGTCTTCATCCTGACGGGCAGCATCTTGTGTTCATCACAGCTTTGTGCATCCAGTAATAACACACTGGTGAGATGGGAGTTTGGGTTTATCATGAGAACAACTTGAACAAGGGGAGATTTATCAGCATCTTGAAATAAGGGGTCAAGTACAAACCCACCTCATTCTCCACAGAGTGCTGCATAGCACTATCAGCTTCTATTGTGTTAATCTAAAAATGAAACCTAGCCTGGAGTCTAGGGAAAAAATCTCTGAAATGTGTGAAATCTGAGTGGAAACAGACACAGACTGAACAGTTCTAGAGAGGTGTAAGCTGCTCTCCTTGCCACTTCAGAGGACACCATGTTCAGGCCAGTAGGATTGTTTGATTTCTCATGGATGGATGGAGAAATGAGTGGGAAAAAAACCTTTGGTGTGTGGGGGCAGAATGAGGGGGCGGGAGGAGAAGTTTAGATACCTAATTCCAAAAGGAATGTAGGTGGTTTGGTGGGAGTTTTGAAGACTAAAAAAAAATCCGCTTTTGCTAATAATGATCTCTAGGCAACTAGAATTCTATAATATGGTGCTTTTTCCCACATTTACATCAACTCGCCTCAGACACTGACTTTCTTTGGCTATATTCACTGAAAATATGGAAATTGCACTCAGCATTAGACATGAAGTTTGTACAGAATGGACAGGAAGCTAGTTTTCAAATCCAACGCCAGGTTAAAGTTGAAGGCCTCTGTTTTTTCCTGTAAAGGGCAAAAAGGGAAAATAACGTATAAGGTCCAAGTTTCTGAGGGACTTCAGATGCAGGGCCAGTGAAGATGCTTGCAGCTGATGGGGCAGGAACAGTAACTTCTGGTTTTGTCCATACCTCATTTCATTCCTGCAAGAAGCTGTTCTCTTGCCCTCAGGCTCTACTCCAACAGTCTTGTAGGCAGCTTGGTGGGCACTGGGCCTGTAGCTCTGGAAAACGAGAGGGAGAGTCTGGCTGAGTACTTTGAAATTATTCCTTCACCCATGTGCAGAGTGGTTGTAGGCAGGCAGGCAGAAAGGTTGCTCAAGTCTTGGGAACTCAGCTAAGCTCTGTGATGTATGTTTACCTTCTTATTCATTTTGTTAAAGGTCTTAAAATATAAGGCCCAATTCTGAGCTAAGTAACAAAAGATAAACTTTTCCTGTCTCCCTGCCCCAAAAGGAGAAAGGAAGACAGTGGAGGGACTTCATTTAAACTGGAAAGTGTTCCTCAAAGAAGAAGTGGCTACGTCTAAGATGAAAAGTTCAATAAATAAGAAAGCACTTCTCTTATGAAACACATTTGAGGGTTTTTTTCCTTTTTAGTCTTATAATTTCTTTGAAATTAGTATTTTCTACATAAGTCTGTTGATGATTTCTAATGCTTTGTGAAAGGCTTTTAAATAAAAAATGAGACCATTTATCTTGAAGGACTGCTTAGTACTCAAGTTTAAATGTTGATCACAGTAAAGCTCCAAATGAGAAAATATTTAGTCTTTAAACTGATTTTGGTTTAAAACATATAAGGGTATTCTACATTCCCATAGAGAGAGATGAGAATGGGGCTTTGTGGCTGATGATTTTTCATCTTAATCTTTCTGAACAAAATGTGAAAGGACTGGGGGAGGGGCAAGAGTAGAAATAAAATATCTCCATAGTCAGAACTTAAGTAGTTTAATGAGCTCTACAAAAATCCTGAAATGCTTTATTGTTTTTGTTACGTGACTCATGTTTTGTGGCACTCTGTCAGTAATGTTTTACAAAAGTGGGGCATTTCATGATACAAACTCAGGTTCATCCACAATTGCCTTGGACTGTCTCTGAAGTCAACGAGACAGGCTGATGAGCCCTCAGGATGCACATCTCTTTTACACCAGCGAATGCTGAAGTCACGTGGGTCAAGTAGGTTCTTAACTTAGACCTCTCAGTTTAGTGTCTGATTTTGGATGAGAGAAACATGGGCTATAATGTGTGTCTCATGGATTTTGCACTTTCCTCTTGTATTGGGCAATGGGAAGAATGACTGGCCGATATTGCAAAGAGTAACATTTGGAAAGAATGCTGCAGACCAGACACATGCACTTAAAACAGGATTCTAATCAGAGCAATACTGACAGGTTTATGTACCATTCAGTGTATTTTAATCCATTCTAAAATAAAGAAATGTTCATTAGTACTGTACAGATGTTCAGTCCAATTCTCTCGCAGAGACCTGTAGGATACATGGATGAGCTCTTACTTCAGCAGGTGGAACTCCATTATTTCTATTGATGTGGGTGTACTGAGCTTGCTGAATTACTGAGTTTAAGCCTGCCTGCTCAGGCCAGATGTTAAGCAATTTTCTTTAAGAACACTGGAAAAAAGTATCATTGTGTATATGGAAAATAAAGGTGTGAAATCTTAGTAGGTGCTAATGTGGACCAATTTTCCCCACACAAATACATTTTATTTCCCAGTGACTTAAATGGAGCAATGACGAAAGCACAGTGAAATGCTGCAGTGATTAAATGCCGAGTGAGGTAATTCACAGGGCAATCTGAAAATATCAGACAAATGTTCTTCAAAGTGAGATATATTTAAATGTTTGTGTTACACCTGACTAGAAATAATGCCCTGCCTAAATAACTAGAGGAACAGCAAATGGATTCAGGGTGATAGGGACGCAAGTAGTTGGGTTTAACTGCCAGTGGCGGCAGAGTATGGATTGAAGTTTCTGAGATAGCTGTGTGCTTTACGTAATCTAGTTATGTTTGAAGATAATTATTAACTACTGCCTTTGCAATGTTGTTCTTGAATTAAAGGGGGATTTTGTATGGGAAACTGAGGTAAATTCAGTGACGTCTGTGTGCAAAGTGATTGAAATAGAAGTTTCAAAAACTGCTCTTTTGCCTCAATTTCATAAGCAATGGTTCAGAAAGCATTTGCACCTTAATTAAGGAGTAATGTGGAGCTAAGACTTAAGTCAAGGATATTAAGAATATTATTATATAGCCTTTATATTGCATATTAATGCATTATTCATCCTGTATGTAGTTACAGTTTCAAAGCTAAGGTGTCATCCACCTAACGTGGTTCCAGACCTTGCAGACTAAGCATGCAGTGTACCTAATTGACATCAGAAGAGCAGGCAACTATTTGCAGTAAATGGGGGGATGGTGACCTCTACCCAATGTACCCTGTGGAAATAACTGGCACCACAGGAGGAGAACAGAGCTTTTACTTGAGGACTTGAATTCACAGTGACCTGTTGTAGCTGCTGTGTTCTTGGAGACTTCCCCTCCTTCCTAACTTAGAGCACAGCCACAGCTGTAATATAACTGTGCCTGGTCTTGTACAGTGGTTTCTGTCCTACACGTTCCTGTGTGCTTTGCACCAAACTGGACGCTGGTGACAGGCTCTACCACCTGTCCCCGGCCTGGCAACAAACCTGGTCCCTCCAGGGAGTTCAGTCAGGAGTGAATGGATCCAGAGCCAGGACTCAAGGCAGGGATGTGATGTAGGATTGCCCATGTGACAGGGTTGTAGACAAGCGTGCCAATGGTGTAGCTGAAGAGCAGATTAAAGGCCTGGGCTGAGCTTAGATGCAGCTTTTGTTCCCAGGGATAGAGTTCCTGGCTGCAGTGAAGTCTACCTGTGCCTTTATGTCCTGACAAATTGATCCAAATTCTGCCCTTCCTTTTCCTTGGGTATTTCACCAACTTCAATGTCTGCAGTCTGGTTTAAAACAAGCAGAAAACCCCAAATTCTCAAGCAGTGTTGGTTTTAGCGTGCAAAACTGAGTTTCAGGAGTGTTTGTTTAGAACTGTAAGTTTCAAAGGGAGATTTCATTCTTGGGCTTTTTTCTTGATACATCAGTCTAGTTTTTATGCTGATTGACGGCATTAGTTTATCTTCAAATGCTTTGGAATAATGAGAAAAGCTATTTGTGTCTGCAGTATCCTTGCAGTGACCCAAGTGGAGATATATCCATCAGGGGTGCTTTGACCATTTGGAACCTTTGATATTAGCTCTTAATAGAGTAAGTTTGGGTTGTTTGGGGTAATCTTGGTCAGCTAATTTTGTGAATGTCTGTGCAAGTTGCCTCTCTTCTTGAAAGCATGAAAAACATACATAGTGATTATGTCTCAGCCCTCTCGTATTTTTTCCCTCAATCTGTTTGCTCCCTGAGTCCCTGCTATGTTGGCTTAAAAACTAAGTTCACATTACTACTCTTAAAATCAGGATGATGAGTAGATCAGAAAACTAGTTAAGGATTAAGGACATAAATTAAATCTGTATCTTTAACTGCATGTTTGGATATAATTATTTCTGCTAATCTTCAGGAGTTTCCACTCCTTAAGGAAAGTCAATAAATTAAAAATTTATTCCTAGAGTAATTTGCTGATCCAGTTGCTTTTCAGTTCACCTTGCACAGAATCAAGGGGAAAAACTGCTGGTAGTGTCTGGGATTCTTGCCTCTTTCACAGGAGACTTCCCTGTCTCTGCCCCAGTTCTTGCGGTAAAAAGGAATTTTGGGCTAGAGAACTTTAAACTTGACTGAGTGGCTTCAAGAAATAAAATCTGTTTAATGTTTCAGGTGTAAGGATAATTGAAAGAATTCCCCCTGCTTCCACAGAACTGAAAACCAAAAAGTTGAAGTGCTATGACGTGCTTTCTTGGTTAGAACCCCAGTGCTGCTTATGTACCTGCGTGTGCACGCCTGTGTCTGTCGTTGCACATGGCGTGCCAGACACTTACAGAGGCAGATGCAGCTTAAACCTCTGAACTATTTGCTACGTACATTATTTACAAGCAGTATGTGCACCAGTACAGCTGTCAGTGTTTGCTGCTGTCTGTGTGCCAAGGAGAATGTGTGCGCTGAACCTGTCAGGTCCAGCAGCTAGAGAAAGAGTTGAGAAGTTTGCTTTTAAGTGCATTACCATCCACTGACAAACACTGCAAAACCTGGAACTCTGGAAATAGGTAAAGGGAGAACTGAGGAAACTGGCAGTATATTGGCTAAAGAAGATGCACCTTGCTGTAATACTTGAAGAGTGTTTTATCTGGAAGTCTCTGCTGTTGAAGTAGTGTAGTAAGTGCCAGAGAGAGTACTTTGCTCTTCGTGGACGACTCTTGGGAGATCTGGGGCTAAATAATGTGGGTGTCTTTTTTTGCCTGTCTCTTTTGAAACAGATAACCCTTTTATATTAAGAAGGCTTTTTAATTGGACTTTACTTTGTTCAAGTCTATAAAACTGACACCTTTAAATGTAATATAGAGAATCCTGACTTGTATCATTTTAATATCCATCCTCTGGAGTGATGCTTTTACTCAAGTTAATCAGCAGCTAGAAACAGAGATACACTAGAAATGCTTGGATTTAGATGTTTGCAAGACAAACAGAGATTGTGCATCTCTTTCTTATCCAAAAAGCATGAATTTTGCCCAAGGAGATGTACATCTCCCCTTCTTGGGCCTGGTGTTTTCCTGATATGTTTGGAAAAGCATGTCAGGTCCCTTGTACTTGGAAGTTTGGGCTGTTATTTTTATTGCCCACATACCTTCTGGAGAAGAATGGGAACAAACCCAACTCTGGATGTGGTGTAAATTCCTAAAGAAATGACACCTTGCTAGTACGGTGGAAGCAAGGACAGGTATTATCCTGGGAAGAGTACAGGAATGCAGTCTGGTTGTGTAGGGATGGGCTGAGGAAGAACCAAGGCAAAGCTGAAGGCAAGGGATGCAATGAATAACAAGAAGGGCTTTTTTTGAAGTCATGGCAGTCAGGTGAAGCCCCAGGTGACCGGAGAAGATGAAACATTGTACCTGTCTTCAAAAAGGGTAGAAAGGAGGACACGGGAACTACCAACCTGTCAGCCTCACCTCTGTGCCTAGAAAAAACGTTGAACAGATCCTCCTAGAAGCAATGCTAAGGCTCATGGAGGACAGGGAGGTGATTTGGGACAGCCAGCACAACTTTACCAAGCGCAAGTCCTGCCTGACCAACCTAGGGTCCTTCTATAATGGAGCGAATACATCAGTGGACAAGGGAATGGTACAGTTGTCATTAATCTGGACTTCTGTAAAGTCTTTGACACAGTCCCCCACAACTTCCTTCTCTCTAAATTGGAGGGAGATGGATTTGGTGGATGGAATGTTTGATGGAAAAGGAATTGGGAAGGTAGTGATCAATCAGGTCAGATTCTTGATGGACATCAGTGGCAAGTGGTGTCCCTCAGGGGTCTGTACTGGGACAAGTGTTATTTAATATCTTCATTAGTGACATTGACAAAGGGATCGCAGATTCCTCAGCAGATTCTCAGATGGCACCAAGCCGACTGGTGCAGCTGTCACACCTGAAAAACAGGATGCCACCTAGATGGATCTGGACAAGCTCAAGAAGTGGCCCCATGGGAATCTCTTGCAGTTTAACAAGACCAAGTGCAAGATGCTGCACCTTTTCAGCCTGTTGGAGAAAAGGCTTCAGGGAGACCTTTCAGCACCTTCCAGTACCTCAAGGGAGCCTACAGGAAATTTGGACAGGGACTTTTTACAAGGGCATGGAGTGATAGGAAGAGGTAATATTTGTAAGCTGAAGGAGGGTTGATTTTTAGGTTAGATTTAAGAAAGGTTTTTTTTAAAATGGGGTGGTGAGGCACAAACAGGTTGCCCGGAGAGGTGTAGATGCCCCATCCCTGGAAACATTCACGGTCAGGTTGGATGGGGCTCTAAGGAACATGATTGAATTGAAGGTGTCCCTACTCATTGCAGGATCATTGTGACTTCTAAAAGGTTTCTTCCAACCCAAACTATTCAATGACTCTACTTTGCAAAGTTCCCAAATAGCGTTTAGAAACTTCTAAGTATTAGGAAAGATCAAGCTTCATGTAGAAGAAATCATTTACAGTTAATGATGATTTAGTTATCATTTCAAGAATGTGATTTTTGTTTATGTTAAAAAACCAACAAACAATCCCCCCTGTAGTTCTTTGGCATAAACTGAGAAGCCTGCAGGTGTTTAAGAACATGCTTCCTCTCTTACTTTAAATCACATATAATAATCCTGCTAATCATCTCTTTTTAGGCTAATGGAACTGTTGCCTCTTCCCTCTACTCAGGAAGAGGGCAGCTCCAAAAGACCTGGGTGCTGTGTCAGAAACCAAGTCTTCTCTTGCTGCCACATTTCAGGTGTCAAGGTTTCATTCAGTTGATCTGTTTATGAAAATCTTGAACTGTAATTTCAGCTCCCCATATAATGGGAATAATAGTATCTTGTTCTTTTAAATTATTATTATTTTATTCTTATATTATTTCACTTTTTGACAGTCAGTGTTCTGGGGTGTTCTTTCACCTAGTTAAAACTGAGTTTTGGAAGGTCTGCTGAAAATACGGAGTGATAATATTTTTTTGCCTTTATGAGGTTGTTGTTAAAATCATATGTGATTTGATATTTGTATATTGTTTGTTTGGGTTTTTTTTCATCAGCTTCCTGACCTAAGATATAAGCATTTTAAGAACTACAGGGGACTCTTGACGTTTTAACTTTGCATACTGTACCATGGATGGCTATTATGTAAACTGCATATTTTTTCTTCAAATAAAATGAAAATATGATAGATATATAACTGTCAGTCTTAACATTATTTGAGCATTTTCTTTCAAGGACCTATTTGTTTTCCTTATGTTGTGCAGAAAATGATTTTCTGTTTGTTTTTAAATTTTAGAAATCAGCTTACAGAATTTTCATGTCTGACTACTGGTATCGGACCCTGATCCTGTGCAAAGAAACTGGAAGCTGCAATTGTTTTGCAACAGCCAGCCAGCCTAATGAAGAGAAAGAAGAAGATACGAACCATCAGGTTGTGGTGTCAGATATCATGCAGCTCGTGCAAGAAAAACAGGAGGTGCCAGAAAGCACAGCAGGTAAGAAAAATATAGTGTTTTTGAAATTGCCTGGCTGGCTGCCGAACTGTATTTAGAAGAGAACTGATGGCTTCAAGAATTTTAGCAGTAGTGCCTCTGGCAAGGAGAGTAGGGCAGGATCCCAAGTAAAGGAATAGCTGAGGAGGAGCTTGGAGGGAGAGCTCCTCCACTTGGAGGAGGTTGATGTCACCACAAAAACAAACGTTTAATAGCAGCCAGTGAGGAGTGAAAACCTGTACTCAGGAGGGCTGATGCTTCTTGTAAGAAATTAAAATAATTCTATGAATTAATTTAGTTTAGCAAAAAATAGGTATCTCAGAGAAACCTGACCTACCTTCCTACAGTTTTAAAGTCATAGTGTCGAAACTGCTGAGAGGAAAGTACAAAATACCTCTGCTCCATGTCTCATTGCTTTTGTTGCTGTCGTCCATAAGCAGAAAACTGTAGTGAGCTCTAGTTTATAGTTACTGGGACTAAGAAAAGTGTGGGGTTGTTTTATTTTGACACCACCTGAGCTTATATTTACCCATGCAGGAGCTTGTTGTACTCATAAATGAACTATGTGACCTTTGCCTTGGTACTAGTGCAGATGGACTGTAATTTTGTGGTTTGATTAGCAGTTGCATCTGATGGCATTTAATCTTTATTAACACATCTTCATTTCATATTTGCAAATTTGTTTTTATAAAGCCTCGTAGGTAATAAAAAATACCTTCACATATTAATGCAAACCTCTCTACGCTGGAAGGATGATCCAAAACCGGAAAGGTGAAATCCACTAAAATGCAATTTTGCATTTAATATACAATTAAAAGGCAGGATATGACTCCTTTGTCCTAAGAGGAAAAAAAGCTCGTTCTTTCAGATGTAACGAGCTAATGATGTTGATGCTACTACAGAATGAGTCATATTCTGTTCTGACTTAACAGGAAGTAGTGATTAGGATAATCATTTTACTTGTGTACTAGTGATGTCTCACCAGAATATGAGATTTCTTTTTGAGGGCAACAAGGAAAGATGCAAAAAAACCCTGCAGTAATTCCACAGAATGATGTCAGGGTTGGTCAGATATGATTTTTGTGCAGATAAGGAGGATGTATCTAGACTGCAAGAGAAAACTGAAAGGAGATCATATTTGGACTTTATCGTGGAGATCTTTGTAAGTTATGGAAGAAGGTGGTTGTGTGCTTGTTGTAATTTTCTTGTCGTCCATACGTAATAGAGTAACAATAAGAAAATGTGAATTTGATTTCTGCTGAGACGATTCATACCTAATTAGGAGAACTGTTAAACAGGCTTGCACAGTCTTTAGCCTGTTCTTAATGAAACCTTTAGTGAAACAAACCAGTAGGAGGTGAGCTAGGTGTACTTGATTTCATCTCAGTGCTTTAAGTTAGGCTAAGAGGACTGTGCTGGAAGAAGAAACGACAAAGTCCTGGGAAGGCAGGCCTGGAGTACGAAGTCAAAGGAGAGACAGTTCTGTCTTGTGTCATCTCAAGGGTTTAAAATGGGAAATTACCACTCTTCCTCTCCAGAAATTCGGGGCAGAGCCGTGTTGGACTCAGATGAAGGTGCACTTGTATTCTCTGTTGACATATCAGTAAGTTAATGTTCGACTGGTTGATCTACAAGGGAAGCTTCATAAGCTGTGCAGATCGGAATGAAAGCAGTGAAGGCGGACCAGGAACTGAGTCTATGCATACACTTCATAGGCATGAGACTGCCTGTAATAGCCTGCACATACTTGGCTATGCTAATTTCACTTTTAGCTGTGGCTGCTGTCTTTCTATCACTGTAGTGTATGTGAAAGGGATATGAGGTTTAGTGAAAGAAGTTGTGGACCAAGTTTCCTGGCCTGAGATGTAGCAGATTTTTCGTTGTGGATTATACCCACACCTGGCTTGACAGCTGAATTGCAAGTCATTAATTGAAACTGAAAAGCACCTGATGATACGATACTCTTGATGCCTGGAAAAAGTGGGATGTTTTAAAAAAAAAAAAGTGTTTTCTTTTGGCTTGAAAAAGACTGGGAAAGGAGCTTTTCCAGAACTAGGCAGAGACTACATGAGAAACTTAGTGACAGATAATTTTCTGCTAGAGTTAATAAACTTTAAAACTAAATGAAGTATGAAAGTTCTTCTTGTGTCATAATTAATACTGGGTTTTCTAGTATTGAGGATTGAATGAATCATTGTGTTTGTGGCCATTTTACTGGGTTTTGATTTGTAACAAATTATTGCTCTTAATTGATGCAGTCTGCATGTTAGTGTTTTCTGACTTTATTAAGGGACTGCTAAAATGAATCTGCTCTGAAAAGAACAACAGTGGCATAACAGTGAACATTTAAAATGGGTAATTTGTTTGTTGGGTATATGGTGGAATGAGCAGTTGTTTTGCTCTAGCTTTAATACTTATCCAACTATTTATTGCAGGAAAAGAAGCAAGTATTTCTTGTGGTTGGTAAAGAGAGCCATAGTCCTGTGTTCTGTGAAGCTAAGCCTTATAGTCTTGTGGTGAGAAAAGGCAGAAAGAGAAATGCTGCTGCAGAAGATGAACTCCAACAATGTTGGAGTCTTCTCCCTTCTCTATTTTTGGCTTCTGAAAGTAAATGTGGGAGTTCTTAGTCTCTCATGAAAACTAATAATACTGTATGATGGAGACCATCTTGCTGCTCTTCATTAAACCATATGTTGCTGTTACTGAAGTTTTAATTCCCTCCTCCTCCCCAGGAACTCATATGCTGAGCTATTGATACTATATTAACAGCAATAGTTTCACTACAGTGTCTTTCTTGAAGTTATAATTAAGATCAGGTCTTCGTTGTGTCTGCAAGTTTGCACACAAAGAGAACATATTGCATCTTGAAAGCTTTAAAAGTCGAGCTTGAAAGCAACAGATGAAGCAGCATGCAAAATTCGGCTTGAGACAGAGCACAACTGAGATGGAAGCATGATAATTAATGTCGGATCAACTTGTGTGTTCTCTTGCCTCATTTCAGGTTGTGGGTGTAATGCATCCTACCCCCTCGTCTTCAGCAGAGGTTGAAAAATGGAAAGATCCTGGAGAAAGGATGGAGGCATGAAAGACAGTCACAAGTCTTTAAAAATAATTAAAAAAAAATTAAAAATCTAGTATTACTGTAATTTCTTAGTGCCTCTTATGTTCAACCTGTCTGGTATTGGACTTCAGGAGTGCTGCACTTGGTGGCCTATTTACGTAACAACCATTTGTATTTTGTTTTTTAAATGGGGCTTTTCTGCTCTAGAGATTTCCCTTTCAAATGGTTGCTAGTTTCTGTTTGTTTGTTTTCTCTGAGTTCAGGTCTGTTTGGAAGATCATCTTTTCACACAGGGTTTTTCAGCCTTCTGCCGTGATGCAGTGAGGAAGCACCTTTTGTGGTAGCATGATTTGCTAATGTTGCATCATAGTGATTGCTGATGTAGTAGCCATGAGGGTGCTAGAGTCAAAACTTTTACAAAAGGGACTATCAAAGCTCTACCCAGGTTTTGAAGAATCCAAGAACACATGTGACACCTGACCAAAGTCTGAAGTCTCCTTTGTCCAAACTTAACCTAAGATGACGTACTTCATGAGTAGGAAAACAGTTTTTTAAACAATTTTAAATTATAAAATGTGGGCCTTTTTAGCATTTTACCTGATTTTTAGCATTTTTGTACGAGAAATTACAAGGCAGCTGAGAAGACAGCTGATGTGCCAATTCTAACACTTGTAACAGTGCCGCAAAACACACTATCACCTGTTGTACTCACAGGCGCTTGAAATGCTCATCTGTTAAAATCATGTGCTCTTGGAAAAAATACGCGTGGTATCATCTCAAAATGTTAAATTGTGTTGTTTTCCACACAGAAACACCTTTTTAGGTACTGGAACAGTATGGTCAGGTTACATTATCAAGACCACTGATCACTTGTCATCTGCACCAGAGCAGGGAAAAAACAGCGTGTTGTTTCTTAAACACTTGTATATCCTGGTAACTCCAGTTATGCTCTGAACCCATAGTGTAACTTTATTAGCCCTTTGCCTCCACTAGTCAGAACTGCATAAATACATGATTTCAGTAGTAATGTACAACAGAAACATTGTAGGCATACATTGTTATAATAACTGTACTGTTTCAAATTAAGTGACTTTTCATTCTTCAAGTTCTACAAAGACAACCTTTTAAAAAATCTTAATTAAAAAATAAGAAAGCTAAAATTTGTCTTTGAAACTGCTCTTATTGGTAGCTAAAAGAGTGCCATTGCACAAATGAAGGACTTCTCCCCATAATTTATTTGAAAAGTTCCTTGATTTTTGGAGGTGTTTGATATTTAATATGATAAAGTTTCTTGGAGAATATCTCACTAGAATTTTAATTTTAATTGGCAAAGCTGTGTACATTACAGCATACTTTAAGTAACAACTTGATGAAAAGCTTTTTTTCAGAGGATATCGTATAAATTAGATATAGATAACTTATATACTAGATTTATAAGTATGTACTAGATATATATGTAACTTATATACTAGATGTAAAAATGAGCTATGGAGAGGTATTTTGGTAATGTCAACAGTTAAATTCAGTGTGTGTGTGTGTGTGTGCATATGTGTATATATATGTGTGTCTGTAATTTTGTGCCACACTTGATGAATTTTCAGTTCAGCTAGCAAGTATACGTGAAAAATGAGGCTCGTTTGCATCCTCAAAACCCCCCCAATTAAAATGTCATGTTAAAACCAAAATTTGTGAGGCAGTTGGAGATTTCCTCTTTGTTAGAATATCCATATGCAGCTACAACACAACTGCTTTTTTCCATGGGAGTGACCCTGTCATCTCATTAACACTGGTACTTCTTCTGTGGAATGAAGATGGCATTATACACTTCTCAGCCTCTCCGTGCAGGTGCTAAATAGCCCATGACGTTTCTTACCTTTAAATACAAGCCAACCAGGGCAGGAGTCCCTAAGCTATAAGGCACAAGCCACTTAGTGATCCACAGTCCAGCACGTAGCTGGGAGCTATTGTTGTCCCAGGTGGCATCTGTCACAATGCTCAAGAAGGGGGAATTCAGCATTTATCTTCTGTTTTATGAACATGGTTCTGGAATCACCGTGACAGTTGGCAGAGAAGAGTATTTGTTTTGCTGTATGCTTCTCTTTGTCTGCTTGGTGACAGTGGGTTGTCCCTAAAAGACTGTGTCAAACACCTAGATGTGTTTTACTTTGGAGCTTTTAAGTATATTCATGTGGAGCTTTGTATTGGTACTGGTACTTTGATTGATGTGAGCGCATGTCCAAGTGAGATACAGCAGATATGTGTGCACAGTTAGCATTTCCCGATGTTCAAGGCTATTTGCTTACAGTGGAACTCAATTTTATAAATAAATATCTTTACAAGCCTCTTCCTTTATTGGCTGCTGTAGGACTGGTACCAGTCTCAGCACGGGTTTGCAAGCCAGTAGTTTTATATGTTAGTTAAAGGGTCTGCTTTTTATTAAAACTGAGTTTCTACTGAAGGAATTTGGCAAATTCTTATGGGCTTAACTTTTCAAAATAAGACAGGTTTAAAGCTAATTGGAATAATCTATCTAACATGGAAAAGAGAACCCTTGCACAGTAAACCTTCTGTATTGTGTTACTGCTTTGAGTAATAGAGCAGTGAAATCCAGTCTGATTAAAATCAGTAGGAGTCTTGTCAGGATTTTCTTCTTAAGACTTCTAAGCTATGCAGGTTAACCAGCCTCTTAAATGAAATTAATATTAGACATCTTACTCTAATTCCTTATTTCCTGGGAATTGCAGCAAATATGGAATATATAAAAATAACTTAATGTTCAGCTAGTAACATTCAGTTCAAGACGTTAGAGCAGAAAAGCTCCATTAGTGTATAAAGGCACTGCTAGCTGAAAATGAGCTATGGAGAGGTATTTTGGGAATCTCAGTAAAATTCAGAGTGTGTGTGTGTATATCTGTGTGAACATATATATGTCTGTAATTCAGTGCCACACTTGATGAACTGTCAGTTCAGCTGCTGCTTGCTGAAAAGATTATTTTCAGGAAACTGCCCTGCCTGAAATTCCTCTTAGCCTTTATTAAAGGTGTGAAAGCAGTTTTAATTTTTTTCTTCAAAGTTCTCTGAACTCGCTTGAGGAAGATTTCAGAGAGATGTTAAAAATGACATGTGCTGCGATGGCTTATACATCACAGCTTTCAGTGGGTACTTGGTGTATTGGAAATACCTTGTTACACTTCCTTCTGCTTTTTTCCCCATTTTCTGTTATAATGAGCAGCCCAGTCACAGCATTTATTTTTCCCTTTCTGTTCTCCCATTTCCTAGAGAATCATTTGCTTCTCAGAAAGAGTTTGGCTGGGGTTCCTTTTTTTGCTGGAGATCACATGAACTTGGGAGGTATAGCTGGAGTTCTGCCTTCATTTCACTGCCTGTTCTGTGCTTGGAGAGCTCCTTGCCAAGGGAGAGGCAAACAGCAATTACCTGCACAAAGAAGCAAGGACTTTTTAAGATTAAGTTACGGGGAAACTATACCTCTTTGTTTTGCCTGCTGTTCAGAACACTTTCATGGTAAGATGCAATGAATGTAAACTGAAATTTGGAGTTTCCTCAAATAGTGGCATTTTTATGTGACATAGGGAGAGATGAAGTTATTCTCCAGCAACATACAGCAAGTGAAAGTTAATACAACTTTCTTGAATTTTTATATTTTAATATTATGTAGTTATAGATGTACTTTTGTTTATAATCTATTTGAAATGTATAACCATTTAATAGAACAGAAAACAATAACAGTTTATTATGAAAATTCATAGGTTTTGTGATGCATCTGAATGTAACAAATCTTTCTTGTTTGATGTAAATCATGCTTTGTTTTTCAGGAATTGTTAGTGCAGGATGAAGCCTCAGATACTTGCTGAAACTAAAACAGGAAAGCTATGTTAATTCTGTTTAGTGTCTGACATTAGTACCTTTGTGCTTTTGGTGCCTCAGGTGGCTCTAAAGAAATTGGAAAAGTGCCTAAGCAGCAGTATAACTGAAATTCAAGAGGGGCTACATGTCTAACCCGTTTTGGGCATTCTGTAAATCCCATTTTCCTGCATCTGTAGTCAGTGGTTATCTTTGCAAATCTGCTTGATTATAATATCCAAATAGAAAAACCCCAAACTCTGTATTAGAAATTGGCTTTTTCTTCTGTGAGGGCAGGGGGTGCTTTCTGAATTTGGCACTTGCACCTTAGGCCATGAAGATGGAGAAGTTGTGAATGTAAACTTTAGGTCCTGGATAGGTGCAGTAGAAACCATCTGAGTGACAAGGTTTCACGTACTGCCTTAATGTCATTTCAGAGTCATCTACATATCTGTAGGGTAAAATGTGGTGGGGTTAGACAGACTCACTGGCTTCCTTTGTGCTGCACCGTTTGTGATGGAAATGAATTGCTTTGCCTCAGTTCTAGCCAGTACCCAGATCAGATGCTGGGCTCAGTTGTTGCCTCTGGCACTGAGGAATTACTCAGGGCTGTTTCATGCAAATGTACAGATTTGCTGGGGTTAATCAGATGCACTCTCTTTCAGTGTTTAGAAAGTCAAAGCCACTGCATAGGAGGAGGGTATTTTGGTGACATAAATAGTAGAAAATAATGAAATAAAATATTGATTTCTTTTCAACTCTAGTTTTGATTTTTGCTATAGTTGCAAGTATTGATGAAATTTAAGGTGCTTAGAAATCTTTCTACCACTGAAAAGACAGCTATCTAGGAATTCCTTTGTTTGTTATTTTCAGGTATAAGCTGAAGACTGGATGCATGCTGATATGGTTGGGTTTCTTGGATGCTGAAAATTGTTCTGGTTTTGAGTTGACCAGAACTGGTTAAATGGCCAGCTGTCAAAGGAAAACCTTTTCCTTCAGCTGTAGATACTGTGTTTAATTGCTAGAGGCTGAAGAGAGTTTAATTTGGGCAATTTAAATTGCTTAGTGTTAAGTTTTATTTTCTCAGCTCAGCTTACCAGATCTGCTTAAGCCTGTTTGTTGATCACAGGGTACATTAGAAAAATTGTGATTCCTTAAAAGTATTTATTGCGCATAACTAGGTTATTGCTTACAGTCTTAAAATGTCATCTAAACTAATTATTGAACAGACTAATGTAATTTCCATTGACTGTTGCTAAACAACTCTGTATAGAGAAGAGGGAAGTAAATTTGATATTTGCATCTGGAGTCTGTCAGTTCAAACTTTCCACTGTTAAATTTGTGCCACCTGTTTTGCAAAGACTTACCTGGGGAAAGGAACTTCTGCTGATTACTAAGTGTGTGGAAGAAGGAGAGGGGGAAGGCTCTGAGGTATCCCTGTGACGCGTGTCCCTTCCATCCAAAAATCATCTTGGGAAAAAACAGCTACACTGAAAGTGATGGACTGAATGAAAAATAAGCCACCTGGGATTAACTCCTGCCAAGAAAACATGTCCAAAGGTGAAGGTTTTAGGGAAACCACAGCAGTGTTGCTCTGCTGAGGTTGCTGTGAGTTACAGAGCAGGTCCTTGTAAACCAGACAGTCTTACTAGCAGCTTCTGTTTCCAGTAAGGTGTGTGGACACATGTATGAGGCCACTTACCTGCAGAGAAGGTGCTGGGCCTTTGTAATGCTATCTGGAATTGCCAAAAAAATCCACTTGAAACAAGGCTGGTGAGCCTAGAAGCAGAGTCAGTTCTCTTTGTGCTGCCTGAAGTCCTCTTCACAGAACCCTGTGTTGAGGAGAAATTTTTTCCAGGAGAGATACTGGAAGTTTCTTCTTTCCACATAGGCAGGGCTTGTAGTCAGAGAATCTGGGGGAAAATACAGAAAAAATGCCATGTTACACATGTTGAGCTGTTGTACTCTTTTCCTCCTCTGTACTATTGCTTATTTTGAGAAGCCCTCATTTTAGAACATGCAGTGTATGTTATAGAACCACACAGTGTATTGGAATTTGCTGTTCTGTGTCCTGTAATGTGCCTCTGTGGAGTTTCAGTGCCGAGCAACGGTATGTGGTATATTGTGTACCCTGGCATACTTCATTCCACAGAAATGGCCCTTTCCTGCCCTTTCACTGTTGCAAAACACATGTACATAGGAAGGCTATAGATAAGGGTTTGTAGCCAGGACTGATCCCAAAGGGAGCAGTTGGGTTGTCTCCCTGTTTTACCAACTGGTGGGGCTCCAGCAGGGCTGCTAGACTTGTAGTTCACTGCAAAGAAGAAGAGGCTTACCAGGGGCATGCAGGGGAGAACAGTGCCAGTGTTCGTAGTGCTTTGGTAGCACTTGGATGTTTCAAGTCCTTCGGTAATTTTTCTGATGAGGATTGAGCTACCTCATCATGGGTGCCCTTGCCTTTTCCCAGAGCTGCTGCCTTCCTTCAGAAGGCTGTATTTAGTTTGGGATGTTTGACGCTCTTGAGCTGCTACATGTGCCCAGCATACACCTTGCTTGGCCTCTCAAATGGTAGAATAGTCAGCTTCATGCAGGCTGGGTATAAAGGCATTGGGGTTCTCAATATGTCATAGCAGAGAGATTGGAGCACTTGCCCACAGAAGGAGTACTCCTCAGTTTCCTTCTCAGCCTGGAAGTCTGGGTGGATGCTCAGTTGACTGGCTGCTGGGCTCTTGGATGAAGACTCCGTGTTGAAGGAGTGAAGATTCACTAAACCAGAGGGGGTGGTAGCAAGGGGAAACTTGTTTTGCTGATGACTGAGGTCCCAACTTGTAAAATTAAGGTCTTGAGTTTTGCTCTGTTTCCGGTAGCATTTATACATCTAATGAAGAATTACTTGGTTTGTGATGCACAGTGAGTGCTTGGAATAGGGATCCTGTTCTCATCTGGTTGCATTTTAAAAGAAGGAATTGTGTAGATGTCAAAAGCCAGGCAAAGGATATGATCGTGAACCCTGATCATGGTGTGTGCCTTTCAGCAGGCAGGTTAAATACCAGTTTCTGCAGAATGGCACAGGAAGGGATGAGACTGAGCTGCTCCTGTCATTTTCTTTGTCTTGCTTAGATGAGCCTGTCAGAAATGTGGGTTGTCCTGTGTCCCTCAATTCTTGTGTTCCACTTACGGAATTTAGACCCTGGTAGATTCTATTATGGAAGACAAATGCTGGGTCTTACAAGCTAAAGTCCTTTGGAATCCTTGTTTTGAGCATTTAGTAGGTTCACATGTGTTCATCTTGTTCTTTGTGAAGTTTTGAAGAACTTCTGCTTGGTCTGATGTGGTTGGTTATTAGTCACTGCTGTTTGGTTGGTACTGGTCTGGAGGTTTTTCTATTTGTTTATTTTGAAAATCTGTGTAATTGCTTAACAACGAAGAAAAATGGATTTTAACAGCAAAAATGTTTGTAATAAAACTCTTCATTGCATGAACTTTAAGAATATTTGAATACTTCTACTGGCAGAATTCTTGCCAACTGGTTCTTTTAGCCCAGTGTATCTAATATTCCTAAATGTAATATGTTATGTGTATATGCGATATGTTATCTCCTAAGGGCAACAAGAAGCCACTACTATTCTTTTGTCCATCTTTTTGTTGTGTTTGTTTTCCCTCTTGGAGAGGTGAATAGAGAACAAAAGCATATTTAAAAGTTTAGTTCCTTTCTGGTTTCACAATGACCACTGTATCCAGAGACAGATGCTGTAAGTACTGCATGCCACTGTGCCTGGCCCTTTAATCTCTTCTAAGAAATTGAATGTTGCCCTTCCATGCCCAGTAGATGCTGCTGTTGAATCAGTAACACTGAAAGAGGACAAGTGGAAAAAAACTTTCAGAGCTCAGAAGATATGGTAAATATTCTGGTATCTTACTATGAGAAAAGGAGCTAATGTAAAAAAAAAAAAAAGGCAGTGCCCATATTTTATTTTATATATCTTGCCTTGAGAATCTGTAGCATAAATGAGAAGTAGCATTGTGTGCATTAACTGAGTTATGGGTTTAATGTCCTGTGGAAGAACTGCATTGAAAATGGATTTTCTGCTTGCTTCTCCATAAGGGTTTTATTAAATATTTGGTTTTATACTTTCATCCTAAGAAGCATGAATCATATCAGTCATGGTGATATCTGTGTAGCATGACACAATTTTGCAGAGCTGTGCCATGTGGTCAGAATAGGCATTCCTGCAGCCTCTCCCAAGTCTGCATTGTTTCTTTGAAGCTGGAGCCTTGCCAAGTTGTTTTTGTTGTTAAAAGTTAAAGCACTTTTTAGGATGAAAACCCATGACATGGGGTGGGCTTTGCACACTTATTGAAGGAGACAATTGAGGGGAGGCAGGTCACTTCTGGAGGAGAATAAAGAGGAAAACGTTTAAAGGTGCTGTTCACTGTTCAGTAAGGTCGTGCTGGGGAAGCTTTTTTAAAATTATTTTTTAATGCAGTCCGGTCTTCTAACAGAGTTTGAGAAATAGTTTGTTATTGATACAACCCTCCCCCCCCCACCCCCGTGAATAAAATACTGAGTAGACAAGTAATCTCACTGCTGAATTTTCATTCCCTGGGACATGGGAAAACACCTGCAGCTGCTGGTTTCCTTGGTAACAAGTTCACTGCAAAAGCCAAATGCACTACACTGAGCCTCTCAATTTTACTGCGTTTGAGAAGAGTTTAACATGCACACTTGGACCTTTTGATTGCATTTGTTTCTCAAATGATGTGTCATTTGTGCTGTTCTCCCATAAAATGCCTGTTTAAAGAAGATGTGCGACATGTTTTGGATTTTGGACGGAACAAAAAAGGTTGGTATTTACAAGCCTAAACATGGACTCTGTATGTGTGTGTAAATATTTACTTACAGCATCTATTTTTCTGAACACTTACTTTTAAAGTCTTGCCTTCTAAAGCTCAGTGCTGTTGTTTGTATATTGTTACAGTTTGGACTGTTTTTTGGAGCTGGAGATCAGAGTGCTGCTGAAAGCAATTGCTAGTACATTTGCCGTATAACAGAATTTTGGCAGGACATTGGTTTTATTTGTAGTTCGTGTAAGTAATTTAAAATGGGATACATGTATGTGTTCTCACAGACAAGTATTTTTGCTCTGACTGTGAGAGGAGTATGATTTCATATATTGTATTAGAAGGCTTTAGTTATGCTTCTGATTAGCTTCAACTGTTCGAGCTAAAAATAAATCTATGCAACAGTGTGGTTGTGTAATTATATCAGAAAAAATTCATTTCAAACTTACTTGTATTATTGAAGTTTTAAGAAAGAAAAACTCTGTTAAGCAAGTGTTGCATAAGAATTAGATTGCTTTTCAGCAGGTGTGTTTAGCACAACTAAATATCTGCATGTACCTGGATCACAAGTACATGAGGCAGAAGTCACATTTGTGAGTCTCTTTCTGTTCACAAAAGGATTTCCCATATATGTTGGAAAAATAACATACAGTACGGAGAAGACTAGGCTGTATGGAAAAACACAACACATGTTGACAAAACATTGTCAGTAAAGGCAATAATTCCATAGTGGGATTGCTTCCTAAAATAGGTTTAAAAATGTTTCATAAACTCCTTTTTCTTTCTAAAAGGAGGCAGCTGATCACATGAAATTATGAGTTTAGTCACTAGGCCTTATTTAGTGTTTTAAACAACCCTTGAATCTGAGACCTTACTGTTATTATCTGTTCCCCCGACAGATAATGTTGCCTGTCATTGCTGAGGTATTTTTTTTAAAGAGTTCTCTAGAAAAGAAGTTTTTATGGACTTTCTTTGATTACTATTTGCCTTGGGTGCTCTAAGTTACTAGTATTGCATGAGGATGGTCCATGTGCTCAGTGTGTACAAACTGAATCTATTTGGGGATTGAGGAGTTGGGAAGAGCAGGAAGATACTGTCTTTTCCAGGAGAAGCTGGTCTTTAGTTTTAAATACTGTCCTGCAAATATCAAGAGGAAGGGAAGGAAAGGGCCAGAAGTAGAGTGAAGGACTTATTTGTATGTTGTGGCTATTTATTTCTGTTTTCTAAATCCTATCCTACCCCTCCTTGTTGCCTTTACACATTTTTAAATCTAGACAACAAAAATATGTTGTCTATTGTAAAGCAAACAATTTAGTTTCTTGAACACTATGCTGCCTCATTCCATGAAAGCAATAAAATTAAAGTTAAACCATTTACTAGCAACTTTTGCTTTTTGAGAACTCTTTGCTTGCAGCCCACTGCCAGTTACTCTACAAGACATCCCCTTTGCCCATATACGTGACAGTGAAGAGAAATCTGGTATAGAAAGATGAAGTAGTAGTTGTTACATGTATCTTTGTGTTATGAAGGCTTTTTGATGCTTAAAGAATCTCTGACTTCTGTTTTTGATAACATAGTTTCAAACACTATTTCCTAGATTGTTTATTGTTACGCATTTCTTTGGTTTTACTCAGTAGAGCCTTCCAGCCAAAGTTACTTATGCTTTTGTAGCAGGGCAGATCTAACCACACTAATAACCACAGGTGCAAAAGTGTTTCCTTAATGCCTGTCTTGTTTTTCTCTAAAGGGTTGGTTGAGATCTTGGAGGAAGCAAATGGCTCTTAGGGGGTTGCTAATGTAGATCAGTCTGCATGAGCCAAAGAGACCTTTCCTTTCATGTGTGTTGGTGTGCTTGCTACAGCTTCAAGTCAGGCCTTCCAGTGCATCGCATCTGGCATCCTCAGGCTTCTATATCTGCCCTTTGGAATTGAGATTTTAAATTCCATTTCAAAATGCTAAACCTCCCTATTCTCCCCACTGCTTGTTTGTGCTCTGCTGATGCAGTGACAGCATTAAGCCCTGAAAATGTTCTTTCTCTCGGGTACACTGATGAGCTGAACCAAAATTGGCACTTGGATGTGCTCTTGGGATCAGCACGCCCAAGTTGTACCAAGTTATGTTTCAGTAGGCATTCAGCTACTGAGCTTTTGAGAAAGCTCTGTGCTGCAGTTCAACCTTCATGTCATAGTTGCAGCTGATGAGTAAACACAGATGGGTAAGTGGCAGAAGTGTGGAACAAGATAGCGCTGATGTTTTGAGGCTCTGGGAGGGAGCTGGCAGTTGAAGGAGTAAGTAGTTTTCAGCCTGTTGAAACTGATCTTGTAAAGAGAAGAGCTCTAAGCAAAACTTTGCAGAAACAAACTTGAGGCACTTGAGAAATAGCAAGAGTGCAAAACCTGACATCGTGTGGAAATCTCACTTCAAATTTTTTTTAGATCTTATAAAACATGACGTGACTCAATGGACAACAGACACAGTACAAGAGCAGCATGATTAAAAATGAGCTGTTGAAAATACCAGTGTTGAAGATACTTCAATGCATTGAGCTGACAGCATTGGATAGGGTTAGAAACAAACATGTCCTGTGAGTTGGAATAGGAAATGGTGTAGAGTACTCTGGGGATGAGTCTCTCTGTGCCTACCCCTCTGTGTTAATCTTTGTGGGTTTACAGAGCCAATTCTTCATCGTGGTTGTGATGTTTTTTAAAGTATCTGGACATTATAAAGCTTAAAAAAAATACTTGAAATAGAAGCGCATGCAACCTCTTATGTGTAATAGATGGTTTGTCAAGAAGCACTTCATTTTACTGCATTTAAAGTACGTGAAAAAACCCAGTATTGCATTAAGTTTGTAAGTGATAAGAGAATCCTTGTTATGGATTAGAAATAACTGTAAGAGTGAAAATAATTCCCTGTAAGAGGGAAAATAAGAAAAAGAATGGCAGTATGTAATCAAAATAACAAGGACCCATATACATGCTTGTTTACATTTTTTCTTTCCAAAGCAGCAATTGTTCAGGACTGTCATCCTTCAAGAAAACTTAAAGCATTACTTCCATAAACCTATTAAAGCAAAAATTCAATCTTTCTGTTTTAAGAAGGTGTGAAATGATTGTTTGGATGTGGCTTACAATGGAAAGAAATCTAAGAGACATTTCCCTTTCTAACAGCTTTACCCTAATGAAGCAGAGAACTATAACCTGAAGAGCAGTCATTTTCCCTCACCTACTGAGATGTTGTGCAGACTATCTCCTAGGAAAGATCAATTTAATTTCACTGGTTTGAGAAGTACCATATTCTGTGAAGAATATTAAACGGAACAAAAAAAGGATCTGAAAACGTTTGCTATTTCATATCCTAATTTAAAAAAAAAAAAAAAGAACAACCCAAACCCAAAAACAAATTGTGGATGGGACATTGTGATTTTTGCTTGTCAAGAAACAAAAAAGTTGTGACTGCCAAATGTTTTTTTCAGAGGCATTTTTTTCTCCCTACCTGGAATCTCCTGCCACTTTTGATAATATCTGCTATATTAAGCATCCATCAACACAGATAAGAAAATAATGCTGCTTTATTAACTGAAGATTGTGTGCAGTAAAATAGCTGGGGCAAGAAACCTGTTAAGAATATATACAGAGACAAGTTTTCAAGCTTTGTTGTGAAAGGCACAAAGGTATGATTGAAGAACCTGTGATGAGTGTGAGTGTTCTGCAGCAAGACTGAGATCTTGCATTCAGCATTGAATTTGCATTCAGCCTCTTTGGCTGCAGGTGAAATCCCCTTGTGGTTGCTGGAAATTATTTTCCAGTTTCTAGGTGGTTTTTGAGACTTCTTAAATTTTCCTGTTTGGCATCCAAAGAACTCCAAGTCCTTTAGCAGTGCTTGAGGTGCAGTCTGGGAGGGAGGCCAGCATCCTGGGCAGAACAGTACGTAGCATTAGGGCAGCACATCTGCCAGAGATGGGGAAAGGGAAAAGCGGTCTGTCACCCTAAAACTCCACTGAGTGCTGCTTTTTAAAAGATGTAAAAGCGGGAAAGGGTAATCAAATTTTAAGATACTTTCTGTTCCATCCCTGGAGGTATTTAAAAGCTATGTAGACGTGGCACTTAAGGACACGATTTAGCGGTGGACTTGGCAGTGCTGGGTTAATGGTCAGACTCCATGCTCTTAAAGATCTTTTCCAACCTAAATGATTCTGTGATTTTAAAAATATCTGAATTAAAGTTGACATCCTTCTACTCTGTCCTTTATCTGTGATAAAACTTGTCAGCCTGTACCTCAGGGAGAAGCACTTCAGTTTTACTCTGTGTAATCAAATGGAATAGTCTTGGAAATACCCTACTTTTTTATTCTGAGTACTTTTTATATTGCTGATTGTATGTAAAATTAACAATTGTAAGTGGCTGTTAAATATCACTTTTTGTTATAGGGAAATTTCATGAGTGTTTTAAATCCTGACTCTTGAATGGTAGACTTGCTGAACTTTTATGTTTACAGCTAGTTCTTTTGAAATAAGAATTTTTACAAAGTAGGGCATATAATAACATTTAGGCTTTTAATACTCCAAATCTGAACACACACACACACACACACACACATGATTTAGAAGACCTCAAATGTTTGAGCTTTTAAAAAAGTCTTGGACTCTTTTGGAGGGAAGAAATTATTTTATGATCCTTCATCCTGCATTTCCTTTGAAAAGAAAGTCACCCAGACAACAGAAGACAAAAGATGTGTGTTTTCTGGATCCATTTAATTTCTGCATTTATATATATAATACTAACTCTTGGAAGAATATGACATCTCTGCATCCTACTCTACCATCTATTTAATTATCATGGTACCTTCCAATATCTGACCCCCTAAAACCAGAGCTCCCTGATATCCATTTTTTTAAAATACAATTAAAGTACTGTGGTTTCATTTCTTTAGAGGCTGGAGAAAGTTCCCTTGTGTAGCCTTTCCTTTAACTATACATACATGTGGAAGTGCCCCAATGAAGGAAATAACAGCGATGCTTCATTTCTTTCCATATTACTTCTGTTTGCAGCAAGTTCATTCCCTGTTCTGTCCTTGGTCTTCCTTACTTCCTACAGGAAGTGCTTCCTTCGTCTATAAAGATATTTCAGTAAACTTAGAAAGGTAGGGTCTTACTTGGCACTGCACTGGTAAAAGGCAATACTCATTCATTTATTGCCATGCCTGCTTTTAGAGGAGTGCAGCTGTGGGCACATCTGGATAGTTTATCTCCTCAGACTGGAGAAGGATAAAGGACTGGAGCAGCCCTCAGCTGAGCGGGGGCAGTTGGAGGTGTTAAACTAAATAAACTCTTTCAAGGCTGTTGGCTCTGCAGTGATTACTTAATCCCATGTGGCAGAAAAAGGACGATGAAGAAGAAAACTGAATGAAGCAGTTACTGAGAAACTTGGTGCTCTTTGAAACACAGAAGACCCATAGAAGAGATTCAAATGATATTTCATTCAAGCAAGGGAGGCTGGGGAAAAAGAAGATGCTGCCTGTTACTCTAGGAAGTATTGAAACCTGTGATCTGGTTAATCATTTAAAGTTAATTCAGGCTGAAGAGCCTAACTACAAAACTTCACAGAAGTATGAGGAATGCTGCTCTAGCGGAAAACTGAGACACAGATATGAAAGAAATTAAATATAGAAGAGTTAGAGGCTAAGCTAAACTTTAAAAACTAATCTTGTTGGGGTTTTGTTTTGGGGGGTTTTTTGTTGGGGTTTTTTTGTTGGTTTCTTGTTATTGGGGGGGGGGCTTTTGTAAGGAGAGACTAGATTGCAAGTAATAAGGGAGAGAGCAAGCTGTTTAGGGAGGAAGACTGCAAGTACTGGGAGCTGGACTGTAGCAAGACTGGGCTACATTGGAAAGAGGCCATCAACTAGAGGTGACTATGTTGCATTTCATCCATCTTCCTTTACTTCTCAGCCATGGACCTCGGCAGTAATGGAAAGGAGGGGAGGGTGAAGCCTTTCCTCTACTGCTAAGTACTTAGTCTGGCTACCACTTGGCCTGGTCCCTGTGTGGAGCTAACACACATTCCAGGTGAGGGAGCATGGAGAGCAGCTGCTAGGACCTTTTTTTTTCTGTGCAGCACTTACTTTCTCCAAGGAAAGTACTGAGGTTGAGGAGACACTGAGGACTTGATGGAGATTTGGTAAATTTATATATTCATAAAAGAAGGCATAATTTTGATGGGATTCCTCTGTTAAATGCTCCTGCACATCTGAAAGCATCTTTAGTCTGTGTTCCTGTGTGAAGGAACCTTGCCCGTAGTCTGGCCTTTTATAAGTGTTTGTCCAGTATTTAAGAAGAAAAGACTTTGATTTTTATTTTTTTTTTGCTTCCTCCATGTATTTGCTAGGTTCTGTGTATTCCTTTAGATTGTGAATCTAGGAACAATTTTCTTCTTGTGAAAGAGTGAGGTGTTGCCAAAAACAGAATACTGCCATCTCTGCTTATGAATCCCAGTTTCAAATCCCAGATGCTTTACATAATAAAGCCTAACTGGGCTGATTACCAAGAGAACTCAGTCATTCAGAGAAATAAAAGGGAAAAATCCCCTTGCTTCATGAAGGAATAACTGGTGCCAAGAGGAGGTTGAAATGTTAAAAATGCATTTTCTGTTCGGATCTTTCATATCAACTGTCCTATTTCCCTTTTCTTTCCCCTTTTATTTAAGGCTGTGGATCAGTATTGCTCTTGTGCAGTGGGTGTATGTGGCAGTTTTTTGTAGGACCTGTGAAGACCTAGATTTATGAAATACACATTCAATAGGTCTCTTCCCTCTCTGCAGGAGCCCAGCTTAGGTAAGTCTTTCTGGCTGTATTTTCAGGGTCTTTAGACAATGACATGGGTGCCTGTAGCTTCATTGCTTACACACTTTATGGTTTTATAGCATGTGACGTTGGGGCCATCCAGAAAAGAGCGTGCTGACTTAGCTGCCTGCTGTTGCCCATGTGGTATCACTAGAAAGCAGTATGGAATGTCTGGCAGGGGATTCGGCTGCATAGGCATAAACATCCGTATGCTCTGCCTGTTCCCTTTGCCACAAGCGATGTGGTAGGGCCCATGCAAAGCAGCAGGGAGACCTGCGTGTGTTTTCATTTCCTGTAGTCCTATTTTGTATTCTATAAATAGTTTTTCTTCTACTGCAGACACTCTTAGCTCTTAGAGAAACTAAGCTCCTATGGGTTAAACTGGAAGCTCTCTTGTGGATTAATAATTGATTAAAAATCAAGAAATGGGGAGTTGCTCTAGGTGGTCAGTTTTATGTGGGTGGAGGGGAAGTTACTGGTGGAGTAAAGCAGGGATTTCTGCAAGGGTTCCAGCTACTGAACATAATCCCAAATGAGCTGGAAATGGAAAGAAAGCGTGTAAATCTAAAATTTGCAAATATGTGAAAGTATCTATGCAAAATAGTAAAATTCAGTGCTGAATGCAAACAGTTGGAGGATAAATTGGTGAAGTAACTGATCAGTAGAGAAGGTGTAATTAATTGTTTGAACAGAGTGATACATATGAGAAAAGACAATGCTATTCTATCTGTTCCCCTCACTGAGAGACCTTGACTGACTGTGAGTAGTTCCCTGAAAACAGCAGCAGCACCATCAGCACGCAGGGTTAGTCCGAAGGGCAAAGAGAGCACTACAAACTGCTGAGAGGGAAACCAAGAACAACAAAATCCTCATGTCATTTTGTAATCTCTGCTGTGCCTACTTTTCAAGTACCATGTCCAGTTTTGTTCTCTTTGTTAAAGTAGAATTAGGGTATGTGGAGGAATGGTGAGGCAGGCAGAGGTATAGGGTTGCTTTTGTACAAATAGGAACTAATTAGTGTAGGAAATTTTCTGTCTGGAAAACAGGCAATTGGAGGAGACATAATATCACCTACAGTGGAGGTCTGTATAGTCATGAATGGCTTGGGGAAGTGAATAGAGAGTGTTTCTTTCCTGGGGTTTTTTTTCCACTGCTTCACAAAAGGCAAACTGGGGCACACAGAAAACTTTCAGGAAGGTAGTTTAAACAAAAACAGTTTTTCACACAGCACATAAATAAATTTTGAAACTAACTGATGACTAATGTAGTGGATGGAGATCAAAGTAAAGTGAGCAGAGAAATCTTTAGGTATATTACAGAAAGTATCTTTTGCTCAAGCAGAACTCATTAAACGATTATTTGCTAATGGTTCCTGGTTTGGCTCCCCACGTGAGAGGATAGCTGTGTGTTACTTCTGGAACATTTTCAAAATAGCTACAATTTCTTGAAAAACTATGTAATGTTGTTTGGGTGAAGCTGTTTGAAAACAAGAGATGTGTGATGTTGCTGTGGTTGAACAGGATTTGCTGAACCCCACAGCCAAAACCAGAGCATAATAGAGTACTGAAGGAAAAAAATTACGATGTTGCGGCTTTCAAATCCAATAGGAGTTTAGAAAAAAGTCAATACAAATCAGGTCATGTATTACATCCACGTAGCCATGGAAGTAGATTGATTAAATTCTGCAATACATTTACTCCTTGCTTATTATCTTTGCAGTTTCACTGAAAGAAATAGGAGTACAGACCGTTTGACAAAAATGTTTCCACTGCATTTTAAATATGTAAGGCAGAACTGAAAGACTGTGTGTTCCTCAAAATTCTTTCATTCAGTAGAAAAGCTATGCCAAAGCTTCTTAGGAAGACAAGGGTGCCTGATTTCCATGAAGGAACATGATTAAACAAATACATGATTGCAAATAACCCACTTTTAGGTAAACTAACTTTCAGTCCAGCTAACTAAACCTTTCACTTTGATGCTTTGCTGGTGCCTTGCATGTTTTGAATTTGTTCAAAGGTGTGGAAAGTAGATATAAAGTGGCAGTGTTGGTGTAACTTAGGTTTAACTAACATATTAGGGTTCTCCACTCATTTTGCACAAGTATAAATTATTATGTGCATGTGATCCTGAGACTTGACTGGCTGATGTGCTAAAATTTATCACTACATTTATATCTTCCTTGTCATTTGTTATTTCACTAAGAAACTCCATGGAAAGATGGACCTTATGACATATGGAAGGCTTAAGCAGCCTGCTGATTTTCCAAGGAAAATATAAAATTACTGTTGAATTGAGGCAGGACGCTCAAGGAAAGCTGGGACTGAACTAGGATCTTCTCTTGCAGTAGGTGCTTATTAATGAAGTCTCCTGCACCTCCTGCTGCACCAAAAGATGGTGTAATCTTACAAGTGAATTTTGCTGTTCTGCACATGCTAAAATGTCTTAGGTATTTAACTTGCTGCAGTCAACAAATCCCATTGACTGACTGACAACTGGAGTTCTCCCTGGGCTGTCTTTGGATGTTGCACAGCCTTTGTTTCAAAACAAGCCTCAGTAATCCACGTGCACCTGCAGACTTGCACGCCTTTTCCCCTTCCTTTGCTCCTCATGGTTCACCATCTGAATGACCAGAGCCCAACCTGGTACTCGTGATCTTGCTGCACATCACTTGCTCCTTTGCAAAAATGCAGTCTGAAATGGCAGTCAGGTAAACAAAATACTTCTTGCATACAAAGTTCCTGCCGATCCTGTTTTTCAGTGGTAATATTTTGTTATGGAAAAGCTTAAGTGAAGATTTCATTTTGTCATTTCTATTAATATAGAAATGGAAACATAGTCATATATAATACATGGAGCTGCTGTAGGCCTGCCATATTTGCAGTAGAAATAATGTAAATCAATGTAGTAAATGAATTACCTCAATCAATTTTATTGGCAGAGGAAGCCCAGGTAGATTGATGGGTCCTCTTAAACTTTAGTTCATGCCCTCTCTAATGTTATTGTTGAGAGTTATGAACAAGTCATCATAGTTGTCCACTTATTTTTTTGGGAAGGGCTGTTGTTTTTTGCCTGCTATATGTAATCTGAGAAAAAGAATCTTTGTCTTAAATAACACAGCACAGTCCTTTTAAGCATACAGAAAAGCATCCCTTTTTCTTTTAGCCATGGATAACTATTTGTTTATTTTAATGGCTAAAATATAGGAGGGCGTAGCTAAAACCAGTAGGATGATTGGAAGAGTGGGAGAATGCAGCTGACCATCAGCAAAAACATGCCAATAATGAGATTTAATAGGCATCAAGCTTTTAAAAACGTAAGTGTTAAAAGCCTCATAGTTTGACACTTTTAAAACAATCCGTATAAAAGCACTGAAAATCTATTACGAGGAGCTGTAGCATTGTACTGCTTTTGGTCTTGTAGGATTTTCTGTACCCCTAAAAGTTTTCCGGTGATACGTAGCCTCTATAGCGGATCTGTTCCGTATGCTCCATACACCTTGAGGGGTCCATAGATCCCAACCCTAACAGTCCTTTGCCCAAGGCAGTGGTACAGATTCGGTGGAAACGTGGATTTTGCAAAATATCAGGACTGCTGTGGCACAGCGTTTAAGCAGTTCAACTTCTCCAAATAGTCCATAAGACAGCTGTGCTAAAAGGAAATTTGAAGTCCTCAGCCTTCAGAAACCCCCATTTCACACCGAACGTGGAGGCATCATGCGGGCTGGTGAGAGCGGAATCGCCCTTGGCTTTGTCAAGTGGGAAGGCATTTTCATTCCAAGCTACGCGCCCTGGCACCGAAGTGGCAAGCAGGTAGAGAGGAGCCTTAGCGCCCACGTAAGCGTGAGTGAGGATGGGGCTTTCTGCGAGCTCCGGCTGCTCCCCGTTCGATGCAGCGCACCCCTTCCCAGCGCTCGCTGCAGCCTGGGAGAGGCGGCAGATAGGTCGGCTCATCGGCGCTTCGCGTTAATTCTGGCGTTTGAGGACTCCACTGCGGGCAAACTCTCGCGCAGCGGAGGGGAGAGAAGTTTTAAGCGGTCTTGCTGTCATTAGCATTCACATCTCTGGCTTCAAGCAGCGCCCGCCTCACCCAGGCGCTGCCAGCAGGGAACGTGGGCTCCTGCCTCCCTTTGTGCCGAGAGGATCCGTGCGGAGCAATTGAAATGCACGGCTGAGAAGCACTGCTGTAGTGGTCGGGGTTTGGGGGTTTTCCCCCCCGTCCTCTGCCTCCCTTCATCCTTGGAGCAGGAGGGGCATGTTTGCTGTGGATTCTTTTTGTTTTATCTGAGAATGAGATGCTGGCTGAAAATTGAAGAAATGGCCCTGGAAGAATTGATGCAAACATTAAATGCGGTTTCCCAGTGCGCTGGTAGGAGGAGCTGCTGGTCTTAAATAATGTGTTGTGTGGATGCTGTTAGTGATTTTGTAGGATTTACAGAAAATCCTGGTAATCTGACTAGCATTCTTTATGCATGTTCGCAATTAATAAGAAAGAAAATGTTAGCAGTTTTTGTCACCGGGTTAAACGTCTGTTGATATTAACAATAATTAACATTTTTAGTGTTTGGATACTCCTGAGGCATGCTTCAGAAGACCATCCTCGGTAGTTTTGGGTAACTGTTAGCCCAGTCAAATACTCTGAATGGGTCTTGATTCCTGTTTTATCTGACTCTGCTGTATCTAAATTGGAGAAATTACAGATTTGTCTAGCAGAATGGGTGTAATAGGAAGCAGTGAAAAGCTCAGATAACTGTAAGGCATTGCAAGCCAGTATTTAGGGTGGATCTAAATTGCACTTTCATTAAAATGGAGAGTTGTGTGAATTAATCGTGGTAAATGTAGTTTTACATCTGTATGGATTAAAAATTGCAGCAGATTTACTAAAATAGTTTTAGCACTGTAGAAACATTACTACAATTTCTGAGAGATTTTCATAATTTGCTGAAAATATAAATGCTTGTATGTTCAAAACCAGACCTCTAAGAAGCAGTGTACAGTAAGACGATCTGTAATTAGATCTGGGAGTGTTTTTCTGGCTATTGCTCATGCAAGTATATTTCATGTAAATATATTTCAGAATAAAAAGTTACTTGGAAAGACAAGAGATGTGGTTTTTGCATCCTTTGAAACTGTTTGGTTTGCCCTTTATTCTTAGTTGACTAACAGATTACAGAAGTCTTGCATCTCCTTGTCATCTGAGGCAAACCAGTGCTTTGAGAATACAAAATGTTTAAGGTATTATTCATTGCAGTATCGAAACTTGAAATTTATCTTTCCATTTTTCTAGTCCTCTGTTTCCTAAGGCTAACTTTTTCATCTTTTTCAATTTCTGTATGTTGGAAGGAGATAATTAGCAAGATGGCTGATGCTGTAGTCTGATGAACAGATAGATTAAATGACAAATGTGGAATGAACAGATCAGCTGCATCTGTTCTCCTGAAGAGGGAAAGTAGGTATTTTACCTTCTTAGTAACAATTTTTTGGGGGGGCGAGAGGGAAGTAAGATATAACCTGATGAGAACAAGCATTAAATTACAAGTAAAGGTTACCAGAAATACTATTTTCTTCTTCCTTAATTTTCCTATTGTTTATCTTTCTGTTTTCAAAACATGACCTTATTAAATGTCTGGATATTTGTTTCATTGCCTGTTCTGATTTTTCTGAATGTTTAAGAAGAAAACCAGTCTGATATTTTCTGGGGCATCCTGTCTTTTCCCATTTATTCTAATAATAGGTATATTACTTCTTCCACTCCCTTAAAACTGTCGCTCTAGTTTTTCTAAGGCAAGATAAATTTTAAGGATATATGGTAGAATTGGTTGGGAATGTGGGAGCCTTTTCTTGCTGAATTGAAGGAGAAGGATCCTCCAGAGTGGGAGCAGGCTGGCTGGTTTGCCTGTGACACCGCCTGTCTCTCAGCTGTGCAGCTGCAGGTACACTGTGACCTTCATGTAAGCCAGCAGCAGCTCCAAACTGCTGTTTTCGCACTTGCTAGCAGGCTCTGACCCTATGCTGGTATTTAGCTTGTTAAACTTGCATATTAAAAAAAAAAACAAAAACCAAAAACCCTGGCTGTCACTTTACAACCAATTTCATGTTCGTGTGGTTTAGCTGATCCCTCTCCTCCCCCTTCTCTTTCTCTTTCTTCCTCTCTATAATCCCTGTGTGGGTATTCCCAGGCGAAAGGCAATGCTTTCCTACACCCAGTGATTGTATTTATAGGTGGCTGTTTCAAGTTTCCTTTTTCCTTTTTTTCCACCCTCCTTGTTGCTTTCAGGTTGCTTAGACCTTTTCTCTATTGCTGTCTCCCATTCTCGGGCTGTTCCCTGTCCTTGGGTCGAATTAGCTGCTGTCCGGCTTCACAGCTGTCTTTCTGTCCACTCAGAAACCTTTTGTAAGCAGAGGTTTCCTTAACAGCCCAAGATCATGTGCAGATTTTTTTCCAAGCCCATTTTTTAAGAGTGATTGAAATGCAAAGGTTCCCCTGGCTGTCCCATGGTGCAGTTGTCCACCTTCAGGCATCAAGGGATTTTTTCCTTTGGAGGATTCTAGGTTAAAAAAAAGACTATTCTTTAGCTTGGTTTGTTTTTTTTGTGGGTTTGTTTGTTTGTTTGTTTCTGAATGATACCACAGGCAGGCTGAGATTCATCCCAGGTAGTTTTAAGCTTTTAAGTCAGAAGAGGAATTGTCTGAAATCCTTGTGCACCAAACAGAGAGAAGGGGGCACTTTAAGAAGGGAAGTCCTTCCACCTTCTGAGGTGCACTGGTCTTTCCCTTGACCGGGACAGGGGGCCAGGAAGCCTGGAGTAGCTCAGTTCCTAACCTAGCGGTGCTTGAGGTTAGGTATGGTGAGTCTGGGTGTGTCTGTGATCTTTTGCTGTTCTACCACAACAGCCTTTTTGCTTGTGGCTGCTCTCCCACTAGCAAGTCCCCTGTGTTAGTCCAGCACTCACACAACCTTTCTGGGCTACTCATCCCTCACTGCCACACCAGCACTTTCTTTAGTGGTCTTTCTGCTCCCTCTGCTCTGACTAAATTCCGATTTACTCATACCCTCAGCCCCTGTGGTAAGTTACTGATCTCCTACTCCTTATTCTCATGAATGTGTGATCCTCTCACAGTATCCCACCCTTCCTCTGCCACGTTTCACAAACCTTGGCAGCT
This sequence comes from Pseudotriccus pelzelni, assembly GCA_035584735.1. Lineage (NCBI taxonomy): Eukaryota > Metazoa > Chordata > Aves > Passeriformes > Tyrannidae > Pseudotriccus > Pseudotriccus pelzelni. The sequence goes on along the minus strand of JAWMRA010000001.1, from coordinate 90,010,841 downwards.
TTCTCAGGCAAAGCTTTGATTGCTTATTTGTCATCTTCCTCACCTTATCCTCACCTTCCCGTTATCCTGCTCCAGCACTTTGCAGATACATTCTCTTCTGCTTCTGGACATATTTCACTATCAAGATCATAAAGATGCTCTGTAGCATAACCTTATCATTCTGTTCATATTCCGGCTCAGACTTCTGCTCCACAGTTCAAAATAAAGTTGTATCCTGCCCTTTTCAACAACTGTAAAAGAGTTTCCTATGGCATCTTCTTTTATTTTTTCCCATATGTGCTTCTCAGTCCTCCCATTCACTTCACTACTATTAAATGGCCTCCTAGACTTGGATGATCAGATTAATTGCTGTTGCTGTTTTCAATATAAATCCATAAAACAAGAGAGAAGTGATTTAAAAGCGTTCTCTAAGTTGTGTAGGTTTTTTTTATTTTCCATTAGAATTGGGGGTTTATTTCAGAAAAACTGTGAAATTATTATTGATACTTAAAAAATATCCTGATTTCGTCCATGTTTATTGTTTTGATTGATAGTGACACCATTTTCTGTTCATTTGGCCATAGTTTTTTACTTGTCTTCTTTTTCAGTTCTGTTGCTATGTTAAATTCAATCCTCTTCCATACATTTCTGATTATGGGCAGAACTTCTTCTCCCTTTAGAACAGTAGCTCAGAGGCTGAAGCATGAGATAATAAACAGTTCTGGCCTGAGACCTCATGCATTGTCCATACTGCTGTCTGCTGTGAGATTTCTGCTTAGGACTCCATTTGCTCTGACTGATACAGGAACGGTGTTAAGGCACCAGCTCTTAATGTCAGCCACTACTCTACATTTGCATCAGCACTAGGAAGCCTTGTGGTGATGGTGTTGTCTAATTCGTGCAAACAGGCAACAGATTTGTCATTCCCATCCTTAATCCCATGGAAGCCCCACTAATGATTTCTTTCCACCTTGGAAAGGTGCCACTGTTACAGCTAGCATCTGTTTCCTCTCTTCAAACAAAATTGTAACAGTCTGCAAAAAGAAGAAACATCTGCAAATCAAAGAAGGAAACCATGTGTGTAGTTCCTCAGTAAATATGTACCCAGTGCTAGTATTTTAAGTACGTGTGAAATCCCGTAGCCATTTCAGCTTCAGTCAGTTTTCAGTAGCTCCAGATTTTCTCTCTTATTCACAATTTGGGCCAAAACTTTATGTTTCATTTTCCTGGCTTTGTGTTCTTGACAGGCAGGCTTTTGAAGTTTTGAAGGCTGGCTCACCTGTCTTGACAAATTAGGCACAAATGTAGGAGGAATGGACTCGCATACCCATCTCCAAGTACCCAGCATCACTGGGATGACTTGCCTTATTGCAAGGGGAAACAGGAACACCCCCAGGCACGCTGAAGGGATGTTATGAAGTTGTGTGCAGCTGGAAGGACCTGTTCTGTGTGTCTTCCCCATTCCTACACTCTTTCAAGCTTGCCTGCTCTTTCTTACCCTTGTAGCATCTCTCCCTGGTTCACATGATTTTCCAGTTTGGGAACCCAAAAGAATCTTTTCTGTGCGTGGCAGAATACTCTGTGCGCGCGTGTTAATTTGGCAGGCAGGCAGGCCTGAGCGTGAACAGCATTAATTTACTTCTTGGCAACTTTCTACATAGCTGGTAGAGTTGAAGAGATCTGTGTGAGAGCTCTGAAAATCTGCAGGTGGTTAGTACATCTGCTGTACCCAGGTGGAATTTAATGGTAGTGTGGGATGCCTCTGCTTGATACTAACTTGCTGTCCCTTCCTTCCAGCTTTCCTGCACCCATGTTGAGCTGGACCATGAAAGATGCTTCTGATCTCCCAGCCCGGAGAGTATAAAGTAGGCATGGTCTTCCTGACCTAAGGTTTAAAGTTTGAAAAATAAGGGTGGGAGCTGCAGCTGAACAATTAAGCAGGTAGCAGTGGATTGCTCATGTGTTCTATGAGCGTGTCTTCTTGTGGCTTCTGTGACCACCTTCATGGCGTCCATTTCTTAGTATATTCTGGCCTAAATCAACATCTTTATTTTACTATTGAAACAGAGAGATCTAGTGAAATTAGTGGGAGTAAGGTTCAGAGTTAGCAACAGTCTCATCTTTATGAAAGGCAGCTAGCTGCCTTTTTGGGAATCTGAGGTGAAATATTTTGATCAACATTAAGGTTGATTAAATTTTATTATTAACCAAGCTATTGTCACTTAAAGATGGCTCTCTTAAAGGGTTTCTATTTTACATACCAAAAAAAAAAGAATTAAATTAATATGCACTTCTTCTTGGGACTATCAGTGATCTCTCCTATATCATCTACCCCAGCCTTTCAGCGATTTTAATGGCAGCTGCTGAACTGCAGTAGGAAAATTCACCCTATGCGAATATCTTTCAACAGACTAGGGGCAAAATAGGCACTAAACAGTAAATGATGGCCTATTTAGAGTGGCTTTTCAGAGGATTGCAGGGGGCATATTTGTCAGTCTGCCGTTCAGTTTATGAACTTTGGGTATGTATACTTAAAGCTTGCAGAGGCAGAAAAGTGCTGCCTGGACTTACGTACTTAGTGATATGAAAGAAGAAAAAAGCCCGTTACTTTGATGCTTTTTTATTATCATGGTGTCTCAGAATACTTCCTTGGCAAGAGCGCCTGGCACAGCTGCCTGCCACGCTTCCAACTGCAGAGAGCCAAGCTGCAAGATTACCTCGTGCATATCAAATAACAGGGAACTTTTGCAGAAAAGGAACAGCACAGAGCAACAGAGGTGTCTGCATGTAACACAGGCTGTCTTGTCTTCAGGGTGTTTGCTCTAAGCTGACATGTTGAGCAAAGCCAGGGAGCATGAGGCGTTTAGGTCACACACCTTTTCATTTAATCAAGGACATCAAGTGAGCTACCTGAGATTTTGTCGTGTGACAGCCCAAAAACTTCTTAAGGTTTTCGGTATCTGAAACAGTGTATTTCAGCTGGACGTTTGGGCCTTCTGTTTTACAGTATATGGCAAAACCACTTTAATTTAGTTCCATTGTTTCTTTTGTCTTGTCCTATTAAATAGCAGCTTTTATTTCAGACAGAGAGCATGATCTTGGATGCTTTTGTATGGATTAATCACTTATAGGTCTCTAGAGTTAAGCCTGCAATACTGTGTTAGCTATTCTGATTTCTCTCTAGTTATCCCCATAGCTGCATAGCTCAAGCAGGAGCCACTTAGCTCAGCACACACAGGAATGCAGCTTTGCAGTTGAGGCAAACTGTCTGGTAGTCCAGCCTTTAACATTGCCTTTAACAGCACTGGGTGCAGCCACCTCAAGCCTTGTGGAACAGTCAGCCTAAGCACACAGTCTTGTGGGTGTGGTAGACACAGGATCATCATCTTGGAGGTTGACTTCCTGAAGTCTGGGCAGTTTCAGACAATAGATCCCCTAACCTACAGCATTCTTGGATATTAGTTATACCCTCAGTCTGTCTCTGCTGGTCTTTTTGTGGCTTTTGAGCCTTTGTACTAATGCTTTAAATTCCTTGCCGACTGACGGGAAGTCCTCTTCGAGTTGTGATGTACCAGGGGCATGGAGCTGGCTGTTGGACTTCCCCCATGGTTCCCTGAAGCAGCAAGAGGTTGGGCGCAATGAAGCCTGTGCTGCTGCAATGAAGGTATGTTAAAGTTGGTCATACAAAAGGTGTAACTGGCTGTGAATTCCAACACTGGGAGTAAGCTGAAATGGAGAAGCCTTGTGATAGCTATCCCCAAATGTTTCTATCTTCATATGAAGGCCGATGATGTTTGAGCTTAGTAGAAGCAGGTATGATGGTGCCTTAAGTACCTCCCTTTGAGGTCATGGGGGAAGGCAACTTTCTAGTATGATGTGGTGCTCAAATTGTGGCAAGCGGATAAAGCACAGTGCAGCGTGCTACTGCCAGGTTTTGAAGACTTAGGTGTGTAATGCTGCCTGGCAGCAGTCTGCCTTCTTAAAATTGATAATCTGGGCAAACAGGTCTTTGGCAAGTTGAGAACTGCACTGCCATGTGATAGATAAGCTCTTGTTTTTCACCTGTGCCATTACTTCAGGGGTGTAAGTGCTGTCTCCCTTCACGTGCTTGACGCATTTGCAAAGTGACAGTTTTACTAAAAGTCTTTGTGTCTTTAGCATTTCATGTGGCAGGCAGAAAATTTGCACTGAGGAGTTGACTGTCCTAGTTCTTTTATAGTCTGAATTCTTGTTGAGCCAGAAATGTATCTTCCTTTAATTTCAATTTCTGCCTATCACCTGATGAATTTAAAGGGAATGTGGCTTTGCATATGAAGCACCAAGATAATTGATGTAAATAGAAAATAATGAGAATATACATATCTGATTTTAAAAATGACTCTTCAGGCTGCAGCCTTTGTTGTTAAAAAGATAAAACTATAAATTGCAGTCTTTCTTTAAACAGTCCTGTGTCTAGATTCTGAGCTGGACAATGTGCATTCCTTTGGTCAGTCTTTTGTCCTGGGCTGTTGGTTGTCTCTCCAAGTTACCCTGTGTCACTTAGCTGGTCAGTTTAGGTTACCTCATGTCACCCCGCCTGTGTTTTAACAAAAGGTTTGTTTGTGTTTGAGGGAGGAATTTTTCCAGCTTACTTTGAGGATTGTTGACAATGGAAGAAAAGAAGGAGAAAATGGGATATGGAAGCAAAACAGGTGTGTTTGGTTATGCAGCTTGGATGAGAAAGCTGGAAAAACAAGGTGGTATAAAAAGATTCTCTACCTGTTTTGCTCATAGATGGCCGTTTAGTAGGACATGAAGCTCGGTCCCCCATAATACAGTGTCTGAAACACAATAGTTTTATGGTCAATAGTTATGATGGAATATGATGTACACACGGTCATAAGAATGATGAAAATGTATCACGACTACTTAATTGAGTAGATGCCAGGCTTTAATTATGGGATAGCTCCTGTCTGCTCAGGACCCAGACATCTGCTGTGATCCTGGCACAGCTGGTTTTGTTGAGAACAGGCACAGTCAAAAATTCCATTTCTGAGTTCTGTGGAAAGGCTGCTGAGGCTGCAAGTGACCTGTGGGATGTACACGGGAGTTCTGATACTAGAGGTTTGAAAGTAAAGAGAGGCAAAGAGCATCTGAGTGCATTGGAGAGAGCAAAAGGAAGCCCCTGAAGTTGTTGGTGGTTTTCAGTATGCTACCAAAAGCTGACAGAAAGAAAATGGGCATTTCCATATCAGACAAATCCTTTGTGAAGTAATTTATGAAGTAAAGGTAAGAAAAACATATAAAACAATGCATGGCATTTTTAGCTTTCCAGTTGTATACTTTCTTAATTTTCTTCTGCTGAATCTCTTCAGTGTTTCTTATCCCCAGCTCATGTTTTACTTGTCTTTCAAGGACATTGCAGTCTCCTTCTGACTTTAGCGCCATCGTTGTTTCACAGTCACTTCCTTTGAAAACGGTATACCTGAATTGCTTTGAGAGCACACAGCCTGGAGCAGGAGAGGGATATTAATAGAAACAGCTTCTCTCTGTTGTTGCATGAAGACAGAAGATGAATTATTTCAGTGTGGCAGGTGGAGGTGTTTTTCAAAGTAATTGTTTACATTTTTTAAGATCTGACAGGGAATTAAAAAGGTCTGGGTGACACAGAGGGCTGCTATAATTTTGTATTAGAAGAGTAAAAATATGCATTAAATACTATGTTGTTAATTTTGCATGGTGTACTTAGCAATTACCCAAATTAAAGTAGTACTAACAGTTCCCACCCAGCCTTCAGAAAATCAGGAACAAACGTTTCTGCATCCTATCACCTGCCTTTTAAAATACGGAAACAGCACAATTACTCTGGGCTTTATTTGACATTCCTTTTAAACACCCTCTAAGCCCCATGATGGTCAAGGGCTGAATTCAGTAAAGACTCTGTCTGACATTTATGTGATGCTGCAGAGAACCCTTATTGGAGCTATTGAGAACAGGCAGGATTTAAATTTTATCCCCAAAGGAGGATGAAAGATTAAAGAGACCCAAGAGTAGTTTGAAGGGAAATACAGGTATTTGAGACTGTCACAATGTGTGACTGCCAAGGCAGGAAGGGATATGGGTGTTACTGTTTGGCACTTGGATCCCGGAGAAGCCCCTCCTGTTCCTCCACGTTCCCTTAGGAGTTCCGCTCCCATCCTTTCACATCAAGCAGCTCCTGACTTTTTGCACGTGGACATTGCCTGAGCTGCAGCGTGGCTCGTGGCTCTTTGGTGTGCATCCTGCCTGAGAAGGAAGGCAGGAGCAGGCAGTGCTATGAGACAGCAGAGCCTTCCCACTCACTCAGTATCACCATCACCCTCGACCAGCAGTCTTGCTGGTTTGACAGTCAGTTTGCAAGTTTCCATGACATGTGAGATGTGTGATGACCCATACAGTGAGTTAGAGCTATGACATTAAAGAAGAGCAAATGCATCTATACTATCAGTTTTAAAGATACACGTGGAAGAGAAGGAAGCAAGGCAAATGTACATCCACTCTCCACTCTTTCCTAACCCTTCTCCCTGCTTCATGCTCCCGGCAGCAGATCACCCGTGGGTTAGTCATACTGGGGCTATTTTTGTTCATTAGGCTCTGTGGGGCCTCACAAGCCTTGCCGTGTGTGTGCTGCTGTCCTGCGCAGGGAGCAGGAACACACTGGGTGCTGTGTCAGGGCTTTGCAGAGCCTGCCTTTCACCAGATCCTACCCTACAGTCTGTCCGGGACTTCTTGGGTTGTCATGGCCGTCAGGGACCTTGATCCCACTGAGCTCAGAGCAATTTACTGGAATTGGGAAGCACTTAGGAAGAAGTTATGAAAAGCATCAGGTTTAATTTCATAGCATCATTAATACTGGAGATCTTAGACTTTGAAAATTACCAATGCATTCACAAAACACTTAAGGGGGAAAAAACTTAGTGTGAACTATTCATGCCTTCAGAATTAATTTTTTGAGGGTCAAAGCCTGATTTTTAAAGCGTGTGGCTAATAACACGTTAGGCAATGAATTAGTAAGTTATTAAGATATGAACAAATGAAACTGTGTTTGTTTTAAAGGCTGGTCATCTGCTCTGCTCTATTTTTTGCACAGCCTGCCAAACCTTTTCCAGATGAGCTGTACTGCGCTCGACAGCTCCCTGCCTCGAGTAACTTGTTATCTGTATTTGACACAGCAAAAAAGGAAACATTAGACAAGCGTGGTGGAATTGATGAGGAAGGGAGGAACAATCCCAGCAGAAATAAGGTCAGATGCATCACTGCACAGTACTGTCAGTGGGCTTCAAGCAGTTTTTCTAACTGCACTTGCTCTTGTTTTGGATAATAAGGGAGCTGTGCCCCAGAATATCTCTTGGCAGGTCCAGTCCCCTGCTTGCAGTGGTGACAATTCTCTTGTGGCTCCTGGCCGGCTGAGTCACCTGGGTTTACTCTCCTAGAGATGAGGTGGGATGGGAGGGAGCAGGGCAAGAGAGAGTTTGGCACCTGTGCGTCTCCTCCCCTGATAAAGTCAGGGCATGGCAGGGTGGGAGCCTGGGGAAACAGCAATCACTCCTCTCAGCCAGAGGAGCCTGTGTGGCATCTGTTCAGTAATGACTGTTTGCAAACCTGGATATCCAGGGCTGTTACCTGGTCTTGCTTTTCACCTCGGTTGCTTCTGTCAGCAAGCAACTAAAGTTATGTTATGACCAGGAAGATATGAAATAGCATTTTTGCTCCAATGCTTGTAACTTTTTTCTTAGATTTTGAGAAATTGATTGAAAAATACCATAAAATGTCACATTTCACAGTGCTTAATGCAGAATTGTGGTTTGTATGGTGTAGGGTTAACGCCTGATTAGCTTATTAAGTTCTGACAGCTGGTAGACGGTCAATCAACAAAAATTCAGTTTCCCCAAACAGAAGCTTCTAATGTGAAGCAGCAGTTTGACTGCTAGTAATAAACCATGTTATTGCTAACTAATAAATTAGGCCAGTTAAAACAAACAAGCAAAACCAAACCCCAGCTGCAACCATTTGTAATTAAGTTTTTAGTTTTTTAAGCTTTTTGAAAACAGTTGGTCCCAAACCATTTTGCAAGCACATTACTTTTTTTCCCTCCTCCTTGCTTTTGGCTTCCCATGGTTTCTCTTACATCAGGTGAGAGATGGGTACATTGCAATTATTGGAATGATTGAACTGGTGCAATTTGTTGATTCAACAGATATCTGCAGTTTTTTGCTTTGGTTTGGTTTTTTGGGGGGGGGTTGTTTGTTTGTTTGTGGAGTTGTTTGGTTTTTTGTTTGTCTGTTTTGTGGAGGGGAGAGAAGTGTGCATCCTGTCATATCTGTAGCCTGCTCTGCCTCATCATGTGTTCATTTGAGCTAATACCAGGGCAGCAGTGGGAACACATGGCTGTGGTACTGGAGGAGCAGGATTGGAGTGTGACTGTCCCTTCACTATTCTCTGCAGAGAATTCAGAGGAGAAATGGTGAAAGTTCTGTGACCATGTCCCATAATTTGTGTTTCCTGGATAACTGAGTCATGTACAATCATCTCTTTAGAAGTTTACTGTCTTGGTTAACTTCAAATTTGAAATGCGTATTTTGTGGTAGAATGTTACAGCTATTGGTTTGTTGGCTGGCAAAGCAGAGAGATCTGTTTGTTGCCTGATTTCTGCAGAGATCTGCATGGATCCACTATGCATTAAGCTACCCATTAAGCCCATTAAGTTTCTGGGCTGAGTCTTTTGACTTCTTGATGCATGCTTCTGTCAGTATTTAATTTCATTAATTTTGAGCTCACCAGTTATCTTGGAGTTCATTTCAGTAGGTGTAGTATCAGGCTCTTAGTCTTTCATGTTGTGTGAATTAGAAATGTGATATTTCTGTTCATTCTCTCCCCTGCTTGTAACTGAGGACTGCTGCACTTCAAGATGTGATATCTTCACACAGTTTGTTTTCACGTAAAAGTTTATTTGATTGCTGTGAAAGGTAGAAATATTTACATTTTATATGGCACCACTTATCCAAGCTCTTTTGCAAAAATTTTCACACCTCTTAAATAAATACATGATGTTTTCAGCAATATGTTTCAGTGGACTTCAAAGATGAAAACTGTATATTTAGAAATTACAGAATTCTTCAAGTACTACATTGTTAACTCACAAGGTGAGTAAATAGGATGCAGTTGGAAACAGTGATTGACTTAGAACCTTGTGTTTCCCTTTGCATCTTGACCTTGCACTGTGTCTAAAGAAACAAACCTGTAATGGGGTGGGGATTGGGAAGTCACAAGGTTGAAAGCTGAATCTAGAACACTGAGTCTAGAAAGTGTTACTTTTAGTGTGATATTTTTTTGTGACTTTAGTCAGTTACCGTATATTCCTTTCTGGCTCAGTGAATATTATCAGTTACCGTTCTGCCTTAGCTGAATCTAAAATTGAATCTGAGGAAAAAATTTGAAAAACATCATTGGTTAAACTGAAAGAGACGAAGTGTACTTTTATTAGTAACAACCTCTGAGTACCTGTAAAAAATGAACTGCGATGATAGGAACTAGAAGTAATTTTTTTAAACGAAATACTTTTTTTGATTTTTTTCCCCAAGCCTATCTGCTGAGAGCCACAAATTTTTTGGCCACTTGTCCAAGAAAAAACAACTTTGTGACAACTGTGTGCTGTTCACTAGCTTTGATATGAAACATCTTATTAGGTGTTTCTTTTTTCCATTTAGAAGTCCGTACTCATAATAAACTTATTGTTCGGTGCTAAACTATTTATCTTAAATATTATCTGAGAACGTTTTGTCATGTTCTGGGTATTAACTTTTATTATTTAGTTATAATACTTGCAAAGTTAATGGGAGAGATACATATTTTTACACTTTGTGCATGCTGTCAAGTCATGTACAGTTTGATGAGAATATGTTCAAGCTCTCAAATTTCTTATTTCAGTCGGAAAAGTGCCTTAAATCATGAAATTGAGGCACGAGATGTACTTTGAAAAGGAAACAAGGTACATCCAGGTTTGTATGACTGCCAGATGTTTGCCCCTTCAAGGCCTTGTGTTTTTTGCTCTGTCTGCTCATCATCTGTAAGATCATGAAAGTGTTGGTATCTCGCCCCACTTCATTAAAATCTGTGCCCCTAAAAACCATTAATACTTGTCAAAATAAACTGTAATTATGTTATTTCACATCGTGATGTCTTGTTTGCACATGTGCACTGCTCTTTCTCCCCTTCTATCTCTGCCTGCGTGGTAGGGAACATACCTGCCTCAATACAATATGAACGGGATGATCCCAAGTCTACTACTACTCCAAGTGAAGGATCAATTAGGCAGCACTGAACAGGAAGCACATGGGCATCCAGGCAAAGCCAGAAGCAGTTTCCCTTGCATGATAGAGCTGCTCTCAACCTCTCAGGACTCGTATGAGGAGAGGAAAACTCTCATCTTGGCCTTCTGCTCCCGTTACTGCTGTCCTAAGCAGGTCCCTCTTCAGGTCTCGTGTCTGAGATCCATCTGCTGCACCCAGATTCACACCACACTTCCCCTCCAGTGCCTGTATCTCCCCTGCCCTCATTGTTTTTCAGTCCCTGTTGGCCTTCTGCACACTGTACCAAGTCCCTGTCCTTCCATGGACCTCCTTGTAGTGTCTCCTTTCACTGCAAGATGACTCCTTTTGCCCGGCACCTTCCGACTCCCAGGTTGAGCCTCCTTTCCCCTTTCTGCTGTGGTGTCACTGACCAGCCTTCCCCAAGCTGTGAGCTTGGGTCCAACTTGTGCCAGCAGCCAAGTTTTCCCTGCTGGGGATCCTTCTGCCCACCCCCCGACCGGGTGATCTTTCTACCAGTGCGAGGAGGCAGAGGTGTGCATCGGGGAAAGGAGTGAGCTCCAGGCCAGACTGAGTGTTTCTGGGGAGCCATGGCAAACCATGAGGCTAGAGGTGCCTTAACGCCTTCCAGTTGCTGTCATTACACCAGAGCTTATGTGCTGAACACATCATGGATAGAAAACTGTCTTCTGAGTATGGTGGAGCTTGTTTTAAGTGCTCAAAGGGGTTCCTGCTGAACTTAAAAGTCAATGACAAGACATAAGAGTTTGTCAAAACCAGAAGGTAGAAATATGCTAATACAGTGTGGATAAGAGATGTGTCTACTTGACAGGACATGGAAGAAGTAGATCCTAAATCTTCATGGCTGTAAAGGATTGCATCACCCAGCACCTAACAATACAGACTACTTTCGGAGGTCCTTTGTTAGTAGGACCCCTTTAGAAAAGAAAGAGATCTTGTTCTGCCAATCCTTTAATGACTATGTCTGTCTGTGTGCATTTGGGGGAAGGGGGGTCAGAGAGCCAGATGAGTTTTAACAGAAGATCTTTGTCCAAAATATATGCACATTAAGAAAGAAATGTATTTTAAATCAGTTTTTGAGAAAAAAACCGGGAAGTTACTGGAAAAAAATAAAGTGCAGTTGTATTTTGTTCTGTTTCGTGGTTCCTATGTAGTAAATATTCAGAGAATGGTACTTCAAACCTATTTCCATTATTTTGAACTTATTTCTGATTAAATGTTATTTAAAAGAAGTTCTTCAGCTGCACATGTAAGGCAATAAATACATTTAGAAAGGCTGAATTATGAAGAATTCTGTTTGCTGTCCTTGTCTTCATCATGTGTAGAGGTTATTTGGAGTTGTGTAAAAACTTAGCCGCTAGTGTTATTTCTCAGATCTTTATTTTTTGAACACCAAAATAAGAAGATATAATCCTTCAAGCAAACAGAATAGACTTGGTAATTGAAGACTTGAAGATTTAGGATCTGTTCATTGTTTTATAGCACTGTCCACACATTACAAATGAATTTATAATTTATTTTCCTAGTCTATGATAACCTAATCACCTGCCAGCACTTGAAAGGTCTGCACACTTATGATTTATTCAATTCCATCCCCCTAAAACATGGAGCAGGGCTTTAATTGCCTTTTGGGAAGAATTTTGCCAATAGGGAAATGGAGCCTCATTCCTTCATTTGCAGACAGAAACTGCTTACTCTGGTAGCTCTGAAATTTGTGCAGACTTTAGATCTACCTTAAATACATTTTCTTTAGCTCATTTTAATGTTTAAAAAAATTAACACAGACTTGAAGGCTACTTTTCTCTCCTTTGACAAATGACTTTGGCTGTCATGCTTATAGTTTCTGTACTTTCTAACAACTGTTAAATATATAATGCTACATCATTTATCTGTCTGCACATATGTACAGCTTGTAAATAATTTAATGTTTTACTTTACCACTTGGCCTCTTCACATAACTCTAAAATGAAGAAGATAAAATTCTTCTAAATTATTAATTCACTGGGAAATTGAAACAACTGACATAAATTAAGCACCGAAAATAGTTCCCCTTTTCTTCATGGGGATCAAAGCAGTGAACGCAACTGGATGACAGCAAGGGAGCTAAATGAACAAGATGATCATAGAATAATTTAGATTGGAAAGGGCTTCTGTGGGTATCATCTAGCCCAACCTCCTGCTCAAAGTCAATCTACTTACCATAGACATGCTCAGTCGAGACTTGCATGCCTCCAGGGGTGGAGATGTTTCACTGTGGAGATGTTCCAGGAGTCTCCTGTGTCCTTGGGAACACAGACAGGGCACATCAGACCTGTTGCTCAGCTGTTTGAGGGATTTTCATGATAGTTTGAAATGTTAAAGGTTTTCCCAGTGGTTAAAACCTGTGCTGTAAAGCATAGAGGTGCTCCAGTGTGATTGTGGCAGAGCAAAAAATTTTGCAGCACACTCTAAATGGACCTTTAGTAGATTAAAACACAGTGACTTTATGAAGGCTTCTAGATCTTGCTACCTAAAATAATTTGGTTTGGTCAATTTTCATAGTAGCCAATTAGTTACTTATTATGTCTTGTTTCATTTTGACATATTCATATACTATGCATTGTAGTAGTTGTCACTGATTGTTTTAAATGTTTGAAGATAATTAAATGATTGTACATAAGGAAATGTGATGTTATTAGTATCCAGAACAGAAGCAAAGTCCAGGCATGCAAAGCAGCTGCAAAGCAGAGCATTGTGTAATTTGTGGTTTAATGTTCTGCAAAGTTTCTATACTCAGTAACAGCCTTTTCCCTGATATAACTTTAGTTTGATCTGGATTTGTTTGGATTTGCAAGCAGCTGGGAAGTTCTGAAATATTGGAGTATTGTATACCTTTAACATGAACTGCAGCATCTTTTCTGTTTCATTTTCTCTACCTGCTTCTCACTCCTGGGGTATATCTGGGAATTCCATGTGTTCTTCTGATAGGGAATGTCAGTACTCATGATGGTTTCCCAATGCCCTGGTGTATTTGAGGATACAAAATGAAAAATATCCCTTGCAGACCTGTATGCAACTAACAGAGGTGCCTGGTGTAAGTGGCTTGCACATCACAAGTCTAGCAAAGATTGCTCCTGTGACCAAGTCTGTTTTGTGTTTAATTGTACAATGAGAAGACCAGCTCCCAAGATGATCCTGTCCTTGGATTTTGTCTTCCACTGCTGCTTGTTGAACATCCTGCTCTGCTAACTGTTGTCAGTCAGCCAGGTGAAACTCCAGAAGTTGTTTGAAGAGGAAATTACTTTTTCTGCAGTGAGATCCAGAGATGAAAATATACATAGTTTAAAGGCACAAGGACAGGTTACATATGGCATGGTGGATGGAATAATTGTCACCTGGAAGAGATGCCAGCTTTCTGGAGCTGATTACCCTTCTCACAGATTCCAGCTGCTGCATCCCTGAGATCAAGTTCCCCAGTATCACTCTTTTAGTGGGAGCACTTGGGCCCCTCTCCCTGAGTAGTTGCATTTTCAGTGTCATCATCATTTTCCTCAAACAAACTGGGATTTATCAAGTTGATTTGAGGATGAAGAGTGAAGCAATAGTGCAATGTTTCTAATGATCAGATTTTTCAGAAACACATCCTTAATGGACAGCAGAGCATGCCTGTGTAACATTTCTTCTGTATAAAGAAAGAACAAATCAAACCTGCTGTCTTTAACTGTGCTGACTTTAACTGACAAGTGAGAAACCTCACTTATATTGTATGGAAAAAAATAACGGGTGAATCCAAATGTAACAAATGAGACCAAAATTAGTGAGGGAGGAAGGGACTGTTGGCTGGAATTGACCTTTGGCTGTATGACTCTATAGCTGTGGGGACCCACATTTGTACCCTTTGCAGGCTTTATTTGCGTGAGAGAATATGAAGGAAAATATTTTTACTCAGGTATAGCCTATGATTTTTAGATAATGTCTTGGCTGTCTCTTTCTCAGTAGCTTCCATACTAACAATGTTTTCATGCTACATGACTATGTCAAGAGCAGCTGTGATTTCATCACTGCCTATTTCTACTTCATATCCTTAATTCACAAAATCTTCAGTGTCTTTCAACACATTTGATTTAGCAATTTATTTGGAGACTGTAATTCCAGTGATACATTTACCCATGGTGTCTTTATTGGGGCTCTAAGTGCATAGCCATAAATAGTCATGACTAGTGCTGTTTTATTAAACAATGTGAAGATCTCGGCTGAAGAATCCAAAAAAGACAAGCCCAGCTTGCAGTGCTATTTTAGGAAATAAGTCTTACGGAGTATACTCAACTTGGAAATCAATAGGTACTTATGATTGCAGCAGCTTTTCACATGCCACATTACATACCATTGTTACCAACTTCTTCAACCAGGAGCTATATCATGTGTTTCTGTCCTGCTTGTTCTACCTGGAACATATCCACTGTTTGGCTGCACAAATGCAAAGCCCCACGCAAAGGAAGCAAGAAGAAGTCACTGGGAGGAGGAATCCTCCCTTTGACAGCAGGATGGAGTCAGGTCAGAGTTTCTGTGTCGTCATGGCTGTATTCTGTGCTGGTGCTTGCTGATTTGACGCCATAGATGGAAGGAGTTTCTCAGTCGTTGTAAGGATTACAGTGACAATAATGGTGTATCATCCAGCATTTGTTTTAAATTTTTCAAAGGAAATGGTTGATTCTTAGTTCTCAAAGAGCTTTTCATTGTTCAACTGAAACATGGACTTGTTCTAGTCCTTTGCAGTTCCAGATAGTATAAAGACCTGTGGTGGTGTAAATGTAATCTGGCAGGAGAAATGAACCCAACTCTAGAGAGATTATAAATCAGAGTTGCAATTTACTAAAAATAAATGACAATAGATGCAATGATACAGAGAAAAACTGATTTTAACCCACAAAAAACAGATGTATAACCCAGTCCCCTTGGACAAGAACAGAACAGTGTTCATTGGCCCCTGTGCTGAGCACCCTGTGGGCCCCCTGGGTGCAAAGTAAAAGGAAAGAAAAACCTGTTGGTCCAGATGATGGTGGCGGTTCTGTTGAGGTAATGATCGCAGTCTTGTTGAGAGTGGCAGTGGCAGCCCTCTTGGAGTTCTGGTCCTCCTCTCCATCCGACAAACGGTACCAGAAGTCCCAAAACCCAAAGATTATATATATGCTCAGGTTCAGGTGGGAATGGCCAATACGTCCCCCAGGGCAGAGAGTTTCACAATGGGTGATTTAACTCTGTGAGTCTTGGGATATTTTTGGCATCTTCAGTGGTCTAGGTGTTGCAGCTGCCTGTTATGCCAGTCCAGTATGGCCCATTAGCAGAGATGACCCCTCAGGCTGGGTGTGAAGGTGCTAATTCCTTCCCAGAGAGTTATCACAGCTAAGTCATTAGGTGTGTCCTGGGCAGCTGCTGAAAATGATCCATTACCAGCAGTCCATCAGAAATTACACAGAGGGTGTAGAATACACAGTTGTGGTTATACCCACATAGTGGGTATAACAGAGTCCTGGCTCCTGTAACGAGGACAAGACCCTTGCTCTCTGTTCCACTGTATGTTTAGATGTACTTGATTGCACACCCTAAATTATGACTGTGTAATTAAAAGATGTCTATGAGAACTGACTAGCTGATAAGCAGAATGAGGCAAACTAACTCTGAACCAACTAAAAGTTTGACGGTGTAGGAGACTGGGGAACACCTCACCAGTAAATCCCTTCATCCCAGTTCAATTAAGTAGGCTTATCTGTGCACGGGGAAAATCCCATTTTGCTGGAGGCCTACGTGAGCATCGTCAAAATCAGCAGTTCATGGACGTTCATTAATATTATGAAAATCTCATTTCTTCTCCAGACACTTATGTGATTTATCACTCTATAACCATTTCAGAAGGTTGCTATAGAAAACCTGCTCTGCTGTATCCTAACAGTAGCCTGAGAAAAATTGCATGAGGTTCTTACAGCCTAGGGATTTTTGCAGCATTTTTGAAAGGTCCCTAAAAGGTATTACTGCATACAAGCTTTGCAAAGTATTAACAGCAATACTACTTTTGTGCAGAGTGGATTACTGCCATATAAATTTGTAATTGGTGTAACAGTGCATGCAGAAGAATTTCAAAGCAGCTACTCAACTGAAAACTCTCTTGTTTTATTAATAGCCCATTCATGAAGAGACTGAAGAGGGAGGATTGTGAAATGTGGAAAAGAATTGAAGTCTGATAGAGAAGACGTGAGAGCTGAGCACTGGATTCCTTGGGTCCAAAGCACAAAGCAACAGAGAACATTTTTCAGAGGAAGTTAGGGTAGCAGAGACCGAAGGCTCAAAGGGTGCTCCTGGCCTGTGGTGGCACAGCAAGACAATGTCCTCTGTGTATGTAGGTGTGCAACAGTCATTTCTCACTGTACACATTAGATTATTGAGAACACCAGAAGCTGTAGCCAGGGCTTACCCCTGCTGGAAGGTGTCTAAATGCTCTGATCCAGCAGCAGTCTATACCATATTCTGCATTTCATAATTGTCAAAGGTATCATTTTAGGAAAAGACCTTCTGAAAGTCACCCATCTAGTCATGGGGTTTGCAGTGCCCTGGACCTCAGCAAAATCACCCTCCCTGAACAATTGAGAAATGTGTTCCTAGGAGGTGCAGCAGGTTGCTCTGTCTCCCGTAGAGAAACTAAGGAAGTGCAGGTTTCATTAGTGAGCTGTTCTCTACTCTCAAATGGGGCAGACCAAGATGGGGAGAACAGCAGTGCTGGCCAGAGTGTAAGTGCATATAACACCCTTTTTCTTCTCTATCTGCGTCTACCAGAAATCAATATGATGAGGAAATACTATGTACCTGCTGCAGTTATTAAAAGATACAACTTTTGAACTAGATCTCTCTTTTGAGCAGAATCAAAAGTATTTCTAAATGCCAGCAAAAGTTCTTCCAACATAAAATTTTGGCTTTCTCTTCCCCAGCTGATTCTGCTCAGAGCTGTTTGCTGGAAGGTCAGTCAATATTGTTAGTTGGATGTCTTATTCATTTCTATACGTTCACCTGTGTTTATATAGATATGTATATACACCTACTAGATACAGGTGATTTTTGAACAGAGCTTTCACTAGCATAACAATGTATAAAGAGAACTACTTATCCTGAGTCCCTTTGTTTGATTATTATCTGGTACATGATGGGAGTGACCACGGTGTACGTGCAGGGAATGGCCAATATGCCTGAAACTATAATAATCTTTACAGGACATTGTCAATGAAACTGTATTTGATAAATCATTTTAAGCCACTTCTTTTTGCTGCCAATTGTTTTATCTGTTTTTTGGCAGCAGCTTTGCCTTGCAGTGACTCTGTGGTGTGCTGGCACAGCTGTGTGGTGACACCAAAGATCTCGTATCACTTTCGTTCTCCTTCTCTTGATGTGAAAATCCCCTCTCTACAGGCCCACTACCTGCCATGGTCCCCCAACCCCTTGCATTGTGCTCACAGAACAGCAGCAGTTGAGTGCTGAACACGGAGCTGAGATGCTGTGTTTGGGGGAAAGTGTGGGCCCATATCAAGCATAGGACTGAAATAATTCCCAGGAGCTTCCTAATGTGAACAGATTCCTCTTCTTCATGTGCTTTAACTTGCAACCAAAAAGGTAGACCTCATACCTCTGACAAATCTGCTCCATCACGGTCTGTAATTGTCATCTCCCAGGTCATTTTACTTAGTAGAATTTAAGTAAATGAGTGAAGTGGTGGTGACTGTTGCTTAATTAGCTTCAGTATCACAATAGTCTTTACCTGCTGCTTTTGCTTGGCACCGGGTACTGATCAGGCTTTGCCTATGTTCCGACCTCCTGGTCTTCTCCAGCATACATCCACTTCCCTTACACTTTCCTAGAACGTCTGTGAAGTTTTGAAATCAGTTGCTAATTGCCTTCAAAAGTGAAAAAATCTACATTAAAGGACAAAATAGAAGCGCTGTCTTGTTAGGTTTAAAGCTCACTTCGCTCAACAGGTAATAAAGAGACATTCTCCTGTAGTTATTTCTCTGATCCACTGTGATTTTCTTACTATTTTATGTTGCCAGTGGTGGAAGAACTTGTTCTTTTGGAGGTGGGTCACATTTATTGCTAACCTTCAGGAAATTCAGACATGCAATATAAGATTACTTATATTAGAGGGACAGATGTTGGGCTTTAAAACCTTGCTCTTATCTTGACAATTAAATGCTAACCCTTCCAGAACATTAAAACCCTAATTTTATATATTGCAAATTTTTTTTAGTTTGTTACTATACGTTTACATTATGAAATGCTCTGCATTGATTTTAGGATTTATTTTAGTTTAATTTTTTTTTGAGAGATTGCTTTAAGGAAAGACTGGCAGCAGTGATTCAGCAGCATAATGTGCAAGTATAAATAGAATGCAAGCTGTCCATTTATCTCAGTCCTGATCTACTTATATTCATCTGATGCTTATTACAATCGTGGTTTGTCTCTGAGCAGATACATCCAGTTAGGATTAAGCATGGACAACTAACCTAATTCGCTCTTGTAACTCACTCTTGTAACTTAAGTCAGGGTTTCTGTGTAGATTTCTTGTGAAACCAAATAATTCTTTTAACTCCTAACCCTTAGTAAATTAATATCAAAATATTGAGAATATTCGTAATTGTCTTTGTTTTTATGAGATGTTGGGTTGGTTTGTAATTGCTTTAAGGTTTGCCAAGATAACCTCCATCCATATCTGTTTCTCAGATTTCTTCCTACTCCAGCTTCTCATTATATGTCATGGTATTTTATTAAATATAATTCCAGGTCACAGATTCTCTAGATTACACTGTGGAACCCCTTTATAAACTTTTTGCTAGAGAGAATGTTCTGCTAGAGAAGTCTGAAAGTGAACTATAAGCACAGCTATCCAATTCTTACAAGCACAAAAATAATAAAAGCAAAGATTGTACCAAAACTTTATATTAATCTCTTCCACATTAAATAAGGAAGATTCAGTCTTTTCTTGTATTTCAAGAATATTGGAATATTTATGGAATAATGATTTATTTCTTGGATTTTCAGACAGGTTTACTGTCAGCATTTTCCATCTCCAAGAGTTCTCTGGGATATGTGGATATAAAAATATCAAGTTCTGTGTCTTTAAGATCTCAGCTACACCAAAATCAGCCTCTGGTTGACTCTTCACTCTTTTAGCCTCTGGCATGGATTAATCTTTGACAACTTGTTTTTAATTTTAAAAATCAACACAAGCAACTCACCGTAATTCAGCATTTATGTAGGGTTATAAAGAAGCTCAGGACTAAGCAGAATAACAATCAGTGCTGCCTTGGTATGGTATATGGGTGTTTATAAAACAGCTTACATTTGAGATTGGAAGTAACTTGTATGTTGTATTTTAATGTGTGCAGCACAATAATTTTGTTCAAAAATGTAGCATGAGCCCAGTTTAGCTTTCTGTGTGACTGGTCTCAACAAAATAAATATGTGTGCAGAAATAATTGATGAAGCATATTTTAAAGAGAAAAATCTAAACAACATTTCACTTTCCTTCTCCCTCATTGCACTTCCACTGTAACTGTGAGGGTGCTGATGCTGAAAGATACACATGGTAAAATGTAGCTTGTATGTGCCCTTATATTTTTTTTTAGAAACTGTTCCAAGAAATAGTAATTTCTGAGTTCTGCATATGTGTATGTTAGACACAGTTCCATATATATTTTTCATAGTCTTTTATATTCCTCATGCCAGATCTCTCCTGCAGCCCTTTGGGTTTTTACTGGAGATGTGATGGCACTTCCAGTAGTGAAATTTCTCTGCGGAAGCTCCTCCCTGCCAGGACTCCAGGGAAAAGGATCGGATGAGCGAAAGGCAGAGTTCACACAGGTGGACTCCTGTGCCCCGTGAGCGTGGTGAGATCTTGAAGTGCATGACAGGTGCCATTTTTTCATGTCTGTGAGATGTAGTCTTTTGCCTGAAAAATGAGGTTTACAATAGAAGAAAGAGCAACACCAGTGGCAGTGACGTATCAGCAGATGTGAAGAATAACTTGTGTTGAGGAATGGAAAAAAAGCAGAAGAAACACTAGAGCAGTGATGATTCTGCACAGAGCCTCCTGCTCTGTACAGTTAAGAGGAATACATGTCCTATAGCGTGTACCTTTCAGCGTCACACTGAATGTGAAGATGTAAGGAAGGGCCTGTAAATAATTGTTAGGATTTGGAGGAAAAATCATAATAGGGTATTTGAGATGTCCCATAAAGATAAGGCCCCTGTACAAACAAAAAGATCAAAAGGAACAGTGCGAACACTCAGTGGTGAAGAAAGTGATGACCTCTTAATTTAATGACTCCCAAGAAAACTTGACGTTATTTTACTAAAATACAGTGAGAGCCCCTGGGAATGAAAGGAAGAATCAGAGCATACAGATGTAAGTCAGTGTGGCTGCTTCTGTTGTCAATGTGCAACACTCTGCCTGTGGTCAGAAACAAGCCTGGAAATGAAGCGTGAGAAAAATAAGCCCTATTTCATTGCCACAATTTTGTTGATTCCATCAGGCTGTCATGTAAAGATAATTGGGGGGGTGTTAGCCACTGAATGTTACCATTTTTATGATGTGAAAGAAGAGGTAGGTGCAGTCTAGTTGGATCTGCCAACTAATACTCAAAGAATATTACTGTCTTTAAACTGTGACGTAATTTGCTTATGCTGTACAGAGCAGAGAAGATACCCTTCTAATAGGAGCTTTTGTTATAGTAATGCCAACAGCAAGGGAAAATATTCAGATTATTTTCCTGGAGATTGAAGCTGCTGCTGTTTGGAAAACAGTGCATTACACCATCTGTTTCCTTCTGATTGCGCACTACCATAGCCATTGTTGTGATTAATTTCTTTGCTTCTAGGCACAAATTTGAGTGCTTGAAAGAAGATTAAAAGCTTGTTTGCAGACAGGGATGTAGCTAATGGCTGGATTTCAGGAGGATTGTGTGTACTTACCAACTTCACAGCTCAAGTCATCAATCTTCTGCATGCATTTGATGTGTGAAGAAAGCAAGGAGAACATCCTTTTGCTTCACTGTGATAATCCTCTGCACAAATTGTTGGTGAGGTTTTCACCAGGTGTCAGTAGTGCTCAAATCACCTCTGGGACAATGAGTCGCTTTTCATAGAATCACAGAATCATTTAGGTTGGAAAAGACCTTTAAGAAGTTCATTGAGTCCAACTGTTAATACTGCCAGGTCCACCATTAAGCCATGTCCCTAAATGCCACATCTATATGTCTTTCAAATACCACCACTTCCTTGGGCAGCTCATCAACTGTTTTTGTGAAGAAATTTTTCCTAATACCCAACCTAAACCTCCTTGGCACAACTTGAAGCCATTTTCTCCTGTTCTGTCTACCTGTGCTGGTTTAAAAGTAAACCAGCGGGAGAAATGAACCCAACTCAAGAGAGATTAGAAGTCAGAGTTACAATTTACTAAAAAGATTACAATAAATGCAATGATACAGAGAAAACTGGTTTTAACTCCCAAAGACAGATGTATAACGCAGTCCCTTGGGACAAGAACAGAACAGTGTTTCTTAGCCCCTGTGTTGAGAAAAGCCCTGATGGCTGACAGTCTGCCACAGGTGTCCCCTGGTCCCATTTGGTGCCTCCCACTGGGAAACTCATCAAGAAACAGATGGTCTCTGCAAATGCTGTTGTTACCCTGTGCCTGACCAGAACCACTGGTTTGTGCCCATCAGTGGCAAGCAGCACAAGAAAATGTGAAATTTTGTCTAATAGGGATGGTGTGCCTACTCTCAGTTCTTCTTTTGTTGGAAGACCATGTGTATAGTACATTGGCAGTGAGCATCATGGTGGTTTTCCACCACTAGGCTGCTCTCATCCTTCCTTCCTTTTAATCCCTGTGTACTTAAACAGCTTAGTAGGCCTTTGGTCCAGGACAGGTAGCTGCAATATGCAGTGGTCCATTTGCTTAGTATAATGAATTTGGAAAACAAGTGATATTTGCATTAAACTCATCAGTTCTTAATTATTACTTTGATACTTTTCTTTGTTGTCGCATTTCAAGATTGCCACGTTTGCCCATGATTTCATGTTGAACAAATTCCAGCTAGAACTGTAATGATTCTCCTCTGTTAACACAGCATATGCAAACTAGAATTTTGTAATAAGCTATGTCATGGGTTTGCAAAAGTCCCCCTCCTTGGGGATTGAAAATAGTTTGTCCAGATGAATTTCCGGACAAGGACCAATAAGGAGTTTAGGTGACACCTTTACCAATTACATCTTCAAGAAGAAACGGAAGAGAAGGTGGTGGCGTGGTAGGAATCTTGGGCAGCCATGTAAGAGAGAGGACGTGGCAGGTCCCCCAGGTGGGGGGCCAGGCCTCTCTGCTCCCCCGGCCCTGGGCCGGGGGCAGGAAAAGCACTGAATCTTCTCTGACCAGATGAGTAACAGAATGAAGAAGAAAAAAAACTGTAAAAGCGAGCTTGAACTGTTGCAGAAGAAATTCCAGCCAGAGAGATAACGAAGCCTTCAAGGTCGGAGCTGGCAGCAGCCAGGGAGAGAATGAAGCGGCGAAGGGGGGAGGCAGCTTCTTGTCCCCCCTCTCCTTCTCTCTCCCTTCAGCAGGGAAAAAGGACTGAGATCTAAAATCCCTGCTGCTTGTGGGACATTCAGAAACAACTCCATCTGCGGCTTAAGGGACTCAT
>JAWMRA010000001.1:89962013-89987703 GCA_035584735.1 Pseudotriccus pelzelni | reverse complement strand
AATAAATCCTGATATTATTTATCTCCCCAATCAGATCTCTTTGTCTGCATAAACTTCTCTCACCTTAGAGCAATTTGTGGGGGGTATGGTAAAAATTGTCCCCTAGGCAAACCCATGACAGCTATTTCATATTTACTTCAATGTGATTAACTAAAGGTTGTCTCTTTGAATTTGTTTTCAGAGTAATAGTTGGTACATCATGTTTTAAAACTCTTCTTCAGGGCGATGTGTGTAATGGTATATGTTTGGGTTGTGGCAGATCTGTAGCGACACGGAGCACAGTTAAACATAACTGAGAGGAAAATCTTGACTGCCAAGTAAAGCAGCATTATCAATTTCCTCTCTCCTGCATTGAAAGAGACAGGGGGAACAGACAGTGTAGGGTTTCCTGATATGTTTTAAGAAAGCCTGGGATTCATTTCCCCACCCTTCCTTCCTATTAGCTGTTTGTTAACTCCCAGGAAGATTCAGGATTTTCTTGTGAGACCTCTCTGCTCACATACCCTGGAAACGGGCTCTGCCTTTGAGGAGCTCAGTGCTCGCTTTTGTGCAGAGAGGGAGAGAGGAAGAGGAGTTGTATTGGTGATGAGAGACTGACTTCAGGCAAGCGAACTGAAGAGGAGTTTCTAACTGACAACATTGTATTCACAAAGGTATTTTCTTTTAATTTGCTGGCACAAACACAGCACTTGCCCCTGAGGAATACTGGGTGTTTGAGACAGAATCAGGAAATGCAGCAAGTGTCAGTGTGAGATTTCTGCCCTCGGAGTGCCAAGTTGTGAACTTACAAGCAAGACCATAAAGCTCAAAGACGTTCAACTTGCCCTTCCTCAGGAGAAACCTCGCATGTTTCTTTGCCACTGCTGAAGATCCCTCGCATTTAAGAGAAGGATGTGAAGACCGAGGCTATAGTACCAGCTACTTGCGGCAAGCAGTGGTTGGATCTCCATGTGCTGCTGGAGTGAACTAACAAATTGGATGATTTGTGGGGGCTTTTCTTCATCCAAAACAGGGCAGGGCTGTTAATTTGACTATAGTTATTTTGGATAAAACACTGAAAAGAGACAGTTTCACTTTTTTTTTTAATTTCACTTGCTCATCTGACCTGCTTATGTGAGAAGCTGTGCCTTCTTTATTCATAGTAATCACACAGAGAGTAAGTTGAAAGCTGTGGCAAGATGTCCTGTGTGCTGGGGGCAGCACGCTAGGAACTGAGAGGGGCCTGACAATTTTGTGCAGAAACAATCTTGGTATTATCAGTCCATTAAGTGCAACCAATTTTTCTTTTTCCGTTCTAGTAAAACCAGGTATTGGTTCCTGAGGACAAGCCCATACAGTACAAATAATTGCACTGCGGCTGTTTCCAGGTCTTTAAATCTGTACCTTTTTTAATCATTTTTTGATAGCATTTGAATTTGGCAAATAAGTTTCACATTCCATTGACATTTAAAGACAAAATTGGAGTGTCTTTCTAGAAGTGTTAATTCTGAAGAGCAGATTTTTTATTTCCTTTACTGATTAGCTTGGTGAAGATACACCCATGTCTCAACGCCGTTTTTTAAGGGAAAGACATGAAAGTCATTTTAGGATTCTACCAAGATTCTTCCAAATCCTCCATGGCAGACGGCACTCAAGAAATAACCCACATCAAATATGCTCTGGTGAGCTGAATGTATATATGATTCTACAGTGTGATGCATGTGTATGTAGAATGTGGCACTTAAATTTGAGCAGCATGTGAGTTGAAAGGAGCAGTAATTAGCCTAGGATATGTGTTGCTGATTTTCTCAACTGTTGTTGATTTTCTCAACAAATTAAAACTTTCTTGTTTTTTTTAATGCATAGTGACCTAATGTGGTCTTTAAAGAAAAAAAGGAGGACTTTTCTTGTTTCTTTTTAAATTAATTTGAAAACTGAAATCAATGTAAGCTAAGCTACCTTAGTTAATTTTCAAGGCTTTCCAATATTCCTTTCTTTAATGTTGGCATTTACTGTTAGGAAAAAAAATTAAGAAGAGAAAAATGCCTCTCTGGTGATTCATTTTCTCACACCTTCATTTGTAGTGTGCTCACTGAGTCTTTCGTGATCTACTGGGTTTGGAATTAAAATTGTAAGGGTTTTTTTTGTAAACTTTGTTTATAACCTCTGAAATGTAAAGATTTCATCTTTCCTGACTTACCAGTTCTAGACATTCATGAGGCCAAGTCTTGGTACTTTTAGGGATACTAACTGGTAAATTATAAAAATTTAACATTTAATTCTGTTCAGCTCAGAATAGAAAAAGTTTTTATGTTAATTGCTGTTAATCACAGTAAAGAAAAATTTAGTAATATTTTAAGCACATGGGATGCAGATCTTGCAAAGCAAAACAACAACTCCTTAATTTGAGTCTTACTTTCATGTAGCATTCAGCCATCATTTGGTAGCACTCACACTGCAGTAAGTCCTAAGTATAGCCATAAAAGCCATCACTTTCACCAAATATTTTTATAATATTTTTGGTTTTATGAGTTTCAGGCACCTGCTGGCCATTCATTAATGGATTGGAGCTCATTCCAAGTATAGGCAAAGCTTGACTACATAGGAGAAAACCACAAATTTATTCTATTGAGCACATTCTAACATAGTTTTCCTAATTTTTCCTAATTTACTTTAGACTAAGCTCCTTAATGTACATCTCGTAGTGCCATACAGTCATCTTTTACTTACAGGTTCCTTTCACTATATATAGGTGTGTGTATAGTCAGAAAATAGTATGTTTCTCTAGGAAGCTGTCTGTTCTGTCTCCCACCCTTTTTTATTATTATTGCAAAACTCCTTTTGATCGTGTTGCAACCTTTTCTGTTTGAAGTCTTCAAGTATGCAAAAATTCTGTTTCCTTTCCTTCCTGTTACCCATTTTATGTTGACATTAGGAAAGCAATTATATGCTGTTAATGTTAACCTTATATATCCAGTAAGAATTATTCAATTGTTTTGGTCAAAGCTGTTTTATGGCCTTTTTGGACTGATAGGAGTTTTCACACCTGGCTGGTGGCAAACCTCAGCTTTCAGTGGCACTTTCAGACTAAATGTTACACAGAAGGTGGATCAAAGTTTTAGATTGCAGAAGGGAAGAGGTACTCCTGCCTGGAAACATTTCTGTCCTGTAGCTGCGCTGGGTGAAATTACAATTTTTGAGCAAAAATGTATTTCTCAAGTAAATGTGCTTGTGGTTCTGTGAATCCCATGATGTACGCACCTCTCTTCTCCTT
The DNA here is from genome assembly GCA_035584735.1 of Pseudotriccus pelzelni. Classification (NCBI taxonomy): domain Eukaryota; kingdom Metazoa; phylum Chordata; class Aves; order Passeriformes; family Tyrannidae; genus Pseudotriccus; species Pseudotriccus pelzelni. Next base: position 89,984,450 of record JAWMRA010000001.1, on the reverse strand, counting down.
GTGACAAAGTTGAGCCACTCTGTCATGTTGTCCCACGTCTCACAAAGCTTTGTTCTCTCTTCATTAGCATCTCTGGAAATTGCTGAGAGATGTTTGCTTTGCTGTCACTTCATCCCTTTCCTGCATGTTAAAATCTTTCATATAGAATATAGTAATCTTTAACTGAACAATAAATATTCTAGTTCCTATATTGATTTTGCATTATCTTATTTACCTTAATAAGAGAAGCTGGGCTTGATTCCAGAGTCATCATACTTCATCAAATCCATCTCTGTTTTATTTTCATTTTAACAAAGCAGACTTTATTTACTGCAGCTCATGGACAGTTGGATCTGTCCTCCTTGGCCTAATCCTCACTGCGCTGTCCCCTGCAGGTGTCTTCTCCTCAGGGCAGGCTGTGTTGCCTTTATCCCCTCACCCCGGTTGAGCCCTGGCTCTGGTGACACTTGTTCTTTGGAATGCAGAGGTTTGGGACCAGCTGCCACGTGGCCTCTCCTGCCTGGGCAGGCAGGGCCCAGGCTGGTACAGCCAGGCTTGTGTGAGGCAGCATCGAGTTTTCTGAATCTGTCGCTGAACTGTGTCTCTTCTGTGTGCTTCTGCGTTTCTGACTGCAAGCAACTGGGGCAGCAGCTGTGGATTTATGGAGGATTTCAGCTCTGGAAAGCTGTGGTTCTGAGCAGTCTACTGTGGGGACACTTGTCTCCCATCAGCAGGGGAGATTTCCCAGAGCGCTGAATTGCTGTGGCCCTTTGTCGTGGGCTTCCTGGCACAGTGCTCACAGACCATCCTTTGAGATTCTCCCTCTTCTTGCTTTCTCTGAGTAAATGGGAACAGTAGGTCAGCTGGAACTGAGAGCTGTAAAACAAGTCTGGCAAGTAGAGATGCCAGAGACATCTGTCCTCAGTCTGTGCTGCACGTAGTATGGATGGGGAGTACCTTTGGAGGTATCCTGCAGTCTGCATCTTTTCACACTGGATTCAGGTGGGTTTTCTGATGAAGATGACTGAAGCAGTTTGCTTCCATGTGTAGCTTTAGGCATTGTAATGAATGAAGAGATGAGAAGATTGTCCATGTCACAGGGTCCTTCCAAGCCAAGGAAGGTGTCCAGAGAAGAGGAACCGGGCTGGTGAAGGGACTTGAACACAAGGTCTATGGGGAGAGGCTGAGGGAGCTGGGGTTGTTTAGCCTGGAGAAGAGAAGGCTCAGGAGAGACCTCATCACTCTCTACAGCTACCTGAGAGGAGGTTGTAGCCAGGTGGGGGTTGGTCTCTTCTCACAGGCAGCTATCAGTAAGACAAGAGGGCATGGGCTCAAGCTCTGCCAGGGGAGGTTTAGGTTGGATATTAGGAAGAAATTCTTTACAGAGAGGGTAATCAGGCATTGGAATGGGCTGCCCCGGGAGGTGGTAGATTCTCCGTCCCTGGAGGTTTTTAAGAAGAGACTGGATGTGGCACTGAGTGCCATAGTCTAGTAACTGTAGTGGTGTTGGATCAAGGGTTGGACTTGATAATCTCAGAGGTCCTTTCCAACCCGGCTGATTCTATGATTCTATGGTAAGTTCTGCAAAAAGGTACAGTGAGGCAGTGCTGTAATGTGGGTGTCTAATACTAATAGATTTTTGTAGTAAAGGAGTCAGATAACCTGAATAATCCACAATAAAGAGTGAAGAAGACTCTAGAGGAAGAGCACTTTTGCATCTTCTGTGTCAGCCAAGGGGACAGAGATGTGGTACATCTTCTGGAGCTGTATGAATATTTCTGTTAGATATTGGTCATTCGTGTGTGGGGAGAGGGGTTTAGCTTACAGACAGGCTAGCAAAATGTGTGGATACAGAAAATGTCAGGATGAGCACACAAATACAGCAGAAATATTTTAATACCTGAAGACTTCAGTATACCTGAAGGGTTCGATGTAGCCAAAGCCTGCCTGGAGCCTGTGCAAACACTGACATTTCTGATTAGTGTTACAGTCTTTCATGACAACTTTATTACTGTTAGTCCTGACACTAGATAGGTCCAGGCATGTAAGGCTGTGTTTTCTGTTTGCTGCATTCACATTTTTGTTTGCTAGCTGGATAAATGTGTTGAAAATGGATTCTTTTGAGATTTTGGGCTTCAATGCTTGAGACTTTCATTACTTGTTCTGCTTGAAATGCCCTTGCAATTTTTCCATCAGAAAGACAGAGAAGAGGGTTGGGTGTGAATCCATAACAGAGGTGACAAACTGTACTTGTGGGTGAGCAATTCAATACGACTAGTTCCAGGTAGTGTGGTGAATATCTGTATGCAAACCAGTTTGCTTTGCCTTGCTAAAGCCTAACACGAGGAAAAATATGCTTAGGGCTTATGCCTATGCTTAGATATGCTGTATGAGACACTGGGTATATCAGCAGTCTGTAAATATTCAGGGTGGGGACATGAGGGGAGAGCACTATAATTAAAGAGATAATTAGAAGAACAATGGCATTAGTGGAGGAAAATATATTTGTAAAGTCATCTTGTGCCACCTGTTGCATTTATGGAACAAAGTTCAGTTAATAGGAAAGCTCTTACCTTCTCAGGGTAGTTTGTTCTGAGCAGGGGAAGAGAAAAGTGGACCTTTTTCTTCTCTGATGATGAACCAGAGAGGAATTTCAGTAGCAGAAATGAAGAGCTATTATTTTTTCTCAGAATGGTGTTCATGGCTGGACTTTGTAGCGCAGGGTAAGTTGGCTTGACTTTATAATAGTTCCTAGGTCTTGTAAATGTAAACAGACCTGTGTAGTCTGTTAAGTCAAGGGTGTGTAAGCTGTGTGGCTTGGGACTGCATTCTTGGAAGAGTTTTGAACATGTTTTATGTATGCCAAAAAAGCATGCATTTCGAGAGTCCTAATATAAATTTTGCTAGCTCACTGATTCTTGGAAATACACGCTGTTCACTGAATACACATCATTGGGAGAGTGTGTGTTGTGGATGGTAGTGTTTGGATTTTATTTTAAGAACTTTCTTCCAAAGGAAGTAAAATATTAGATATTTTAGGTTCTAATTTTTCACCTAAGGTTTTTATAGACCTTTCTTTCCTCTCAAATAGCTCACCCCAAACTTGTTACCATTTAATATCTGTGCTGTACTTAAATTCAGTGATTTATTGGGCTTAGACAAGTTGCTCAGTGAAAAGTGAGCACATCAGCAAAACAGGTCACAGCTGACATCCTTCCAAAGATGGAAAAGTTTCCAAGCAGTATGTCCATCAAAAGTGAACTGTTTCTTCCTTCAAATAATTTTCAGAACATCATCATACAAATTAATAGGGACACGTTCAGTATATGTTTTCTGATAAAGAGGTTGCTACTATTCAGAGATACCTATTCAGTGACACTGGCAAATGTTTTTCTTCCTTCACTTAATGTGTCTGTATTGACTTGTCATATAAATCTGAGGGACCTCAGCCTTCTTTTTTTAAGTCCTTTTTTTCTGCCTTTCTTTTAATTTAAAAAGCTTTTTTATTCTTTATGTTAAAAAGTAAAAGTGAAGGAAATGCATTATTTGAGGAGAGTGCTTTACAATCACATTAATATGCATGCTTTGATGGAAAATAGAAATATCTAAAAAGAATGACATTATCAGGAGATTTTTGAGATGGTCCCACTCAAGATTCTTGAAATTGCTGATTATTTCTCATTTCTTATGTTAAAAAGTGATTTGAATACAACTGTATGATTTTAAATTACACTGTTGTAAAAGTTACTGTTTTAAAATTTTTGATGCCTTAATTTGGAGGGAAAAAACTTACTTCTCTATCTGTGTGCATAACGAAGGAATATGTAGGTTCTGGGGTACTGATATGCAGGCCACCACTTTTATTTTTCTGAATGATGATTCTTCCAAGAAGGCAAGGGATTTAAACAGTCTTTCTAATGAGCAAGAGACACACACACAGAATTAGGGGCAATACAAGACCTTGCTCCTAGGTTCCTTTTCTAGTAGATCCACGCTGACTGAACTCCATGAGCCTGTTCCCTTGGACCTCCCCAGGCCCTGCCTGTGATTTTCTCTTTTTCCCTTTTTGCTAAGATTTAGGCTGTCTGTGAGTTTTCTTACAGGGAACAGACCTTTTCTGAAGGTTATTGTGTGACATTAAGGGTTGCACATGTGAATGGAAAGAAAAAATGTGAAAAATAGTTACATCAATACATGTAAAATAAATCCTCAGAAAACAAAATCTGACTGTGTCTGTGATGCTTGACATGGGGAAAAAATGTCTTCCTGTGCATTAGTACTGTCTGAAAAGCCCATTTAATTAGAGACACTAGCATATACAACATTAATGTCATAATAGGCAGTGAGCTAGTAGGAATTTGTGTTTTTCCTGCTTTCCTGGCCGCTGAAGAATATTTGAAAAAAATAATGCAATAGTGAAAAAAAGAACTTGGAGTTTCCCTGATCAGTAATCTGAGAGACTTTGCTTCAATAATTTAGAGAAAAATTACTTCCTTTTCTTATAACATACTTCTGCTTTTCCACATAGAGAATTGTCAACAAGTCTATTTGCTCTCTGGGCAGAACCAGTCGTGGAGCCAGGATGTAGCTTTATTTACACCCTTTATCTTCTTTATTGTTCTTTCAAGAAGTTGCTATTCTCATGTGCTCTTGCAATCTGTTTAGCTGTACTGAAGTCATGCTTCATAAGACGGTTTGCACTACTTCCTCTTACTGTGTATGCTTACAGTGTTTCATGAAATCCCACATGATCTCCAAATTAACCTCAAAGGTTAAGCTAACCTGAAGAGGTTGAACACACATGGCCTCACGGTGAAGCAGACTAAGTCAAAAGGATCAAAGTTTACTGTAAGATTTCCAGCGCTTCCTGATTGAAGCTAGCTCTTGTATTTACTTATTTATTTTATCTCGTTTCAGAGCCACTATGTCTTCTTCCAAAGCAGGAAGCAAAGATCAGTGCAACTTTAATGTGTTTCATTTCTTGCTCAGTGATTTAAAAAACACACCAAAAGAGATTTTATTTTAGTCAGCAGTTAATCCAACTTCACACACAGTTTCTGTTTCTTGTACTTTGATTCAAAGATGGCATGAAACCTTTCTCAGTGTTGTTGGTTGCTGTTTTTTCAGAAAATAATGGCTAAGAGCTGCTTACAGTCTTAGTTTTCACATTTACTTACTCTTCAGCAGTCTTTGGTGTCATTGACTGTGAGTTTGTCAACTTGCACACAATTCAGGATGAGGCACCAGACTGTTGAATAAGTTCATTCTTCCCTTTTGGAGTGAGGCCAACGAACTAACTGAAGGACATGGGAATCTTCTGTAGGGGCTGCTTCTTCTCCCTTCTCATCCCCAGGTGGAAAAAAATAAAAAGCTTTTTTCCAGCTGCACTGCTGTCAGCATGCAGTGAGTTTCAGTCTTGTTTCAATCAGTCCTACATATTTTAATCAGACATACACTTATTTGTAATTTAAAAGTTTCTAGTCAGTTCTGGAACTTTTGTAAATGGAGGTCACAAAAAAAGTGAGTCTGGGGAGTGAGCTAGAAGAAGACCTTGAAGGGCTCAGTGGGGATGGCTTGCAGTTGCCTTTAAGTAAGGAGTTTTTGCCATTTAACAAACACATAGCAGTGGGGCAGTTGGGAGAGAGTGATTCTGTAATTTCAGATGCGAGTGGTTAGTCAAGAGTATACTTTTAAAAAAATTGTGTCTAGTAAAATTCAGGTGACAATTTATCTTGTTGTCCTGAATTATAATAACTCATGTGATTTGTGAATTCCCTCCAGTAATCTTAATCTTGACAGGGCTGTATTCTGAAAATCATTAGGAGTTTCAGATGGGCAGTCCTAACATAGTTACTTAGTTGTATTAGTGACAAGTAATTCTCTGAATAATTCCCTCTTTTATTTTTTTTATCTGAGAAATCACTTTAGAAGTCTCCACAGTATGTGACACATAGTTTATATGATTCTATGTCAGAGGACTAGTTGAAGAACTAATTTATCTGTGTCCTTTGGCTTTTGGGGAAGGAACTACTTGCCTTTCAGGCTTTTATTTGAAGGAAAGATGCAATATGTATTTCCTTCCTTTTTTTCTTCTAGGTGAAAGATTAGATTTCATGAAACACAAGCAACTTGTTTCATTCAGTAAGTCTGTGGAGCAGAATTACTCTTTAATTCCTAAGCCTTCATGACTAAAAAATAAGTATTTTCTCTGTTTTAGCCAAACACTTACCTAATACTTACCCTCTTTGGTGGATTCCAAACGTGTGTATGAGAAAGTGGATAAGAATCAGTAGGTCAGTTTTTAAAAAGAACTAGTATGTGAAATGAAGAATTCAAGATGCTGCCTCTATCCTTTAACATTAGAGAAATTCTGCCTTTCCAATACTGCTTGTTATGGCTGGGTTTTTGAAACAGAAACTCAAAACATGTCCTTCTAGAGAGCCCCAAACCACACAGCTCTCCTTCAACTCTCCTGGCTTCTACTGTCTGTATCTCTAGGACTCCAGTAGTGTCTTCAGACATTTTGCCTTGACTGTGCATGTGGGGCGCAGGTGATGTTTTGCTGTCTGTCTCTGTGTCATCTGCCACAATGGCCATCAAAGACTGTTTAAGGACTTCAGGTGCGAGTTCAGGTGGTGTCTGCTCTCTTCTTCAGTATAAACTTTTTGCCTTTTGGTTGATAACATTTGACCTTGGGTTTTTTCTCTGATTTTTTTCTGACTTCCAGCTATTGAAAATTATGTTCTTTGTTTGCAAGGTAAGTTGTAATAATAATTTTTGCAGATGTTGTCATGTGCTTTTATAGTTATTTTAGGGATCAATTCCTCAGGGGAGAAAAAAAATCAAGATTCCAGGGGGTTTTGAGTGTTTTCCTGTTTAATTGGAAGTTATTTCATAATTGAGAAGCAACAATTTTTTTATGTTGGTGAAGAGAAAACATTTTATATTATGCTTTGCTTACAGAAATACATGATCTTTTTTACTTGAATTAGCTAAGATATAAAAATCTCCAGATGCGTGTGCTGAATAGTGACAAAGAGTGCTATCTTAATATTTCATGAAGATAGCCCCTTTGACCGAATGAAGCATATACATGGCTCATATATTGATGAGCAGAATGTCGTATGGCAAAAAAAGATATCAGAGAAATAAAACAGAGGTTTAGTCATCTTTTAACTCAAGCAGCAAGACAAAATGGGTATTTTAGGTAGCCTGGTGGGAGATTGCTTTTTTCCTGAGCGTGACTGGAACTTTTAAAATTTATCTTGTCAAACAAAAAGGCTAACACTGTTCGTCATTTGAGAGAGGAGCTGCATTGGCTCAGGTTACTGACTGTACAGTGCTTCTTAAGTGGTGTATGAACCACCAAGGCTCAAAGACACCGAATGATGTAAATGGAAGTTTTGGGTACATCAGCCAAAAAGTGGGACCCTCAGAATCCTGGCTTGGTTTTTTGGGTCCCTCGGTATCACTGCTTGGTGAGTACAGCTTTCACAGTGCCCAAAAATAACCCTCTGGGAATGCCAGATATGCCACCCTAAAATGCAGTGGCATCCTTAAGCAAGGAGATCCTCTGCCTACGTCCCATAAAGTGTTCTAATCTGTTTAGCGTGATCCAATCAGGAGTAACATGCTCCCACAGTTCAGCACGAAACCAATCTCTGCTGCCATTTCCACTGAAAGCATTGGAGGAGGTTTGATATTAAAACTTAAAACCATAAGAACTGTCTTAGTGGCTCCCAGCAAAGCCTGTTTCTTTGCCAAAGGGAGGACTTGGGGTTTTGGCCCAGCTCTTGGAATTTCTTTCTATATTCCGTTTTCTAAATACAGATCAGACTGTATGCAGAGAACTTGAGTTGTGTTGGAAAAATTTGTAACGAACCTTCAGGTTTTGAGGTGTCAGGAGGTTGTTTTGAGGTCCATGCCCTTGAACTCAGGTAACAGCTTTCTCCCTGAAAGTGCCTAAACCACTGTTTGGCAGTGAATTCAGTTTAGTGCCTAAATACCTGGAATTTCTATGGGGGTTTGAGGTTAAAGATCTTACAGTTACAAGAGTTATAGATCCTCCACATGGTATTTTCCATTCTAGCATGCTCTTAGTATAAAAAAGAGAAAGTATATTCCCAAGCCTGTCTTATCAGATATGTTTTTGGCCATTTGCCCAGTTTCAAGTCACCTCAGTTTACCTGCTTCACTGTTTCAAAGTAAACCAGCATATTTTTGGGGAACAAGGAGTCACAAACAGAGTAATAACAACTGTTTTCCACATTACACTGCTTCCTTCTCTTGGTTAGAAAAAAAATACTATAATTATTGTTCACATTTAAACAATAAGAATGCTCTGTCCTCTCTCCCTGTCCCAGCTGACACCAACCTCAAACCCTTGTGGCTCAGGATTTTTATGGATGCTCTGCAGCACACTGCTGCCCCAAAGTCTCCTCTCCAAACAGTGGGCTCCTTCACTCTTGAACGGTTGAAATTTTTAAAAACTATTTCCTCTGTGACCATGTTTATTTTAGAAAGGAAAAAACAGAGGTTGCTGTTGTTACCTGCACATAGAAGCAGTGCTTCAGAGAGAGTAAACACATTTTAGGGCACAATGCCAACAGTTAAGCAAGCGAGGGAAGGCAAAATGATATGAAATAATATCAGAACAGAGAAAACATTACAAAGTAGGTTTTGGGTTACAGTTTGCCAAACTGGGGAGCACACCAGAAATATACTGATTAGCTGCTGATCTCTGCTGTTGCATGGGAGGCAGTAACTTCAGTGGAATTGCTGGCACAGACAGGGACAGAATTGCATTAGGACTGAATCTGTTTCTTAGTGTTTAAGCTTCAGAAGAAACTTCGGTTACTGATTTATAGCACAGCACTTGGTCTGAAGACCTTCTTGCAACAGTAGTGTTTGCACAAGCTCCTTATCAGCCAACTGTTGGTGACTGCACCTGTGAATCTTTAAATGCCTGTGAATTCAGCCCAGCTGGGCTGGCTGAAGCTAAATACCAGTCAGCTGCCAGGAGATGCTAGGTGGATGCATGTTGCTCTTTTGGGCAAGCTGATGATAGAACTGCGAGTCTTTTCCTTCCACCCAGGTACAATGAGAGCTTCTTCCTTCTTGCCTGAAGAAGAAAACATGAAATAAGCTTAATGAAGTCATGGTTTCTTATTGTTGGTTTGTGGAGACTAACATGCTTACATGGTGTTACTTGTTTGTAGCTGAGCTGCTTTTTCCTTCACTAGTTAATAAACTAGGGTGGTTAAAAAGATGTGCATTGGGGGTTTTTTCTGCTCAAAGGAATGATATGCAGCTAACAGTAGGGAGTTGAATATGTGTTATATATGTGAGCTGCATCAAACTTGTTCATAGTGCAGGAAAAGAAATTCTAATGAAGAAAACACCCTGAGAGCTGATGGGAAACATTTCCAGAATCTCAGGATGGGGGAAAAATATGATATTTTGAGGCTGGTGGAAACTAAATGCGTTTTTTGCAGAGGCAACAAGAATAGAAGAAAGAATGGACAGGGGTTTGTGTCTGTGTTGTCATTTGCTGCTGTGAGATTCATGGGTGTTGGTTCAGCTGCTCCATGTGTCAGAACAAGTGGAATTTGCTCTTTGGCATTTGTTTCATCCTTCTTTGCATCTTCTTTCCCTCTATGGAAAGGAGAAGAAATATAAAACTGCTTCAAAAGCTTTTTGAGATTAAGGTGTTTTCCCAGAACCGCAAAAGCGGGGGGGGGGGAACTTCTCAAATTTTACTTTCTGTTAATTGCAAAATCCTAATCGGTGGAGATTATGAGGTTGATGTGATGGGTTGCCAACTTTTTTTAGTTCTTTCTTAAAGGTTTGAAATATTACATCTCGTACACAGCTGGTGCACCTACTTTTGTTATTGCTCATCTCAAAATACTGTGAAGGTTTTTGGGGCGTACTGACGAAGCCGGCCTCCCGAAATTGGAGGTTAAATGCTGATAAACCGCCCTTGGCAGAGGCGGAGTTTTGTTTCAATTCACAACCCTGCCTGAGCTGTCACACCTAGGCCGAAAGTAAATACAGTACCAGGGCAAGTAGCAGTCTTTAATGTGGAAAATGAAGGTAATGCTGCTGTTAAAGAGCTTGGTCTCCATACTGCTTTCCTGAATGGGCCAGGAAGCATCCCAGAAAACTGGAAAAAAAGGAAAAGGTCTTCTTTAGGCTGATTAATATCTCAGGAACTGGCTGCTTTTTCAATCAGGTAAGCGTATAGGCTTCCTGTTTGCTTCCCAGAGACTGGAAACAGGACACAGTTACGGCTGCTATGCTGCAGTTGTTTATGGGTGTTACAACAGCTCTTTGCAGGGTTAGGGTTTTGGTTTTTTTTTTTAATTTATTTTGAAGAAGTGATTTGTTCAAGGGATCACTGCCTTTTTAAATAATACAATAATATTTTCTTTAAAATTCTGCATCTACAAAGTGAAAAGGTCAGGTGTGATCGTACGTCATGTCTTTCCACAGAGAGCAACCCACGTGGGCTTTGTCTCTTCACCACTGACTTAATCTAAACAAGAATATCATGCTGCTAAGCACAAGGGATAAGGTATTTTATTCTCTCCTTGCAATAAGACTTTCTTTCTCAGAAGTTAATTTCTGTCGAGAACCTGAAGCCGTTCTCCTGGTTGGCTCTCCAGAAGAAGCTAGTGTGTTTTCTGCTCTTTTTGATCGGTGGAAAATGAGCTTTGGTTGCTCTTTGTTGGTGTTAAATCTCTTTTTTTTTTCTCGAGGAAACTGTGGAGCTTGTTGAAGCCCAGAAGGGTGAAAGGATTGGCAAAGGGAGAAAATGAAGATGCTATTTTGGAAACCTTTAAGAGGTTTGAGGATTGCTCAATGTATTTGTTTGCATTTTTTCACACTCTTCCCATGTGTGGGGAGTGGGTGGGATGCACAGCTTGCTGCAGTGTGCATACCTTGGTTTCAAAAATTCCAAGTCAAAATCAAAACTGCCTTGATAAATAAGAAGACAGTGGCATTTTTTTCCTATCAGTTGTGTGGGTTTTGCTGTTTTGAAGTGTAACCTCACAGTAATGTGGGCCAGATTTATGCAGTGTAAGGACTTAAGGATGATGGCTAATTCTGAAGAGTTTTGCCTATACTTGCCAATCTAAAATGACAAATAATTGATATGATCTCATAACCAGATTTTTTTAAAACTCATTTGGAGCTATGAATAATCCTCCACTACTGAAATGTTTTAATTAACTTGTCCAAACCTACACCAAATTATTTTAGAGATGTGATAGAATGAATAAGTTTTTTTCTTAGTTTTGCCACAGATCAAAACCAGGTTTCTCTTCTCATCTCTCCTCTCTGTCGTCTGTGCTCTTTAGGGATTTTTGGGAATGATGATTTCTGCAAACTTTTCCTTTCCTTCCTTTGTAATAAAGTTTTGCAGGCTTTATCCGTGTTTGTCAGTGTTACAGGAGTATCTAATATTTTTGTTGGAACTGGTTCTCCCACAACTTTTGACCTGAAAGATTTTCTGCTTCCTGATTATCTTGTTCATCTGGAAAAAAATGATTCTGTGTACTTCTGGAGTCATAAAAAGGGTTTCCTATTGGTGACAAAGTTTTATATTTTGACTATAAACATAGTTGTGAGTTACACTTAATTTGTTGTAATGGTCCTTTTTGGTTTTCCTTACTTTTTGAAGTAATGTTCTTATTAATGTGTATGTTTCAGAATACATAATAAAACTGGTTTTCCTTTCCGGAGTTAAATTGCTGTGTTGCTTTTATCATGTATTTCTGTTCTGATTACTTACTGTTGGGTTCTCCTTTCTGCTGCCACTAAACTCTGCAGACTTTTTTTTTTTTCCCTCCTTGACTTGGTCTTTTAATCCCACTGCTGATATGAAAATAGATCTCATCTTCTTCATTTTTCTGAATTTTAGTCCTACCTTCAGTCTAACTTCAGCAGTGATTCGGTTTCCATCTTTAATTACGGTTTTCAGTTCTCATCAGGCTGTAATCTCCCATCTCTGAATTTTAAACACCACTGCAGATATCTTCAGCCCCAAGCCAGGGGTCCTCTTTTCCTCACCCCAGTGCTGCCTGAGTAGCAACATCCCTCTGCAGGCACTGCTGTCCTGAGTATCGCTGCAGTTTATGAAGTTAGAAAGGTAACTTCCATTTCTCTTCTGGCGTTGCAGCTGTGGACAGTCAGAGCTGCCACTAAATACTGCAGGATAAAGTGTTTTACTACTAACTCTTGTGTGATTAAATTCAACCCGAAGACAAGTCCAGCTTTTGTGTCTCTGTGAAACAAGAAACCTTGATAAATCCTGCAGCACAGCCAAGGAGAGGCCTATGATTAAACATTTATGGGAGAGCTTGTTTAGAGAGGACATGTATACCAAAAAAAAAATATAAACTGATTAAAATTCATTTCTCAGCACACCAGAAAGATAAAAATTTTAAATTAGAAATTGAAACTGATGTGTGATAACTGTGTGCAGTGGCCAGGCTTCTGTCATGGTTTTGGGGAAAGCTCCTGGGTGTAGTCATGAGGTCTCAGAAGTACCATCCTTGATAGGACATTACGCTGCCTTAAAAATTACTGATGTGTTCTTTTGCTTTTTGTTTTTCTTTTCAGATACCTGGTGTAAGGGATGTGTAATCTTCAAAACTTTGAGATTTAGTTTTGTCTTAAGTGCAAAGTGTACTTTCAATATGGAATTTTTCAGCAGCTTTCCTCATGTTTCTTCCTGGCATTAACTTTTTCAAAGGTACACCAGGGTTCAGCCTTTTAATTGAAGAGCATCCTTTCCTTTTAGGTGCTCCAGAAACTACTGGAATTATCAGCATGCTTGTTTTTAATGAAAAGTGTGTCTTTCTTCATGGATGGCAGTTTTTATTGCCTTTTTTAAAGCAATTTCAAAGTGGGTCAGTTTTGTTGCTGTGTGAATATTTAACTAGCTTCTTAGTATAATGGATTTATACAAACACGTGTTTGTGTGTGCATATATGTATTATATGTGTATAAACTTATTTTAATCCTTTAAATCTTTTGATGTCAACCAGACAAAATTGGAAATTTTGAATGCTTGATGACTTCAAAAAGAATTAAACCTTTTTTGCATTCATTCTTTGGAAAAAATCATCAAGAAGGATTAGAAGGAGAAGATGAACAGGGCTTTTAAATAGTTTAGTATGCTCAACTAGATGCCAACAAATTATGCATCAAATTCCTTAACATGTTCAAAACTCCACACAATTATAAGTTCTGCAGTTACAGGTCTGAGTTAGGTGTATTTCACTAAGGTTTTTTTTTTGAGAGAGTACATATACATTTAGATTATGCTAAAGATGATCCTATTAGGATAGCTTTTGTCATGCTGAATCCCACAAAGTGCCACATAATTTTATTGGTGTGATTTTTTTTTTTTTTTTTTGCTGACTACCACACCCCTGAAGGAAAAATATGTTTAATAATTATATTTCAATGTTGAACTTACCAAACTTTAATATCCTTTCCCACAAATGTTGCCACCCTCATGCTGCACACTTGCACATGCTTTATAAAGCAGGTGCAATGTCTTGTATATTTAAACCACAGTCATAGCTTCCTTCTCTGTGTTTCATAAAACTAAGATGCCACAGTCTTTTACCCTCAATTGACTTTGCATGCATCTTCAACAGCTTCTCCCACAACATTTTCCTCTGCTCTGCCGGCTGGAGCCTGTCATTCACAGCCCATGCTGAGGTGGGAGGAAGAGCTTAACCTGAGTGCAGAGCGTGAGTGGAGTTGAAATTAATTTCTTTGCATTTATACATATATACAGTTATGCCCACACATTTTTTTTCCAGAGAGCTGTTGCTCCTTCGTGTTTTAACAGAGTTTAATTTTGCACTGAAATCTTCTTGCTAACATGCGTGCCCACATAGCACAATTTTCCCCTCTAGTTGTATTTCAAGCTGGATCATGAAGGCCAGGGAAGGGTTTTGTGCCTCAATGCCTTTGTTCTTTCTTGCTGCTGTTCTCTGAAGTGCACAGCAAGGAAATCGGGTATTATCACCATGGGGCAAACGTTTCACCATGCATACGCCCCAAAATAGAGCGCTAAAATAAAAAGGCATTCAGTTACTGGCTGGAACCCTTTTTTCCCCAGGAGAGCGTTTCACAGGAGCTCAGTTCAGATTTCTATGGAGATGGAACTGCTAGGAAGAAAATCACCTTTGCCTGAAATGCCCATTAGCCAAGCATCTGGGGCCAGTGTCCACAGAGACACTTGGTGTGGGCTCCTGTCACTCCAGCACAGTCAGAGCAGGTTTTGAGTCTGCTCTACAACACAGGCTGAGCTCTCTGTACATGCCATTTCTTCTCGTGTGTTGTTTAGTCTAAGATCACTCCGGTCCCTAAAAGTGGGAGGTGAAGGTGTGTCCAGGTGGTCAATATTAAAGGATAGCGGGGTAGAAACATTCATTCCTTTATTTTGGTGCTCTTAGCCATTGTCATTATTACATCTTGACTGGTCTAGGAAAAACTGCATCCCTGGAAGTGTTCAGGGCCAGGTTGGATGGAGCTCTGAGCAACCTAATTGAAAGGTGTCCCTGTCCACGGCAGGAGGATTGGAATTAGGTGGTCTTTAAAGTCCCTTTCAACCCAGGCGATTCTATGATTCTAAAACTTATGTAACTATGAGTTTTGGAGATCTGAATGTGAGGAAGGAGGAAGTTAAGTGGAAGCCTGGAGGATAACTGTTCCATGTATCTATTGCACTAGTCCAAGAAATCAAATTATTTTTAAACTAGTACTTGGTTTTTCACCTGAAGTACTTGTTTTACTGTGTCCTCTGCTCTGAAATCTGAAGGCAGAAGTTTGTTGGAGAGTGGTTGTCTACATTACATACAACATGAGTGGGCGCTGGAAGAGGCAGTGTTGATTAATACAGGGGTTTATACTTCCTCTCTTCCTTGACAATGAGACAAGCAAAGCCAACACACTGTAGGTCATTCTTTCTCTTCTTCTACGTTTTTGGTTGTTTTTTCCTGGTTTGGTTTGGTTTTTTAAGGAAGTAGCCAGCTTGCCAAAATACCAGGTTCCTGTGGCTTATTGAATGGGTCTAGGTTGGGGTGATGTCTACCTTGAGTAGGGTGTAGTTTCTCTTGCTCAGTTTTAATCTCTGGAGGAAGGCTATAAAACTTCCTCTCTGCACATTTGGAAAGCACTCCCACACCTGCTTTATCATCATTTATTATCAATCAGATAACAAGAGTTACGTTTTCCTCACACTGTGCTGCAGGAGACAGCAAAATCCTGGCACTACTAGCAGACGTATCCAAGTATATTACAGAGGACTCTCAAATGTTTGACGCCAGCTTGGTGCTGTTAAGTAAAGAAGTTAACACCACACAAGTGTCTGTACTTACATATGGAATATGGATTTCTAGCTGCTCTGAGACTGTTCTTCCTGGAGCCGTGTTGTAGCACAGGAGCTAGAAGTAAAATGCTATGAACTGCAATCTTTGTCTGAGGACTCCAAGTCATGGTACTGACGTAGGAGCCTGCACCTCCACCCAGCTGGTTAGGTGACAGTCCTGGGAAGGCAGGAGTATGGGCTTAGAGCCGAGACATAGATCCTGTTTCCGACATTGCAACAGATGCTGTTATCTGATCTAAGAGAGGTCACTTGCTCCATCTCAGCTTTCACATGTGTGAGTATTTACGTGACTTGTGGGAGCAGTGTGAGGAGTCATTCACTAATTTTGAACTCTTTGCAAAATCCAATATGGTAATGACGTGTAAAATACAGAACAGTTAAGTAAAACATTTCTAAGGAATGTTACTTCTTTTAAATCTACCTTATATAAAAACATCTGATATTGCTTAGGAAACCCTTGTGCTTTGATATAGTATAAAATGTCATGGCCCCCAAACTGAAATGGAATTGAATAGCAGAATTGAAAATAAATTACTTTGATTATATTCTTCTGGTTACATTTTAATGTCATGAACCAAACTGAGTTGCTTATATGGATGTATATTTATTATAATACATCTTACTGGTGTGGCATTATTAACAGTTCCTGCCCCATGGCAGATGAGTGATGAGAACACAGATGTGGGGCACTTCAGAAAATAACCTCTGATGTGGTCTGTGGGTGACCAGGGTTTGTTTGGGTTTGTTTTTATGGGATTGGTTGATGGCTGGGAGTGCTGAAGCAGAAACGGAGCTTTTTCCCATCTGCAAATGGGATTTTGTGAACAGATGTAACCATCAATTCAAGCTTTTTATCCTCGCTGTCCTCTTTCCTTGACCTCTCCTGTTGGGTGAGGGCTCTTATAACACTGTAAAGTGAAAAAAACCCAATCCATTTCTTTTCATATGGTTGTTGCTATCACTCATGCTCATCGGTTCACTCTTTGTGTTAGTGAGTCTGGATAACTAATCTCAGGTGTATTAATTAACAGGTAGTCTGTCACTGGACGATGACTTTAAAGGATCAAGTAAAGCAAGACAGCCCAGCATTCCTGTCTGAAAGATCATATGGAATACTTTTGTTCTAGTTGGTTTTGTAATTTCTTGCCTTATTTCCCATTGTCTTATGAATAAGATTTCAAAATATTTCAATTCACAAAGTCTTCTAAGTAGAATACATGTCTTTTTGGCAGCTCCTGCTGCTTTAGGTAGGCTTTTTTTATAGAAACAGGTGCTTGATGAGTTTCCCATCAAGGAAAATAATCCAGTTTGGTTCCACCAAAGGCATGTCAATGAGAATTCCCTCAAAACCAGGAAAAACTGACTGTATTTCTGAGGAGCTTTTTAGCCAAAGATTCATTGGAAAAAGGACATCTGTCCCCAGGGCAGGTAATTTCCCTGTGCATAGGGGTGGGTGGTAGGAAAATATGATAATGATAGATTTGCTGGACCATTTTTGTTAGAACTAGGGCTTTTAAAGGGAGGGGTTTTGACAAGGCACACTTAGGATTAATTTTTTAATACATTCTTACTCTGATAACATTTGAACAGGGCATGTGTTCATATTTAAAGCAAACAGCTTACGTATAATGCATGCCAGCACTTTATGCAGGAAGACAAGAAGTGGTAACCAGCAGCCAGCAAGCCCTTCGGAGACCTCTGAGCCTACTGACAGGCACACTTGCTCTGCATGTAATTTGAAGAAAGGCATTGTGCCCCCGGTGGCTTGGCTTTGAGTGAAAGATGGAGTTTTGTGCTCTCATTTTGCACTGAAGACGAGCTCACAGATAAATAGGTCACTGTCCGCGGAACTGTTTTGCGCTAAATCGATTAGAAGCAACATGACCTTAAGCCTGATCTCCTTGCTCTACAGAGACATTGCTGAATTGTGGCTTCTTCTGAAGAAAAGCACAGGTGTGTCTAGTATTTCAAATTTTCTTAGTTGCTTGATTGCAGGTCAGGCAGGAAGTTTGTCAGATCCCATTTTCCTCAGTAGGATAATGGTATGTGTTTTAATACGAAGGCAAAGTTGTATTCTGCTTGTGTACATTCATGTATAAATATAATGTATTGTTTCATATGTGTGTTTTCTGTGCTTGTGTAAATTTGCAGTGTATCCTTTTATTTGCGGATGTATTTCTCAGTACAGCAGATGTTATCCACTAAATCTATTTCTGTATTTTGCACGGAAGCTACTTTGTTCACTCACACCATGATTATGGTGATCAGAACTGCTAGTAAAGCTTACAAGGAGAATTTGCTGTTGCAGAGAGCTGTCCTGCTGTTCCTGGTGTACAGTGTGTTTTAATTTTCCATTCATTGCACTTTGTGTGAATATCAGATACATAATGTCTCCTGATCCCTGTTGGAGGTAGGGAAAAAGCGTAGTTTCTTTCACAGGATACAATTTGGCAGCCCCTAGTTGTTAGTATAGGAGGGTTAATCTAAAATGCATTATTTCTTGGATTCTTTCAGTCAGAGCTTTCCATAGAAGTGTTGTTTCTGTTAAGATGTAATGAAATAGTGCAGATATTATTTGCCGTTAATAGTGCAGCTACAGTCCATTGCAAACTGAAAGCCTGTTTTGTGGAACAGGGACAAGCAAAAATTGCTTCCTTATTCTGGTGCCTGAATCCACGTTCCCAGTTCTGTTTTCTGCTTTTGGTATGCATGACTGTTGCAGAGGAGGACAGAGACTGGGGTCTAACCTTCCAGTGTTGTTGCTTTTGAAATGTCAGATTTAAATGAAACAGGTATGTAAAGGGTGGGTCTTCTAAATGAAGGGTGGATCTTCTTACTAATCTTTAATTAGTATTACTAATTATCAACATGCTAGTCTGAGTGCTCTGCTTCTCAAGTAGTGCTCGATGCTAGTAGGGGTAATACTAAAAGGCATGCTGCTTAGGGGGAATGAATGAAAGGCTTAAGAAAGGTGAAGATAACCGTATAGAAAGGGTGGAGGGATTAATCAGTCTGAGTAACCTTTGTGCTTTATGTGCATCGTCATCTGTCCTGAGAGGGGAGGGGTGGATTTAGGAAACCACTGATTATTCTATAACAGAGTGAATGTCTGTTTTAAACTGCAGAACCAGGGAGCGTTTTGTGTCAAATCATGGTGATGCATATGTAATTGTGCCAGGACTACTTGTGTAAATTGCTGTTTTTGAAATAGGGTCTTTTAATTTGTATTTGATTACTGAGATTACTGAGAAATAGTAGCAGAGCTACTTTTATCAGCAACTGCCAAGGCTTGATTTTCATCTGTTAACTGCCACCAATTCTTGTGGGCATATTCAATGTGCCAGAGATCACTCCTTTCTGCAGAACTGTTGGAAGATTTTGTGCTCAAAGGGGGCAAAAGGGTTGTCGCTTTCCCTTGCACTGTTCCTTTCCTCTTTCTCCTGAGCACTGCGTGACATTTTTTTTTTGTGTGCCTCCAGTCAGCAGAGGGGAGAGGTCTCAGATACCCATCTTTCCATTGTCAACTCTCTGAAAATTTCCAAGGAAAACAATGTCTCCTTAGAGAAGTCTTTTGTCAGTTTGTGTCCAGGAGTGAGGATAGAGGGATGGCAAAAAGGATGTACAAACTGAAAGGAGAGAATGGGTCTGGAATATAGACACAGGACTCAAGTCTCCGTTCTGCTTAAAGGCTGTGCAGGTAGTTGTGAACAGTGTTGGTTCTGGTTTTGAGGATCCAAATGCAGTTGTAAGCACCTCCTGTCTTGTAGGTACATTACAAAACTAAAAAGTTTCTAACACGTTCTGGCTGTTGCAGTAGTGGGGTGTGGGAGCCAGTGCTGCCTGTCTGTGGCCTTGGATCCCCAGGAGTTAGCGGGCAGTCTCCAAGGGAAGGGGTGTTACGGAGGATCCCTCATGGAGGTTCTACTAGATTTTGTTGTCGGTAGGAAAGAGGATGACTTGGAGTCCTAGCAGAGATCTTCTGTGTGTGCTTGTAATTAAACAAAGTTCTTAAAATCTGACTGTCACAGCCTTATTTGCAATGAAGGTGGATGCCTTTCAGCTCCTGGAATTGAGTGCAGCACACACGAGTTGCATGTCAGAGAATGAAGGTTACAGTGGGTGAATTGCCATGTCATTTGCTGCATCTCGGTGTTAAGAACATGCCAAAGCTTTATCTGAAAGGAGGAAAGCAAGGCAGGTCAGTACTATCTATGCTTGTTTGCCCACGAGTCAGGTATGAAGTGATATTTTCAGAGCTGTAGAACTGCAGCAGGAAAGGGATCTGCTACTAGGTGATAGTTTTGTGTCCTGAGAACCTGTTAGTTTTTAACATGGGACCCTTTGATGGGTTGTGAACAGTTCTTAGGAGACAAATTATTGGCTGGAGTTGTTTTTTAGAAAGCAGAACTAATTCATCGTGACCCTGGGATATTTCCCCTCTCACTTGGAAAAGCTATTGCCTTAGCCATCTTTTTTGTTTTAATTTCGTTTCTCAGAAAATTGATATACCATGTAATATATGGTTACAGACAGACTTTATTAGCCTGAGATTCAGCAAATATGTCAACATAACTGAATTTTACACTATATTCTGTATTTTTAAAGTCAACATACTGAATTATTACACAATTTATATGTGATCAGTTGTTGTAAGGCCTTGATATCTATGTTGGAAATTTCTGTTTTCTTTCCAGGATTGTGAGGTAGGCCTAGGGACTTCTCACTAGGGAATTCCTTCAGCATTACAGGAAAATTTAGGTTGGAAGGGACCACCTAGTTCCCGCTCTTGCTCTAAGCAAGTTTAAAACTAAGCTGATTTCTCAGAAACTTTTCCGAGTATTGTATATCTCCAAGGGTGGAGATCACTCAGCCTGATGGGGCAGCCTGTTCTAGTGCTTGGCTCTTTTCGTGGTCCATTTTTTGACTTGCATTCAGCTGGAGTTTCCCATGTTGCACTGTCTGGCTGTTGCTTCTCATCCCTTTGCTATGCAAAGTTCCAGTAAACACATTCACTCCTTTTTAATAAGTGTTAGTGTCCTTTAAAAACTAAAATGAACACTCCAAACTTCTATAGAGCACCTTAGTGGTGTCACTGAAACCTGGTGCTCACTGGGACCTAGGCACAGGTATTTTCAAGTAAACCATTGTCTTAAAACTGATTTTGTGACTTTGTTTGTTCATTTGTTTTTTTAAGCCTGCCTTCAATGTCTAAGGACCAGGCTACCCAGTGAGCTCAAATGAGACTCCAGATGAGAACCCACTACCAGGGAAGTTCAAGGTCAAAGTTTGCACTTCAGCCTCTTTATTGCACATGAGATATGAGAGGTTCAAAATGAAGGAGCCGTATATGTTTTTTTTTTCTCAAATGCCTTCATAGGTGCTGCATCTCAGACACTGCTCTAAGCATCGAATGTTCAGAACTTGTTTCGTTTACATTGCTTTTCTCTGCAAAATGCAGCCCTACTGCTTTTCTGTTTTGTGCACAAGACCCAAAGACTTTGAAAATGAAAAAGCAATCACTCATAGTGCCTTTTGAAGAGTGCCTTTTATAAACGTTAATTCCACAGAGCCTTTGGAATTGCAGCAAACTAAGTTCAGCTTCACTGTACTTAGCCTGGTTTCCTGCTTTATGCTTAGTTAGGTGAGAGAAATTATGTAGCTCATCTGAATCAGAGTAAGTGATGTATCTATTAACTTCTCAGGGTTTTGTTGGTTTTAAGTTCTGAGCAAGGATTTCACATATCACTCGAGGCAATGGATGGACCGCGGTTTCTCTTAACAAAGAGCAAATTGTTACCTTTTTAATATGTACCTACTTTGCACACACAGAATAGGGATTATTTTGTTGTTGTTTCAGGAATCTGAGGTGGTTTCCCTGTATGCACAAAAGGACTGAGTTTTTAAGAGAAAACTATCAATCTTTGGACTTAAAATTCTAGCAAAACAACCTCTCAGAAAGAGGTAACATCTAGTTAGACTGTTGCACTTACAGCACTAGAATCTAATGGGATTTTTTTTTGCAGATGAGACAGTGAAATAAATCCAAGAAATTATATCTTCATTGATTTGGTTTGCACAGTTTCCATCAAAAATAGCTTCTTGCTAACAAGTCCGGAGCTTTATTTAGTAGACCTTGATTAGCCATTACAGGCATGTGTCAGATTCTCAGATTGGATAATGAATAGAGGCTTCACTTGAGACCTGAAAGAGGTGAAAGTGGAGGTCTATAAAGCAAAGAGGTGGGAGCTCCTTTCAAACCTCTTGCGCACTGTTTGCAAAACACTGGATGTGAGCAGCAAAGCTCACTGTATCGCACTAAAGGCTTCTTCAGCTGCCCATGCAAAATACTGAACCATGCCCATGCCCTGCCTCTCTGCTACATGAAACAGTTAATATCAGCAGTGGTTTAGAAAGGTATGATGGGTTTCTTATTTTTAGTGGCATTAGGCAGTAAACCACAGTGCTTCAAGGGCTGCTTCATTAACGACTCTGTCATCTGTGTGGTGAGTGGGGTAGCCAGTTTGGTTATGAACTCAGCAACCTCTTCTAAGTCACCTGTAGTCAGAGTCAAAAATATTGGAAAGTTTGCTAGCAGCTGCAAGTGAATTTCTTTGCTGAAAACTAGTACACAGCTCTAAGTAAGCCACTTAGTGAACACTTAGCCCTTCCTTCTCTCACACACCCATGAAGTGCTTTGCATCCCCTCTCAAAATATTAGTTTATAAATGTATAGTTACATGAAAAACTGTGTTTGTGTCAGAGTACCATAAAATATAATGTTAGAAGTGATTATAGCCCTCCTCTATGTCGTTGAAATGATAAAATTCAGGAAAGATCTTTTTACAAGACCCTGCAGTGACAGGACAAGAAGTACCAATTCTAAACTGAAAGCGAGCAGGTTTAGCTTGAGGATGGCAAGGCATTGGAACAGGTTGCCCAGAGAAGTTGTGAAAGACCCATCCCTGGAAATCATAGAATCATAGAATAGATTGGGTTGGAAAAGACCTCCAAGATCATCGAGTCCAACCCCTGATCCAACTCCA
>JAWMRA010000001.1:89944448-89961913 GCA_035584735.1 Pseudotriccus pelzelni | reverse complement strand
GTTGCCTGGGAGAAGAGACCAACCCCCACCTGGCTACAACCTCCTTTCAGGTAGTTGAAGAGAGTGATGAGGTCACCTCTAAGTCTTCTCTTCTCCAGACTAAACAACCCCAACTCCCTCAGCCTCTCTTGACAGGACTTGTGCTCAAGTCCCTTCACCAGCCTCGTTGCTCTTCTCTGGACCCGCTCTGTTCAAGGCTAGGTTGGATGAGGCTTTGAGCAAACCTGAGCCAGTGGAAGGTGTCCCTGCCTACATCAGGGAGGTTGGAACTAGATGGTCTCTTCTAACCCAACCCTTTCTGTGACAACCTGATAGTTGTTAGCACTGCTGTAATTTGTCTCCAGAATAGATGTGTAGAATAAGCAATTAGATTTTACCATCTTGCTGTTTTATTAAAGTGTTTGTTTTTTTCAAATAAAGAGTAAAATCACTCATTGTTTAAAATCTTACCTTGTTTCCAAAAGAGCACACAAAAATAGCATTGTTTAGTAGAATTGCCAGGTATTCATGCAGCTGGTCCTGTGCATGTTTACTTTTCAGTTCAAGCTTTGGACCTGCTTCGAGATATATTACTTTTCTGCAGAGGAGGAGTTGAAAGCAGGTAATTTTGATGGAGACAAATCTTCGGGTTGGTTGCCTGAAAATATATCCACTTTAACTTATGTGTTTAAGCTGAGTGATTGCATCAGTAGTTTTTAGGGCTTGCTGAAGATGAATTCTTTAATTTACACATGGCTCTTCTGTTCAGAGTTGATCTTTCCATTTTCTGTATTAGTAAGGCTTCTTCTTCTCTGCAAGGCTTTAGTACTTGAAAACCAAAATTCCTGTAATAATTTTCTCAGAGCATTAAATCTTATTAAATGCAGCTGGCAAAATCTAACCTTTTTGTTATTTCATGGAGGTTTGCTTGCTAAAGTACCAAGTGAGACACATCTGGGTCACTTGCCTTCTTATCCCTTGAGTGCTGGCTAGGGGAACATTCTCTGCTGTTCAGTCTTTATCTAATATTTCTCCATTAAAAAAAAAATCTTTGCTTTTTGCAAAATCTGCTGCTTGTAGGTGACTAAGTACATCTAATATTTTAGAGATATTTTTGTACTGTACACTCAGCATGATTTGCAGTATTAAGGAATTAATAATGCTGCAGTTCTGGCAATATTTAAGCAATATTTGTAGCAGTCTTAAACTATCCTGAAATAACAGAAAAGGGCTTACCAGCAGGCTTGGCTTTCTTCAGGACATCCTGGAAAAAAGATAAGAGCAGTATTGCTGTTGGCCACACACACCAGGTTAAGTTATACGTTTGGGTGGTAAGTACACCAGACAGTGTCGCTGCCCTTTGTCTCTAAGGCCTTTTGGTGGCTAATAAAAATTTATTGTGTAATGGCTGTGTGGCATGATTCAAAGTCCCCCTTCCTTCTCAGCTTGGGAAGGGAATAATTATTATCCCTTACTATAGCACAAAGAATGTCTTTCTCACCAAAACAGACTGGGTGCACTTAAGCACCTATGGAGCAAAAGCGTGGCAAAAAAGATTAAGTGCTATACCTGGTAACACTTTCACATTTCTTGCAAAATTGCAACAACACCATCACCACTCCCACTCCTTCCTTTTATCTTATTTTAAGTTTTCTTCAAGAACAAAGAAATACTATGTCTTGTTGTTGATCTCTAGATTGACTTCCTAATTATTAGATCGTTTTC
This sequence comes from Pseudotriccus pelzelni, assembly GCA_035584735.1. Taxonomy (NCBI): domain Eukaryota; kingdom Metazoa; phylum Chordata; class Aves; order Passeriformes; family Tyrannidae; genus Pseudotriccus; species Pseudotriccus pelzelni. Next base: position 89,960,209 of record JAWMRA010000001.1, on the reverse strand, counting down.
TTCTAGTTCAAGATTAGCTAGTGTTTAATCACTCTTGTAAGCCATATTCCAACTTAAAGCTGATCCCTGGAAAGCTGTGGGACTAGAGAAGTCCATGTGTCAAGTAGGTGTGACTGATGAAGCCCAGGAGGAAGGAGCTGTAGTATTTAGCACTCATACTATCCTGTGAATACATCTATTACACATGAAATAGAGGGGATTGTATTTCCTCTGTGTTTGTGCTTTGAGGTGATATTATTTAGGCAAAATAAGACAAAGAACCTGGTCGCCTTTTACAATAGGGGAGGTGTAAGAAGAAAAACAGGTATATACTTTGACATGCATGATAAGTGGTCTCCAAAAATTTTAGAGAAGAGTTTGAAAGAAACCAGCATCTTGGTTAGCTCTCAAAGTGTTCTTTTGAGCAGGTATTTCATAATTTGAGTCAATAAAATGGGAACTGTTACACCTCCTGTCACCTTGTGCCAGGCCAGCAACTCTGCACTTGCTGTACATCTCAAAATGTTTTTTTAAAGAAGGATCAGGGGTTAATCTCCCTACCTGAAAGCTGTTTGGAGCACTAGGTTGTTTTATATCTATTTGTACTAACAACTGAGATGCTGCTGGAGAAAAAGAATTTGCATTTTCTGCTTGCTTGGGATGTTTTAGCTCACCAGAAACAAACAAGTTGCAAGAGCACTGTTTTGCCGGAGTGATAACTTCCTTCGCAACTACACTTCAGGAGAGAACTGTGTTTTGCATGAAAACTCCAGAAGTTTAATTGCTCACTTTTCCTGGACCCTCCTTTTGATGACAGTGTAGTCAAATGAAATAAAAATGAACTCTTCCTGAAGGCATTTTGAACTGCTGAGGTTTTAAATCTTAGTTTATGAACACTTGCATGAATTCTTGTCATCAGCCCTGCTTGGCTAAAAATAGCACAAGGACCTGAGGAGTCTGCAGCTGTTGTGCTTGAGCACACCTAGCACAGAGCTTGCAGGCATTGTCAGTAATCAGCAACAATTTTAAAAATTCAGTTTTAAAGCCGGAAATCTCATTTGGCATCTTGACTAGCTCATTAGTTTTACATGGCTTAGTGTGGAAGAGGGCTATCTGCACCAGCTCTGCTGCTCTGGCCCTTCCTCTTCTGGGGGCTGCACAAAGGAGCTGACTGTTAGTGATGGTGGTCGGGGGACAAAGATGAAGAGGGAAGAATGAGGAAATGAAAGGTTTGCCTTGGGGTTGAGAGAGATGAAGGGACTGCTCTGAAAGTCATTATCTTGCATTTATAATTACCAGATGGGAGGGCAGTTTAATGAAGAGATTTTTCAAATTAAGATCCCCTTCATAAAACTCTTTGAGTGGGTAGGCTGTTCCAGAGGAGAAGCAAAACAAAACTTTGAGAAAAATACATTTCTTCAATTTAAGGTGTGAATTTCATAGAGAAGCCATAGACACATTTTCACGAAAATCTTGCTGACTCAGCAAGAAAGAGGAGGAGGAAAGGAGGAAAAATGATTTGCAGTTTGCTTTCTGGTGTGCTACTGGAATCTGTGCTGAGAAGTGTAACTGTGTCCGGATGTGTACAAATAGATTGGCTTTTAAGATGGTAGAAAGTAATGGCCATGGAGTTTCCTGCAGAACTACTTGAAGGGTGGTGTAATTCCAGCTGGCACACTGGGAATTGCATTAAACCATTACAGGGGGCTCACGAGTCATGTCCAGAGTTGTCCTTCTTGTGCCATGTAAGTACAGTTAGTTTAGACTCCCCTCCAGCATTGTCTTCTGTGAAAATGGGTTTGCCTGAGCCTGTCAGACCAACTCCAAATGATGAAGAGATTCAGTTTGATCGGAAAAGAAAGAGGAGCCTTTTACCAATAAGGGAAATTCTTGACTTGAGCGACATTGATCGTTTTCTCAGATCAAGGTTTCTTCGGGGCTTACGGGCACCAGGTAATTCAAGCACAGGTTATCTTTGTGCCCTCATGCTTAAATCTGTCAGCCTGCTTCAGTTGAAATGCAGTCAGGTGCCTCTGGTGGGGTGGGGTCAGGCCCCTCTAAGCCATCATGCTCCATCATTGAGAAAGAACTATTAAAGCGAGATTTAAAATTGAATTAAAAGATTATATATCTGTAAGATTGAGATTTGCATTTTTGGAGAGACTTTTTTGTAATAAGAACCATATATTTAACTGGTTCCTTTATGTTAGTAAGATGACACTCCTGTCATCTCTTACACTCATAATTCAAGTACTAAATAATGTGGGTTTTTAAAGAATCTCCAGCTGATGGCTTGGAAAAAAATTTTTGTGCATTACCAGCTATTGTATGTGTGTATTTAGAAAAAAACAGTAATAATAAAAAAGCAGTAATAACTTTAGAAAACCTTATTTTCCTCTTCATTACCATGTACAATACCAGATGCACTATAAATTCTAGGGGCTTTCTTTTAAGCAAGCAAGTCTGGCAAACTCTTTAAATGAACTCCTCAAGAAAGACTGGATATTCTGGCATGATTTCATATGAGCAACTTTTTTCAGCTATGGATTTTGCATACAGTAAAACAGGCAGACTCTTAGGTCTCTGCTTTGAAAATACTGTGTAAAGCAGTAAAGATAGAACAGGGAACATAATGAGCTGTGTGAATCTTAATCCATCCAAGTGGAAGTGAAGTTTGATCCTAGAAAAATTTCTTAGAAAACAGGGAACTTATTTTCACTAATTCTGTATTTTAATGTGCACTTAATTAGCTCTACAAAAATGCAAATGTCCCCAAAGAATGTAGCAGGTGGCAAGTTCTCTATTTAAAGAATACTTCCAAGAAATTATTTTCCCCAAGGCCACTAGTGTAAGGAGCATGTGCCCTCACACTCTGTTCAGTATGTGTGCCTTTTGTTGCCTTATCCTGTTAAAGAAATAGCATATTCAAGTAATGATGGACAGCCTTAAAGTGAAATCAGATTAAACCTCAAACAAACTGCGATGAACTCTCTTTTCTAGGGGAAGGCTAAATGTGAAGGAAATGATGCAGAGCAATGAGTTTTTACAATTGCATCTTCTCTGAAGGAATACAAGCTATTTAAAAGGGATTTTTGGCTAAATCTGTGGGCAGTGACACTGGGTTCAAGTGTATCAAGTTGAGCTGCTGGATGTGACCTGTTTGGCAATTCCAAGAGTTGCATTTTCTTGCTCTTTTTCTTTTTTTTTTCCCTTTTTTTTCCCTTTATTTTTTATTTTGGTGCTAACTTCAATCACAGTTGTTTCAAATTTTTGAAAATCAGCTCTGATCTTAATGCATACTCAGCTTCTAGAAGTATGTTGTGAAACTGCATTAGCAAGAGCAAGATGAGATGTGTTTTGGTGGAGGACAGCACAGCAGGGAGAGATTTCTGAAGATTTGCTGTGTGTAGACAGTCATGTTGTGCTGCTCCTCCAGTTGCTTTTCCTATCAGAGGGAACACTGGGGCAATGAAATCTAGACTCCATCTTCCACATGGCACAAGTCCGGATTGCAGTGGGATTGGTCACATGGATACATGAGGAAATAGTGATCATTATGTATCTGGGAAACATAAAGAGTTTTTCTTCCTTAGGAATGTTTTGCCTGCTTGAATGTTGTGTGTCATAGATGTATTTACTTATGCAAAATGCAACTATTTTATTACATGCTTAGGGTTCAGTACTATGCAATAATAAAAGTTATTTCTGCCTATGACTTTAGGCAGGATGACATACTGCAGAGTGATTACATTATTTTCCCTTTTCCAAACTCCCAACCAAAATATAGGCATTGATCCTGTAGTAGTTTATATTCAGGTGAATGGGTCCACCTGCAGGCACTGGTTTGCAGAATCAGTTTTTTTAAACACTGCTGCAGGAGGGTTCCTTATATTATAAAGCATGGACAACAAAAATCAAATTGGAATTCTTTTTTCTTTGTGGGAATGGGTTGTTCCTGTTCTGGGAATTACTTGGCCGCCTGAGATTGGACTTTTGAAAGATCTGTGTTCAGTGTTCTCTTCAGAACGTTAAGAGGATGACATAACTGAAGGTCTGGGTGAAATATGTCTTTGCAGTCAAACATATCCACTTATGGATTTGACAGCATGGTATGCAGAGGTCTTCTGATCAGGCAGCAGTTCACCGGATGCAGAAAAATAGCCCTGATCAGTGTGTGACCTTGAAAGTGGTCATGGGTCTTCCTCTGCCTGACTGGACGACAGAAAACAGAGAAGTTCTGTTTCACAGTATAAGTTGTTACTTATCTGGAAGAAGTAACTGAAAGTGGCTTTTCTGCTGTTCTCAAATAATTGCAGTTCTCAGAATTTTGTATATATGAGAAGCACGTATAGAAGTGAGTGTCTGTCTGCTCACAATCTACCATTTGAAAGATCTCAGTGAAAACAAGTCCCTTCCTTGAGGGTCAGAGCTCTACTTCAGCTTTTCCTTCAACGCAGATGACACTTATTCCTTACACCAGTTTTAGGTTTTACATACTTTTCCTGTGCATATTCATAGCTTTAAGTGTCATATTGGAGACTATTTTAATGGCATTTGGGTGTACATTAAAAACCAAAACTTCAATGCCAATACAATGTCAGATTAAAAGAAATGTTGAAAACCAAATAATGAAAAAGCTATCTTATCTCTTTCCTACTTTTCAGTGAGGCTAGAAATGTGGAATAATTATTTTTTAGGAATTGCAAAAGAGTAAAACTTTGTGTTTCCTTGTAAAAAAAAAAAAAGACATTATAGTTTAATGAATGAGGCAACTCTTGTCATGCAGTCTTTATTGTGATCAGCAAAACTCACGTTTCTACTTGACCTCTGGAAATGTGCTGTGGGAAATGCTGCTGCTCAAACACTGTGGCAGAAAACCAAGGGTCAGGAAAGCAGTATGGCTGTCATTAAGCTGAAGTGGAAGGGCTGAGGTAAAAGCTTAAGCATTTCTTTTCATTGTTGAGGCAGAATGTGTGTGTGTGTTTTCAGTGTGAGGATGTACTTTTCAAAAGCCTGTTCTACCTATCTTATTTAAAGCTGTTTTCTTGGGGTATTTGAACACTAGACAACAGGCTAGAGGGATCATAAGTTTCTTGGGTTTGCATGAGATGAGAAGATTTTAATAAAAATTGAATTTTATGTGTAAAATCCCCACTGTTTAATGTCATTCCTGAGGAATAATAGCTCTACACTGTTTGATTCACTGACAGTCCTGTATTGCTTCTGAATGTCAGTAAATCTACATTGCTCTTTTATCACTATGCTGTTCAAAGAGAAGTTTGCCCTTGGCAAACACTTGAAAGAATCCAAAGATTTTCACGTATTTTTCAAAACTTGGACAGTTTTCTGGGTGTTTGTGTTCTAGGGGTGATATTTTTTTTAATGTCTGCTGTGAAATTGTGAAATTTTACATGAAATGACTTTGCAATGCAAATTTTTTTTCTCTCTCCACAGATGAAATCATGCATCAGGATATCATTCCCCTCTATGCTGCAGATATTCAAGACCAATTAAAGAAACAGTTTGCTTATCTGTCAGGTAAGATTACAGTGTTTCCTCCTATTGACATTGCTTAGATATATGGTTCAGCCTGTTGTGCTTTCAGTCTCTGAGGTCTCTTATATGAGAAATTAATATTTAATGAGTAACTCAAAATGCAGACTATCAAGACTTGTCTTTTAAGGATTTATTAAAAGATTTTTTTTTTAGTAGTATAATATGAATTTTCAAATTACATTTAATTTTCCAGTTAACTAGAGATTGCAACATGGATGTGCTGGTGGTTGCTATGGTCTTGCAGTCCTCAGCTCACAGCCCCAGCTGCTACTGGCTCTGCTATCATGTTTGATGCTGAGGCCCAAGCTGGCACCTTAGTCTTGGCCAAAGTGGTGGAGTGAGTACCATGGCACCATGTTCCCCTGCAGCCTCAGTGGTGGGGTGAGGCATGTGCAGCATCAGGTTCTGGACAAGATTTTTTGCTTGGTATTGCTAGCTGCCTGGAACTGCTAACTGCAAAGGAACCTGCTTTAGGTGTAAAGCCATCTCTAAAAGCAGCACAGCCATGTTCCCACAGCAGGAGGAGTTTTGGCCCCCAGATAACCTGTGCCAGGTGATGGGGGTCTGTGTTTGTGCCATGCAAGTGTTGATTGCTGAGCTTGGCCCATTCCCATGCTGTGACTGTGGCTGGCTGATGCCGGGCAAAGGGAGATAGTGCCTTTGCTCCCTGATCAGGCCTTTGATCAGGCTGTGAGGAAGTTTGTTCTCCTGTCTTCCTGCCTGTAAAGCTGTGGCAGGTGTGCAGCAGCAAACTTGCTGGAGTTCCAGCCCTGCCCTCCCTCCAAGACATAGAACGCGGCTTTGCAGAGCCACTCTGTGTCCTTCAGCATAAAGGAGATTTACCTCTCTGGGCTGAAGCTGAACTCTGTAGCTGTTCTCTCTCCCTTTGAATCCCTCCCTGCATCAGATCAAGAAACACACAGCGATGAAGTGATGTACTGCTTTGCTTGGAAAAAGTCATTGAATCTTCTTGTACTCATAATTAGCTATTCATTAAGATTTATGATTCATTATGATTTGTCCTGCCACGCAAATAAACTAAGTGTGGGTCTGTGGTAGTGACTGTTTTCTATGGGGAGGTAAGAATATTTTGTTTATGGAGTTGGCTGTTCATGCTCCATTTGAGATGGCAGTGTTTAAGCTACCATTCTTCTCTGATGGTTTATCTTTTTTGACTTCCAAGCTCTTCCTTCTTACCCAAGGGCAGAAACTGTCTTGTAATAGTGTTATGCAAGAATCAGCCTATCTGGGAAACTGGATATAGGGTTTGTATTTTGCCTTTCTGAAGTGAGGGGGAAAACTGGTACCTACAATATATGAGTTGTTGAGTTCAGAAATCCACAAGAGTCTGCAGCACTCGTTAAATCCACCATGCAGTGGAGCTTAGTAAGAGCAGCTGTTCCTCATTCTATTTTCTATTTTATTGATACTCAGCCTATTAGAAGACTGTTTTCTTTGCCTGAAATAGTAGGACTGCTGCATTACTGTGCATTACATTCTCTGTATTTTATTATTCTTGGTCAAGTTGACCATTAAGCATTTTCATTTTGGACTCCACTTCTTTTGCCCTAATGTTGTTCTTCAGGATGCTGTCAGTTAGTTCTCTGTGCTGTACCATATAGTCATGTTACAGGTTCTGTGAAGGAAGGAACAGAGACAATATTTTGGTACTTGATTTATGGACATTTTGCTTGTTGTTGCACTTGTGCTTATGAGTGCCTTTGCTCTAAGGCTGCTTAAGATATTCAGAGTGTCTTAAGACATTTAAGACATTCCCACAGAACAGAACATTTTTGCTTATTACTAAACTGCCTTGGAAATAGAATCTTAGGACATGGCGTAAAACTCATTAAAATGAAAATCCATGGATTATGAATGCCTTTGCATTCATAGCATCTTTACAGGTATTGGTGAATGTCTTGGATGCAGTTCTGATTTTAGTGGTTGGCTTTTCAACAGCAAGACAACATGTACTTGAGAATTGCTTTAGTTTCTCTAATGGCGTGTATCTAGGTCTCATGGGACACTTGCTTGAGTAGTGAATGAAACCTAATCTGCTTCTGGGGCTAAAGGCTGTAGCCCTTCCCAAGCTGCTTTCTGTGTATTGTTCAAAGTTGGGGTCACTTCTTAATTTCCCTAGTTCTCCTAGATTGTAATGGAAATGCTGAAGGGATATCCACATTAGACTTGAAACAAATTAAACCAAAAACTTATGTTAATGCTTCAGTTTGTCAGTAAATACAGCAAAGTGGAATGAAATCAAGGTGCTAGCTAACTCCTGCAGACTAGCTCTTGCTAAGCAGTGAATATGCAGTCGTGTTCGACTTCATGCTAATGGAGGGTGGGCTGTGGATGAGGTTTTAAATCAGTCATTCACACAGCACATTTATAAACCACAAAGTTAATATTTTACCTCAGGCACCGCTGTTTACTTTTCGCTTTGGAGTTTTTTCTTTCTGTGGAACAAGGTCCTTATCTTTGCTGGAATTGTTACTCTTCTGTTGTTACTAGGCTTATTAAGTGTCCTTGCTATATGGTTCACTGTTTCACCTGTCTCACCATCTTATTCCTTTAGTTACTGCTTGTGCAACCCCTTTTCCTTCTGCATTGAAAAGGGTCTTCTGCCTTTTTTGTTTGTTTGTTTGTTTGTTTTTGGGTTTTATCCCATGAAGGACATTATAAGGTCCACTTAAAAGTCTCTGGAAAATGTATTCCTTATGTATTCAGTACAGTCTTTCATTCACATTTTATACTTTCTTTCATAAACGGTTTTTTTTCTCTTTCCATGACTGGAAAATTGCTGGGTGACTTTCATACCCACCCAACCTTTTGTCTGTCTGCCATCACAGTGTGCAGGTGTATTAAAATAAACGTGGATGAAGAGCATGCAGACAGGTGTGTATGTTGATATGCATCTTAAATCGTTCAAGCTATGTGATTTGCAAATGAGAGACTCTTGGCCACCGTAAGTGCTGAACCAGTTATTTCAACTCACTTTCTTTTGAATGCGTCTTTATGAATTGAACAACTTGAAAGTATTTCAATTAAAGGAAATACAAATATGATTTCATGCTATTTGCATTTTTGTCTGTTGATTCCTAGTTGTTTTTCCTGCCTTTGAAAAAGTTAACATTGGTACTAGCTTTCAAAATGCTTATATCTTTGGCTTATATACATATACGTGCTTGTATCTTTATCATTCTAAATACTGAGGTTCTCACTCTCTGTAACTTTATTTACTTCACTGTGTTCTTGCTCTTCTCTGTGAAAATGACCTGTCAATACCTCACTGGTCAAACTGTTCCCATTGAAGTAGCTGCAGGTGCTGAGTCTGTAAAATTATATCTGAGAATTTCTGAGTGGATCCTGTACCACATACATTGCAACAGTTAGTTAAAAATATCAGCTTGATTTTTGTTGTTGATGTAACATAGACAGCATCTGTGTTGTGTATGGACAGTGGAAGAGGTATGCCTTAGCAGTTTTTGCCTTGCAAGGTGTGAGTTTAAGTGTTGTTTTATATGCACTGTGCTAAACCCACTGTAGAGATTAAAAAAAAAAATCAAACCAAAAAAAGTAGCAAAGAAAAAGATTAAAAAAAAAAAAAAAAAGTGAATCCTTGGCTAGGAGAGCTCCAGTTCAAATATATTCAGGTACAAATTTAGTTACTGCAGTCTGATTTCTAAGCCAGTATACTCGCTGCTGATCAGTCTGGGCAAAATGCAAAAACTTGTATACTTGTGAAGTTATACAACTAAAACTTCTCTCTCATTTCAAGCAAGGAGTATTTTAATAAATTCTTCTTGACTCTGTTTTTCTTTGCAAAGGATATTCTATGAAACCTTTATCCACTACCTCATTGAACTCCATATGTAATTTCAAATACTCTGAGTATTCCAGTTAAGTATGTTGTGCAATTAGAAAGGAGAAATTCTTTATCAGAAACACACAAGCATAATAGCTGAACACCACAACAGTAAAAAAACACCTGAAGTAAGCCTTTCTCTCATTTGTGTGAGGACCTCACTTTTGATATAACTGCAAACAAGATTACTTTTAAGCTAGGTCCTTTGAAGTAAAGTTGTAGATCCAAGCCATTTAACAAGGAAATGTTCTTTAATCTTGTGTGTGCACATTGATAAGCCTAGACATCGTATTTTTTTCTTGCAGTCCGAATACTATTTCATTTGCATTATAGATTCAGGTCAGAAGACCTACCTCTTTTCTCTGTCATCTAATTATATCCAAATCCTTTACTTCCTTTTTGTGGGTTGGTCAGAATGTTTTTGAGAATACCTTTTCTTATGTAAACAGCAGCAAAATAATTAGGCAAACATTACAAAATAATCTCCTGCTCATCTTTCCTGGAAGTCTGAGTCATCTTTTGGCTGGCCATACAACAAACCCCTAACAACTAGTATATCTTTCACAGGGTTGTGGGAAATGACCCTTTTCTCTATGTGCACTTGTGTTTGAGGTTTTTAGCAGCTGTCCAATTCACAGGTTTTATAATTTTCCCTGTCAATACCATTTTAAATTGAGGAGAATGCTAATTATTACTCACTTGAGATTATTTTTAGATACCAGGTCACTAACATGCCTCTTGATTAGAATTTCTGTAAAATATTGTTGCGATTTCCTTGGCACTTCTCTGTCACCCAACCTGCTTAATAAAAAAAAGAAAATGAACGCAAAAGAGATTGCAACAGGACTGTGAGCTACAGCGAAATGATAAAGAGGTGATTTTTTTCAATGGTTATGAATGTGGTAATTAGACGTAGCCACTCTACCAACTGACCTGACTTTATTAAAATATTGCAGTTAAATTACTCCTTATTTGGATGATGATTAAAATTCCAGTCACTCATTTTAAAAATTACTCCATACAAATAGAATTATTTTCATGAGCGTTAGCACTCACGGAGTTCATCTCACTTTGTGTCCCTTTCTGTAATTGGGTGTATATAGTTCTGAGATGTTGGATGGCTACATTGAAATTTTTGTCTTAGACCTCTGTTTCAAGGAGGATGAGAGAAGTGAAATTGTTCATTTTTGTCACTTGAATGCTTTTCCTCTCACTAAAGCCTAAACCCAGCTTAGCTTCCTAAATTTTCCCTTTTATCCCCTCCCTCCAAATTCTGTGGCATGATTTCTTCTGGGAGAAGGCAAGAAAATCACATTTTGCACAGCTAATTTAGGAATAAACTGTGTAATGTTGCTTCTGCAGAGGTGAAGCAAGAAAAAACAATTCTAAATAAAGGAAAAAATAATTCCGTGTTGAATTAGGTTCATTATAAAAATGAAGGACACTAAAAAGTGAACCCGCCTACTGCTTTTACTGTTATTTAATATGTAGGATTTTTACTTGATTTCCCATGCCCTTTCTGTAGGTTGCTGTGACAAATGCTCTTTTTTAAGGAGGGACTGCTTTGCCTGAGTGACCTGTATTCCATTGATGGCCCTGTATTTAAAGTTGCAATATGGAATGAGACTTCGATAGGTCAGAATTGTTACAGCTGAAATGTTACAGAATTTGTTTTGTGTAAGCACTTCAGGTCGCTCTGCCCTAAACTCTTTTGAGCAGTGAGGTTCTGATGAGGAAAAGAGGTTAAGCAGCATTTGAAGGTATATGGGTGCTCAAGTGACCCAGCAGGAAAACACTGGAGAAAAAGATAATCAGTGAACAAGGATCTTCTAAAGAGCACAGGGCAGGACAGAGTTGTCTCCACTCAAGATAACCACAGATGACTGTACTAGAAACTGAAAATTAATAGGCCGAGTCAAGGCAGGATGCCTCTGTTTGCCCTGGACAATCAGTGGTGGTCTGGGAACTTCCTGAATGTCATGGTCTGGGTTTCTGCTTTTAGGACATGTCCTGCAAGTCTATTGTTGTTCTTCTTTTGTTGCATGTATCCTATTTATAGAAATTATGTAGAACAAAGCAAGTAACCAAGAGGGATACAGCAAATAATGTATAATTGTACCTAAAAATAGATATTCTAGAGGGAGCAGAACACCTCATGAGCAGCAGAAGTAATCATTATCATGCTTGAAAAATGTTTTTAATGAGAGAGGAAAATGCTTAGGTCCTGAGAGCCTGGGTAGAACAAAAAATAATAGAATCAAAATGGGTCTTAACTCATATTTTTGTTGCAAACATTTATATAGCTAAAATTAGCTCCCTTGACTTAATGTTGCCATGTTTGGATGTGTTGCAAAGGTCATGTTTGCAAATTTGTTGTATTTGCATAACAGTTGCATTTTGTTGTTGTTTAAACACATCCAGAGTGCATTTACTCATGTATTTTGATTTTAAAAGCTTCACAGTGGCAGTACCATATTGCCTGTAAACTGGTAGATTGAAGTCAGATTCACCACAAATTAACATAAGGGTACTGTTTGAGCTCTTCTAATTACATATGGTTTGGAGGGAAGTTGTGGTTTCTTTTATCAAGCAAATCTGAGCTCAAATATTTATCTTCTCTTCCTGGTGAGTTTAGATGCAAAAGCACTGGGAGTGGGTAATAGCACACTATAATCTCCACAAATCACTCTTGCTCTCATGATTGGTGTTGCTAATACACTTTACAGCTGATTTCTGCACAATTATTGGATTTCAAAGCTAAAATAGCCTTATTATTTTACAGCAGTAATTTTTCATTGTTTCTCTTCTCTTTTTGAAGCAAAGATAACTTCCCAGCAATGCGTTCTTACCACCCCCAGACTGTTAATTTCACGCAGTTCCTAGGGCTCTGTAAGCCCCTTGTCGTGCCCGTGTTCATGAAAGTATGCTTGCCTAAGACGTGAAACATTAATATTGCTTTTAAAAGGAAATAATTACATTTTGCATGTAAAAATATGTGCCGAGTACATTAAGAAATATTGTGTTTGTGAATTCTACCCAGGGCTCCAAATGCCAGGAAAGATGCAGACAACGATATGTAGCTCATCAGCAGCCCTACTGTAGTGTAGGTACTGTGAAAAAAGCTCTGCTTTACCTTTTTGTACATAATCTGAGAATGGTAAATCTCATTTGAAACACCTACACCTATTTCTTTTAATATTCTGTTCCTTTCTTTCAGACCATCCTGGAAACAAAGCAGCCTACTGGGCAGGGTAGAGGGGGTGTTGCATGAATGAGTTCAAAGTAGTAAGAAGGTTGAATTCAGTTTAAGATGGAGATTCACCTACTTAATTCTGAATTAACATTTTTTCCCCTAAATTAGTTCATTTCTTTCTCCAGACTGGAGAAGTATTTACATGCAGTTGACGTTTATCAAAAGAAAGAAGCACTGCCATCTGGTGTCAAAACTGTGTTCGCAGGAGGCAAGGCATTAGTACAGAAAAAAATCTCATGTGGTGAATGTGGCCTAACAAGCTCCTTTCAAACTTCATAAGCTCTGAAGAAAAAAATGCACAATTCAGAATAAACAGTGTCCATGGTGATGAGTTCTGCACCAAGGGGGGGGGGAAGAGAGGAAAAAAAATAAATACGGTAATTTCTTTCCTGGGAAATTGCAGTCTAGGTAAAGGAATGTGCGTGTAAACATGCTTACTGCTTGTTTCTTTTTTAGGTGGAAGAGGGGGAGATGGCTGCCCTGTTATCACCTTTCCAGACTATCCAGCTTTCAGTGAGATCCCCGAGAAAGAGTTCCAGAATGTCCTGACCTACCTGACAAGCATTCCAAGGTGAGCACATGAGAAGAAAATAACCTTTTATCTGCTAAGTGACTTTTCACATTCAGTCCCTTACATAATAGTGTAAAGATCAGGTTTGGTATTTAATTAAAGAAAAAGAAAATGCAGCTTATTGGTGCAGGTTCAGTAAGTGCTGAGTAGTGACTACTACAACTACATCAGCTGCCTAATGTAGTTGCTAGATTATTTATATAGTGGTATTTATATTTCATCAGAAGATTACTTCCTGGTATATACAGACGTAGGTGCTGTGATGGATGTTGTCCTCTTGTGTCTTCACTGTATCTTGGAGTACAATATTCAGTTAAATTGAAAACATATGATTTTGGCAGAACATGCTAATGCCTGGATACTACTGAAGATATTATTCAGTGAGGGAATACTCCACAGCTACAAACAGAGGTTTGTCCTTGCCACTTGTGCTGTTTCCCTGGCTCAGTTGAATGTAAGGTCTTTGTAGACTTCCAAAGCTTTGCCTGAGGATGCTAAGCAGGCCCAGTGATTAATCCTGACTTTCTTAGGGGGCATGGTGGTGTTATCGATGGGCTTCTCAATAAACATTGTGATTTTTGTTGACAGTCGGCTGGGGAGTGAAATGATGGGTTCAAAATGCTGATGGAGGTGAGGAAGGCAAGTAGCAAAGCACAGACTGTAGACTTCAAGAGAACAGATTTTGGGCTTATTCAGGGAACTGGTAGATGGGATACAATGGAAGGCAGCTCTGAAGAGATAATCTACTGAGGAATGCTGCCAAGTTTTGAAGGACAGCATTCTCCAAGCACAAGAATGGTATGTCCTGGAATATGAATAGACGTAACAGGAGACTGACCGGACTGTCCGAAAGTGAACTTGTGACTGAGCTGCAACACAAAGGCATCACACAGGAGGTGAAAGCAGGGACAAGCTACAAGGGAAGAATATAGATACATTGTCCAAACACGTAGGGGTGGTGTCTGAAATGTTAAAGCACACCTGGAGCTGAGGAACAAGAGAAACGGGACATCAAGGACCACCAAAAAAAACTTCTATTGCTTTAGCAGTACAGGAACAAGCAAGGAAAATGTGGAGCTGTGCTGAATGGACTGCGTGAATTAGTAGCATCCAACACAGATGAGGCTGGGACACTTGAATTCTTCATTTCAGTCTTCTCTGACAGTGTCACTCCAGTCTATGTGCTCAGAGTGAGGGTTCAAGGAGGAGAATAACAAGAAATGAGTGAGGATCAAATTAAAGGATCTCTTGAGAAATCTTGACCCAAATCTAGTCTTTGGGATGACTTACACTGAGAGAGGTGAGGAGGCTGACCATTGTCATAGCAGTGGTGCTCTCTATCATCTTTGAAAGGTTTTTGAGATGAGAGATAAAACATAATGACTAAAGAACGGTAAATATTGCATTCATGTTCAGGAGGGGCAAGAATAATGATCTGCAGCAGTATAGGCTGGTCAACCTCACTTTGATCTGTGAGAAAATTATGGAGTGAGTCCTCTTAAAACACACTTTTGGGCACATAAAAGAAGAAGGTTAGGGGGAGTAGCCAGAATGAATTAAACAGCAGTAATTGTTTTGACCAGCCTGTTTCTGTGATGAAGTTGCTGGATGCATCAATGAGGTGAAGCTATGCATGTCTTGTGCCTCTCCTTAAGCTAGGCTTTCAACTTAGTTTTCCCCAGCACCCTTCTGTCCACTTTGAGTTACTGTATTTTGGCAGGTGGGCTGCTGGGTGGGGTAAGAAAGTGCTTGGATCATTCGGCTCAAAGAGAGGTGGTTAATGGCTCATGTTTTTCTGGAGACAGAGTTCCTCAGGGAACCATACATATTCATGCTGCCTGATGTTCTTGGCAAGGATCTGAAGGAGGAGATGGAGTGCATCCTCATCAATGTGTATATGAGAAACTAGTGGACCAGCCAGTACACCTGAGGAAGGATTGCCATTCACAGGAGCCTAAAGAGGTGGGAGGTGTGGAATGACAGGCATCTTATGAAATTCTGCAACAACAAATGCCGAGTTGGCAGTTGGGATGGACTGACCACCTGCGAGAGTGCAAACTGGGAACTAACTGGCTGTGAGACTGCTCTTCTGAAAAGTACTTGGAGTCCTAGTGGGCAGCAGGCTAGCTATGAGCCAGCAGGATGCCCTGGCAGCAGGGAAGGCTGGCAGCCCCAGGGCTGCACCAGCAGGAGCATGACAAGGAATGGGTGACAGCAAGGGATTTACTGGCTGGCTGGCTCTCTCCAGGCCCCACCTGCAACAGTGGGCTCAGCTCTGAGTTACCATGGAGTGGGAGTTCACAAATAGGAGTGAGTCCAGTGGGGTCCCCACAATGGTTGGGAGCTGAAGCTACTGTGCAGGGAGAGACTACAGGAGCAGGGCTTGCTTAGCTTGGGCAGGGAAAGCTGTTGGGGCCCAACAGCCACCATTCCCACCAACCAGAGGGCTGTGAGAATCACAGAATCATAGAATAGACTGGGTTGGAAAAGACCTCCAAGATCATCGAGTCCAACCCCTGATCCAACTCCAATTACTA
>JAWMRA010000001.1:89921252-89944348 GCA_035584735.1 Pseudotriccus pelzelni | reverse complement strand
CCCAGCACTGACCCCTGGGGAACACCACTGGTGACCGGCTGCCAGCTGGATGCAGCCCCGTTCACCAGCACTCTCTGAGCCCGGCCATCCAGCCAGTTCCTGACCCAGCCCAGAGTGCCCCTGTCCAAGCCATGGGCTGCCAGCTTTTCCAGGAGAAGATGGCAGTGGGGGCTGTATTTTGCATTCTTTTTGCTGATAGCATCCAGGGCAGCTCAGCATGGACCGTGCTGAATTCACATTTGGAACTAGTCATGGCGGATGTCCTTAATGCACATGTATGCTTTTGTTTTCTCTATGTGCATGAGTTCTTGTAGCAGTGTTTTTGTAAAGGGCTTTCCTCTTAATTATTTTGTAAGACCTGCTCTCTGTGAGGGAATCCTGGTTATACACAGCGCAGCATTGTGCAGTTCCCTCCTGGTTGTACTTGTTAATCCTAGTTTATCAGGGAATGGAGCTGTGAAGCCAACAGCCAAGTTTTGCATTTTCTTTGTTTATCCTTGTGTTGGTTAAACTGCATGGTGGCAAGCATCCCTTCATGGTGTCTTGGATACTGTTATTGCAAATAATTATACACTGAATTCACATCTGCTTCTCCTTTTGAAAGTCCTTGGTGGTGCACTTTATAGTGGCCCATTGAGCTTCTGCACAGGGTGGGGTTCATGTGAGAAATTCTGATCGAATAAACAGCATCTGGTGCAGGGGAGGAGCACTGAGAGCATCCCAATACACCAGTTTGGCAGGAGCACGTTTTTACTGATTAAAAGTCGGGGAGCAGATTTTCTGGAAGTTTTTCCTGTAAGTTGCCTCTACCTGACAAAAATTATTCTATGGGTATCGAGCCAGAAGAGGTCATTCCTTAAGTCTGGCTGTTCTTGTAGGATTTTCTTGTTTCTTTAATTTATAATTATTTAGAAAGAGATGACTGTTCTGTGTAAACAAGGGAGATAGCCCAGCTGGTAGATGTGAAGATATTAACTATTGTGAATATAACAATTCTTTAGGTTTAAGGTGATAACATTTTGATTTCAAAACTTGTAAAAATAATGCAACTGTTAAGATACTGACAAACCTGTGACTTTTTTGTGTCTGAGAATTGCTATAATCTCAAAGGCCTTGTGATATCTGTTATGTCTTTGCTAGCAGTGTGAGAAGCTTACTGTGTAAAATTGTGTTTGTGAGCCCTTGTGCAGGCTTATAGGAATAAAAAACTACAGAAATGACAGTAGCTGGATGCCAGGATACATCCCCTCATGAAGTACATTTTGCAAATGATAAGTTATTGGCTGTGTATAAATCCTAGGAAGGGCATTAATGCAGTTTTTATTGAATTGAAGTATTTCTAGTGCTATGAAAGGTGTCATAAGATAGTATTTTTCCTGTTAATCTGAGTGTGCAAATACTGTTTTGGATGATTTGGAAACTACTTTTGAGGGAAGTGGAGGCAGTTAGCTAGTAATTTTTCTTAGTTTGTAAGCTGATTAAAGAGGTGTAAGGAGTACAATTTACAGAAAGGATAGAAATGGAGCCCACAGCTGTTATGCATGGACTGTGCTCCCGGGCTATTGTCATTTAGTTTATCAGATACTGAACTCTGTCTTTGGGTTGTTCTGACTGACTGAGGAGAAATGGACTTTTCTGTGAAAAGCCCTGTAGAGCACAGACATGCCTGGAGCCACAACAGTTCCTCAGAAAACTACTTGTGCAGCTTGGCCCTGCACAAGATCACAGTAAGGGCTTGGCAGCAATAACTCAAACCTCATTGTGTGACTATCCGCAGTCGCATGTTAAGGGAAATAATATTTCGTGGGGATGACAGTGAGGAGTTACTAAGTCTCATAAGAAAGGACCTTTCTGTGCTCTTCAGTAGAGTTCACCCAATAAAATATTTACTGGTATAATAAATCTTAGCAGTGGCACCAGGTTTTCAAATTTTTTTTTCCCAAGTGAAAGACTAGCTTATGACTTTGAAAAAGGAAAAACTGTAACCTCTTAACCTATCTTTATTATTCCTTCTCATTTTATAGGTAAACATGACCTTGTCACCTCATACTTGTTCTATATTATCTAAATACTGGATTCCTCAAGCTTTTTCTGTGTGAACTTCCTCTTATCTTTTTCATAGTGAAATTTAATCATGAAGAGTTAAATATCTCCTGGGGCACCTTGTGTTTAGGGAGAGAACCACTGAAAGTTGCATGGGCGACCATGGAGGTAGAATAGTGCAAACAGGAGAGCTGTTAGTATGTGCTCAGGTGTGTAGATGCCTGATACATGAGGATGGTAAGAAAGGATACAGTGGAAAGGGAATACCTCATTTTAATTTAAAGATACTCAGTTAACCCTGGTGCAGCTGCATATCATTAAGCAGAGAGCTGAACCATATTCTTCAGGTTGGTGTTGTTAATGTTGCAAGGTAAATTCCTGTTCTGTAGATGGCTGGATAAAATATGATGTCTAATGTATGGTTTGTAATAATCTCAAAATATTCAGTACAGTTTATTGATATAGGGTGTACTGAAAGACCTCTGCTTTGTCAGGAAAAAATGATGGATTAAGGGTGAGTACAATAGACAGTGGAAGACTACAGCTAATCCTTTTATAACTGCTGTTTTGGTAGTGAAATAGATGTTGTAAAGGTATATGTGTAATACTTCTGAAGCAGAGTTTTCCTTTTAGCAGATAATCTTTTTTCATTATACTTAAGTACAAGACAAAGTTTTATTAAGAAGGTGAGAATTCTCTTAGAGAGATACATTACAGGACAAAAAAAAAAAAGGAGAATGCATAGCAGTATGTACTTTAACTAAAACGCTGGTTTTTTGGTGCAAATCATTTACTTGTAAATATTGATCCACAGGAATTAATAGTTCTTATCAATGGAGTTACTGAATAAAGCAATATCTGTAAAGAAGTGTCTATAAGGTGTGAGATCTTTGAATTCAACTCTATTTCAGTAGAGCTCAGTAGGAAAAAGAGAATAAGGTTGTCTCATCTCTTAGCTAAGTAAAAACCTGACAGCCCCCATACACAGTGCCCATCATTCTTACTGCATAGTGGGAGAGGCACCTGTGGAATGTACCTTTCACATCCCAAATTTACCAAGGCTGAAGGAAGAATATTGTACTCAGGTTTGCAAAAGGCTCCTGAAATAGCTGCCAACTGTACCCTTAAGATTGCATTTCAGGACATTCAGTGTTCTCTTCTTTGTTCCTTTGTTTTGAAAGTATTTGAAATATTTGAAAGTTATTCATACTAACTTCTCTCCATCACAGCTGTTCCTTGAAATGTATTTTATTAACTTAAGTGTGCACGCATTGTTGGAATATGAATTTACCAAATGTGTGTTGTAAAATGAGAACTTAGTGCAAAAGAAATGAATAGATAATTGCGGGGGTGGGGGGGGGGGAGAGGGGAAGGGGGACAAAAAATGAAACCAGGCAGGATTTTTCAACATACGGTTTTGCTTCTGGTTAATTAGCAGTTTCTACTGCAAATTGAAAACAATATACTGTTTATGAGAGCGAAAGAGTATAGTTTTAATGCTTTGCTGCTCATATAGGTTTATCGTTGAACAAAGAAAGCAAGCTAAAATTCTTATGGTCACAAGAGATGGGAAAGCTAATATTTTAGAAGTGTAAGACTGGATCTTAAACACAAAGTTCCTTTCAAGAAAAGTAAGAAATAGCGTTGATTACAAAATTCACAACAGTTTTTGATGGCCTGTTTGAGCCCCACGCTGCTGATTAAATACAATATGCGGGCTTTTTTTACTTGTATTCAGCCAGAGCCTTGTACAGCCTGTCTTTGTAATGCCCTTCTGTCCTAATGCATGATTTTGAGCATAACTCAGGTTATCTTGGTGTGCTCGGCAGTTTCCTGTTTTGAAAGCTGTCCCTGTTAGTTTCCTGCCTGGGAGAGCGTCCCCTTCTCTGAGATTCCCAATGGTTTACAAATGCTTGAACACCATGTGGCCTTCTAAGAAATCCTGTTGTTTGTGGTACTGTCTGGTGGGGGGAACTAGGGAGCCATCCTGTCCAAGTAACGGAACAGAACAAGATGACCTCTGGAAGTGTTGATGTCTGACAGTTTGAAAGCTCAGTTGGTAGGGTTTGCTGTGCTCCTGGTAGACCCTTCCTTGTTTACTGTAACAGCTCCCCATTGTTTGGGATAACACTGGAAAACTGAAAGCGAAGTGTCTGTGCTGAGCCTTCTAGTAGGTTCAGATATGAGAAGACTTCACTGGTGTGGGCACTCAAAGCAGGATAGGGTGGATTTAGGCAGACACCAGGAGAACATGCCCCAGCATGGCATGGGTGTTGCTGGAGCTAACAAACCTCAGTGCAAAGGGCAGGAGAGAGCACAGGGCTCACCCAGCTTGGGCACGACCAGTCTCCTCACCACAGATCCACCACTGAGCTCTGGAAACAGAGTCTGCAGCGTTGGGGTAATGCTGTGTTTTGAGCTGGTAAGACTGTCAGGGTCCAGCAGACCTTATGAACAGCCAGTGGTGAGAGGGTAATTTCATGTGTTTCTTCATTTATTTGCAAACTAAATAGGCAGCCCACCTCTAGCTAAGAGTTAACCACTTTTGTTCTATAGAGTGCCAGGGATGAACATCACCACGTCAGGGGTAAGAAGTGCCAAAAAACAGATGCCCTGACAGTTCGTACTGACATGCTGAGCAACAGCTTTGCAGCTTCAGAGTTTATTTCTGTCAGCTGTGCTTAATTTCCACGCTCTCCTCTTCGCTGGATTACAATCTAGACTGAAGATATGGAACCTGTACCCTGCTGTTACCTTGGCAGCCCCTCAAATTTGTCAGTGAGAGCATCCCAGGACTTCCAGCAATATCTGTCATGCTACGTGTGCCCTTCCTTTCTCAGAGCACAGCTGCCAAACAGTTGTAAATGCCATATGTTGCTGTAAGCAGACAGGAAATGTAAAGTCTTATAGGTTTGAAGTAAGAGCACTGTATCTTAAATTTAGGTGGTAGTCCAAAGCTTTTGTGTCAGATACATGCTTTGGCAAGACCAGGTTAAAGCCCAAAATGTTACTTAGAGCTTGAATTTGTTACTGGGCTTGGAACAAATTACACTGCTTTTGATGTCCACTCTATGAATGCCTTAAATTTGTTTTAAAGCTCAGCCCTGTACTGGCAAAGCCTTCATAGTCTTTAAATCCTGTTTATACCTTCAGGGTTTAGAGTATTTGAATAGTATGTATGACACACACTGTCCAGTGGTAAATTTACTCTGTAATAAGGCAAAGTAAATGAAGCACTGTAAAACTGTGAAAGTTAATTACTAAAACATTGGACCCTCACACAGGAGTTTTCATTAGTCCAGGATACAATTCAAAAAAATTTAACTCCCTATTTAAGTGTAAAGGCACCATTCTAAAACAAAACATGCAGCATTCCCAGTAAGGTTGTGCCAATCCTTTGTGCAGTGGCATTAATGGTTGTTGCAGTGTCCTGGAAATATATTCCAATATCATAGTTTTGAATAGGTGGAAAAAGGCTTTTGTGGAGTTGGACTTAATAGTTCTAAAATGAGGATCACACAGGCTTTCTGTTGCTCAGTTTACTAAAGCTTAAACCAACATGGAGCCCTTTTGCCTTTATTGACCTATTTATCCTTAATTGCCCCTCCAGGATAACATGACCTACTTCAGCCATCTGTAGTTAAGTCTAAATGAGCCCTCAAAGTTGTCTTTCTTCAAAGAGTCCTTCCAAAAGCAGCTCTGCATGACCTGAAGAAATTACACTGTGTTTTCCATTTAGAAAATTAAAACGCTTCCTTAAACCCCCTTATTTTACTTAATTTCACACACTTAACAACAACTTTTTGTATTAATATTTCTTTTACCTGCAAAAATGCATTAAGGTCACTCTCATTTTAGTTCCTTGGTGGGATAAAGCTTGTGAAGTTTTGGACAGTTAGAACTAGATGATCTTTAAGGTCCCTTCCAACCCAAGCTATTCTGTAAAGTGACCATAAAAAAGCTAATGGGTACCATGGATAGGAAATCAGTGCATGTGGTATAAGCAGATGTCCGAGCCCAGGCAGATGATGATGCCTGGACACCTTAGTTCTTATTTTTAACACTGGCTACATTCCCTCAGCTTACCCCCTTTCCCTGTTCTGCCCCCTCCACCGCCCCCCCTCCACGCCAACAGCATAAGCTTTTTGGAGCAGAAAGAAGGTCAGCATATAGATGGAATGTAGCCAGTAATACTGTATTGCAGTCATTTGTGTTTATTTTAAGGAGGAATTGGCTTGAAAGTGGAAGAGAGACTGATTTAAGGACCTAAAGTAGCACTGGAGATAAAGAGGAGCTACAGGCACCAATCAAGGATACCAATGCCCGTATCTCTGCTGTTGAAGAGGGAGATAAAAGAGAAATGTGACTTCGTGTTCTATAAATTGGTGTAAATACCTGTGCTGTCTATTTGGCTGAGGAACACAAACAGTGCTCGAGACAGAAGTACCTCAAGTAAACATATTTGGATTCATATCTCACAATTTCAGGGGACATGCTGCTGTGCAGGATAAAGACCTCTGGTTGCCTTTGGGACCAGGGCTGGAGGTCAGCTCTCTTGTTTGTGAGTTGGCACTTGCCTCATCAATAGTACGTCTCCAATAGTAGCCCATCTTCCTTGCGAGTTCTTGACTGGGAGGCAGATGCAGTGAGCTCTTGTTGTCACAGTCGTCTAGTGAATGAGGAATTTTCAGATTGGGCATAGGAATGCACAGAACCACTCGTGGCTTTCTGGGCTACCGTTGTTGTGAAGTTTGGATGAAAATTCCAAAGTTTTGAATAATTAATAGCTCCTTAGACAAAGCTCTTTGGAGTTGCTGTCTCATTATTTTCTTCTCCTGTTTATCTGGCTTTTAAGATCTCCTGTCAGTGGCACAACATCATGTGTAATTATCTTGCCTATGCTTATAAAGTTGCAAAAGACATTTCCATGGTGTTGCTCTGCCAGGCTGTATGATTCTGCTCATTTCTTCTGCCTCATGAGCAAATTATAAACACTTGCCTATCACGTTTTTATTTATACCACCTCACAACCCAACATTGATCTAAATTCTCTTTTGCCTGCTTGCCGAGAGATTCTAAAATACAGTTTTGTGTATCTGATCGTTCCCCAATCCTGAGAAAATTGCAATACAATATTGGGTGTTTTCAGATATACCTGGGGCATGAACTAATAACAGCTGAGACCAAAAATAAGCATAATAGGATAGGAAAGAGAGGAAGTTTTTAATCAGTGGTACACTGGATAAGATTTACGGAGAATTAGATGGAATGTGGAGAAATAAGAAAAAAAGGTGCATAGTGGAGGCAGGGAAATGCATCTGACCTCTTATCTGAACCTTGTCTAATGATGAAACTCTTACAGATTCAGCTCCAACACAAAGAGTCAGATTTTCTTAATTTCCTGCGCTGTTTCACTGAAGTGAAGGCAGTAACTGTCAAAACCAAAGCAAAGAGAGGGTCTAAATGCTGTGTGTTTTTTGAATGTACATTTTAAAATACATCTATTCACAGAAGTTCAGTGTGGGATGAATTAGATTGTAGAATAGTATGCATATTGTCTTATTCATAGTGATTTGGTTGTTTGGAGTTGTTTTGGTGGTTTGGGTTTTTGGGGGGTTTTTTGTTTTGTTTTTTTTTTTTTTGCAGGGGGAGCAGTTTTTATTTTCAAAATCAGATTTGAAACATAAGCATCAATGAGATATGGTTCCTCCTTGCTTACAGGTTGAGCTCCTGCTGTGGAGTGTCTCAGTATCAGCTGTGTTGGGTGAAATGCAGCTGTTACTGCCAGGAGCTTGATAGGTAATAATTTTTATTTGGCATTCAGTGATTTTATACAGGCCACTAGAGGCTGCACTTGTATAACAGCACTTCTGACTGTTATTTTAAATTGGTTTTGCTGGAATTCCTTCTCTTTCCTATATTTCTTCATGGACAACAGTCAGTCAGTTTGAGCTGGGTAGGTTTTTGCTTCCACAGTTAAAGTTCATTGAACCGATTGTGAGAGGGCCCAATAATCAAATAAAATGAATTCTTATACAACAGTAGCCTTCCTCCATGCTGAAACACAGTACAGGAGTAGATGCTCACTAGTTAAGCACAGTAAGGAGTAGATGACAAGTTTTGTTCCTGACTCCAGAGATTTGGATACGGAGAGAGAGACGCAATGCAGTGACTTCCACACCGCCAAGCGCCAGCTTCAAATTGAGCACCTCAGGAAGCTTTCGGTGAGCCTGTTCCTTAGGTCTGCCCTGGGTGGTTTTTCAGTGAGATCAGAAGTGATGGACATGTCCTTCCAGCTGTGCTTCCTGCATTAGCTGACTTATTCAGTGTTTTCAGCTGATGAGATATAGGTTACAAAAAGTAAAGCCAAAATTATATTAATTCTATCTGAAATGATAGAGAAGTTTTTAGTCAGTGCATTCTGATGGGGCATTTTTGCCACTTATGCAGTGTCATGTGGGAGGAATAGAGTGAGCTCATCATTTCTGGTTTTTCTCATAAATGTTGCTGGAATAACAACTGATACCTGATTGACCAATTACACACCTCAACTAAAAGTAATTCTTGTAGGAATCTGAAGTGTGTCACAAATGAGCATCATCACAAGATGACAGGTCCGCTGTTTGAGCGAGAGCCAAAATGTCATGCCAGTTTGCTCTGGGGGCTCAGGAGGTCTGCTAGGTAGCCAAAGAGCTTCATCTGGATGTTAATAAATGCTACCCTTGTTAGGAATAACTCTGTACTCAGATTTGTTCAGTGTTCTTTGACCTCAGTTAGTCATACATCTGTGGCAGAACTTGGCACCAAACTGCTATTTTCTGTCCAACAAGTTAAATGCCATGACAGCAACATGCAATTGTATAACAGCCATCTTTGGAAATATGTTTTCATTCTATTTATTTTCTTGGCAGATGGTTTTTTTGCCACTGATATCTCAATAACAATGAAAACTTCAGATTCTGTGTCATTAAAATAATAATATAATTTTAAACTTTGCTAATTTAGAACAAGCGTATTTAGAGGAAAGTTATTACTGTCCAGCTTTCAGAACACTTGTAACTTGTCTTAAGTGTGTAATCACTTTGATTATATATTTTTTCACACGTATGATATATGATACATTGCAAATTCGAAATATCACTTTGTAGCATTGGTATTATAAAAGATTATAACTTTTTTTATTTGTCAGGCTATTCTTCAGTTAAATGCTTTCAAGTACTAATCTAAGTGCAGGTTTCTAGAAAACACGTAGGTAAGATCCGTGATGGCAGCAGCATTACTAAGCAGTATTCAGCTTAGATACTGTATTAAAACCTAAAGCTCAAATGTCTGGTTTATAGTTCTTTTTCAGTTCCTGCTGTCTCTGAATTGATTTAATCAGGCACCTTCTACAGTGAGGCTGGTATTATGGGCTATAAAATTATGTAATTGGAGTGTGATATGTTATTTTAATCATTTACTCAAGAAAGCATGAGTTTGTTTTCTTCTCCTCAGAGACTGTGGTTTAACAAGTGAAGTCCTTAATTTTAGTTTTACTTCAGACCATGAGAAAGAAGCTACCATAAGATCAAAATACTTCAAGACCAATTGTGTGCAAAAACATTTTAATATTATTAAATAGAATACCTTTTAAAATTAGGGGAACATGACAAATATGATATTTTTTCTTCTTTAAGCTGGTGGATTTGTTTTGGAATGAAGTGGATAAATTGGCCAGTTCTAAAGCAAAGTAGGCTTTATGATAATTGAGCAATGAAGAATTGTAAGAAAATGAAACTGCTCTAATCTAATTACTGTTTAGTGTCTAGATTTTATTTTACGTTACAGTTGAATTTTATCTTTTTTTTTCTTTATCAAGTTCATAGTACATTAAATTCTCCTTCTCTGGGAAAAACTGCATCCTCTGGGACTTAGCTAATGATCAATTACAACAATCTTGGTTATCCTGTGTAAGGGACAGAAGGAGGGCAGATGTGTGGCAAAGCTATGCCAGGTGAATTGTTCCTGCCCTTTTCCTTGATGGGAAACCAGCATAAAACTGGTAACGTGAAGTGTCACCACAAGGCTTAGCTGAATTTTTTTCTTTCATCGTTGCTATACTGGAGATTTTTGTCTTGATTTGTTAAAACCATTAATATCACATTCTTCACCATATTATCTGACTGTCTTCTATAGCTTATAAAGGCCACTGAAGAGGTGGCTCTTCTCTGCTTTCATTCCCTGCCAGAGCATTAGTGGTTTCATTTTTTTCAGGGGTGAAACACTGATGATTAAGAAAGTTCTCGTCTCCCCTTCACCCCCTAGGAAATCATTCCTAGCAGCAACAGGAGAGATGGAAAAGTGGCCTTTGAAGTGGCTCAGGTTCAATCAGTTGAAGTGTCTGAAATTTTTTTTTTTACAAGTTTCTCATGGGAAACAGCAACCTCACTAGTGAAGGGTCTGGTTTCCAATGGCCTGTTCCTAAGCAAAGTAACCGAAAATGCTGTTCTTGATTACTCTAGCTCGTTTGCTGATGACTGAATGTAGAATGACTTCTGACTTCAAAAAAATGGTATCTTCTGGAAACATTTTTATCACTGGGGGCATGATGGGAGTGCTTGATGTTCAGAGTGTTTGGTACCCCTGTGCTCAGGCTACTGGACTGTCTCCTTGTATATGCTGAACCTGTTTGAGCTCCAGCTTGCCTTTTTCGGCACTACATACAACTCTTATTTTGAGATTAATTTTTTTTTTTTTAAGAACTGGTCCACACAACCCTTGTGGCATTCCCAAACATAAACCTAACTGCTGTGTGGACAGGGTGGGTAATAGGATTCCTAAGGTGATCTGCCACCATGTCTTGTGTGTTTCCCCTTTTGTGGTGCAGTAGTATGAACGGTGATGAGTGGATGAACCAGTTCCAGGTCCTTCCTACATAGGCTTACAGCTGCATGCCAAAAAAGATCAGGATTTGTGAGCCGCCCAAGACCCCACATCTCTTGAAGGAGTGTGTGCGTGTCACTGATGCGCATTGATGGTCAAGCTGCAGTGGGTGAGAAAGCTTTAAGAATGGGTGGTACCAGGGTTCTGCTGCAGACACTGCCTTGGTGCTCTGCTCAGTGCAGTAATTCTTCATGGAATGTTACTGAAGTCCTGCTATGAAAATAGCTGTTTGGCCATTGAGAGCAAGAATTTCTAGTCCATTTGTACAGGAAGAGGTGGTTGAGGTAGGGAACAATCCTGAGTGTAATGTAAGCCAGCTGTTTAATAATAAAGCTATAAGACTTAAATTCAGTTTCAGAAAACAGGAATTATGTAACCTAAAGTGCTGTACAGAATTTCAAACATGCAAAGTTTTGATATTTTCAAGTCTCTGGCATTTGCTTTTTTCCATTTGTATAGAGATCAATGTATGTAAACAGTTTTCATACAGCAGTGTAGAAGCACACTTATTCGTATAGTAGTTGTCACCACCCACACCTTGGAGAAATGCAAGGATCTTTCACATGATATTTATGTAATTGCTTCCACATACTCCAGAGGGACATTTCATTCCACAGTCCTATGTACTATAAGCTTTCCCACCCTTTCCCCCAGGTGTATGATCTCATATGTCTTGCAAACAAGACAAAGTGCGGGGTGTCCCCATAATCTAAAGCTGAGGAGTCACTAAGTGGAAAATTCAGTTCCTGCTCTGCAGTGGAAAACTCGGTGCTTGTTGGGCAGGTACTTCAACCTCACTGTCATCTCCTCCAAATGTTTTTACATTGGCTTGCCAAGACAGGGGGAACTGAGCAGAAGGTCTACCCTCTGATGCATTTTCTCCTGTCCTCTGGGGCCCTGCTCCCCTTGCCCCACTTTCTGCCTTTCTGACCTGGCCTTTGTGAGTTGCTGGACGCATTTCCTGCAGAGCAAGAATGCTTTCTCTGCCTATCTTAAAACGTTCTGTTCTTTGTTCTCCTGAATAAACAGAAGAACAGTGCTTACCCCATGATGTTTCAGTTTTGATGGGGGAGGGGGGGGTTGTTGGGTTTTTTTGTATGGGTTTGTTTTTGCGGGTTTTTTGCATGTGTTAGGAGGGAAACAAAGGAAGAAAATACTAAGTTTTAATTACAAGCTTATGTAAATTATGTGTCAGAAAGTACATGGATACAAGTTAATGCATTAAAGACAACAGAGGCTGTAAGGGAAATGTTAAGAAACCTTAATACAGGGGTGCTTCTGCTAAAGTTTTCTGCTGTTTCTCACTGTTAGAATTGGTTTCCAGTCATGTACAACTCTGCCAAATTTTCTTTCCATTCTTGAGGTCTCACCTGAGTTTTTGGTGTAAAGTTCAGCCAGAATAGCTGAGTGGTTCCTGAGATGCCAGGTAACAAATCTGCCCTGCTTTTCAACCGTTAAAACAACTTCGTTTAAGAAGCTTAAGTGTCTTCTCCTTTTGGTCAGGGACTCAGATTTGACACTTAGAAGAATGATGGCCTTTGTGCCAAGGAAGTACCTTGAGAAAAATCTGCCTAAATCCCAGGCCACAGGTGCTCAGTAGCTACCCAAGCCTGTTGTCAAAAATGTCCTGCTTCATCCTGGGGCTGAACAGGGGCTTCTCCAGCAGGATGAGCTGCTCCAAAGCCAGGTCTGGCTACCAGGGCCAAGAACAGGAAGGCTGTTGTGTGGAATGCAAGTACCACCTGTTGAGAAGCAGGCAGTGCAGGCAAACTGCCTGATTCCACAGGCAGGACCACAGCTGAACGAATTGTCCACCCAGGGGAGGATACTGGAAGGTTGAATGGGACATAGGGTATGGGAAACTGAGGTTGGAGGATGAAGAGACTGCAGTGTTCAGGAAGCAGAGGGGTGAGAACTGAATTGATCATTTGACCTGACAGTATTTAAAAAAAAATAAAAAATTACTTTTTGAACTGTTCTTGGGTCAAGGCAGCAAGGAATTAGAATGGGTGAAGGAATGAATGGGAGAGACAAATGTGGAAGGTGGTGACAAGTTTATTGGAGAGTGATACAGAGGTATGAGAAGATGTGGGCTAAGCTGGTGAGTGCAATGCAACTGGAGCAAAGCAGTGGAAAAAGCTTTATGAGCAGAACAGGCTGTACCCATCAGAGCATGCTTCTACTACTGAACTGTCTCCTTGTATATGCTGAACCTGTTTGAGCTCCAGCTTGCCTGTTTCGGCACTACATACAACTCTTCTTTTGAGGTTGTTTGTTGTTTTTTTTAAGAGCTGGTCCACACAACCCTTGTGGCATTCCCAAATGTAAACCTAACTGCTGTGTGGACAGGGTGGGTAATAGGATTCCTAAGGTGATCTGCCACCATGTCTTGTATGTTTGCTCTTTTGTGGTGCAGTAGTATGAACGGTGATGAGTGGATGAATCAATTCCAGGTCCTTCCTACATAGGCTTACAGTTGCATGCTAAAAAAGATCAGGATCTCTGTTTTTGCTGAGACAGAGAGCAGAAACCAGAATGCATTCCTCTCAGCCACATGTGGGGAAAGGGAGAAATCAGTATTGGGATAAAATGTAATAAATTTGGCTTAGGGGAAGAGGAACAGCTGGCACTCACAGTTAAATCAGGAGCCAAAAGAAAATTGACTATGTGCTTGTTACCAAATCATCCTATGCCCTAAAATAACTGGAGGGTTTTGTAAACTGTCTCATAACTTCATATGCAGGTGTGTGTGTGGCAGCAAAGAGAGGTCAGTAGAGCAAGGGTGCATTGGCAAACAGACCTGTTTTCAGTATTTACTTTTCTTGAATACGTGACTTTGTTGTCTTGATAATGTTCTCAACTTTGTTGTACACAATGTCTTAGTTTGGTTTGTTGCTTCCTGCCTACGACTTGCTGGAGCTGGATCCCAGGCTCCATAGCCAGGCCATTGCAACAAGACACTGTTGTCAAGATAACAAGTATTTTTCCCACCCTGATCGGTTTGGAACAGAGCATTTAGGGGTTTTTAGTGGCCTATATTAACGGAATGTTAACAGTCTGAAGTCAGGTGCTGAAGACTTTGCCACTGGGTCTCTTCCAGGCAGCAGTGGGGAATCCTGTCTTTTATGTCTGAGCCTGGAAAGGAGTCCCATTCTGATTCATGCGATCACACAACATATTTTATCCTTCGATGTGATCCAGTGGAAAAAGAAGGTTGGCTAAAGACATCTTTTGGGCTATCTTAGAGATGCGCTTTCCTTTGTCAATTCTTCCACTTAAGTAAGCCTTGTCTTTTTATTTTTTCTAGGATAATGTTATAAGTTCTGCTTATTGCCAGGTGTTGAGGCAGGTGATTAACTGTGTGGAGCTGCCATCTAGATTGTCCCTGGGATCCCAGCTGAGCTGATCCTGTGCTCTGGGAGAGAAATCTGATTGATGCTCTGTCAGAGGCTTTAATTTTATTCGTGTTTCACGGAAATGTCAGTAGTTTCTTAAAAGATGATACAGATGTTGCATTTCAGTACTCTGAGATTATGCTTCCTCTGAGGAAGTATGGAGAAATTTCAGGGCTCCTGAGAACTTCTACTGAGCAGGGAAAATAGCTCTTTAAGAATCCTAATACACTCCAAAATCCACATGAACTCCTATGGGAACAGCTGTAGCGTCTTTTTAACTCCATTCATCCACGTTAAGGCTATGTACCCAGGGAGTTTGTTTTGCTACCTGATTATTGTGGGAAATGGTTGCTATTTTAATTTTATTTTGCTCGGTCACTAAAGGTTAAAATGCTGGTAACTTTAAATGAGGAACGGGAAGATGTTAAAATCAATCTGGATCTCTCTCCTTGTCTTTAAATAAAGATAAATAAGAGGGGGGAGCTTTAGCAAACCATGGAAATTTACTGTAGTGGGAAGCATATTGCTAATATAAAGCCCTGTTTGTCTGCAAAGGTTGTTCAGGCTTACAAGACAAGCTCTCAGATGTTGTTTATCAGTGTTGTCCTAACCCGGAGGCAAGAGTTAAGTAACGTGTGCTGAATGTGGGCAGTGAGGGTTGTTTCTAATATTCTGATATGTTAAAAGGACTGCTTAGCTTCTTCTGAAAGAAAGCAAGTGTTCCTTTGTATTTTTAATGACTATTCATGTTTCCCCTAAATATTTTGTTTGTAAATTTGGGAGATACTGCATTTTTTAGAAGAGAGGGAATAGACTGTGAGTCGTGTTTAAATTTGTGATTTTGAGGAATAGCTTAGGATGACACATCTGGGTACCCGTGTTTCTTCATCCTCTTAAACATCCTCTTATCATTATGTTCCTGACATAATCTTATAAAGCAAAGCTGGTGTTTCCGTGATTCAGCAATCCTGAATAAGGAATCCTGACATTCTGTTGTGCTGATTTTTATATTGCCTTTTAACATATTGCCATAACAAATAGAGGCACAATGTTTCTAAAAGTCACACCATGCAGACAGCAGGCCTTGTAATAAATTATTATCAGGACTAAAAATACAGCACATACATTAAAAAAATTACCAAATACACGAGAAAACAATAAATCTGAGCCTGTCTGCCTTGTGTTTGCCTGCTGTTTCCATTTTGATTGCGATTGGCTGGCAAGGGCTGCTGCTGGCATTGCACAATTGGCTTAGATGGGGAATTACAAAACAGGAGCATATCCCTTGGTCAGGACTCAGTAGCACACGCAGCTGAGCACAGGCAAAAAAGAAAGGTCACCCGTACACAAGGATTTGAGCAGAATCTCTCCCACAGATGTTTCCATTCCAGAGAAGCACATCTGATCTTGTGGTTCTCGTCTATGACTTGGGGTTTTTGAACGCCGTGAGGTTTTCTTGTTTCGGTGAATGTAAAAATGCACCTAGGAAGAAGTTTGCAACCTGGAGGCAGATGAGAATTTCAGATGCACGGAGCAATATCGTGGAATGATAGAAGGATCTGTGTTTATAAGGAGTTTTTAGATATCGGTGAGGAGGAAGACAATTCAAACAGAAGGTTAAAAGCAGATGCAAAAGAAAAACGACTTTATTTTGATCCTGAAATTATACTGAAAACAGCATGAGGAAAGGATTATATCAGCACCAAAACAGTGGAGAAGCAAAGGGGTTTATTTTCCTGTGAAATAATCCCTGTACAAGAAATGTAGAAACTATCTTTCATGAGAAAGAATTCATTATTTTAATACATTTTGAAACTCTGTGAAGCTCATATGGAACTGCAGCATCTTTGCAATGGTGTATAGCATATCTTTATTTAATGAAGATTCTGCACAAAAAGGTCAAGCTACTTTTTTATAAAGCTATTTTTTTACTGCTTTTCTGAGTGAGAGAACCAGGAGTTACATTTGTATTGTCCACTAAACTTCTACTTTTTCTCCTTTCTTCCTTCAAACTTAGTTTACGAGATGCTGGAATTGGATTTATTCTTGTCATAGATCGCAGACAGGACAAATGGACCTCCGTGAAAGCTTCCATACTGCGGATAGCAGTGAGTACCGTTTAAAATTAACTCCTTAGAAAGATTTTTCTGTGTTGAACCTTCCTCTTTTAAGTGGAAAACCAGAAAGTTGTGGGTTTTTTTTTTTAATTCAAAACTATGTCAGCTAATAAATGATACAAAAACTAACCAGTAGTTAGTTCTTTTGTATCCTGACTGACTGGACCGAGCATCATGTGTTTATGATGTGCTTTTAATGCACTCTGCAACTTGGTACATCTTCCTAAG
Organism: Pseudotriccus pelzelni; assembly: GCA_035584735.1. NCBI lineage: Eukaryota > Metazoa > Chordata > Aves > Passeriformes > Tyrannidae > Pseudotriccus > Pseudotriccus pelzelni. The sequence continues at coordinate 89,927,643 of JAWMRA010000001.1, read as the reverse complement.
TAGCCACTTGGAGAGCATGTGTGTGTGTGTGTTTGAATGTGTGCAGCTCTCCCAGATGGGAACTAATATTTGCATGGACATCCCATCTGTCCCATAGAGCTTTGGGCCCACTTTCACTATTCAAGTGAGCTTCCCTTTTAGGAAGAAATGAGGGGGAGGGTCCTGGTTGAGTTTACCACTTGTGAAAGGAATTCATATGTATAAACTGATCTGGTAATGTTTGATTTAAAACAAGGGTTAATTGTGAGCAGGAAAATCTCATGTGCCCTCTATGATCAATCAACAGCACGTGCTGTTAACTTGCAGTCTTCCTTTTAATTAATGCCTTAAAAATCTGAAAAATAAGCTTATTAGAGGCGTTTTAAAAATTATTTTAACAGAACTATGACAGAGTCATGTTTATCCTGTGCTTATCCTACTTTTGGTTTACTTTTTTAGGTTTTATTTGTTTGGTTGGCTGGTTGGTTTTTTTTCTTGCTATCCTTGCTTGAATTATTAGTGTCAATAATCTTTCCAGTAAGGGCTGAGAAACAGAGCTGTAAGCATCTTTTTTTTAATATTTAGTTGCTAAAAATTTTTTGCTCTGCAAGATAGAAGTCAAATCAAAGCAGTAAGTGTTTGTGTAGCCTCATTATGGCCAAAGAATTTTTTTTCTGTATTATAAGTTAAAAGGTATTTCTTTAAAGGTAGTACATTACTCCCACCATACGACATATTGTGAATGACTATCTAATGATACAATATCCGCAAATACTATATCGTAATACACAAATTATATCAAATATACACATTTTTACACAATAAGTATGTTAGGAATGTTACAATATTTAAAATACACTAAGTATTTGCAAAATTTGCTTTTGCAGCTCATGTTGAAATTTTGAGATGCAGCAATGTGTAGATTCCAGTAGTGAAAACTGAGAGCAGCATAATTTGGGATGGTTAAAGAAAAAGAGCGTATCTCTGGAGGTTTTGAATCTCTTTCATAATTCAGTGCTGTAGTTTCTCTTCAAGGACAGACAAGCGTTGCACAGATGATGGTCTTTTTATTTGCATAATTGGGGTTGTAAGGGTCAGGGAGAACTAAAGACATATATATGCTTATAGCCATGATGGTAACATTTATGGAAACATTCCTCCAATGTGTGTCATTTTGCTAAGAAGCACTATTTGCAGAACCTGAGTAACTATTCCCAGTTATAAGGGATATGTCACTGTCGTGATGGTGTTGGTGCCTACGGGATTTGCCCAGAGAAGGGTGTTAAGTGCAGGGAACTCTGCAGGTTGCAGTACTGTTGATGATGAGTTATTTTGCTTTTCCCATTTTTCCTCATTCTTCTGTGAGGTTTATTTAAAAGAGAAATCATGCTTCCTAGCTGAAGTCTAGTCTGTTAGAGGCATGATATTTTTTTGTATTTGCTTCTGGTTTTGAACAGCAACAGTGTTGGCTTTGAATTGCATCCATTGGTATATGTAGCAGTCCTCCTGTTGGGCTTCAGCTATTGTCAGTTCAACTCTGAACACTTGAAAATTTTATCTTCCTATATCAAAAGAAGATATAGTGAAAAATGTTGTTGTCCATCATTTCTTTGCTATAGGATTTGCAATAAATAAAATCTAATGCATTTCAGCTGGGTGTTCCTTAAAAAAAAAACAAACTACAAAACAAAACCCAAAGCCAAATATACAAGATATGTTTTTTGTGCCAAAGTCATGAGGACCTATTGATGGACAAAGATTTTTTTTTCTTCCTAATATCCAATCTAAAAACTTACCTCCTTTCAGTTTGAAGCCATTCCCCCTTGTCTATCACTCCCTGCTCTTGTAAAAAATGACTCTTCTTTTTTTTTTATTTATTTATTGCTAAAGCTTATGTGTTATTTGAGAAAAGAGTTTTGGCTGTTGTGTTATTTGTTGTTATTCTGCAGCATCCTTTCTGCTATCTTTCCTGATTTTTCTCTTATCATCCCAAGGGAGTTGACCCTCTTGATTTGTGAAATCAGAAATGCCAGCATAGAGTGCTGTGCCTGGAACATCTGCCAATCACTAAGACTCTGACAACTGTAGGAAGTACATTTGTAAACACTGAGCAATGATGAACTGAATCTGTATTTCATGAAGATACTTAAAGGTTGCTGTAGTCAAGGCTGTGAAGCCGAGGTAAACCTATTTTTGCAGACATAGTAGAAGGTCAGTGATGCCCTGCTTGCCCAGGATAACTGCTGCTCAAACGCATACAGTGACAGTGGGACTGAAAGCACAGCCAGAGGCACTGGGCTGAAACATGGAGCCTCTTTTCCTGATTGTGTCATGGAGGCTTTGCTATTGATATAATCCATTTGATGAAGTTGCAATGGGTAGGTGGCCCAGGAGGTGTCCCTAGCCAGTGCAAGACTGCAGACTCTGTGGCTTAAGAGACACTGAAAATAACTTTTTTCTTTCATTTTTCCCTTGATTTAGCTAAAGTGAACTCATTGGCCTAGGAAGAATCTGGCCTACTAGGGTAGTCAGGCAGAGAGGTGGAGTGTTGGGAGAGATTCCAAAAGCCAAGTTTCGTGTTGTTTCATGTGAAGTCCTGATAGTCATGTTCCTAGAGAAGCAGTAGAAATTGAAAAGTATTACAAGAAAAATATTGATGTGAACAATAATATAATTAATTATCCATTGATAATAATAATAAGAATAGTGAACAATTGCAAATTGTTCACTCATATTACACTGTTTTTTGGGGGTACCAAAGTTCTTGAACTTTTTGCCCTGTCAGCTGCAGTGATTCTTCTAAATTTGTATTAGAATGTTCTGTTCTCAGCTAAACACAGTATAAAGAGTATACAGAAACACATTGCTGAACATTTTAGCTCCTGTGGCTGAGCAAGTGGGTAGGCTCACAGATGAGTGTGCAAGGAGGAGCGGTCATGTAGCTTGGTAAAGCAGCTCTGTATTGTCCCAAGTGAAGCCGGGTGAATGACAAATGCCAGACAAATTGATCTCCTTTTCCTTTCCATGCAGTCAAAAATCACTCTTTTTTTTAAATGTTATTCTCTTTTTTTTCTTTCTCTCTTCTAGTGTTACCATACCCAAACAAACAGTATTCAATCTGCAGTTGTAGGAGCAAGGCTCTGTACTAATCATTGTGTTCTAGGGTTTTACACTGCTCTCTTCATAGTTCCAGTGTATTTTCTTTAAAAAATTAAGCCTAATCTCTTGTCCTGTCTCTTGTCTTCCTCCATTCTGAGGGAAAGGTTGAAGTGTGGACTCATACTTTTAGACAAACAAAAAACTGTACTCAACATCATTAAAAGTTTTACCATAGCCATCCATCAGCCTCATAGTGAAGGTCCAGAGCAAATAAAGTTCCTTAGCTTGATGCTTAAGGAATAACATACATCTGGGCAACCGCTCTTGAGCAAGCAGGTAGTATGGAGGTCGCTTGGGTGGTAGTGAGGAATTTTTATCCAGTTACAAAACTTTGCAGCTATTTCTAAACGTGACAAGAGATCCAACCTCCTGGAGAGGAACTTTGCTTTGTGATTTGCCACCTTTAACTAAGCATGTGTTGCATGCAGATTTCATACCTTCTGTTTTGGACTGCGCTGTCCAGAGCTCTGCTTTTCTTAGCTGTTTGTGAATCAAAATGCAATCTCTGTAACAGAGGCTTAGCCCAATAGTTGCTTTGAAGATTGGGGCAAAGACTGTTAGCTGGTAGGAAGAGACCAAAAGCCAATGGAGAGGTTGGAGTGTTTAGGTTGGACTTGATCTTGGAGGACTTTTCTAACCTAATGGATTCTGTGATTTTGTAATAACAGCCTAAACTTTGCAGGAGTCAGGCAGTCCCATTTTTGTGCCGTCTGGAGTCTTATCATTGGTTTGACATCCAAGGTGGGAAATTTCTTTCAGCCTCTGGTCATGTTTCTCATTTTGCTTGGGTTCAAAACAAGAACTTGGCAGTATGATGAAGATAGAACAGTATTTGTATTAATTTTGTGGCTATTGTTATGAATGAGTCCAGTAAATGATAAATGAAAAATGTATCTTGAGATTAGTATGGTTTTGTCTTGTTGCTTTGGATGTTTTAAGCCTATTACAGGTTAAGGTACTTTTGGTATCCTGATATAGTTAGCCATTTTTTCCTTTTTATTACCTTTTTTTTCTAATATGTAAAAAGAGATAAGCGAGTCACTTAAGCTCTGCAAACAGGATCATAACGTCACAAGCATTAAACACAGATCTAATGCAAAACAGTTCAATGCTTTTAAAACTAGATTTCAAGCTGCTGCTTTTATGAATTGATTTAATTCAATGTTCTTTTCTGACAAGAAGAGACATCATTCTAGCCAGGAATAAAGAGTATTTATTAGCTCCTTTATATACAAAAGTATTTTGGAAAGAAGTGTGCTGTGGCTTACGGCAAGTACAGACGGAAAAACACCATCACAGTGTTTTGTAATGTGGGTATATTGAAGCTGGTCATAAAATGAAAATTAGCATTGTTCCAAGTATTTTGAGACAGAACTACTAAAACTGAGCCAAGTGTTAGCTCTTTGATGGCTCACATGGTTCTGATATTTCTGAAAATTGGGTTAACTTTAGGGTCAAGGGTCAGTACGGGTGGTGGTACAGATAGCCTCAGTCGTTAATATTCTGCGAAGAAAACTGACAGTTAGGATTATATGCACCTACCTTGTGGTTCAGAGGAGGCCACAAAGATGATCAGAGGTCTGGAGCACCTCTTGCATTAGAACAGGCTGAGAGAACTGGGGTTGTTCAGGCTGGAGAAGGGAAGGCTCCGGGGAAACCTCATTGCAGCCTTTTGGTACTTAAAGGTGACTTATGAAAAAGGGGGGGAGTGATTTTTTACACAGACAGATAGTGATAGAACAAGAGGGAGTGGTTTTAAACTGAATATGTAGAGACTTAGGTTACAAGTTAGGAAGATATTCTTTACTGTGAAATTAGTGAGGTATTGGAGCAGGTTGCCCAGAGAGGCTGTGGATGTTAATGTAGTAAAGAAAGACACTTTGGGGGGGGAAAAAACCCAACCAGTTTTCAAACACACAAGCCCTTCTTCAAGTCACAGTGAGGTTCATTGACTTCAGTGAAACAGTCCTTGAAGGCACTTTATTCGATGGCACTACTAAACATACATGAACATTTTTTGGTGCTTAACATTTGGCACAGCATTATTGAGGAGTCGTTGTTCGCTCTGTCTGCTTAGCATACAATGGCTTCAAACAAATATACTGCTGGACTGGAACAGCAGTTTTTTTGTTTTGTTTTGTGCTCGTGTTCAGGGTGAAGTTGATTGGTCGGTGAAGTTCATGGGCATTTAAGGAATATCTCTTACATCATAGTATTGTATTTTCAAGTCACCAGGGCTTTAGAAAAAAAAAAGTGTTAGTAAAAATAGTAGTATTTGGACAGTGCAGATACACCCAGAGGGTGGTTGGGCACTGGAACAGGCTCCCCAGAGAAGTAGTCACAGCACCAAGCCTGACAGAGTTCAAGAAGAGTTTGGATGATACTCTCAGGCACGTGGTGTGACTCTTGGGCATGGTCCTGTACAGGGCTAAGAGTTGGATTCAGTGATCCTTGTGGATCCCTTCCAACTCAGCATATTCCGTGAACCTTTGATAAACTGTAATTGCTGGCACAGGTCCAGCATTGTCTGCTGTAGTAATCCTCCCTTTTATTTTTGTTGTTTCACAAAGATCAATTTGCAGATTTGACTCCTAGCAACAACAAGAGGAGGAGGCATAATTTTTTAAGACCTGGGGGTTTTTTGATGGAAGAAAAACCCAAACCAAACTAAATAGGAGACAGACTAGTGGAGACAAGATGCTATTGTAGATAGAGTAATCTAGAATTTGATCTTATTCAGAGAGAGGGGGAAAATCTGATAAGCCTCAAATGGGAAATCAAGTGATACAAGACTATTGACTTCAACAGCATCATTTTGCATAGACACACAGAGATGGACAATAATTGTAATGTGTATTCTCTCTCTGTTTTCTCTGAATTGGACACCCTATTTAATTTTGTCATGCAATTAAACTCTATTTCATAAGAGCTAATACAAAGTTCAGAAAAAATTACCAGTACATTGCTTTTGGTTACTACTCTTGCTTCAGTAATAGCCTAAATATTATAGAATCACAGAATAACATCTTGGCTTGGGAGGGACCTTGAAAGACCACATGGCCCAACTTTTCATGGGGAAAGGGAGCCCTGATGAGATTATCTAGATGCAGCCCTGTGCAGTTGTATCTTGAAAACCTCCAATGATAGGAATTCTACCACGTCCCTCGGGAGTTTGTTCCAGTGAATGATTGCTTTCACTGCAAAAAAAAAAAAAAAAAAAAAAATTTTTTCTAATATGACGATGAAGAGAGAG
>JAWMRA010000001.1:89771631-89921152 GCA_035584735.1 Pseudotriccus pelzelni | reverse complement strand
GCCGCCGCCGCCGCCCCATGACATCACTGGCAGCGGCGGCGGGCGGGGGCAGCGCCCGCGGAGACCCGCGCCCCGCTCCGCGCCCGCTCCGCGCCCGCCCCGCACCGCACCCCGCACCGCGCCCCGGCCGCGGGCACGGCCGCCCCCTGGCGGCCTCGCGGCGCCTCCGCGGGCGCGCAGCGGGCGCGGCGGGAGGCGGGAGCCGGCGGGCACCGGGAGCGGTGGGGAAAAGTTGCGAGATCCCCCGGCCCCTCGTTGCCTCCTCGGACAGCGCCGTCACGCTCGGAACAAACCCCCGCAAGCCTTCAGCTCCAGGCTCGGGGCCACTGATTTCGAACCATCTACTTCTGGGAGCACCAGCAGAGGGTCCCGGCCCGACTGGTCGTATTAAGTCGATTTTTGCCTTTGCCCGTCGTTGCCCTGCGCAAGGAAACTCGTTAGGGAGCCTGGCCCAGTGGCCGGGTCGCGGGTTCGCCCCGGTGTGCGTCGTGCCCGCCGTGCGCCTCCTGGGACGCTCCATCCCTAGTGCGCCTCCCGCCAGCGTCCGCCCGACGGTATGCGGCACCGGCTGGGAAGCCAACGTAAATACCCAGAAGGACAGTGAAGTCTAACCTGAAATTGGGAGGTGAAAGCATTCCCGTGGTTTTTATTCTGGCAAAACCCATTCCTCAAGGCTTTGCTTGCACAGGACTCTACAAGCAATCAGTATTTTTCTGTTAAGACCTCACATGGGCTCCCCAGGGCCCCTCTGTTGTCACCACTCTGGAGAGGTGATGTCACCACAGCCCATGCTCTATCCCCTTCCCCTCACACTTCACCTGACCCCATCAAGGGACAAAACTGCCTTCAAGGCAGTGTTAAAAGAGATATTGCCAACCCCAAACTCATCTCTCTGGTTCTCTTTCCAGCCTGGCTTGCTACATTTGCCACCATCACAGCCCCTGAGCAGCACCTCTGGTAAGGTTTTCCGACCCAGAGTCTTGTCCCAAACCACAGATCAGCCCAGAAAACCAGAAGTGCATTTGGACTGGAGATAAAATAATCTAAATCCAACATTGTCTTCTTCTAATCCATAATAGATGCAAATTTTCTTAAACTCTGATGCCTGAGGTGCGATATCTCTTCCAAAATTTGTCTTTCCATTTGCCCTTTGTTTAGTCCAGGTGACAGCACCAGAATGGCCTCTACCAGTGTTGATGCCCACCCAAACTTGAGCAGGGTTGGATACCACAAGCTCAGCACACACAGCAATGGTCAGAAAGCATTTATTACCTCAGCATCCCCATAGACATTCCCCAATAGTTTTCTGAGTGAGGAAAGCAGCAAGTGGGGAGATCCCTGGCACCACTGTGCCACCACCAGCGCCCATGGCAGAGAAAAATGGACATGAGTTTATGAAGCTTTTTATGTGAGAGAGCACATGAACAGTAAGTGTGATGTAGTCATCACATGAATAACATGAAAAGCACACAGCTAGTTACAGTAGAGAGCATGATACACGACACATTTTGGGAAAATCCAGCCAAAGAAGGCAATGTAAACAACAATATATTACAATGCAGAATAGTGATCTTAATGAAGCATAAAGGATTTCATTATAAGCAATATCTGAGTTATTGCTGTATTGACCTTCATCACTTATCTCCTCACCATTCTTCTGCACTTAACCATACACCCTTCCATATATACTTTGAGCAACAGCTTCCTATCCAATAGTTGGCTAGCTATAAAGAACACGAACATGTCAATTCTTTGCCCTCAGAAAGCTGTGTGGATGGCCTGCTTGAAGACCTTTGAGAGAAGCTTACCACAGGTAGGGGAACCATTTCCAAATATTTAAAGGAAAAGAATGGAAATGCACAAAAGATTTAGGAGCATGCCGCTCCCTTCCTGGTGTTCTTCCTTGTCAGACTTTCCACTACAGGCTATTTACTGCAAACCACCAGAACTCTCTGCATAGCTTCCTTGTTTTATCCTTTCCTCAAGTGTACCCCTACTGCAAGCTTGTAGAACAGACAGGTATTTTGCATGTGCACCATCCATCAAGTGGAACCCACACCATGGTGGAAGTTCTGAAGCAGCATAAACAATGAAACATAAAATTATTGCCAATCTGCACTCCTTCTTTGTTCTGATTCTCTTCTGTCCCAACCTTGGTCCCACTTTTGCTTCCAAATCACAAACTGTGCAAAACATTTCAAATAAATGCAAAGCTGTAAAAGTAATTTTGGTAATGACACTCATAAACAAAGGATAGATATGTAGGTTCAGGTAACTTCCAGGTCTTAAATCTCTTTACACAAGCAATGAGATTTTTACTTTTTGGGGTGCGGTTTTTTGTTTTAATAATATCTGGATCCTTTTTTGAACAAGAGAGAAAGCAATATTCTGTGAAAGGCATCAACCAACTTTGGCAGAGATCTAGTAGATTTAACAGCATATCATTTTCTGTAAGTAAAGATTAAACAGTTGACAATTTATTTGGGCTTTTGCAAGCACTTGTCATATTCTTATGAGAAGTTACTAAGGAAACCAGGTAGGCACAAGATAGAAGATAAATTTCTACTGTGGATTAACGAGTGCTTAAAGACAAAGCAGTAAAAGACAAAGCAACAGGAATAAATTGCCAGTTTTCAATTTGACCAAAAAGTTACCAGTAGAGATACATCCTCTATTCTGCGCTATGAATTAACTGAAAGTCTTCAAAAGACAATTATACTTCTGCATGTATTACTTAGTCTTGTAGCCTGAGCAACAGGTTTTGAAGGAGGCCGAGCAGGAGAGGAAGAAAAGAACAGGTAGAGAAAGCTGCTGCTTCTTTTGGACTTTCATTTGCCATTTTTCATTTTCAGCTGTTAATACCTTGTCTGCCTGCCCCCAGGGCAGCAATGAGATGCTTTGGCCAGATGCACAACTCTCTGTTTTCCCTGTGCCAAACCAAGGTCAGGATTTCAATGGGAAGCAACCAATTAACGATCAGTCCGGCTTGAACAAGAAATTGCCTTGACAGTCTGTAATTAGCTATATAAGGGTCATACTGGATCAATTGCTGTGATGGGCTTCCCATGCTATATGTAATTATCTCTGTAGTTTCAGCCTAGGGAAGTTTACATCTCTCTCTAGTTAAAACCTCACCCCAACAAAGCACACTTCTGTGCTAAACTCAGAGATGTATTTCCATGTCTAGTTAATTGACTTGTAGGGGAGCTGGTCTTTTGCAGTTCCTGAAATCAGATATCACAAGTTTAGTACCACCAGCTCTCCTTGCTGTTAATTGACTACCCATCAGCTGAAGTTAAAACCCACATACCAAAGATTGTGTTATTGAACTTGCGAAGGCAGATCAATGGTACTGGCAAAGGTGTCAATGGAGAGAAAAAACACAACAGAGAACAAAGTATTTCATTATCTTCCAAGATGCAAAGTATTTTAATAGGCCTATGCAAAGTTTCTGGTCCTAAGAAGCCTGTGAATCAAGCATAAATAAATGAGTAGTACCATACAGAGTGCAGCAAAAGAGCTGACACAGAAAGACAAATACGGAACTTCAGAGCGGGTGTTTGACCAGGGGTGGCAGCAGCGTGATGCTCAGGGCTGCAGTGCTTGACTCCAGGCAGTGTGATGGGTGGCCAAGCAGGCTTGGCCTCTCAAACAGGGATCAGATTATTCAATGTGCTGAATGCACCAATGTCCAAGCCATCCCCGAAAAGAAAAAAAGCAAAGAAAAAGGTGCTTCTAAACCTCCTTATTTCATGGAGACTGCTTACACCTGTTGTGAGATTTAAGGGAAAACAGGGTGCTGAGCATCATTAGAGCTTTTAGCTGGGGGAGAGATACCCCAGCGCTCGACTCCCTGATCTATTTCCCTGACCACAGATCTGAAACCTCTCAAACCTGTAGTCCACTTGCTCTACTGCCTCCTTTGCAAGTGCCTTTAGGGTCTATTCAAAAGCAGAAATACTGTCACCACGTCTTTTTTAAATCAATCCAGCCTATTGACACCACACTCTGGTTGAGCTCAGAGTCCAGGCTGCTGCCGAATCCTTAGCTGTCTGAATCCTAGCAGTCAAATTTTTTGTTTACGTCTGCTTGATTTGGTAAGGCAACTAAGACAATTCTGTGTCACAAGCTTTATTGCAGTCACCAGTGCTTTTGTAGGTTTTGCCCCGGCTACGATCTTTAGATGGAAATATACAGAGAGTCCTCTGCAAATCTGCGGTAGCCCAAAATGTAGCTCTGCTTCTGTGGTCCCAAGAGCATCAATTCAAGACCTACGCTGCCTTTGTCTTCTAAGTGCCGTTCAGGATAATGGCATTGATCCGCTACATTCTTTATACGTTCACAAACCAGTAATAAGTGTCTCTGCTTTAGGCAGAGATGAATATAATACAAAAGTCCTTGCCACAAAGGGCTTAGTTTAAATCACAGATGATAGAGGATGAAGGATAGACCTGAGAAAGGAAGAAATGAAGCAGGACAATAGGCAGCGGCGCAGTCACACATAGGCTCTCTTAACGGAAAGAAGTCTATTTTAATTGCCATTTCAAAAGTTTTATTCACACTTAACGAGGAATGAGAAAGAAATGAAGGACAAGAATTGAATGGCAAGAAATCAAAATGGATAAAATGGATGAAAATGTTTTGAATTTAAACAAACAGAAAATGAAGGAACTGAGATTTTCACATTTTTTTGAACGCATGCATACTGAATGAACAGTATTTGCCAAATTTTGCCCTATATTTTCTTAGCATGAGATGGAGTAAGTGCTTTTTTAACATTGCAGGCTGGGCAGAAGCAAATCAGTGGTTCCCCTGGGGAAGGTCTTGGGGGAGGGGAGTTGGCAGTGAGCTCCACCATTTCGGGCCAGACGCAGAGAAAGCTGTGTCCTGCAAGCTGAATTATCAGATGCAGATCCCCAGCTGGTAGAAGCTGTCACAGCTCCCTTAAAGTTGATGAATCTATGACATTTTTAAAGAGCAAGCTCTAAAATTTGCAAAGAGCTTTGATCACAGAGAACTGACATGACCATCCATAGAAAAAGCAAATGGGATTCTAAGATGTATGTAATGAAGAATTTTGGGCAAAGTGAAGGTAAGAAAGAGTGTTACAGTCAGTAGTAAAAATTCATTTGGGATATAGCACAGAAACTTGGACACTCATGTTCAGGAAAAACTAAATCAGAGTGAAACAGAGTTGTTAGAAGACTGACAGTGATCTTATGGGAGCTTGGCTTATTTGCCCTGGTGAAACAAAGCCTGAGAAAGGGTAGAGGAGATCTGTCTATAAATACATCAGTGGGTAAATATCACAGATTGGCATGCAGCTACTTAAGCTTCAGGACAATGCTAGCACAAGAGCAAATGGATATAAACAGGTCCTGAATAAATTTATGCTGGAAATCAGAAAGAGGTATTTGATTCTTCTACCCAACAAATTCTTCACTGCTCATAAGAAATAGTGGAGTAAATAACCCAACTGTTTTTAGAGGGGAGTATAATGAGTGGGTTAAAGTGATTCTATGACTTGACTGCAGTAGCAGGGTCTGGACATCACCCAGGCTCCCTCCGTTCATCAGCAGACTGTGCGTTATGCCTACCAGAATCGAAGTGGGCCAAGCATTCATCATGATGGATAAGGTTTAGAGAGAGAAGTCAAATAAGCAGAACCACAGTCAAAGCCATTCTCTCACTCCGAGTGAATGCTAATGACACTCGTTCACTGCCGCTTGGAAAATACACTTAGTAAACTAGGTTAATTGAAGAAAATCCTCTTCTCTCAGATATAGGCTCGTAGGGTTTGAAGCTGCACATAGGGACCCTTGGGTATATTTTGTAGAGTCCTTTTCTATTCAAATTTTTCATTCCTATAAAAGTTTGCTATAGATCTATGCCTCTTTTGTTTTTAAACAGGGATTACCAGAGCGAAGTAGTGTCCTGCTAGTGATGTCAATAGACCACTTTACTCCAAAGTGCTTGGCAGGAGACAGACAGTTTTCAAGACATTTCTGAAATTCTTGGTCAATGCATTGAGCAGGAGCAGCAAAATGTACAGCTCTATCATCAGTGTGTTTATTATAAAATTCCCACACTTTGGTCAGGTAAAGAGGAAGATGATTGAATTTGATGGAATTGTTTAGTTGGTGAGGTTTGCAAGAGGATTGTTATTCACTGTTTTGTGAATGACTGACATTCTGAGTACGTTTAATAAAACTGTAAGACTGGATTAGTCCCCATTCATCGGGGAAATTGCTGTCTCCCTGTAGCACAGCGTCACCATCTGCTGGGTCACCCTTACTATTTTTTGGGTGTGGGGGTTGCATTCACTGGCACTGGCATGCTCAGGGAAGGGGTTTGGGAACCTGCTCCCCTTGGCACCCGGCCAGAGCCCCAGCCTGGCACACAGCAAGGCTCAGTGTAACATCTATCGGCTCCATCAGGCTTTAAGTGCTCTCCAGACTATTTTTGCAGCAGACCACGTGAGCTGATGATGGACCTTTTATTTTTAGTCCTACCGTATAATTTGTTGACTATGGCTGTTTCCTATGCAGCAGGTACTGAAGAGCCAGGGCACTAGAAACCTTCTAATGATCCATCAATAAATGTTACAGTCAATAAATGTTACAGTCAATAAATGTCACCATTGGCCTTACAGTTATCATCTGTACCCTTCCAGCCTCTATTTCTATTATATTCATTTAGGATATAGACCTTTGTATCATCATGGTTCACTTCAGATTTATTTCTGACACTCTCAATCAGCAGTAAGATGTTCTCCTAGTGCTCCTTTTGAAAGAAACCAAATACTACATAAACTCTTCCAGCACAAGCACTACTGAAGGCTTACCTGGATTACTGGAGCCTCACCTCACTACACTATGGGGTTTGCAGGGGTGCTGTCACCAGGTACCAAGATGAAGGTGGAGAGCCAGTTGTGGAAGATGCTCCCCATCCTCTCAGGCAGAACATGAGATGGCAGCAGCTAAAATCTGATGCTTCACCCCAGAGTCTCTGGGCAACTCTGGCTACTTTCTTTTTTGCTGATTAAAACTGCAGCCACCCAACAGAGATGGATTATGGTGATGGTTATCTGGCTCAGCCCTCAGTTTTTTTCTCTTTAGGCTCCCAATGTTTAAGGACACCAATCTTGTGTATTTTTCCTTGGCTTTTATAGTCCTTTTGGCAGTGATTATAACTTTCAGTGCTCTTAATTTTAGCCAAATAAAACTAATAAGTATGCTCTGATAAATCAATATCACTTAACAAGGAACTTACCAAACAAAATCTTCCAGAGGCCTTGAATCCTAAAGATCTACAACGTTATAAAAGCCAAGGTGCGCATTCAGAATCACACCAGAGCTGATTACAAAGGAGGAATGAGCATCACTGACATGATGGATTTCCTAGAGTTCTCAAGCTCACATGACATAATCATTTAGCAAACAAACTCTCTATAAGGTCTGTCCTCATAGCCCATATTCTGCATTGCCATATTCTCCTGGCAATCTTTCATATTTGGATTGGAACAGGATCCCGAGGGAAGTGATGAAGTCACCATCCCCAGATGGTTTACTGGACATGGTGGTATTCAACCCAAGGTTGGACTTGATCTTTTCCATCAAGGTCTTTTCCAGCCTTAATGATTCCATGATTCTAGGAATCTAGGTGTAATCCCACTGAAGTTATTACCCCATATAAAAATGCCTCTTATAAAGAGAGTGTCAGGCTTTCATTACTTGGTGGCCTTGTGTTAAACTTGATGTTTGCAACAAAGTAATTGGATATTCCTGCTTTTAAACACAGGAACTGGACTATAAACCATTGAAAGAACCTGAAGGTTGTCTGAAAGTTTTGTCTCCTTTTTCTTTGCCCATGTTTTCTATGAGCAAATATGCTCCCATTAGAGGGTTTCTGTATTCATGGATACTATATTTTGAAGACAGCTCTACAGCCGTTGCTGCCGCATCTTCCAGCCAGTTTCCAGAGGGCATATTCCACCTGCTTTTCAGATATAGCTACAGAGAGGAGCAATACTGTGCAGGTGAGACAAAAATTTCTTTTAGTTAAGCAAAGTAAGTTTTCCAGTGTTTACCTTGGATTTTATAGGGCACCTTCAAAGCACTGCAGATCTTCATATTTTCAGCATGTTACATATGATGATTGATGTGATGATATTTATAAGCCTGTATTAGATTAACCAGTAATCAATATAATGTATTGACTCTATACCTAGTTATCTTTCAATATGGAGAGCATTCGGTCCCATCTCTATTAAGAATCTCTATCTGATCAGTGAAACAGACCATGATAAAAGCTGTGTAAGAAAGCTTCCTTCTTTACTAATTGGACTGGACTTGGAAACCAGAGGCTTTCCTGGGAGCATTGCCTATTTTCCTCATAATTATTTGTATATTCAATTCAACAACAAAACAAGTCTATAATTGTTCAGTTCAGAAATGAAAAGCTTCTTATCAGGTATGCTGGTCAAAAGAAAATGTGCAATCACTGCATTAATGCCAAAAAGTACTAAATCTGTATTACCTGCACTAATTTAAGATTAGGAAGTGTATTAAACAATAACTTAAGAAGCAAAGGATGTTAAGGGAAGGAAATTTGCTGGAGACATTGTTTGATATATCCTTGTTAGTACAAGGAAGAATTTTTCCACTGCTCAACATGTAAATTACATTCACTGTCTAATTGCACCAATTGAGGCAATCTTAGGTAGTTTAACATTCAGAAATGTTTAGTAACAAATTTATATTTGATGTGTAACTCACAACAGTATTGACATCATTTAAAAATTTAATAATATGGGTGGGCTCAGACCTAAATGTGAGCCTCCAGCTTTGATTTCTGACATAACTGATGTATACAGAGATGCTCAAATGCTGCTTGACTGTGCTGCTGTGGCTTGAATGTCACAGCTTTCCACTGGGAAGAAATAGCACCACCAAAATAACTTGATTCAGCTATTTAACCTTCCAAATATATACTAGGAAATGAGACAAATCCAAAAAAATACCCAAAAAAAAATAAAAAAAAAAAAAAAAAAAAAAAAGCCTGAAAGAGTGTAGCCAAGAGTGTAGTCCTTGCGATTCAAACCCACATTAGTTTCTCATCATTTGTTCCACCCAAACTCACAGGACTGTCTGGACCAGGAATGATTAGTTTGGCACCACTACATTACATTATAAGCACTTGTGTCTAGTGGTCAAGTCCTTCTTGAAAATAGGATTATTTAATTAATTAACACAGAAGTCAAAACATCAAAGTTCACTCTCAAGCAAATTTGCATGAAGTAACTAGGAGTTTTACATGAGAAAGGAGTGACAAAAAAAAAAGCCCTGTTTTAAACCCAAAGTATAAAAGCTCATTTTATCATTTATTCAAAAGACATCACTTCAGCAGACAAATTTCATCTGTGGCAACTTACGCCTGCAACTTCTGTGGATGAGAATACACTGTTCTATCAAACTTGTAGATGAATTATACTTAAAAAGTAAGATCCTATTTTCTTAGGTGCAGTTTCCCAGGCTGAGGAGTTGATCATAGAAACCTGTAAGGAATGAGCAGGTACACGGGAGACAAGCTTTCACCAGTAATGCTCTACCTTTAATTTCAAGCTCAGACAACTCAACCAATATGGCACAGATGAAGCTGAGCCACCAGAAACCACCAGGTCTTTCAAAAATGGGCTCCCCTGTGCCACTTTCAACATCTTGTTCTTGCCATGAGAGCTGTTCAGAAGTTAACTTCAAGCCTGGGTTGTTTTCTAAACCAGCTGGGAGAAAAATGCCATTGGCCACTGTCATGCCTGTAAAACTCTACTACTTTTGCTCAAACGAACATAAAAATAGTCTTTTAAACTCAACTTTCATACATATATGAAATATTTCAAAGGAAAAGGCAAACATTGCTGTTTCCTGTCATTCATAATGTTCTGAAATGGCAAATGAGAAGTTAGAGACACCGTCCACTGCTGCTATTGCCTTAAAAGAGGAACTGGACTGTTTATCAGCTCCGGTAAGGAAACACCCCTCTGAATCTGCACTTAACATCTTTCCAGGAAGGATGCTTCTCTGTTGCTACAGAAGACTGATCATATATCACCATACACCATTGCACTGTGCTGCCGTGTAGAGGAAGTGCACAATAATGAGAGGAACACTGATACAGGAAGACGGTATGTTTTCCAGGCTTCGTAGCTCATTATATTGAATACCAAGTTTAATTTTTACCAAAATAAAAGGCAAGGAGAGAAGTCTGATGCGCTCTTTATAGGGATTTTCCTTCCTCACTCTCTCCTGTTGTTTTTAATTTGTGAAGAAATTCTTCATGGCCAGGGAAAATTGTTTTGAATTTCTCTGGATTTTGAATATTGATGTAAACAAAGGTTGATCTTCATACAGGAGTTGCAACAAATTTTTAATTTAATAAATGCAATATTGTGTTTGTACCATAGCTACCAATTTTGCATATGTAAAAAATAAAAAGTGAAAATAGTGAAGTAATAAATTTTGCAGTTACTTGAGATGAGGTCTTTTTCTATGCTCTTCCAGGTAGTATCCAAGTTTTTTCAAAGGAAAGGTCTTCAAAAGCCTTTGAAGATTCCAACTGGTGAGAATTATGAATGTGGTAGTTCGACACCATATGTATTTATTTAAGCTTTACACAAAGCCAGACTGTAATACATTTGACTTAAACAATAGCAGCTACCCTGACCCCACAATTTTTATTCAGTCTCTGATAAACACACTGAAATCTTTGCCTAAGCAACTATAAGACAACTATAAGGGCAGATCTTCTCTAATTAAATATTCTGTGACAATATTGAGATAGTCTTCTTCACATGGAAATGGACTTTACTCCTTGAAGAGACACACCAGGACTGTTTGAGGAGCATCTCCTATTCCGTACAAAGGACAAGATAGATTATTTGCTTTACTTTAAAGTACATTTTAGGGGTGCATTTATTAAACAGTATAGGTTTATCTGAAATATACATATATATAATTTACAGCCAAACAACCGAATGAAATGAGAAACAATGGCACATCATGCCTGCAGGACTACAAAACTGGATATAATTGAGCTTCCTCTTCCAAAAGGAAAATAAAACCCAAGCAAACAAACTTTGAAAGGTTTCCACTTTTTGTAGCCAAATATTGTTCTCTTACTAGGTTTGTAAACACTAGAATCTCACAGAAGCAAATTTAGCATCAACAAAAACATTTAATTGTTTACTGCAAACTACAGATGTGTATATTTTGATCACCATTTCAAGCCAAAAGAAATCCTGTTTCAAGTTAAAGGACCTAAAAATAAGATGACTGTCAAGAAATGCTCATTTTTAGACCACAAACTTTGACACTGCCCTTTAGTCATAAGTCCAAGAATAAATTAAAAACCCGCTATGTGCTACAACTGTATTTCCTGTAACATATGTTCATGATCAAGTTATTTCACTAGCACAGGATGTGCTCAGATGAAATGGAAACTGCCCCTTCGTAACAGCCAGTTGGGCTCCCAAAATACAGATCAGTTTGCTGATCACAGTGCGGTTAAGCCTCAGCTTTCTGCTCAGGCAGGGAATATAAATACACTGACAGCAGGAATGCTGCAAATAATCTGAATAGTCAGTTAATAATATTGAAACATATTCTAGAAGAAAATGAGATCTGCAGGCAACTTTTCCTTTAAAGGCTTTAGATGATGCAAGCCTGCAAATGGATCCATGTCCCCCATAGTCATTAGTTACCACTATCTGTTTAAAGACACACAAAATGCATGGCACTGGTAACATGAAGAAGTGAAAAAGACTGAGAGAGGCATTCGAAATAGTAAAACTTAAATCCATACAGAAATCTTATCTCAGCTGCATCAACCCCCTGGTCCCTCAAGCATTCAGAGTGTGGCCAGTCTGTCAAGAGAAGTGTTTTTTTCCTCTTTTGTGAGGCCATTTGAGGGGCTACATCTGAAGGGGTGCATCCTGTTCTGGGCACCCCAGTACTGGAGACTCGCCAGCTATGTGGAGCCAGTCCAGAGCAGGGCCACAAAGACGATCCAGGGGCTGAAGCACACCACCTAAAAGAAGAGGCTGAGAAAGCTGGGCTTGCTGCTCCTGGGAAACAGCTGGCTCCATGTTATCTTACGTAGAGGAGACCAGGCCAAATGCTTGTAGTTACTCAAAACCCAACTAGATAAAGTACTATATAAGCCTTGCTTTGAGCCAGAGGCTGAATTAGAGATCTCCAGGGGTTCCTTCTGACATGAGCTATTCCATGATGCTGCTCTGGGACTGTGTGAGGAGAAATGACCCAGGCTCATCTTGAAGGGAGCACGGAGGTTCCGCCATTGGAAGGTGGGCATGGAAGGCAAGTCCCATTGCACAACAAGAGCTATCTTCTAGGAGCAGGCTACTCAAACTCTTCACAAGCGAGTAGCACAGTGAAGCTAATTCAAAGCTAAATCTTTCTGAGGGGCAAGATATATAGCCCTGCTTCCCAAAGCTGTTTCCCTGGAAGAAACGTCACCTGCGCAAAATCGTCCAATCTGACATCCTGAAAACTTCCCTGCTTTTTATTCTGGAGAGCTGAAAATGGAAATCAGTATTAAAAAAATACCAAAATAGAACTTTTGAATTCCAATGACTTAGCAAAAATTCTTGTTGTACTCACTTTAGAAATCTTTTGTCTTTTACCAGTATGGCTAAAATAATTTAGGTAAATATAAAAGCAAGGTTTGATGTTTTACTATCAAGAAATTATTCATTGTGAAGATTCTAACTTTAAGTTCCTGGGGCAAAAATGAAAGAACAATAAGAATAACAGTAGATACGTGTGCTAATGAAGCTACTGATAATAGCAAGGGGAAGGTGAGAATGCAAGGCAGGAACAACAGCACAGTACACAAAACGTATGACCTATGCAAAAAGATGGAGAGTATCTTCAAATACATAGAATGGCTATTGCAAACCATATGGAAATAATGTGTTTTCCATATCTGTAGTGCACGCAATGGAAAAGAAAAGGTTTAAACTGCAGCAAGGCGAACTCAGCTTGGGCACAGGGAAATGTTTTTACAGCTTTTCTGAGGAGGTGCTGTAACCTTAGCATTGTTAGCAACCTTTAAGAAAACACTCGGCAAGTATCTGTCAGAAGGGATATATCTACACGTGTTCCTGCCTGGCAACAGACAGATGCACTAGATGAACTTTGACATCCTTTCAAGCCCAATGATTTCATACAGAAGCTTCCATATATAAAACAATTAAAAAAAAAAAAAAAAAAAAAAAAAAAAACAAACCAAAAAAAACCCACAGAGAAACCCTAAGTCTAAATTACAATCTAAAATACCATCTGAACTAGAATTACAGCTATAAATAAAATATCATTAATCGATGAATTTTAGACAAAAATAGCCAGTCATTCCTTGTGGTAGTACTTGCTAATGGAAATTCATAGTAATCAGCTTGATATAAAAAACACCAACATATAGGAATAGGCTCAAGGCATTTTATTACTCAGTACTGAATAAGCAGATGAGATAGCAGCCACTTATCTAACAGAACCTCTGTGACTATGACTTCAGATGTGACCTGTGTTATGGAGAATGTCAGGCTAAATAATCATCATTCACACTTCTGGTCTTAAAATGCAAGCAGAAAAAAGGATTTCTCTTTTGTCACCGAAGACCAGAGAGACTGAAACAATTATGGTGATTGCGTATGATTTGCCAGGACAAGAAGTTGCATTCATGAGAATGGCTCTGATTTACTCTTCAAGAATATTCAGGGAATGAAAACAAAACCAAGAAATCTCTAATTGTTAGCATATTCTTCAATATAAAGAAAACAACAACTCAAAATTAACCTCTTGGTGTTAGTAAGAGGCTATGCGATTTCTTTAGCAGGATGAGGTTAGGCAGCCGGCATCTTTTCTCCTTTCTCTTCCTCTCAGCTATTTCAAGAGGTGATCTCATCCAGATATCTAATAAAATCACAAAAGCTGAAAAGCATAGTATGCTGAGCTCACTGATGTTCTTAGCTCTGGCCCTTAATAGTTACTTTTACAGTGCTTCCCCTCACCAGTAAGATGAGCTCAATGAATGGGAATTAATTTCATCATGTGTCTTTGCCAGAAGTGGCTTCTCCTTCCTGTCACGTTCCAGCGATGAAAGGCTCTCCCCAACTGCAGAGTTCAGGCCGCTGAGTACATACAAATTTTGTTCAGGCAGAATGATTTTTGTCAGAGCACACAGACTGATTTTACACATACATGCATGTAACAGTAGCACAAAACGACATAGCCACTTTTCTTAGTTCTATTGTAGTGTAATTCTCCTCCTGAATTTTAGCAGTGGACAAAGGTATCTGTGCAAGTGAAAATAAGTGTATTTGAAGGCTAACCTGTAGTAATTAAATAGTAAGAAATCAAAACCTGTTTATATAAAGGTCTTAAAAGTATCCAAGTGTAACTAACAATTAAACATGTTAATTTTGTAATTGTTAAAATAAGGTTAAAAAAATCAAGAATCTTTCTCAAGACTTATAGTCAGTGGTGTATAAATAAATACTGTTTTAAAATTCCAGATAAGAAACAAGCCCACTCCACGTTTACTTTTCCCCAGCCTTTAGCTCTATTTTTAGCTAGATCTGTGGCAGTGCTGTTTGCCTACATAAAGGCTATAGTCCAAGCAGAAATCCCTCTGTGGCTTTATTTGCATTTGCACAATCAGGAACAATTTTTGAAAATATAAAAGCCATGGAGTTATAGCAAACTCTGAAAGAATGTGTATGAATGACGTCTTTCCTAAGAATATCCTGTCTTATGTATAGCTATTAATTACTTCTATTTAATTGGAAAGTAACATGGTATATATAAACTGTCTTTGATGTCTTACCCAGCATCAGTGCTAGACAGCAAAATCAGTAAATGAAGGGAAGGCTCAGGATCAAACCCCAAGAATGACGTTTCCCACTCTGATTCCAGTCACGTGGCACATTTTTGGCACATTTTGTTTCCTACTCTCTTTCTTAATGTTCCCTCCCTCTTCATATTTACTTTACTTGTCTTTTGTGGGTCTTCTCCTCTTTTTCTTTTGTCATTACTGGTAGTTACTATTGAAACATAAGCTTTCCTGCCCAGAGGGATTTTACTACATGAACAGAGAAATCAGTAGTTAACACTGCCAAAACTCTTTCTGTAACTAGAGTTCAAAAAAACTCCGGATTTTAAGGGATACAGAATGCCAAAAAGGATCAAATGCCAATGGACAGCTTGGCCACTTTTTAAAAAAGAATTTAGATATTTTGGTTGGCAGAAAAACTTGGTATTTGATCTGCTTTTGAAAACTGTCCAGTAAGACTGGTAAAACTATTTCCTGATGGAAAAGTGTGACATTGACAAAGTATAAATTTGCCTTGAAATCTCCTTTTTAACAAAAAATATTAAGAGTTTTTAAAATTTTCCTTGAGTTTCTAAATGAAAATACTTTGCCTTTCTCCACTTATAAGCCAGAATCAAGGGACAATTTTGAATCAAAAATTTTACTTTTATATAGTGATCCGTATCTTTCAGGGAAAAGATCTGCTCAGATGCATTGTCCATTTTACTCCTGTTCTTTTATCCTTGACTTCCAGCTGTGGGGTTTCTGCCAGGTATTGGTAACTACAGTCACAGCAGTTCATGGACCTGAACAGACATTCAGACAGTTTCCAAAATGCAAAGGCTCTCTACCAACTAAAGAAAAAAAAACCCAGCCACCTGTTCCAAATGTAAATGTTAGCACACAGGTTACAGTTTGGAAATCCACGCTCCGGCATGGACATGCTGGATCAGCACATCCCTCAGTTGCCCTGGCCACATCCTCAGGTCCTGAGCACTTGCAGGGTCTTGAAAATAAGAGTGTGCCAAGCGGCTCCGTGCCCGGCCAACTGCTCTGCAGACAGGGTACACATCCCTAGAACGTGTAACCAGGAGGGCTGCTCCTGGCTGTGCCTGATTCTGCCCCAAATTCTTCAAATAAGCAGCATAGCCAATGTAGGACAGATGACTGGAGGGCACATTTTTTGTGTAATGAACAAATGACCAGCCAGAGAAGTGGGAACAGAGACAGCAACTGCAGTTTAAAAAAAGAAACATCTTGTGATTACTGAATGTGGGCTCCACACCCAGACAGGGATGCCTGAGTTTGATTCATCTTCGAGGCTCTGAAGTGTCAGCATAAAATAATACATGATCAACAGAATCCAAGCAGGCAACATGTATGTTTAACAAATAGCTGAAAATAATAACAAAACTTTGACAGTGTTGATAGTTGCTATTTGGCAGCTTAGAAGCATTGTGAATGATTCCACAAGTTGCTGCTCAAATACAGTGACAGCATTCAGCTGTCTAGGTCACTCAACTGGACATTTAGCCCAATTTGCACCATCCTTCTAGAAAGTAACATGAACCCACTACTAAACATGATCCTAAAGTGACAGCAGTCAAAAAAACGCACTAATCCTTTTGCTACACTTCACAGAATTACAGTATCACAGAATATTCTGAATTGGAAGGTATCCACAATGATTATTGAGTCCAACTTTTAAGTAAGTAGTGCATACAGGGATCAAACCCACAATCCTGGTGTTATTAGCACTATGCTCTAACCTTCAAAAGTTTCACATTTGATTGGAAATATTATGCAGATTAAAAAAATCTGCAAAGCAGAGATGGATAGGCACATGGTCAAATTCAAATTATTTGAAGGAACTTATAAATCCGGATTTTTGTCACTCCTGCTCTTCCTCTTCTTCATGCAAAAGCTTCCTTGTCTTGTAACATGATGTAAAATAGCAGAAAACATACAGTCCTTGTGTAGGGTAGTGACCCTTTTTGAGTGGCACAATAGATTCTATACAACCTTGTTACATCCACAGACCTGTTTAGAATTTTTAAATTTATGTAAACTTGTGTCTCAGTCTTTCAAACAAATCTGTGAAGTTCAGCATTTGTCCTTTTCAGGACACAATCCTTTTATAAAACCTACCAAGGTAAATTTTCCTAGTTTGCAGAACACTAGAGAAATAATATCAGCACCTTTATGAACTGGCAGAATTTCATCCATCTTTGACCTAGATATAAGACTTAGCAGAACATACAAAAACCAGCTCCCTGTCAGTAGATTAAGAGTAATAGAAGATAGTTCTCTAGAGGAATGCCAGATGAGACTATAGTATTCAGAAACTTTGCTTTAAATCTTCAGAGGAAATGAAAAAAAAAAGCTTTAAAAATATCATAAGATTGGCTTTAAAATCACGAGATTTGATATATGAATAATTTGGGGTAATTTATCTGCCGTTGAAATTTTGAGCCTCTAGAGTGTGCTCCAGTCATATTTTCAAGCATTTCCTTAGAAACTGCAAAAGTATCTACACTGCAAAGTGTAGATAATTTATTTCCAATGAAAGTTGAGATGCATTCATAAAGGTAGTAAAGTCAGAACAGAGAAACATGATTTTTTTTAAAATCTAAAAATTTTTTAAATCATTTTAAAAAAAATCCTAAGATTACATGATTAGCAATACAGTGGAATATTAGAAATATAATGAGGAGGAAATAATCAAACTTACAGCAGAAGGCCTGAAAGCAGATAAGCATTTCTGAAAAAATGAGGAAAAATTTCTTCTGGTGCCAAGGAACGTAAACTCCAGATTTTATGGGGTAATTTGGCAAGCAACTTGGGGTACCACTTCCTTTGTCTCTCAATAAGCATTAATAACAACCAGCTGCAGCAAAGAGAGATTTTTTATAATACTGAACACTCTACACCTTTACAAGTTCTGAACTGATTCCTCAAACATAAAGAGGTTTGGCTTGTAAAAAGTTTCATATTTGCTTTCCAATAATTCATTCTCATCCCATAATTCATTCTCAGCTTCTTTTATTTGTCCTTCAAGGCTCTTCCCACATTATTTTTAACATTTTGAGACACTACAACATCTAGGTCTAAAAAGTTTACTTTTACTTAAAAGAAAACAGGTTTTTAAACAATAATAGAATTACAAAACAACCTACATTAGAAATTACGTCAAAATATTCCTTGGCCCCTTTTATGTGGACAGGGAGCCTGTATGAGATTATCAGCACCGTAGTGATCCAATTGCTTCTTGAAAACCTCTAGTGATGGAGGTTCCGACACTGGGAAAGTTGTTTTGGTGAATGATTGTTCTCACTGTAAATATTTTCTTTCTTATATGGAGATGAAACCTCTCCTGGTGCAACTTTTACCCATGGCCCCTTGTCCTCTTCTCATGGCTCCTTGTGAAGAGAGAGTCTCTGTCCTCTTTGTAGCCACCGTTTAAGTAGCAGCTGCAATACTGCAACGAGGTGCCCCCTGACTCTTCTCCAGGGGGAAGAGACCTGCTTCCTTCAGTCTTTCCTCACTGGGCCGTTTCTCCAGCCCTTAGATCACCTTCACGGTCTCTTTGGACTCTCTCCATTCTGTCTTGAATTGTGGTATCAGAATGGGACACAGCACTCCAGGTGTGGCTGGACAAGTGCTGAGTAGAGTGTGATGGTCACGTCTCTGTCTCTGCCAGTCACAGCCCTGCGGATGCAGCCTGGGATCCGATTTGCCGTGTCTGCTGCAGTGGCAACTGCTGACTCCTGCTCAGATTGTTGTCCACCAGCAGCCCCAGGTGCCTTTCAGCATATTTCCTCTGAAATTCTCAAGTAAAAAATCTAGACTACAGTCACAATGGGTAAAAGTGAGAATTCAAAAGTTAGAATGAAGAAATTTCCTTTTACTGCTTGGAGTGTTTATGTTTCATAATTTTATGCTGTTGTGTGTTGCTAATGTATCTTCCCAACTTGAAGCTAGCAGGCTGGGCATTTCCCACACTCTGAGTGAGGCTAAAGGGGTTGCAAACTTTCACTGCCATAGACGGTATGTCAGGAAGTCATGCTATGGGGTGGATATCTCACAAGAAGGCACCTTATGTTTTTTCAAAATGTGTTATCTAAAAGATATTTCTTATTGGAGCTTTTTCCTTCTGAAATTTCGGCATTGCCATTGAATAAACTTTACTTTTTGGAAGTTAGAGGTGAAAAGTAACAGCTCGCTCTGAACATTGCTGTTACAGGCCCAAGATAAATTGGCATATCTTTTGAATGTGTGAAATAAATAAACTATATGACCATCATTCTAAAAAGATTATTGAGGAGATATAATTTAAAAAATATTTTTTCTGTTCTTGTAATATCTCTCAGTATGAGCAAAATAATTTTCTTAAATAAATTTGCAGTTGTCCCTTGTATGATAATTCAGAAAAAATGGTGAAAAAGGATCATCTTTTCTTGTTCTTCTGAACACAATGAGTAATTTTCTATAAAAAGTTTTTGTTCTGATAACTGTGAGTTAGTTAGCCTACTAATTTCACTAGTTAGTAGCTAGTTTTTGTGAGCCGGGTACTTTTTTTAATGAACTTTACAGTTCAGGGATGAGGAGCTACTGAGGGCACTCAGAATTACCTGGATTCTGTTCCCAGCCCTGAGATTTCTTTGGGTCTGAACTACCATGGTTTCTATAAAATTTGGACATCACTGAAACGAAAACAGATTGAGAAGCTCAAGCCTTTAAGGTTCTCTAATCAAATTGAAATCTTGGTTGTATACTGAATATCTGGGGAACCACAATGAATCTGTGAAGTTTTCCAGAAAAGTTTTGAACTACTTTTCCCTTTAAGAGTTTATTATTTGCAATGCTAAGTACTTGGAACCCTTGGAAATGTCAAAATTAATATTAAGCCCCTCATCAACCATCCAGATACTAACAGTTCCACTAGGCATGGAAACAGAGCATAGCATAACAGCTCCTTCAGTCAGTGGGGCTTTTTTGTTGGCTTTTTTCCTTCTTTTTTTTTTTCCTTCAGTAACTCAGTTCTCTAGAAATGTGAAATAATTTCTAACAGTATAATGAAGAAAATTGCACACTTAATCATTATAATGATCGTTTCTTCAGTGAGTCTAAGTGCCTCCCTACAGTAGAAATACTGAATAGAGGAGAACACTTGCATGTTTTCAAGAATGGCTGAATGCCAAATATGCAAGCCTCTGCCACCGCAGAGGTTGACTTTTAGTAATTTAATGCTATTTTTTTCCTTCTCTTATGTTTTCCTTCTGTCACGTGCAGAACTGGGGAAGATCCATCAGACTCCTAGTGGGAATATGATGAGAAAAACCACAGCTGTTATACTTGATTTTTATTTTCGTCTGCGAAATTAAAGCTTATTTCTAAGCTACTGCCTGAGAAATTCACTCTCTGTGGCAATAAGTTGTGTAGGCAACTGGCAAGGTAGCATATGCACAAATTAGAAATGTGTTGTTAGGTGTTCAGACAATAACGGAGGTTTCTCCTGGCACCCTCTATTAAAGAGAAATAAAGTACTACCCATGAAAGTACTGCTGTGAAAAAAATACTAAGCCACTGCTGTTTGTTCGTTAGCCTCCTTGGGTAGGTTATGATCTTAGCTGAAGAGCAGGACAAGCCAGCCCTGAAAAACAGTTGATTCCTAGAGAATAGATCCCTGTTCCCGAAGACAAGTAAATGTCTTTTGAATGAAGCTCTTTGTACTAGTCATGTAACTACATGATTGGTCACCCCATTATGGGAGGCCTTTGATACAGTTGGTTCGTGGTTTATCAGGGGCTTCTCCTTGCTCAAAAATATTTTCTGGAGCTGAGACACAGAAAATAACAGACTAAACTTACGTTGCAGGCATCTTTCCCAGGAAACCTGCAACTGGTCCTTGTTCTGCGGCCAACAGGATTTTTTCATCGAGCTCTCTCGGATATTGCTTTCAAATTCGGCAAAGATGAGTTTAAAATGAAAGTACCTGTAAGTAATCCTCTGGTTTCACTTTACTACCAGGAATCTGTAGAAGTGCTTAATGTAGCCAGTGAGGACCAAAAAATACCCACCAAAAAAGCCATGTTTAAAGGCAGTTCTAGCAATTTTAGCCAATTCATGATGTTTATTCCTGAAAGAGCATGTGAATTTTGAGGCAGATGCATTTGCCATGGACAAATGCTATGGTTTCTGTCATTGGAACAAACATACAATGGATGTTTGTTGTTTTATTGCCAGTAAACCCACTGATTGTACTTTTGTTTGCAAAGGTGCAGCATTTATATGTTAAACTCTGAAACTATATGAGCTAATGATACAAAAGTTCTTTTGCTTATCACATGTAAATTTCAAGTCTGAAAGACAGTCTTTAAGATACTTTTCCCCTGGTTTTCACTTAGTTTGGGGAATCAGTCCTTACCTGAAAAATACGTGTAGAAACTATTGTTCTCTCATGGAGACCCAGGATAACAAGGAAAAATTAGGAAGAAATTAATGTTGCTCTTAGAAAATAGGCAAGTATGGTTTATCAAGATAAAAAAAACTGGCAGTGTAATAATTTATGCTGTATAAACTGTAAGCCATTTTTCAAATATGGCTGGTGCTCATGCTTCTGTTCAGTTACTTACATTTACATCAACTTCAACTGAAACAACTGTTAAGTTTGTTTTTCTATACCCAAAGGAAATAGTTGCATCACTTACTTCTATTTTCAAGTGAATTTTCTCTATCAGTGGCTTTAGAATCCTTAACAAGGGACTTGTCACCACTGATCACGTTCACTTCTTTCTCTCCTGCTGCAGATCATAATGCTGGGCTCAGTATCAGAACTGCAGGGTTACATTGATAAAACACAATTAACAGAAGATCTTGGTGGCACCCTGGATTACTGCCATAACAGATGGCTGTCCCGTCGCACTGTAAGTCTTAGGTTTTGTTTTAACTTTTCAGTTTAATGAACCCTTCTGTTTTATACCCTGTCATTTATAAACCAGATTCCAAGTGATGCAAGTTGACTTGCTCAGAGTGAGAAGATGTTCCCAATGGTACTTAGTCATCTTAGAGAAATAATATGAGTAATAACTTGGGAGTGGCTTTCTGAACACTTGGAGCAAAGGAACTACAGTGTATTATTGTGTTGAAGTTTATTGGTTTTGCTACAAGAAGGAAAAAGCTCAAGTTGTAAAATAACTCCAGATTATAAAAATATGAAGATACACCTGATACAAGCCTAAGAAAAATATACAATTAAGGAATTAATGGTGACGGTATCTGTTGCTTGCAAAATTGTACTTTGACCGCTTTTCAGTCTTGTAATTCATCCGTTTGAGTTTGTTTTTAGTTATATTTTGTGTGTGTGTGTTTGTTTGTACATATCTGTGTGACGAGCTCAAAACATCTTTAATACTTTTTATTCCAAAAGGCTATAGAAAGTTTCGCCCAAAAGGTTAAGCAAACAGCTCACATTCTTCAGTCCTTTGGGACTGAGCTGGCTGAAACAGAACTACCAAATGATGTGCAATCCACCAGCTCCCTTCTTGCAACACACACAGAAAAAAAGGACAAAATGAAGGTATGTAATTTTTGTAAAGGCGCTGTCTTATAGTTAAACTGTGTTTTAAGTTATAGCTGGCAATGTAAATAGAAAATATGGGGCATCTTAATAGAAAGTAACAGTATCAACCACTGAAATCTTGTTGAACTTACTTGTTTTGATCTTAAAAATCCTTTTTGCATTCAAAAATGACATTTCTTGAGGCTAAGTTTATGTATGTACAAGTGCATATTTATATGTGCAACAGTAATTTCTTTGTAAGTATGGTGTGTGTAATTTGTACTTTTGTTTGCAACAGGAAATTTGATTGTATTTACATGCACATGAAAATATACGGCCTTTTGAAGCACGAACAAGTGTTCTTTCAAATAGTCTTAAATGAGAACTATTTGGTGGTTTCAAAACTGTACATCTAGAATTTTTTAGATATTTGTAGCCTAAGGCGACACTAGAAGGCTGTCTACCATGAAAATTCAACTCAGTTACACTGGGATCTTAAGAACCTTGGAAAAAGATGACATTTTTCATTTGCGGTTATTGTCAAATACTGCTTTTAATCAAACTGTGTTTGCTCTATTGCTGTTAAAATCCTTCTTCTAGTTTGGTGCCTTATGAAGTCTGCTTAAAAAACCACCACCATACAACTACAGCTTGTGGGGGTTTTGTTTTGTTTTGTAGGAGGACATCAGGGTAGCAGTAGAACAGGGAGATGATATCCTTGGAAGTATTACAAAACCAGTTACTGAGAATCCTGAATACAAACTGAACCAAGATCAGCTAGACAATCAAACGACGGTCGAAAGGTGAGAGGTGTGAAATACTGAACATGCTGCTTTTCTGGGATTTTTTTGACCCCTCCCCAGCTCTTTTGCTTAGTTCCATATGCATGCTTTGCAAATAAGCAGATGTTGCAAGGTGAACATTATAGAATGTTTCACAAACAACTCCTATTTTGTCAGATCTGTCCTGAGCAAAGTAACCCCCTAATGTCCACTACTGGCTCACCTGGCTATAAGGAAATAGGATTGGAGTTCTGGTACCAACAAAACAACACTGGGGTTTTTTTCTTCTTTTGTCATATTTGGACTATATAGTTGAGCAGCTTTGCCTTATTTTAAAGAACATCAATGTTTTGTTTAGAGACTGAAGGAAATTTTGCTGCTGTGAGGAAGGCAGGAGGGGAGGATGGAACTAATATATCCATTTTTTTTCAGTGGATTTTTCCATTACCATTAGGTCCTTTTAAAGTCAGAGGGTTTGGTTGGTTTGTTTGTTTCTTTAACCCTGATATTTATCAGTGTTGTTAGTAGCCTTTAAAGGGCTACTAGGGAGTACACCACTTTTGAGGAATCAATGCACCAATTTCCTATATGCTTCCTTTGGTAAGTAAGAGATGTTGCTTTCCTTTGCTTCCTGCCTGTCACACACCCCCACGCACACCTTAAATTGCTGCCAGGTTTTTAGACATAGTATCACCATAGGACAGATGTAAATTTTCACAAAGCTAGGAAAGCATAGCTCATTTCCCCCAGGCAGTATTCTGCATTCTTTTTTTTATCTGTCATTCTGTGTTTCTGTTACGCTGAGGCTGACTTTTCTTTCCAAATAACTGTCCATTACAATCCACAAAGCTTGGCAGAATGCAGTTTTTTTGGTCACTGTTGCTATCAGCTATCCAAGGACAATGGGGGTGGGGTTGTTAATTTATCCATAACATTCCTATTCAATACAATACCTGATGGAAGCTGGAACAAACTCTTTGTGTGTCCCTGCCTTTTTTCTAATTGGTTTTAACTTTTAAATTCAGAGTTTGTTTCTGTGCTGTTGAAGACAAAAGCTCATTAAAATTCTGGTGTATAGCCTTCCCTGGATGTAGGCTAGGTACAGCAAAGTGTACTGTAAAAAGTCCATAGGTTATCATACTCTCAAATGCCATATTAGAAGATAAGTTAAAAAGTAAAAGTTTTAGGGCATTTGTCGGAAATATAATTGAAGAAGGCTTTTTTCATTGGGGTACTGCTGTACACTTGCCTATGATATTTAAGTAGTAACTCTGCTTGGAAGAGAAGGAGCAATGGCCCTCAGGTTTATTGTGAGCTTTGCTTCAAGGAATGAAATGCAAGGGCAGCTGGCTGGTCACAGCAGTATGAATTTTTACTTTAATTTTTCCTTACAGCCTAAGGCTTGGGCTCCTCTGGGTTGTAGCCCACACACATTTGCATGTTTTATTTATGTGTGTTAGACCCAACTCCCTTTGTCCCCAGGCCAGAGCTGAGGTGCTTCAAATCACACTTGCCCGTTTTTCACAACTTAATGTTTGTGTTGGGTTTCAGTTTTACATCAGTATTATTCTAGGAAATGATTCTGTGCAATACTAAAATGTTTTGTGTATCCAGTTTATTTGTTCTGGAAAATATTGCTTTGGGGAGAGTGTTTGTTTACTGTGGAAGATTGCATTGTCCCTTGAAGGTTGTATCCATTATTCTTACAGTGGGTTTTTTTCTGTGTTTTGTTTTGGTTGGTTTTTTGTTTTTGGTTTTTTTTTAAGACTGTTGGCTCAATTACATGAAACAGAAACCGCCTTTGACGAGTTTTGGATTAAGCATCAGCAAAAACTCGAGCAGTGTCTGCGCCTTCGGAATTTTGAACAGAATTTCAGAGAGGTGAGAACTTCTTGGTGGCAGTCAATATTTGGTAATATAGAAATGATTCAGAAGAAAATACTTCCTCTTCTTGTTTTTGCAGTTCTTGTGTGTGCTTGAAAGCTTTCTCCAGCCTTTTTCTTGTACTTGTCCTTACTTGACATACTGCTATCTTTACTGCTTTGAATTCTTGCCTATAGAGACAAAACAGCTTTCCTTCTGCAGTCTTTCTTCCATGCACCCAGCAGTGTATAAGTGTTCCAAACCCCCTTTGAAACCTGTCCTGTACCACAGAAGTATGAAATGCTGCTGCAATGCTTTTGTCTTGCCAACAGGCCCTTTTATGAAACCAAGACTCAACTAAACCTTCTGGCTGAAATTTTCTAAAAGCTGCCTCCAACACTGTGGGTGGGAATTTGCAACCACACTGTTAGAAGCTGGGTGGAGGCTGGAGGCTGAACTACAGTTTTTACAGCCAGTTTCTGATCTCATGTTGTTTAACTCACATGCTTGATGGCATCTACAGTCCCTTTATGCTGGTGCAGCTGATCTCGGAGCGCAGCCACTGTGTCTCCATGAGAGCAACACTCAGAAACCCTGCTGCAAGTGTGTGTCTGTCTGTCTCAACCAGTTGCTAGGGTGGGGACCTCTCCCTCATGTTTTGCTGGGGACATTAATTGTGCTTTGTGTCATTGTCACCTGGTAAAAGCAAGAACATAAATGTTTCCTGAGTTCCATTAGTTTTCCTGCATTTTTTTTTCAGTACCAGGAAACAGGATTACTTCAATGCCTTTTCTTTGTATTTGTTTTCATTTAGAACTCAGGGTAGAGGTAGGCTGACGAAAAAAGTGATTTGTCTCTGTGCTCAGTAACCACATAATTTGAGTCACCTGACTGCAAATAGTTGCTAGCATCTATTCAACTGATGGGTCTCCAGAGAGGTGCAACGCTTTTCATTCATACATAGCTGTGTCTCATTTCAGGTCAAAGCAGCTTTGGATATTGTGTCTGAGAGACTGTCTGCTTTCACAGATGTGGGAAACAGCAGCTCACACGTGGAGCATATTTTGAAAGATCTTGCCAACTTTGAAGAAAAATCATGTGTAAGAACGCTGCAAGTCTCCTTAATTTCTACTATGACAAAGCATGTGCAGAAGGGAACAGTGTTTGGTTGTTGAATATGTCTTATGAGCAGAGCTTAAGTTGACAACAGGGCAGAATCAGTGTCTTAGGTAACATGCAGAAGGAATTTGGAGTTACGTCTTTAGCCACTGGAGCTGAGACTACATCTGAGGCTAATTCTAGGGCATCCCTTAATGAAGAGCAGAGTCACCAGTCACAGAGTGTGATTGCTTCCCTGAAGAATTGCATAAATTGTCTACATAGCCAAGTTCTGCACTTAGTGATCAAGGGGCCACTTCGATTCATATTAAAGCCACTTGTTTCATTAAATCTTAGAGATTAGAAAGCTGTGTATTGAATGTACAATATGTTAAAAGATGGCCAACAGAAACATGCACCCTGAACAATGTAGAAAGGGAACCTTTTTCTGATATGTGCTTCACAGTGAAATATACTGCTCTCTAGGCCAGGTCGTTGTTCTTAAGGCTGAGAGAGATATTTTTTATTTCGTGTTCAGATTGCTGCTGTATCCCAGATTGCATATGTGTACACACAGGATGCTGCTGAGTAAAGGCATAGGAAAACAATATTCTTTACTTCACAGGGAGGAATATGATTAAACTTATTAATGTTTCTGAAGTACTCTGGTACAGAAAGAAGGCATAAAAGTTCTTGGGCATCTGGAAAGACAGGAAATCACTTTAATTTATTAATCAAGGCAGCTGTTAACTAAAGATGTATTCTTTATTGCATGCGTATTTTACTGCATAAAAATAATATTGACTTTTTTTTCATTGATCCTGATCCAAGGAAAGATTTACCTAAACCAGTGCTTGCTTTCTTAGGAAACTGTAGCAAAAGCCAGAATGCTAGCCTCAGAGGGTGATGCTTTTATTCAAAGCAATCATTATGCTGTGGACTCCATTATTCCAAAATGCACTGAACTTCATCATCTCTGTGATGCCTTCACTACAGAGACAGAACAGAGGAGAAATCATCTTAGCAAATCTCTGGAACTGCATGACTTACTAGAGAAGGTAAATTTTGAATAGAACAGTTGCTTCCCATTTTGTTTGCTAAAACCTCAGTGAACTGGTTGTCATAATGGTAGGTAGTATTATCTTGGTGTGTTGGAAGTTTTGTCCTTAAGTAGCTGAACACATCATAAGTAGAGGTATGAGGTCTTTCAGGCCTCTTAGTGTTTGATGCTGACATTGGTGCATTCTGAACCTCTTCTCTTTGTTTCTAGTCTATGAAGTGGTGTGATGAAGGAATTTATCTGCTGGCTTCACAGCCAGTAGACAAGTGTCAGTCTCAGGATGGTGCAGAATCAGCATTACAGGAGATCGAGAAATTCCTGGATACTGGTGCTGGCAATAAAATCAAGGAGTTGAATACAATTTACAGAGAGTATGCACACATCCTCAATGAGGACCTAAAGGTACCTGAAGATGTTGATGTGTCCATTTGTTTATTTTAGAATTGCTCTCTTGTACAGCCATTGATAAAGCTAAATAATCAGTACTTGGAGTTATACCTGGGAATTGCAAAGCCTACACACTTCCTTACCTGTGTCTTGTCATATCTATGGATGAGCATTGAGGATTTCAGAGTCTTTGAATAACTACTTCACTTTTTTGAGACAGTAAGATTGCTTTAAAAAAAAATCTCCTGAGTATTTGAAGTATCTTTTTTTTATGTAGCAAAACCATGATATTTTCTGTCCTTGATATTTGTACACTTCTGCTATGTAACTGCTTTTGGTTTTTTGGTGTTTTGTTAAGAACTTGAGAATATATCCCTTTTCCTCTTGGTTGATTTCTTCATGTAACAGAACCTTTAGACACTGTCAAAAAAACTTTTACTTTTTTAAAATGGAAAACCCGAATCTCGGGTTTCTCTATAACAAGCACACAAAATACTTTATGAAGTGATGTTCCAATTTTTAAGTGTACTAAATGACAGTAAATTATGCCTTGTTAGGAGAGAAGAATTAGGGTAATATTTCCATATGTGGTATAAAAGTAATTGCAATTTCAAATCAATATGATCTAAATGTCAATATAACTAGTTGATAGGTCTCTGGCAGGAAATTAAAAATTTTAATAAACTATTTAAATTATTCTTTTTTCTTTTCTATGGCAATGGTAGGAGCATGTACAAAAGGTTTTCCAGAAGCAAGAAAGTATGGAAGAAATGTTTCAAAAGAGACAAATAAGTCTTAAGAAACTGGCAGCTAAGCAGACACGTCCTGTTCAGCCTGTTGCACCAAGACCTGAAGCATTTGTAAAATCTCCTTGTACCTCTCCAGGTAAGTAACTGTATTAGCCTTTAATTTTTCTGTGCTCTGCTGAGAAACTTAAAGAAACTTTCAGCCATAATTTGTGGTTACACAAACACCTGTGTCAGATCTGATCAAGCTGTAACTGCTGTTTGATTCTGGTTTACCTGCTTAGGTCTTCAAAGAGAATACGCACCCAACTCAGAAAGCAGTGCTCTTCGGAGGGGAAACTACAGGAGAGGAAAGGTAATTTTTTTTTCCTTTTTTGCTTTTCATGTATGTACTGCTTGAGACAGTCAAAATACAACGGAATATTCAGGAACTCTCAAGAAGGATGAGGCAATTCCACTGGAAAAGGGATGGTATTGTCCCTATTGAAGTAACTGGTGAAACAGTCCCATGGTTTAAATAGAGGCTGCTTTGTTGCTGGGCTGGGTATGAGGGAAGGTAAAGTAAATAGTTGCCAATATCAGGAAAAACGTTAAGGGCAGCAAAATATAAAATCTGTGAACAGGAAACATTTATTATTTGCCAGTAGTAATTGGCTACTCTTAAAACTGGTGAGAGTGAAGAGGTAGTTGTCATTGGCTCCAGGACAGCTTCACCTGAACGAACGGATTACCATTCCCAAGTGGGGATGTCCTTCCTGCCACACCTCCAGCAAGGAAAGTAACCTGATGGCAGCAACAGAAACAAATAGTTTCTCCCTGGGTTAGAGTTGAATCAACTCAGTGAAGGTTCAGCAAAGGCAATGCAAGGAGAAAAGCAGGAGGACTACATGACCAGGACAGACAACATCTGGAGAACAGAGTTAGTTCAAGGTGGGGTTGAAAGCAGAACCGCTTTCTTTTTTGCAGCAAGCCATAGTTAGATTTAGCTATTACAGTAGGAGTTTTAAGAGTGAATCTCTCTGTCAAGAACCAGAAAGTTAGCACAGTACCTTATTTTTAGCTTGGAAAACAGACTAAGGCCAGTGTTGCCTACAAGATTATGCAGATGCTCTGATGTTGTCTTCCTGGAAAGGGGACTTTGAACCACCATCTTTTCTAAACTGGCCCCCTGTGGAGAACTTCTTGTGTCCAAATGTTGTGTGCTTCAAGATCTTCAGGATGGCTTGGATTTTGTTTTTTGCAGCATTTTTGCAAATTGCCTTAATTTTTAATGGAGTACAGTCTTCCCAGTGCAAAGGCATACTAGCAGAGCTGAGCACAAAGCTCCGTATTTTAAAGCATTTTACCCCCATATGTGATGCCATGATTACTTTTTCTCAATGTTTGTTTGTTTCTTTCTTTAGAGTGAAATGACTGAACTGCATCAAAGCAGAGGAGGATCTACAATGGACGACGAAGAAAACCTAGCTGTGTTACGACAGTAAGTATATTTTGATAAGCAAAAAATGTGCTTTTTGTCTGATTTGGTTCCAGCAAAGCCTGAATTTGGCTAAGGATTTGATAAGACACTTCTCTGGAAGCATCTTTGATAAGATGCTTCTCTGAAATAAGCCTTAGTGCTTTTTTACATGCATTGGCTCTGCTCTGTACACAAAGGAAGATATTTCGGTCTGTCTGCAGCATTATTTATAGGTTGTGTAGTACTAAACTCTACCTTAGATGCAGGGAGGTGATGCTGTGGCAGGATAATGGGATATTTTCATTCAGAGATGACACAGTTTTGAGTAATAAGCCTCCTGTAAATCTATTGGAGGTTTTGGTCTCCGTGCCTCAAGACTGTCTTTTTTATTGGGCTCTTTTTAGTCCCTGTTTTGATAAATGTAACCAAAAATCATTTATATAAAAACTGAACAGCATCACTTTTATTAAAGAAATAACCTGGTACCACCTGCAATGCATATAGCAGACCTTGCATTTTCACCTGTAAACTGGCTACTTATATGATCTTATTGCTGTTACAACCTTGTGTTACAACACAGAGAATCACAAAGGAAAGGGGCTGGGGGAATGCATGGCCATTAGGGAAATTAAAGCAGCATGGAGATATTTAAAGTTTGCCCTAAATGCCTCTAATTTAAAATCACCAGTGTAGTTTTAAGTCTGTAGTTTTAAATCTATGCAGCTCTAACTCCAGCTCCCGCAATACTTTTGAACACAGCACAACTAGAGTTTGTATGTGCAATGATAAAAGGCTTCACAGCTTCAATTCAGTTACTACAGCACTTAAGCTGTTAGATTTGACTTTTTCTCTGTTTAAATTTTTTGAGTATGTGTTTAAAATGTTTTAAAAATACATCTCTCTTAATACAGATATATCAACTGCTGACAGAGATATCCATGAAACATCACATTTTCCATTACCTGGACATTGTTCTTTTGTTATCTAAAGTAAAGTAGAAGCGCAAAGTTAGTGTTGCCTCATTACTTTGCATGAGTGAATAGGCCCACTTTAATTGTCATTCTTTGTCCACAGGCATGTAATTAACGAACTTATTGAGACTGAACGAGCATATGTGGAAGAACTTCTCTGTGTTCTTGAGGTAAAGATTAAATTTCACTGTGGCTGTTAGTGAATCTACTTGTCTTTCCCATTTCATGGATGCTCTTATGTTTTCCTTACCACTGTAAAGCCTCTGTTTGTCCTGTCAAGCAGTATGATTGTTATATCTCTTCTTTCTCTTCATATTTTCACAGAGGCAGCAATGCACAACTTTTTTCTAGAAATATTCATACAACTAAATTTTTTCTATCAGAAAACACAAATAGAGCAGAAAATAAGATATGACTTACTGTTTAGGTGGGACAAAGTGAAATTTGTAATGGTCATTAATTCCTACAAAAATTCTTTCCAGAATCTTGGGCCAGCTCCAGGAAGGTCACGTGTCACACAAGAATGTGAATCTACATCGAGAGAATCTTGTGTCAGAGGAGAAAATTTGTTTCTTGCATCTCTCTTTGCATGTCTTTGTCATCTTCCACATCTTGGGAACAGAATGCCTCGTAGCAATATCCTCATTTGAAATCATCAAGGAAGCAAAGGTGCTTCTTTTGCTCCACACTTGAGGAGGCACAATTGCAATACTGCTGAGTTGCTTGCACAATTGCACTGAGCTATTCTGTCATTCCTCGAGTTTGTTAAGTCTTCAGATATGGATGTGTCATATTTTCTTGTAACCCAATTTGACTGTAGGGTATGATGTAGTTGTAGATAACTAGGGTTGGATTATTTTAATGAGGATGAATTGGAACTGAGCCAAGTGAGTACTCTTGGTGTCCATACCAATGTTCAGCTCCTAAAGAGGAGCTGTCTTAAGTTATTGGCCAGGATTGATTATTTCTTATTACCTTCAAGTAGGGGTACTATATGAGGGTTTTGGACTCTTGTCCTGGTTTCATTAGTTTGTGCTTGGCTTCCTACAGTATTTATGTCCTGTGCCCAGCCCAAGTGCTAGAAGTATTGATTACACTAGGATGGTTGCATTGACACGTGATATTAAAGTAAGATGGGTCTGGAGTGGACCTGAATAATAGTTTTGTTCTCTGCTTTTGTATGCAATGCCATGTGTACAGTTCTAGTCCATAAAATCAAGAACTTGAATAATTGGAGGATTTTTGGTCCTTGCTGCTGCTACTGGAGGTTTTCCGCAGGATCTTTCTATTCCCATAGTATTACTCTTGTTTTCCATAGAGTATAGTGCAACCCTTGTGTTGCTAGGCCAAGGGTTCTTGGTTCTCTGCCAGAGTGATAGATCCTTCAGTTCTTTGACCATGCCAGGCATACTTCTCTGGGACTCCTTGCTGTTTGGGATTCCTCTCTCTTGAACTTGGGTTATTGGGGCTGCCAGCAGTAATTCTGGATTGATACATGCTGAGATATGGTTCAATGGCGGTCTTGCAGCTTTTGAGTAATTCTTGTTATTAATCCATAGTTCTGGCTGTTCTCCCAGTTTCTTTGTTTCTCCTATTCTAATAATCTTTCCATTTTTCACGTAAAATAACCTGATATTCCTTTGTAGGGATAGTGTCTCCTCTTACTATGTCATGTTTATCTTCTGTCTGCAAGGATTCTGACTGGAAAAAAAGCAAGGTACTTGCCAAGATTGATTATTGGGAAACTGCTATCACTAGTTTTATGCAAGTTTGATAGTTTTATTTTATTAATAACTGTGATCATCCCCCTTTAGTCTGTGAAATTCAGTAATTTTTACTGGGAAAAAATACTGGACT
This sequence comes from Pseudotriccus pelzelni, assembly GCA_035584735.1. Taxonomy (NCBI): domain Eukaryota; kingdom Metazoa; phylum Chordata; class Aves; order Passeriformes; family Tyrannidae; genus Pseudotriccus; species Pseudotriccus pelzelni. Next base: position 89,888,482 of record JAWMRA010000001.1, on the reverse strand, counting down.
AGTCTGGTTTTAGATATTGAATTCTGCTCCTTTTGCCATTTACTTTGATGCTTTAGAACAGCTTTCAAATACATTTCCTTTAGCTGTGTCTTGTCATATCTTTGGATGACCATTAAGGATTCAGAGTCTTTTAATCAGAAAGACTAAGCAAAGCCTTATATATTCTTGAAGTAAGATTAAATAACCTCTATGGCTGCATAAAGCAGCTTGCCCTCTCTTTTCTTAAAACACAACTTTTGCACAGGTAGTAAAACATGAAGGTTTTATATTAAATTTTAAAAATAAGTACTGCATCAGCCTAAGGTGGGAAAAAAATTGACAAAAGCTTTTGTCTCAATATATGGGTTTCATGCTTTTGTTCTTTCAAGATTCCAAAGTAATGGGCTCTGTCAGGCTTCTTTTCACCACAACTAAATTAGGTATCCCTTCTTTATGCCAACATTGACTATGCTGCTATGTTCAGCATCATCTTTACTTCAAGTGGAAATGAATCATTCTCTTCATCTGAACTGCATGGTGACTGCAGTTGTTCTTTCCCTGTTAAAAATGTTTAGCTTTGTTTTATATGGGTTATTTTTATAATTTTTAAGGCTGTACCATTTCTATTAATTTTATTAATTTATTTATTTATAATCTTTCAGACTCTGTATCTTCCTTTTTGGGGTAGAGATATGGGGGGGACCGATAGTTAACGATCTATGAGCTCCAGCATCTTCGCCTGCACCACTGGTTGTTTTTTTTTTCTTTTTTAATGTGGTGATTGAGGAAAAAATACCAAGATTTTTAAAGGGATGATTCTGATTTCTTAAAAAAAATTAGTCACTGTCCTATCCCAATGCTTGAATTCTTCAGGTTAGTTGACTTTACTAGCTAGTTGTCTTACTTTTTGCACTTTGGACCACACTTTGAAATTGAAATTCCTAATTGTGCGTGCACTTTTGCTTATCCTTTCTTTTAATTTGTCAGTTTGTTATAATTTGGTGTAGCTTATTATAATCAGTGTGACTAATGCAATTATCACCTTGTGTTTAAAATAATTGAAAAAAAAACACCCCACCAAACCACAAGAGTACATTTTTTAGTGTACTTACATTAAGAAATCTGCTTTTAATGCAGGTACTAGAGCATTCTTGCACCTTTTCTGGTTGATTGGTTGGGGATGTTTTGGTTGGGGTTGGGGTGGGTGGGATAGTGTTTAGGGTTTTTTTAGTGTTTTCGGAGAACACCGATTAGTGACCTCGGGACCAGAGGAGAACACAGTCCTGGGCTAAAGCCACCCTTGTGCTCTCTTGTCCTTCATCTGTGCCAGATAAATAGATGTGTGCTTATATGACAAATGGAAGATGTCAGAATCTAAAGTTATGAGTTTTGGTACCAAAGCTACTGGAAGTGCCTTAAAGATAGAATTTGTAGCTCAATGGTTTCTGTTACCTGCAGAAATAACTACAGTCATCTTGTTCCTTCACAGGAATGGCTGAGACAGGCATGAAGGTTTGTGTGTGTACTGGAATTGTGGCTTTAAACTCAGATGTGTAAAGCCTTAACAGGAAGAATATGAACTATAGTTTGTAAGCAGTGTGGGAATGCAGAGCCTTTCCTTGGGGAAAATTATGGCAAAATTTTTCATCCTTGCTTAACTAGAATTGCAGGAATTATTGGAGTGTCTTTCTGTAAAAACTGTGTGTGTATCTGACTGGGATGATGGAAAAACAGGATTTGTATGCTTCTTTCATGATTAATACTGAGCTCTTTCTTCGCCATCAGGCTGAAGGCAGACTGCCATGTCAGAGAGGGAAATACTGCAAGTAAAGGGAGAAAATCATTGTGCCTCTCTCCTGTGTTGCAGGGTTATGCTGCAGAGATGGACAACCCCTTAATGGCTCATCTCATCTCACCAGAACTGCAAAATAAGAAGGATATCTTGTTTGGGAATATGGAAGAAATTTATCACTTTCACAACAGGTGGGGATTTGCATTCAGATCTAAAAATAGCTTTTACTTGGGATTCTTTACTTTTCCATTTTTTTTGCTAAAAGAGCCTTACTGAGTTCTACTTGTCTGTCTGGCATGTCAGCATTTGTATTGCATAGAAGAGGTAAAGCAAAATATCTATAAAAGATGAATAAAGCTGTGTGAAACTGCATATTTGCAGTACCCAGGTAAAATTGTGGTCCTCTTCCTGAAGCAAGATATTTGGATCTGGTTACAAGCTAATTAAAATAAGGTTTCTTTAGCTTTCTTCTAATTTTTTGGTGATATTTGCTGCAGAAAGTAAATTATTTTTTTAAATCGCAGATTCTCAACTCTTAAGGGGTTGTCCCAACTCTTACATCTGGTTGAGGCTGATAAATTTTATGTATCTATACGTGTATAAAATTAATATATATAGAACATATATATTTATATATATTAAAATGTATATGGAAGTGACCTCTCTGAAGTTTGGATCCTTGCTGCTATAGAAGTATTTCTTCACAGGATAATATTTAAATTGATAGTAAAGATAAAGTGATTTTCAAGGAAGTTAAGCGTATTAAATAGATGTTTCTTATTTAGGCAAAACTAGAATAGAACGTTTGGCCACTGAATTTTTTTCTTTGGGGAGGTGGTTCTTTTTTCTAAATTTGGCAACATGGGGTTTGGTTGGTTTGTGATATTTGGAACGAAATCCCAAACACTTTAAACTGTATAAATCCTGCTGCTGAATACATAAGGCAGGGAAACAAAATCCCCCTTCCCTCCCCAGTCTGATGTTTTATTTCAATTGTGGCAATAGTAAGCTAAAAGAAATTGGTCAGAATGTTTGGTTTCATTTGCTATCCCTTTTAAAGTACATGATCTAGAAGAATTTTGTTTAGTTTCGTAGTTCAGAATTACAGCTGTTTCCAAAAGTTTAGAAAGCGGATTACAAAAGTGTGAACATGTATGATAACTTTTTTTTTTAACGTGTGCTCTAAGAAAATCTTCTTCCTCATAGAATATTCTTGAGAGAATTAGAAAACTATGTAGAATACCCAGAACTAGTGGGACGGTGCTTTCTGGATCAGGTACGTGTGTCATCTTTCGCTAGCACTTCCTTCGTAAGCCTTTCTAGGACTGTGATGTATGAGTGTGATTTTCATGTAGTAATTACCACCACATCCCTTTTGTTCGTCCTGAACATGTAATAGGTTGAGAATGTAGATAGCAATTGAGAGCTGGGGATACTTTCCCCTGTGTAGGGTAATTAATTTTGGTAGAAAAAGCCACTATCTCATTAAAAGAACACTGCTTTTTTTAAGTGGCTGTTAGGAAAGCATGAAGAGGAGTCACGCACTGCATTATTTCACATCACTATAAATGGTTTGTTTACTTGGTAAGATTTCTTTATTGTATTGTTGTTATTGTTCTTTCCCTTTTTCTTTAAAGAGTGAATCTCAACAGAGTAAGTCCAAAATTTAGAAAGCTATGACAAAATATAGAAAAATATAAAAATATAGAAAGCTATGACAAAACTAAACTATTTTAATCTAGGATTTATTAAACAATGAGTCTCACTGAAAGTATACCACAGGCTAAATATGAACGTGTTTCTGGAAATCAGTCTCCTGTTTTTGCCATCTATTGACGCTCTAAAGCTCCTGGGAAGAGCAATCACTCTCCCTTCGATTTACTGGCATCCATGGAGATGCAGTTTCCTAAAACAGAGGGACAGAGATGCTTCTGTACTTCTGAGGTATCAGCTGATTTCCTACCTGGTCTTTCATTTATAGCTAAGGTTACTATGGCATTTTCAACACTATTTATTTCCTTTTCCTTTCAACAAGTGCTGAAGTCGTGCTATTTAGTTGCCAAAGTGATAAGGGGAAACAAACTGCTTGATCTATTTTAGTGTGACTCCCAGTGAAAAACACATTCCTGAAATGAAGATAAAGAAAAAGGACAAAGTCTTTTGCACAGAGGGACTCATGGTTGGGCATTCATAAAAATATTTTTCATATTGTAATAGAAATATATTTGTAAAAACAATATATACTTCTTTGTAAGATGCTTTGTAACATTCAACTGAAGCAAAAAATTAATGGGAACATTTTATTCTGTTGTTCCAAGTACCAAATTAGGAGCCATTACAAAACTGGTGATTTTGCAATTCCATGAGGCATCTCAAGCAAAAAACAATGATTCAATTTTTGTTGGTATAGGGGGTTTTCATAACATTAGTGATTATGAAAAAAATTCTTATGAACTTTGTCTGTTAAAGTCACAAGAATTTATTAACTTTTTGCTTGTATCCCCAATTCCAGATGGAAGATTTCCAGATTTATGAAAAATACTGTCAAAATAAACCTCGATCTGAAAGTCTGTGGAGGCAGTTTTCAGATTCTGTATTCTTTCAGGTATGCTTGCTTGAATCCCTAAAATAACGATGGTTTTGGTTTTGTTGGGGTCGGGGTTTTTTGTTTGGTTTATTTTTACTTAATCATCTCAAGAATAAATAACACAAATATTGATTAGTGTCCTGATGAAATCCAACACTGATTACAGGAATGTCAAAGGAAACTCGATCACAAGCTCAGTTTGGACTCGTACTTACTGAAACCTGTTCAAAGAATAACCAAATATCAACTCTTGCTAAAGGTATGTGTTACTGAACTATAATGCTAAGTACATTTTATGCATTTGTATTTTGAAATGCTGCTTCTCTCAGCCTGCTGGAGAGAAACCTAAAAGTTGGTAGACATGGATATATGAATATATAAGTGGAAACAAATTTTTATTATAAAAAATAAAATCCCAGTCCATCAGCTTCCAACACAGTTCCTTTTTCTTTTAGTCAAAAAACTGCTAGTAAGCAAATGTTACACAGAGACACTTTGTGTAACTACTTTTGCCCATATTTGTGCTGAAGAGAAGAACGAAAAGTTGATGAGGGGAAACAGAAGGCCCAAGAAACCTTTGCAACAAAGAAAAGAGTATCTGAAGTATTTATTACTATTCAGTCATAGTCACCCCACCATTTGGGAGGAACTTGCCTTGCTGGGTTCTAGGACAGACAGCACTGTGTGGTGTTTTTATGAAGGATGCTGTTGTCATTCACATTAAGTGCTATACTGAGAGAGCAAAATGAGAGCAATATAATATAATCATTAATTTTTAATATTTATATTTAATATTCAGATTTTTAATATTTATGTTTAATATTCAAATTAATGTATAATGTTTTGCCATGTTTGAAGTAAGGACTATTTCTCACACAGACACATATTTCAGTGGTTGTATTTAACAGTAGCTTAAAAAATTTGCCTCAGGCCACATTTACTCTTGAGTTAAAACTGAGCTGTTAACAGCTTTTAAAGAATTAATTGCATTTAAGCTTGTGTAAGGAGAGGAGTTCCCAAATTGAGGGTTAAAATTTGGACATTCCTAGTTGTTGCTGTGTTTCCAAAGCTAAGTATGTTGGCATTTCCTTCCGCTCAGGAAATGTTGAAGTACAGTAAGAACTGTGAAGGTGCAGAAGATCTTCAGGAAGCACTAACTTCTATACTGGGCATTCTTAAAGCAGTTAATGATTCTATGCACCAGATAGCCATTACAGGCTATGATGTGAGTAGCAGTATTTTTACTTACTTTTTAATTTCTTTTCATTTCTTTCTTAGATGTATGTGAAGCATACCCTATAGTGTGTACTAATAATGAGAAGAATGTTTTATAAAAGGCGTCTTTAAACTGAATGAAAATAAAGGAAAATGGATCTCTCTATACTCTTCTGAGGTTTTCTTGCTATGAATAATATTTTGCTACATTTACCCAAGTTTTTTTTCTGTGATTTACTTGACACTGAGTTAGAAACTGAAAACTGTCATGAAGAGTCTGGTTTAGGCTCCTGCCAAATGGGAGTCACTACTAAGTTTTTATATCTATCTGTAAAAATACACCCAAAACTTCCAATTCCAAAAAAAAATAACAAAAGCCAAAAGACTATGTAAGCAGCTTTGGAGCAGAGTTTGGGGGGAAAAAACCCAAACAACCAAATATGTGTATTGTGCTTCCCCCTCTCTCTATGTGTTGTTCTCTGTATCTCTGCTATTGGTACTCTTGACTCTAAAATCCTGCCTGAACAGTGTTGGCCTGTGAAAATTACGTGAAAAAATCCAACACTGACATTATTTTTATTACATTTCCAAATCCAACATAAGCGCTGATATGAGAGATTACTTGGAATGACAGACTTGTGAAGACCTGTTCAGAATGTCTGTTTTGGTTCGATGTTATCTCTTTGTAGTTAGAAATACATACTTTTATATCATTTGTTCCAGGGAAACCTGAATGAGCTGGGCAAGCTTTTAATGCAGGGATCCTTCAATGTCTGGACTGATCATAAAAAGGGTCATGCGAAGGTGAAAGATTTGGCACGTTTCAAGCCAATGCAGCGACACCTCTTCCTCCACGAGAAAGCAGTGCTGTTCTGTAAAAAGCGAGAAGAAAATGGAGAGGGATATGAGAAAGCACCTTCTTACAGCTACAAACACTCTTTAAATGTAAGTCTCCAAACAGTCCAGCAAGGTCAAGGTACTGAGGGCTTAGCCTGCAGTAGTACAACATTCTAGTTTTTCCTCTGCAAAGCTGTGTTGCAGCACTGCACTGAGAACCCCACTGTTTCAGGCAAACCTGACTGGTGCTGCAGGTCTGTGTTATTTTGTGTTGCTGTCTATTAGGTGGGAGGGGGAAATGATCCTTTCAGAAAATCCAAATGGTAATAGGGCGGCTGAACGGCAGGTGCATTAATCACACAGTAAATATAGAGCAGGGTAGTATAAAACAGATTTAAGAGTCCATGGTCTGGGTTTAAGGGATATCTTATGAGTCAGTCTCAATGTAATGTACCTAAACCTTTCTTTCCTTCAAGATAGCCAGCACTAAAGCACTAAATCTCTTGTGTCCAGCATGCAGATGATATGTTATTCTTTTTTTTGAGCAAGAAGCCAAATCTGGTTTTTGTTTTCAGAAATAGGGTACCAAAGAATGCTAGTATCCTCCTGTTTCTGTTCTTACCATAACTACAATGTGGTAAGTGAGCTTCTGTTCTCTTTGCTTCCAGATGGCTGCAGTTGGAATAACAGAAAATGTCAAAGGTGATGCAAAAAAATTTGAAATCTGGTATAATGCAAGGGAAGAAGTTTACATTATACAGGTAAACAATATGCCACTGTGTGTGGGGGGGAGAAAATCCTCTGTTATATTAGTAATAGATCGTGATGAGGAAATGTAGAAAAAACCAAACAAACCCAAAGTACCACCAGATTAATTCATAAGGTAGTTTCTTAATATATTTCAGTTGAAGCGTCTCCTGGGGGAAAAACTGATCACATTCTACAATATCCATGGAGGATATTGTATACACCATTACTGTAGCTGCCACTGGCTTGGGCCAACTGTTGCCCAACTCTGCCAATTGCCAAACCAAGTGGATGGCTTGGGAAACAGGGTTTGATTGTCACACATGCACAGCCTCTGCCTCAGCATGTTTCAGTTGCTACAACTAGTTTCTATTCACAGAAGGACTAAAGAGGGAGTTTTGTCTGCCCCTCTGGAAAAATTCCTCTGAGCCTATGCTTTGGCATCCAGCTATTTGTATAATAAGTATTCTGTGCTTGATGGCTGATTGTATTTATTTTTGGGTAGGCACCAACCCCTGAAGTTAAAGCTACTTGGGTAAATGAAATAAGAAAAGTGCTGACGAGTCAACTGCAGGCATGCAGAGGTAAAATATTTTGGAGATACAGATATATATTTAATCTATTTTCTTTTTGAACTTCAAATCCTGCCCGGTATACCTTCCTTGCATAGGACACAAATCTATTTTAATAGTTCTTTCTCTTTTCTCCATTGCAGAAGCTAGTCAGCACAGGACACTAGAACAAACACAGAGCTTACCTCTACCAGCATCATCTTGTGCAAGGTAAGTATGTATGCTGTCAAATCATCCTGGCTGTCTTGTAAATACACTAATCCATCTGGTTTGCACTATTTCATTACTTCTATCCCTTAATACTGGTCCTTGTGTTTTAAGACTTTAGTTCTCTTCCTACTCTAAAGCTATAGAGCTTTGATTTTATACATATCCAGATAAACTGAGCAGCAATGGCTTGGGCTTTGCCAGTTGATAGCAAATGACACAGGAAAGTCATTTTCTGTGCCAGCCAAAATCCTGGTGATATTATGGGTCTGCTTGTTGAACAGCTAATTAATATACATTACAGTCGACATAAGAGTTGTATGGAGCAGCCTTTTCCTCCTTCATTGTTCTTTTCTTTCATGTGGATTAATTTTTTCTTCCTTTTCCAATGTCACCTTCCTTTTTGTCTTTTTCAGGGCATTATCTTTTTCTCTGTCCCTTGTTCTTTTCCTCCACTTTTTGTTTGGTTTTTTTTTTTTTTCCTAAGTGATATGTAAATTCTTCCAGTGTCCCTGCTGCTCTGTGTTTATCTGACACCACTTTGCTGCTACTCACTCTGTTTTTTTCATGTGCTTATCTATCTACTCACCCATAAGCCTGTGTGCTCCTGTCTTCAGTTTCCACATGGTGTGTGCTCAAATATGTATTGGTAGCTCTCTACGCTGCATCTTTTATGCATCTACTTATTGCTCAGGAAGAATTTCCCAAATAGATAGTATTTGTGGAGTGTCTGTATTCCATTTCCAAATGGAGGTGTGATGGGAATTCAGCTGCCAGATCCAACCCAAGGACTTTGTCCATCCCTTATCTGTTCCTGTGTTAAGAACTTCTGAGAGGCAGCTCCTTTATCTTTCTTCCTTTTTTAGTTAATATGTTCGGGAGGAACCTGTAGGCTGCAAATGAATGGAAGCTGAGCTAAGCCATCTTCTCAGTAGCTCCCAGTGCCATAGTACATGCAATTGCAGCCAGATAGGAGAGGTGTTTCTCATTTGTATGTGCTCATGGTCTTTAAATGTACAAGCACCAATTACTTAGTCCTGGAAGCTGTGATTTGGGAAGTAGCAAATAAACGTTTTTCAGCCTATGTATCTATATGTAAAAGACAAGCTGTGAGTGAAGGTCCTCACCCCTGTTCAGGCTGAAAATTGCTAGAAATGGATTGATGGTCTTAATTTTCTTCCAATAAACAGCCCTTCGCGAAACCACATCAGAAATACCAAAAAAATGGAGGAGAAAAAAGCTGATCTCACAAGTCTGGAAGGTTATGTCACCACAGTAGCACCAAAGTACCCTGAGAAAGGCAAAGGTGAGTTTACACGTGCGTGTGGTTATCTTTAATTGCGAAAAGCATGCCTTGCACTGCAGGTGCCAGGCAGATCCACCAGCAGAGTAGCCACGGTAGCGCAGGGAAGGCAGCATGACTCCTGAACAAGCAGGGCTTTGCTGCTTTCAACCCTAAGGCAGCCCACCAACAAAGTGCTGCCCACGCTGCACCAGCATGTTGGTCCCATCTGCCCTTAGCTTGGGCTTGATTTCTGCACTCCAGTGCGTGGTGTGGACAGGCCCAGAGCCATCTTGAATGAATGGTAGCCAAAAGTAGATGGGAACTACTTGTTACAAGGCCCAAGTCTGCAGTAGGTCTTAGCTTAGAGCTGCCCATCTTCTCAGGGTTGTCTTCCTCTGGGTAAATTTGTTGGCATTACCTGTTCTAAAGAGGTTCGTTTTGTTTTGTTTTTTCCTGTCTTTAATTTTGTTCCAATCATGGAAATTATTTACTGAACCAGTGGCAGTACAAGGTCCTGCACTGCAAGAACAACTGGCCGCACATGTTGTACCTGGACTTTCACTTGTCCTTTCCCTTCCTAACATGCAAGTTCCCTGGCAGGGCTGCAAAAGACTTTTTGCCTTGATCTTTTCATGGCCTTCTATCTTTTCTTTCTGTCTCTTTCTTCCTTTGTAGACAACAGTAGCTCTACCTCAGAATGCTCTGTACTGTCAAAAAAGCGCTTTACGCTGCAGGGCTTTACTAACCTGAAAAGTCAGAAAGGTAACTTTTAAAAAAGCTAGACTGTCTTCTGTGTAAGACTGTAATTGAAGTAGCACCTTTTATGTGTGTGTAGTGTGATAGGTTTTCAGTGTACACACTAGCTTGTTCTTCTGAGGTCAAGCTAGGTTCCTAAATCAGTGCCTCTGGCAGGGCAGATTTGAAGAGAAAGCATCTGCAGAGTGGGAGGGGGAGATGCAGCTGGGAGAAGTGGGGCTGTTGGAGATGCAAGGGAAGGAGTGCGATTTCCAGTGTCTCCAATCTCACCGTCAAGGCCAAAGAAGGAGTGCCCCATTCCTGTAGAAAAACTAGAGGAAGGAAGTTGTCATTGATCAGACACCTGGCCTGCTTCTAGCTTCAGTGGATCTGCCCCAAATGCACTTGTACTTGGCAAAAAGGAATCAAGGTTTCATAGAGTATTTCTGTATTGGCATCCTTTCTAAGAAAACTCCTAAAGCATAATTACAGCACAATGTGGCTGACAATGTTGTTTTCCTGGATAGAAAAATAAATACAAATTTCTCTATTCTTCTGGAAATGGTCTTTACTTCTTTTTTTCTAAACCAGGCAATAGGAGTCTGAGACCTTTCTTGCTTCCTCCTGCCAAGTAATCGCACTCGTACAGTTACTTCTTGCTTTGAACAGATGTCTTTGAACAGCCTGAATTGCATTAAGATGATGGCACTTGTTCAAGGGCATGATATTTTCTTCCCCCAAAACATCTTTCCAGAATGCCTGTTTAAAACCTGATTACCTTTGAGTTATTTCTGGAGAGACTCTAGGGTTGTATATCTAATGCTAATGAGGTGAGCACTAATATCCCATGCTTGCCTTGACAGAAACTCCATCTCCTTCTGCTAAAAGCCAGACATTGCCAATGATCCTTCTTACAGGACCAGGTATTGCTGTAGCACTAGATTTCTATAAAAATGATTGCTTAATTTGGTAACGTTTGTCTAAAATTGAAGTTAATTGTATTCAGTTGATGTCTAGTTCGTTTAGAAAAGTTTACATATATTTTCATCTATTACTGTAACATAAATTTGTTAATTTATCTTCAAATAAGTACTTGTAAATAATCAATTCACTCTTCCGCAATGGAACAATGACAGCTAAAATTAGATTACAGAAATCCACTTGTTTTCCAGTGTAAACTCAAAGGTATTTAGCATGCAATCCACCTATTCTCTTTTTTCCAGTTCTTCAATATCTCTCTTCTGTTTTTTTTGCCTATTCCATCCTCCTGCAGCTTCTCCTACCAGTCCTGACAAAAAAGCTAAACGGCATGAAGTAGTGAGTGACCCAACTCCTTTTGGTTTAAGAGGTACAGTGATACCACATCTTGTACTCCTCAAATATCCACACATCCCTCATGGAATATGTTACAGCAGAGTGCTGGGGATACCTGTATGGTGCTGTTGTGTGCAGCAGTGTTGATATCAGTTGTTCTTCCAAGTGGATCTTTCAGGTTCTGTATACACTGGTTTTGATAGCAAAACCAGTTAAGTTTTAACTTGGTATCAAATAAAGTAGCAAATGGCTAACTAGTTTTTAGGAGAAGACAGTGGGGAAAGAGATCTGCTGCTGAAGAAATAACCACAAGCTGGGTGTTTAACGGACTTACAGGGGTATGTCCAGCTGCGATGAGACACATGGTTTTCCATGTGTTAGTATCCTTCTGTCACTGTGCCCCTTCTAGAAAGATTTAACTTCTAAAAAAAAGAAAAAAAAAAAAACCTGAAATTCATGCACCCAGATCACTGTCATGTGGAATTTCCGGTTTAGATCTGCATTTATTACTGTAGTCACTGCCCTATTGCATCTTTCTTTGGGTGATAGTGGGCAATTCTCACCACCCTGTTAACCCCAGATGACTAAACTTGAACTCTTTGCAGCAGTTTGCCTCCTGTCCTCCCAGCTCACAGCTAAGCAGAGAATAGAAAAAACATTTCAATTAAATGACCCATTTCTAACCAGTAAGGCTGTTGGTGAAGGTTTCAGTACAAATCCCTAGGACTAATTCACAGGACAAGGAGAGCAGTCCTCCTCTTCCTGTCTCTTTCCACCACCATCTCCTTTAGAAAATATTCATCTAAAGGTGAAGTTGTTTCAACCTCTACCATCAACCTCCTCTCCAGGTTTCCAAAGTCTTTGTCTTACCTGTGGCAATGCAAGTTCAGCTGCTGTGCTGCAGAAACTGTGCAACACCAGTCACCTTGTCTGAGCAGCAAGCAATGCAATCCTAGGCTGGACATATGCAGAAAAAACACAGGGGTGGATATAAGAGTTGCAACGTTGATTTTCTGCAGATAGCAGTCAAAACTCTCAGATCTCCAGGTACGATGGAAATCCTGAGTGCCCAGAAATGCTCTCTGGAGGAAAAGGGTGTTTTATGGCCCTTTTCATAGATGCTGGAATTTTCCAAGGAAGAGTGCTTGATCATTGCTAATTTACAGTAAAATTATTGGATCCTTGGTACAGGGTTGTCTGATTTGCTGTTCTGTTCCAGTGCCTCGCACTTTATGAAGCTGCTAAACCAAATACATGAGTTTAAAACATCTTCTAACTCCCCTTTGTCTTGCACCTTCCGATCTTTTTTCTGACATTTTATCTCCTTCCCCCTTCAAAGAGGGATAAACAGGCAGCTGCATTTTGGGGTGAAACTGCATCAGATGATGGTCACAGCTTCCCAGTGCACAGTGTGTTGCTCCTAGTGATTTCCTTTCACTGCTGTGTTGCTCTGATTTACATTCAGTGAGCTCAAGGAAAATAATTTAGTGTCAGAATCATATGTTGTAGGCTTAGGTCATAGCTCTGTGAAAAACCTTGAGACTGTTTCTGAAGAGAAGATTTTGAGTTCTTGCTTTTCCTGGCACCAATAATATCTAAACTCATTTGTGCATAACCTTGTCTTTTCTCGAGACTGTCTGTCATTTTCTTACCTTTCCTGCCTTTATAAGGGAGCTCTGATTTAGTCACACCGTGCAGAATACACACATACACATTGAATATGCATGCATAATTTCAGTGCCCATAGTGATCCCTTCCTTTCCAGGATGAGATGGTCTTTTATATAGACTTGTTAATACCAGAGTGCCAGCTTGTATGAGGAGGAGTATTGTTGCTATGGCAGGATCAGGCCAGTCTGCTCTTAGTACATCAACACAATATAAGGAAAGAAAAGGCTGAGGAACAAGAGCTGTTACACAAAATTTACCAGATCAGTGGGCCAGTGAGTATGAGGCTACAGGCAGAGAACTTTAGTGATTTCCCTTTGTTTTTGTAACTCATTGGTTCTATTTCTAATGAGAGCTTGAAACAGTTATGAGAAATCTTGGGGGGTTTTGTTTCTTCGTTCTTAACTTGGAAATAAAGGGTTTTATCTGTGTCAAACAAGCCAACTAGATGATGTAAGCTTCCAAGGAAATTTTCATGGAATACAGCAGGAATTTATTACTCAGTTTCTTCACAGATGGAAGTTCATTCTTAACCCTGGACAGGGCCAAATGGGTCAGTACTTCTAATCTTGTGCAGGTCATCCAGTAGCGCAGGCGAGGTAAAAATCCCACTCCGTTTGGTGTGCTCTGGGTGTGATTTGATTCTATGATTCTTAGATTTCTTTGGCTTTTTCCTCATGCACTGACATGACCAGCCTTGGAAGCAGTGAAGCGCAAAAATGCTGGTGCTTTCTCAAGTTAACCAATAGTTACATAAAAGCGGGAGGTTTGTTCTTGCTTTCATTCTTTTCACTGAGTTTCATTGTTTTTACTATTTGGCTTGAAACAAAATCTTACAAATATTTGTCTCTTTAATTATGACTTTTTTTTCATAATGAGCTTGACACATTTATTAGCAGCTGCTGACATCAGTATAAAGCATCCTGCTAAAAACTTACCATACTTTTATTTAGCGAAGGATTTTCTGCACTCTGGATATGATTCAGCTTTATAAATAAATGAAATGTCTCACCCTGAGAGAGAATAAGCAATAAATGGCAGGTGGGAGATTGTTCTTGTGGTGTTTGGTGCAGTGACAACACCAAGATAACTCAGTGTGCTTAAGTATCCTTGTGTCAGCCTGAACACCCTTAAATAATGATCTGCCTCATCAGGTGGAGTACACAGTGCTTGTAGCTTGTGTTGAATTTCTTGACAGCTCTGAGTGCTTAAGGGTTTGAAGGAGGCATTCCCCATTCATACCTTATTCCAGCAGGCTGTTTAGGTTGCTTTGGGTGACGCCCCTTTGTGTTCAACTTCTTCCCAAAAAATGTATCTTTCTGTCTTCTATCTCCTCCCAAGAAAAAGAGTATCTATCCATCATTCGTCTTTGTATAATATATATTTATTATACAAACATTTATACGTATTTGGTTTTTAGTCAGGGATTTGCATTCTCTCCATTCATTTCCCTTTATATAAATCCAGAGGGTCAAATTCACAGCTGTGCATTGCCACAACTCCACTTACTCTGGAAACAGGCCAGCTTTTGCCAGCCATGAATTTCACCCAGCGACTGTAATAACTTCCCTCTGCACAGTTTTTCTTCTGTTCTTGTTGATTGCTTTAAGAGCTTTTCAGTGGGAAGAACATTCCTCCCAGTCGGTGGCTCACTGCTCCCAAGTTAACAGTCAGCTGTTTATTCTACAAGGTTGGGCCAAACCATCCCATTCTCTTGATGCATCTGAAGAAAATGACGGCTGGTCTAGTGCTGAAGAACCGCTGAATTCATCGGATGCGGAGGAAGAAGGAGGAGGAGGGGGAGGCGAGATGAAGCTGGTAACCAGAAATGCTTTCCTATTGAGCTAAGCAAGTGATACCAATGCATTGTGTGCGGCAATGTGCAGGAGTGCTTTTGAAGCTTGCTGGAAGGAAAGTGTCTGCCTTGAAATGCTCAGCTGGGCAAAACCTCTAGGGCAACGGAGAGGATCCCCTTCTCCTCAATCAGCCCTGTGTTTGTAAATTGGGAAGGTCCATCTGTGCCTTTGCATACCTGCAGACTAGTGAGCTGTGTCTGCTTATGCCGTGCTACAACAGTCAAGTGATGACGCGATCAGCTACTGTGTCAACAGGCTTGCACGTGTACGTCATGTCATGAGTTTGCCAGCTTGGTATTGTTGGGGTTTTTTATTATTGATTCTGTTTTCTGTAGACATATGAATTAATTGTTGTAATGGAAGCATTTCACTGAATGTTTTTCAGGGTGTGAGAATTCCTGTACTGAATTTGCATGTAATCAGTCAGAGTTTTACTGCCTCAGTATGTATACTTACACCCTCTTCAGCATGTAGGTGCATGAGAAAGAAGGGAAAAGTACTATAATTTCATAACAAAAGCTGCAACATACCTTAAAGTACTCAACAGAAATAATTTGTTTGTTTTTCCTCTGTGTGCATTTAGACTCCTGGTAAATATACAGTTGTGACTGATTATGAGAAAGGAGTTTCTGAAGAATTTACAGTGAAAAGTGGAGATCTAGTTCAACTGATTCGTGAAGGGGAGGATGGACTTTGGTACGCAGATCTGTGTTTGGGAATTTTTATACGCAGAACTGTGTTTGGAAGGCAGATGTTTAGGGCAAAACTTCCAAAGGCATCAAATGAAGTGATTGGACTCCTAATTTTATTTATATATATTTCTTAGGTTTGTAAAGAACCTGAGCACTGGTAGAGAAGGTTGGATCCCAGCAAACAATGTGCTAATGCTCATAGGCAATTCAAAATCAGCTCAGTCTTTGAGCAGCTCTGGTAGGTATTTATTTTAATGACATTACTGTGTCCCTGGAGATTCCTATTATCAAAGAAAGTAATGAAAAACAACAGCTATATAATATTTTCTTGTGGTGTTTTTCCCCCCACCTTTCATTCCAGAATCAGGCACTGCCTCCAGCACTTTGAGCACATCATCAAGTTGCAGTGATAGCTGCAATGTCAGCAGTACCAGCTTCTCCGACATTAAGGGCTAATATGAAGTTTTTATTCCACTTCCATGGAAGGTAAATTCGGAGACTGTCATTTGCTGCAGCGTTATGGACATTGGACTCCATCGGAGAAGCACCAATTCTGTGTTGCCAGCTCCGAGTATTTTTTAGTGGTGACTTTTACAGGTTCTCACAGAAGATCCCAATGAAAAGTGCATGGAATGTGAAGTTGTAAATAAAAGTTAAATGATCGAAATAGGGGTTTGTAGAGGTTTATGCTCTGAAGTCTGAAGCTGCCGAGCCGTTAGCATAAAACGCGTTTTCTCCTTGATACACAATCAGGTTTCTGCAGAACTGAAATTTGATTTCATAGCAGCCAGAATCTGAATGTGAGCGAACAAAATGTGTTCAGTGCTAAATGCTCATTGTAAACTAATAACACAGCAGTCACTCTACAGGATAAGTATGAGGAAAATAAATCCAAGTTTACCGTTTCTGGTCCCCAAAACCCCTTTTCTCCAGGGACATACCTCGGTCAGTGCAGTGAATCGGACTCAAACAGCAGTAATGAAGGAGGTGTGGTTCACCCTTCTATCTTGGGTCTTCAGGGTATTCATCTGCTCCCTAGAGACTGGGATGCAGATAAGACCAATTCACTAACCACAACAGCATCAAGAGAAACTATTATTTTATCCTTTCCAACCCTTTAACAACTTGTGCAATGGAATAGCTATTTTCTGAGGTATTTTGGTCTCACAACCAAATTCTTTACCAAGATCACTGTGCTTACATAGCCTTGGCAATTTAGTAGTATCCTTTTCCTTACATGGGTGCGCAATGATACGCAAATGTTCTTACTCTCAAAATGATTTTTTAAATAAATAGTAATTGCATGATTATTTTCAGTTCTCACAATTAATGTGCAGCTACAGGCAGGGGAAACTATTGTGGCTGCACTGTGGGTCAAGAGCCTTCCTTCAGTCAAACCTGTGAAGGCTGGAAATCCGATGTATTTTCAGTCTACATAGTGTTTGTTCCAGATTCATTGAAAGAGCAAAAAAACCCAATGACATAATTTTTCTATAAAAGGAGAGCACAGGAGAAAAAAAATCTTGGAGAATAGTCAGATTTATGCTGCAGATAAATATTTTAATTTTTCTTTAAAGGAGAGGTGATGCTAAACTTGCCATTTTTCAAGATATGTAAGCCAATATTGCAAGTTTTCATGTTGTCAGACATTCTTTGCACATCATCCTTAAAAACAGTACAAAACTGTGTGCATATACTGTATTCAGTCCTGTCCAGCTCTCAAATATTTTTGCTTATGTGAAAACGGGTTTTTAACTGATTCGTGTATCATGTTATTTAAAAATAAAGTGGGCACTAAGGGCATAATTTTTCAGAAGCGCTAAGCACAGCAGATTATGTCAATGAGAACTGCTGGTAATCATCAGCCCCTCTGATGGCTGAGCCCTGAAGTCTATCTTTATGCCAAAATTTTGTGTTTTAGAGGCTGCAGCTTAGGAAAGGCAAATGGCAAACAGTCCTAAGAATGATCTTACACCTGGGTTGTGAAAGCAACCCTACCCCAGACACAATCAAAATGCAGCTGACCGTGGTCAGTACAAATTGAAACGTATATATATACACACACAAATATTTATGCACATATATATGTGCATGTATGTGCGTGTGTGTACATATATGTGTGTGTGTAGATATGTATATGTGTGTAGATATGATGTATCAATGTAAAAGATGTATTTATAGTCTTCATGCTGCTGAATGTGTCACTTTACAATTCATGAATACTTAGGTTTCCTGCAATACTGCAATATAAAGGCTGAACAGAGTTTTAATTCAGCCAACTTTTTCAATGCAGAAATCCTCTGATTTTTTTTTTTTATTATCCCATATAATACTGTGCTGACCAGGAATATTTAGTCTGATATTTAACAATGGAATGGCAACATGAGATTCAGCTTATCTTCATCTATGTAAATTATTTTGTAAATTATCTGTAACATAATTTGCTTATATATTGCTGTCATTGCTAGGATGAGACTGTCGTTTCATTTCTCCCTGCAGCCTCATTTGTGTTGTTTCAGTGGTTTTCTCCACATCATTGCACTTTAATACAACCCATTTCACCATTTCCTTTTATACTGCTGTTGTGAATTAGAAGTTCAAAGTCAGAGGTCTCTACTGTAATTAATTTGAATAAATTTCAGCACTTCTTGCTGAATGCCTTTATATAGATACTCTCTGGGGTTTATTTTGTCTCACGGTCTTGAAAGCTTCTTATGGGTATCATATAAAAGAGAGAGGCTGGAGGATTTGGAATGGAAAACCAGGTCTGTCTAGCTGTTGCTTGTCAGGGTCTGTGTGCTCCGGTCCTTTGCCTGTTCACTCTGGGACCATCTCAGAGAAACACTTTTTCACCCTTGTGCTCTGGTCTCACTTACCTGGCACTGGGGAATTCAAATGTGTCTGCAGGTTGGGGATAAAAAGTGAAAGCCAGTACCAGGTAATTGGATTGACTCCCTTTTCCCCCATACACCCTTTTTTCAAAGGAGGCACATGGCCCTTGGGTTTCCTGAAGGAAGCTGTGTATCCCATGGTTCGCCTTCTCCTGTAGGTGTGCTCCTCTTGATCCTGTGGTCTTAGCAGAACAAGTTGGAGGTTCACAGCTGGGTGAGAAACAAGACACCATGTTCACTTTTGCAGCATCTGAAGAGGAACACGTTTGCACATCCACTGATTAATGACTTTAAGGACCATCATGCCACGGGAGGAGGTGAATTTCACGCTGACTGGAGTGATTTGGGCTGAGCTGGTGGCCATGCCCATCACACAACCCAGTTAAGGTGTTACTAGGGTGTGATTGCTTTTTGTTTACTCTTGTTAACATAACAGCTCCCTCTGTAGTATGTGGTCCTACTTTTCTGAGTAAAAGAAGGTCCAACCTTTTTGAGTAGAGCCATATCATACTTGTTAGATAAATGGAATGAAAGAATTCCAGCCCAGATTTACCTTAGTGGAAAATAAAGAGTTTTCTATATAAAAACCTTGGTTTCCTAGATCACTGGCTCAAAGTTTGGGCACAGTCTTTCATAGGCACACAAGAAGCTTGCTAGTTGGAACACAAACCCTTTCCTCTGTATTGCACAGATGTTGTCACTGAGCAAACCTGACCATGTTGGACCATAACTCCCATCCACTTACCTCAAAATGACAGGGCAAATTACTACTATTATTGGAGATTTAATTTTTTGTGAATTTGTGAAGCAGCTCATTCCAAAAGCTTTCTTACTTAGACGCAGCCTTGTCAGCTTACTCAAATGTTCTCTTACAGCTTCTTTGAAATGGAATTTATTGGTGTTTTTTTTAAATTGTTCCTGAGTGCTGACTAGAAGACTCATGCTTAAATGACCAGTGACTTGTTGGATCAGATCAAGTTGCCCAGATCCAAATAGCTTCCATATGCGTCTTCTCTTCAACCCAAAATATGAAACTAAAAATAGAAAAATTGTGGGTTTCGTTTAAAAATGTGAGTAGAAAACAAAGCAAAAATAAAGAAGGGTATGTTCTAAGACATCAGTTCATCATGACTTTGAGGCTTAAGTTTCTGCTTTAGATTTTTTTAATTTCACATTTTAATATTTTTCATTATTAGTTTTTTTAACTACTTATTTTTTTAGATAAAGTAGCTTTGGCACATCAAACACATACACTAAACAAACAAACACATACACTAAAAATATCGTAAATAATCCCCAGACTGATTCTAGTAGCACCCATGAGCAGCAGGGGTGCATGTTTGCATTAATATATATCCACTTGTAATTGAATAGTGGATTATTTTTCTTGGAATTGCTCAGAAAGCATAAGCCAAGGCTAAAGCCTGCACTGGCAAGGAGATTCATGGAGCAGGACACCAGGACAATTCTCATGAACTACAGGAGGACCACACAGGAAGGAAAACAAAGTAACACTTAGGAGAAGAAAATACTTCTGGGAAAGAAAAGCAAACTGATGTTTGCTGCTCTGGATGGTGCCATGGTTTAGCCCCAGCCAGCAGCTAACCCCCATGCAGCTGCTCACTCACTCCCTCCCGCCCAGAGTTGAGGTAGGAACACTTTAATAATTGACACAAAGTAAAATATAGTAACACTAATGATGAGTATATAATAATAACAACAATAATAATAGTAACAGAGAGAGAAAAGCCAAGAAAGGACAAGTGATAGATTATGCAATTACTCAGTACTTGCTGACCGATGCTCCCCCCCATCACTGATCAGCGATCGGCCCCTTACACGTAACTCCTCAGTTTATATACTGGGCATGACATTCTGCGGTGTGGAATATCCCTCTGGCCAGTTCAAGTCACCTGTCCTGGCCATGCTCCCTCACAGCTTCTTGTGCAGGTCCTCACTGGCAGAGTGTGAGACACTGAAGAGTTCCTGACTTAGGGTAAGCACTACTTAGCAACAGCCAAAACATCAGCCTGTTATCAACATTATCCTCATAATGAATCCAACACCCCCAGCACTGTACCAGCTACAAAGAAGAAAATGAACTCTGCCCCAGCCAAAACCAGAACAGTATTTAGCACTTACTCTATACCATGCATGTCATTCCAAGTCCCACACTATCAAATACCCCATCACCTTTCCCATCTTTTGATAGTTATACACGCAGATACCATTCTCTTAGTCTGTAGACCATTCTTATAAAAGTCCACTGAGTTCATTTAGTTCATGACCTTGGTCCCCATCTGTCATAACAGTCTTTCAGGGCAGGAAAGATGGCATGTGGTATTTGGATTGTTGCATGGTGAAGCGAGTTCTGATTCCATCACCACCGCACAAACATCAGTTGTGTGATATGAAGAGGGGCCCCTCCCTTTGAACGTTCAACCAGCATAAGTAACCAGGGTGCCAAGAGGAGCTGTGCTTCAGAACCAATCACTGCCAAATCGTCTCTGACACCTTCATAAGCTGCCAGTATCTCTTTATCAGTTGGAGTACAGGAGTATAGGGGGCTTTGGATCCTCTGGAGTCAACCCTGAGTTTCCCCTGTGCTTTCTGCCAGAGGCTCCAGATAGGACTGTTCTTCCTGGCTGCAGCGTAAAGCACATTCTTTACATCTTGCCCTGTTCGCACTGAACCGAGGGCTGTTGCATGAACTATCTCCTGCTGGATTTGTTCAAAGGCTTGTTGATGCTCAGGGTGAAACCATTTGAAATCATTCTTCTTGCTAGTCACTTGACAGAGAGGGATGACAATCAGACTGCAATTTGAAATGTACATTCTCCAGAAACCTGCAACACCTAGGAAAGCTGTGTTTGTTTCTAGCTAGCTGGTGGAGACATCGCTGTCATTTTGTTGATCACATCCATTGACCTTTACTTTGCTTGATGGCAAAATTGCCTTTCAGAAGGATTTAACTATTTTCTTCCCTTTCTCAGAAACTTATTCTGCTGTATCATCCCACGTGATGATATTATCGATACATTGCAGGTGTTCCAGAGCTTCAGCCTTCTCCAGTGCAGTCCAGATCTGTCCATGGCAGATGGTAAGCCTGTGCTTACACCCCCAGGTCAGTCAGTTTCAGCTGTACTGGCCACCCCTCCAAGTGGAATCAAACTGGAGTGTGAGTAGCCCCAGTGCTTATTAACAGAATTTGAGCAGCTTCAGAGCCTGTTGCTAGAATTTGAATTCCTGTCTTCCTCCTTTGAGTAGCAGTGCTTGTCATGGGGTTTGGGGCCAAGCTGCTTTTAAGGGTATTCAAAGGATACTAAAAACATTTAAAATTTTCAAATGCTACTTTAATCAGTCTGGAGGGCTTCTGAAGATGGCAGGCAGGAAGGTAGGCAGGGAGGGAGGGAGGGAGAGAGGGAGGGTCTCTCCATAGGCTGGTTCTGTAAGGAGAAAAGGCTAAAGGTGTAATTTTTAAAAATTCCCAATAGATGGCTCCCGAAATACAGAGGTGATGGCAAGGCTGAGAACACACCAGAACTAGTTTCACGACCAGTGATTCTATCAGACCATAAGCCAATACTGTGAAGTACAACAAAATTACAGCCATAGCTCAGGCCCCACAGGCACCAAAACAGCAAACAAATGCTGCAAGTAAGGTATTGCATAACAACCCTGAGAACAAGCACAACCACTCTGATGGAGAGTAAGTCAACGCTGGGCCCAGTGACTATTAAACCATTGCAATGAAAGCTCATCATGAACTTGATTTAATATGCTCTGGTTGGATCAGTTGTTAACTGTCCAGGCCCCAAGGGGGCTGTTGTGGTTTAACCCCAGCCTGCAACTAAGTACCAGCCAACTGCTTACTCACTGCCCACCCCACTGTGGGATGAAAAGGAGAACTGGGAAAAAAAAACAAAGTAAAATTTGTGGGTTGAAATAAGAACAATTTAATAATTAAAACAAAATAAAATATCATCATAATAATATAATAATATCAATAGTATAAAAAGGAAAGACACAGGGAGAGAGAGAACTCCAGAGAAATAAGTGAGGCACAATACAATTGCTGACCACCCACTGACAGATGCCCATCCTGTTCCCAGGCAGCAATTGTCCCCTTCCAGCCAACTCCCCCCAGTTTGTATACTGAACATGACATCCTATGGTATGGAATATCCCTTTGGCCAGTACGGGTCACCTGTCCAGGCCATGCTGCCTCACAGCTTCTTGTGCACCTGCTCACTGGCAGAGGATGGAAAACTGAAAAGTCCCTGACAGGGTAAGCACTGCTCAACCACAACCCAAACATCAGTGTGTTATCTGTTATCCTCACACTGAATCCAAAACCCAGGACTCTACCAGCTACTGAGAAGAAAATTAACTCTGCCAGCTGAAACCAGGAACCTTGGGGTCTAAGACAATAAGGAAAGAAGGCTCCTTAAAAGCAAGGCTCTTTAAGCAAAGAACTGGTCCAGCTGAAGTTAGTAAGAAATACCTTTGTGATGAGATCTCTGAATATGAACTTCTCGAGCTGTAACGTAATCCTGGGAGTACTGAATCCGTGGTGACCCTTCTCAGGTTCATCCCTGATGGAGCCTGAAGTGTTTTTGGAAGAAAGATGGTCCCCAATATGAATTGACTCTTGTTCCCAGCACCTGGTCTTTCTTCCTAGGCTCTAAAAGTAATAACTGAGCATTCCCAAGAAATAAAAGCAAAATCTTTCCTGTTTAAGGGATGCCAAGAGAGGAATGAAAACAGAGTGAAAATACTGCATCAGTCCTAAGGGATGTACAGGATGGGCACATTATGAAGAAAGCGAAAGAATACCATGGTGCTGCAATGCCACTGTGGAGTAGCAGCCACCTCACCCTCCCCAGCAGGGAGAAACCACCCAGCCTAAGGAAATGCAGGGAGCAGAGGGCATAGGTGCAGACCCAGGCTGGCATCAGATCGGAAGGCAGACCTTCATCCTCTGATCTGTGAGACTCATTCAACTCGATGGGGCTAGATCTTTCCCCAGGAAGATGAGACAAAAAGGAATTTTCAAGCATCTCCAACAAGCTTAGGTTTGGTTTTGCTAAGCTGAATGCACACTTTCTATTTTCAACTCGCCACAGCCAAGGGAGCAAAGAGGATTGTGTTGGCAGGCTCTGAGGCATGGAGAGGGTTCCCAAAAGCAGAGTAGGGCTGCTGTAGCTTCTTCTGCATTCCAGTAAGTGGCCTCTTTCCTCTGCCTGGGTCAGCACTGCCCATCTGTTTCCAGCTGTCCCAGGAACAGGACTGCTGGGAATTAGCCAGGCTGTGATACAGAGAAGTGCCTGGATGCTGCCTCTTGGGAAAGTGATTTTGAAGCAGAACATCCAGCTGTGCCCACCACCACTAAACAACAAGACTGCATGCAAACATCCAAGAGCCTTACTTTCCTAGGCAATCATGACTTCTGCAGGAAGTTATGTGGAATGTTGGCAGCAAAGTGAAAATCCAGCTGTGGCTTTCCTTTGCTGTAGAATTCAGATGCAGGGGTGACCCTCTTTCCTTTCCACACCAGAAGAGAAGAACAGCCTGGAAAACACATTGCCTTTAGGCAATGCTTCACTTCTCATAGGCAAACATGCTCTTTACCTTGCTGCTATCTTAAGTAAATATTTCCCCAAGAATGTTGTCAACTCTCCAGTCTGGTGCCATTAATTGATTTCCATTAAATCAGAGGACTGCTTATGTTCCAGATAAAACGCTGCCTGCAGATTAGCTCCTCAAAGCCCTGTTGTTAGTAATAAAGTACACTGCGGATCAGCTCTGCACCTCTTCCAGCTAGTCCAGCTTGTGCAGGCTACCTGGATCTGGCAGTAAAGATGGAGAGAAACAGTGTAGGGTGTCTCTTGCTGGTTAATTAGTGTCTCCAAGCAAATTCTGGCAGAAGTGCAGAGTTTCAGCTGGTGATAGAGAGATGGGAAAAGACAGGTGGCAGTGGTTCAGTCATACTCCAAAGCACTGGAAGGCTATATCTTGACTGCCGATGCAGGATAAATATCACATCACTGCTCTCTGCATGTGAGGCTACAGGGCCAAGTTAATGCCTGTCCGATGGATGCAGGGTCCCAGCATTTATATTCGTCATGAAAAAGGTGTGTTAGATGGAAAATTAAGGCCCAGGGGTAGCAGTCTGTGTAATCAGCATAGCCTTTGCACGGGTCAAGAGAGCATGCTTCAAAACCAAGCTCCCTGCTTGTGTGAAAAGGGCACATGCAAATCCTTCTGCTCAGCTTGCCAGGCTGTCATGGATCTTTTTGCTGTTTCCATGACTCGCCGGCCCCTCCTCTGGCTCCAAGCATTTGAAGTTGAGCTCTTTGTCCAAACAGTCCTTGCTGAAATGTCAATACGCTACCAGGACACTGGCTCACGGGGTTCATCATGATTTCCAGGCAGTGTGTGGCTTTGTTTCTCTGCTTTCTTCTACTGATCCCTCTTTCTCTGGATGCAGGTATGTTGCAGGATATGGCTGTAATTCTGTTTACTGACAATGGTCCTCTTTCCTGTTACTGAGACATAATTTCCATTGCAAGTTTTGAGTTGCCTGTTTGTCCTGTCTCCAGCTGTGCCTGTGGTATTCTAAGGTTCTTGTTTGCTCTCAGTGTGATGGTTCCACGCACATTTTCTGCCAGCTAAAGAAAAGCACCTCTAGACTGCTAAATGAATCTATTATCTCAGTGCACAGGTAGCAGGCAAACCACCAGCTGTCTGCCCACTACATGAAGAAAGGAACCGGGATTTATCATTATATCATATTGAACTGGGACATTTCTCAAAGCAAAGCATCAATAGCCTGTAATTTAGCTGATGAGTAATTAAAGAGGTGAGGATCCACCCTGTTTCAGCAGCAGTAGAAGGCAGAGAGGAGGTAGCTCTTCAGTGGCTCCAGTATGTGTATTAAAATCAGCTCCCATACTAATAAAGCAGATCCAGTGCTTGCAGATTCCCAGTTAGCCATTGACTGGGTCTCCTGTGTTGCAGTGAGGAAAGGCAGAAAAACATGTAGCAAAATCAAAGGTGTTCCAATGCAAATAAGTGGAGAATGCCAAAAGAACGGTGGGTGGATGTTCCCAGCCATGCACCCAGGCTCGCTCCTCTGTTGGAGTCTGTGCCCGTGCAGTGATACATGTGCCATGTATCTGCAGTATAAGGTTAATTAAAAGCCCTCAAGGAAAGCCATATTAAATGTATACAGCCTGACTTTGAAATCACAGCAGAAAGACCCAGATGACATTCCTATAATGACCAAATATTTATGAAGCACCCTGGGATAAATTCAGTGCATACAATACAATACTTTATCCCTTCAAGTAGTTTTGAAATATAGAGGAAAATTACCACTATTCTGCATGTAATTGAGCAAATATTCTGATTAGACACAAACATTGAAGATGTCTTACCAGACTGGGATAAACCCTCTCAGCATTTATGTTTGTGTGTATGTTGATAGGGACACACACGAGCCTTATCCTTCAGCATCCTTCAGGGCCCTTCCAGAGGGTAGAATGTAACTCCTACTCTTTGAGGGGTTATGTAGTGGAGAATGTCCTGGGAAAGGCAGGTGATACACATCAGGCTCAATCCCCAAATCTACCCACAGTCACAGGTGAGATAGCTTAAGCACTGAAATTTAAGTTGTTGTCATGAAGCTCCAGAAGCTCTCCTACTGACATAAAGGAAAACGAGAAAAAACAAGTGATAATTTCAAGACTTGTTCTGAGAAAAAGTACCCTGTAGCACTGGGACTTCGTGTTCCTTATCCTGAATTACACTGGGAGGGCATAGTTGTGGGGTGTGCTTGTATCCTAAGGCTGAGGAACAGCACGGTGACAGTGATATCTGTGCTTTCAATGCACACTTCTGTCAGTTGCAGGTCGATGCAGCTCTAGGAAATAAGCTCTGCTGACACCCTGCTATCAAACCTCTGTACTCAATGTTTTCCTAAAGCACGGCATAGACATACAAAGAGAAGATCCCTCTGTGGCTGTGGTGTATACTGCTGACAGAAGCCAGGAGCCATCTACAGGCTCCACTAGGAAAAGTAGTCAGCAGCGTCCAGGTGTCCTGTGTACCTTAATGCAGGCTTTTCCACCAAAAAAGAGTGAAAGATAAAGCTGTGGTTTTTAAATTGTGGTTTACTAGTGGTGGGATAAATTCCTTCTTCAGGTCCAACAAGTGAAGGAGTGTGAAATAACATGTGACTGTAGGTGAAGGGATGACTGTGACCTGTCACCAAATGACTGTAGCATGTACAGAAAAATCAGGTTTTGCCATGTACATTGGTGCTAGATAAAGTGACACAGGCTTCCTAAGCTGCCACAACTGAAAGAAACTGCTGCCTGTGTCAAGATGCATATGACATAGAATAGTACCTTGGGAGTCACTGATATACATACAACACACATACATACAACACTGTTGTAACGTGCCACCTTCTCCTAAGCTCTGGGCTCTGTAAAATTCATGTGTTGTCACTTTACCTGTGAGGCAACACAAATGAGGCTCCTTCACATTTGCCCCTCTCTTTTCTGTGGTGTCTCAAAAAAACCACCTTGGAAAGCAGAAAAGCTTCCTGAGGGAATTGTCCCCAGATCCTCTCTGTCTGGCCAGTGCAGCTGTATGACAAACAGAACATGCCACTGTTTTTCAGTCTTTATAAAGCAGGAAGAGGCAAGCAGCGTTTTGCAAAGGCAAAGAAGAGCCAACAGCTTCTTTGAAGAGATCAAACTGGGGTCACTAGAGAGAGAATGCATGGAAGAAAAGTGTTCCTATGAGGAAGCAAGAGAGATTTACCGTGATGATGCAAGGACAGTAAGTAACGCGGGCCTGGGTGAGCATTCACTGTCATAAGGACTTCTGCTCAAGGGTTTGCTTTGACATTCTAAACCTTGAAAGCATAGGAAGCACTTAGTGTCCTGCTGTTTGCACCTTTGTCTTGTGTCTATAGGGACACACACAGCAGCAGTGAGTTGCAGGATGGCATAGGCCACCCCTGGCAGTACCCATCTAGAGGATGCTCTCTGAGTCGTCTCCCCAGACCCCCAATACTTTGAATTGTTGTATTGTGCAACATATTCTTCAGTCAATCCCACCTCAACTATACAGAGGTTACTTACGGGTAACCCATTTGTGTGTGTAACACAATGCCCTTCTCAATTGGTATACGAAAATAATGTACAATCTAGAAAATAATTTAGGATATTTTATGAATATTAACTGTCACAAATGGTAAAGGCAGAAGGGGCATCACTCTGGCTTTCTGTAACCCCTCCTGTGTGACAAGAGCAGAAAGACGTAACTGGAGTTAATTTTTCTTTAATTAAATCTTGCATCTTTTTCTTCCAGAATGAGTTCTGGCACATCTATTCCGGTACGATCATTCAGGATATTCTAACAGCTGAGAAACTCTTCCACTGCTGCAGCTCTTTGCATGAGCTGGACTGACACTGAATGTTTTACAGACCCTAACCAGTGTGACTCCAACCCCTGTCAGAATGGTGGGATTTGTGATGACCAATTTCAGGATTATGTTTGCCGCTGTCCTGTTGAATATGAGGGCAAGAGCTGTGAAAAAGGTCAGGTTGTGGCATAACTTAACAAAATAAAAACTCCATTATTAATTCAAATGCAAGGCATTGAGATAAGCAGTAGCAATCATTATCATTCAGGAGTTGGACTGGATGATCCTCTGGGGCCCCTTCCAACTCAGGATATTCTATGATTCTGTGGTTCTGCATCATTCTAGCTATGACAGCTACTGTTCATAGTGCTTGTGGTGTCACATCTTGGAACTAACCACCTAACAGTCAGGCACTGAAAGGCAGCAATATAGTTATTGCCCTGTAATAACTTCGTAAAAAAAAATAAAAATTGCCTTTTGTGCACCATCTAAGAGAAAAGAAGGAATTTTTTTCCTATCCAGCTACTGAAGTTACTTTGACTTAGAAGCTCAGTGCATTATGTGAATGAGAACTACACTGCATATGCATGGTACAAAGCCCAAAGGGATGGGTCCAGTGGTTAATGATACATCTTTCCACTGATTTCAGTGGACACCTCACACTGCTTGTTATACCTTCAGAATACACAGACTCCAAACTAGGCACTCATTAAGTCTAACCAGGCAGCCTCAACAGTCATCCCAGAGCATCCTTCTAATGGCTAAATGGCAAAATGGCAAAATAGCAAAATATGTAATAGTTATAATTTTTCAATCATATATTTCTATGGCTACCACACAATTGCAACACCTTCCTACTTTAGACAGCTCAGCTACTGTATGAATGCAGACTGATTTAATTTTATGTGTATGTTCCTTAATCATAGCCTTTTATTCCCTAATTCCTGGAGATCCAGGCCTACCTAGCTTTTGGCAAATGGAAGGTGCTTCTGATGCAGTCTTTACATAAATCCCAGAAATCTGCTTTGCTGCCTTGCTTCTCTGTCAACATTTAAATTGCAATTGATTCATATTAAGCACAAAAATCCATCTCGAAACCTAAACGCTCTTTGTCTGACTTTAGCCGTGGCTGACGGGCTGAAGTGCATTTTTGACAATGGTGGCTGTGAGCAGTACTGTGCCGACGAGCAGTCCGGAAAACGAGTGTGCTTCTGTGCGGACGATTACACTTTAGCGAGTGATGGCGTGTCCTGCATCCCCCAAGGTAAGACTAGCCTGATGCTACGTCTAAGCCAGCTTTGGAAGAAAGGTTTTCAACAGGCTCACATCAGGAGGTGCAAAGTATAACCCTTAGGTACCAGCTCCCCACCTCTTCTTCACATGCGGAGTCCCAAATAGTGCATTTGGGCTTCTGGTGCAAGTTAGGCATCCCAATAAAGCATCTGTCAGTGTGCACACAAAGTAGGGAGCCCTCTGAACCTCTCTTTTCACTCCTCTGGGAGATGGGAAATTCAAGGTTGAACATCCCATCTGCTCAGAGTTAGGAGGGAGGTGAACCTAATCAAGTAGAGAAGAACTGCGCAGTGGAGACAAGCTCATGGCAGCAAGTGATCGGGGATTTGGGGTTAGGCTCAGAGGTTTCTGTTAAGTGGAGGAGCTCTGGGCCTCACAAGCCCTTCTTTGTTTTAGCTTACACCCACAGTGGGAAAATATTTCATGGGCATCGTTGTTTTACTATTGTCTCTCAATCTGAAATTGTGACTGGATTTTATTGCTACATCTATTTCAGCACAAGAGTCAAGAGAGGAAGAGGCCTATTAAAACCAAAGAAAAACAGTTATTTTCTTTTGCTTGCTTGCTTCCATCCTTCTCTTTCCTTCTTTTTCTTCTTTTCCTATTTAGTAGGAATGATACACTTTTGGTATTACTGTAGACACTATGGCTAGATATTTCTCTCACCTGACAAGGTCAGTTTCAGCTGGGACTAGGGTAGTGCAAGTTAATTATTTTTCCAGTACACAAGCTGGCACCTGACTCTATTGCAGATGCCTACTTGAATTACTTTATTAGAGGGGAAAAAAGAGACCCCTGGGGATATGAACGTAACAACATAACGGATAGAGCTGTAGGGAGCATGCTAAGTAATTCTGAGGGGTGATGCCCCCCTACACACACACCTCAATGGAGCACTCATGCAGAGAGCTGATAATGACAACATAGCTGTCAACAACAGCAATTTCATTAGAAAAAAAAGTCTATTAATGTACTTATCCCTTATTAACAGATCCTGCAATACCACGTGGTGGGGACGCTGCTTTTGTTAAAAGCTGAGAACAAAGAATTCAATATTCCCCACAGGCTTTTCAGTGTGTCTTCCCCTCTGAGGAGGATGTATTTGCTCCTGCTTGTTTCTTGGGGACCAAAACAGCCGTAGAGCTGACCATGTGTTGCAAGTAGAGAAAACTGTGTAACTGCCAGGCTGTCAGTCCCCTCACAGCCCTTTTGCCATTTTTCACAATGGCCCGTTCTCTTTTGGGACATTGGCCCTTTTGCACTGTTGCCCTGCATACAGAGTTAGAGTCCATGGGTCTGTGTTATGTCTGTTCTCTGTTCTGATCCTTCCCCAGCTGCCATCAAACAGCTACTCCTGTTTCTCCATACCTTGCCTGTACCTGTAAAAGCCTGATGCTGTCTTCATATAGCTGAAGTTATTACAGATCCATGGAGATGTCAGATGCAGCTCAGCATAGACTATAGGGCCCTGGCTCCCGAAGTGGTAGGAAGACGGCACTCCTCCTCACAGTGTTATCAGTGTGACTGCCAGACAGAAGGGACAGTGTTTTGTTACATCACAAACACGCAGGTTCAGTCAAGATTTGGTTCTCTTCTTGCTACTCTTCACATTATTCCTCAGAGTGAAAACAGACATTAGACTGAGATGTGAAGTCCAGAAGAATCAAGGATTCTCTGGACAGAAGCAAACTAGGTACAGTCTGTGAGAGGCATACCATAAGACATAGTGTCTGCTCTCAGGACATCTTTGGGCCTTTGAGTCTGCCCAAACGAGGGATGGCAAGCTGCCCACCCCATGCTTAAGCTTCTCTCTGACCATACCATGGATGCTGGGCATTTGGTACAACTGAATTAACATCAGCAGGGTCACTGAAAACATGTAGACTACAGGGACACTTCTTCACTCCAGCCTGCAGCTTACCTCATGTTGTCGACATATGTCTTAAGCAGGTATAGTGTTTGCAAAGTCCTAAAGTAAGTGAATATGTCTCAATGATAATGTATGGGCCTGCACTCAATTTCTTAGAGCATTTCTGGCTGTTTCCAAACAAAAAGATGACTTACTTGTTGAGCTGCTTTACCTTAGTTGAAACACTGATTTCTAGTCTGGGAATATGGGTTCTCAAAACTAACAGCTTCACTGAAATTTTGCTGTGAATTCAGTACACACTTGCTGCCCTCTGTTGTTTTCTTTTTAATTTTGTTTTTCAGTGAAATACCCATGTGGAAAAATACCAGTGCTGGCAAAAAAAAATTCAACTGCACAAGGGAGAATAGTAGGTGGTTTAATCTGTCCTCCAGGTGAATGTCCATGGCAAGTGAGTCTTCAAAAATCTTTCACTGCTTTTATTTTTTAAATTTTCTTACAAAAGTGATATCTTAAATTCATTGTTTTAAATTTGTTATGTTAAAAATTCATAAGAAGGTCTGATAACTCAACTTCCTCTTTGTCCATAGCCAACAGATACATCTGCTTCAGTCAAGCATTTTAGCTTTGTTTTGGAGTGCCTGGTTTCATTGGAGTAGAGTAGTAACACAGCCACCTTTATCCTCCGATACCTTAGTCCTTAACCTTACTGCTGGCAAGAATTACAGTTGCAGCTTGCAGGGATACACTCTTGGCCATAATAGGCAAGGTCCATACTACAAGATGGAGAAAATATCAGTTTAGGAAGACTCCTTCTCATAAATTCTCAATAAAGCCATCACAGTATTCTCACACACAGTTGCATATAGTGTCAGAAAAAAGCAATATGAAACCCATCACTACTGAGATTCAGATCAAGCACATTTGATGTAAGACATAAATTTGCTTTATGTTGGCAGGCCCTTATAATGCATGATAACAAAGAAAAGTGTGGTGGTACCCTGCTTTCCCCAGAGTGGGTGGTCACTGCAGCTCATTGTTTGGACTACATTCACCCTGAACAGCTTCGTGTGAGACTGGGTATGTATTCTCCTCTCCTGACCTTGTCAAGGCGGTGGCAGCTTCTCCTCCTGATAAAACCAGAGTTAAAGGCTTTGACAGTATAAGAGAATTGTCCTTCATAGGTGTCAGACTAGGAGCATCTTATCTCCTTAAACTTACAAGGAATCAAGAAGCTCCCTGATATGACCTGCAATTAATAACTTTTCCAGGCGAACACAAAATAAATGAAGATGAGAAAACTGAGCAAGAAAGTGGAGTCTCCAGGATAATCATTCATGAAGGATACACAATTGGACAAGTCAATAATGATATTGCCCTCTTGAGCCTGGAAACACCAGTGAATCTCACTGACTACGTGGTGCCAATATGTTTGCCTGAGAAACGGTTTGCTGTGTATGAGCTGTCCTCTATCAAGTTTTCCACAGTAAGTGGATGGGGACGCCTATTAGATGGAGGCACCACCTCTTCTGTTCTGATGAGGGTTGATTTGCCACGCGTAAAGACACAAGAATGTGAAAAGGAGACCAATTTAAATATCACAGAGAACATGTTCTGTGCAGGAGACCTGTCTGGAGCTAAGGACTCCTGCAAGGGAGACAGTGGTGGTCCTCATGCTACAAACTACAAGAACACTTGGTTTCTGACTGGGATTGTCAGCTGGGGAAAGGGTTGTGCTGTTGAAGGCAGTTACGGGGTTTATACAAGGGTGTCAAAATACATCAACTGGTTGAAGAAGCACATGGACTAAAGATGTTGAGCCAGAGCATTTCGAGAGCGTGCTATTGTCCCCCAATCGCTCTGTGCCATTTTCCTATTGAAGCATTCATTCCTTCATTATCTTAGATATGAGATACATGTGATACCCCACCACAATTAATGATTTGAAGCAAGCCCAATGCCTGCTTGAATACATAAAATAAATTCTTTATCGGTATTGTTTGTAAACTTGTGTCTTATCAAGCAGGCACAGAAGAACCATAACAAATCAGACTGAAAGTCCCTCTTGTTCTGCAACCTCTTCTCCTAAAGGACAGAGCTAGATGCTGAGAGAAAGACTGCCAGCAATACATCATGCTATCATAATCCTTCCTCCATCTACGCTCTCAACTTCTGGTAATCAGTGAAGCACAGACTTCCTGAGCCAGAAGTTGCATTAGATTGAACAGTCATGAATGAACCTGCAGTCTGTAATTGCGTGCAATCTCCTTTGAACACATTCATGTGTCTGGCTTTCACAACTTCCTATGCTATGGATCCTGTAATATAGTTATGAAATAGCAGGAAAAAAAGATAGTAAAATGTTTCTTTTGGATTATGTTAAAGTAGCTTTCTCCAACAGTTGCAATGGCAACAAGGAGATTTGAGAGATAGGAGCCGTAGACATTCTCCAGAACAAGAAAGCTGAAAAAGGTTGATTCCATATTTACAGGTTTGCTATGAAAAGTTTATTTCAGTCTTCTTGCATCAAACATTATTGCTGTAAGGCTATTAAATGCAATATTTAACCCTATATTTATGAGTGGTAAAGAATACCACTGATTTAATCTTATCTTTGCCTTGCTTGTTGATACATAGAGCACAAATGAAAGGGAACATTTGTTTCATTTGTTGTCCACCATAATCTAAACTGTTTTCTCTATACTGAGATCTAAAGTCAGAATAAAATAATTGTCTGACCATCTGAAAAACACTGACCAAAGACCATTCATTAAAATCTTAAGGCATAAACGGTAGACCTTGAAACATTCTGAAAACTATCAACTATAAAATTCTTCTAATCTAAACATGAAAACTGTGCAAAGGTGAGGGAGATAAAAATTATTAGGAGATTAGAAAACAGTTTAGTGATCTTATGCAAAACTTATACTCAAGATCATTCAAATAATGTAGAATATCAACTCAGTCACAAAAGCTTAACAGAGAGTAGGACAATTACAATTGATCTTCCTCTACTGATATCATCTGATGCATAAACCATGTGATACTAAACATTCTCTAACCTGTTTTACTGACACAGAAGAATGGCATACTGTTCATTTAAATAGTCAACTGAACTGCGAAAAGCAGCAAATTCCAGAGACCTGAGAAACAAGACGTCTTAGAGTATGCAAACATATCCTTACTCAGAGAGGAGTCTCATCGCAGGGAGGAAAGTGACTAGGAGTAGTGGCCAGCAAGTAAAGCCTCATGTTCACTTAGATGAGTCACTCAGCATTGCAAAATCATCCCTGAAGACCCTTGAAGATAAAACAGTTTGGGTTTTCCATGGTCCATAAAGCGATTTCTCCTCTGTAACATTCCAATGTAAACACTGACATTTATGAACAAATCATCATCTTGCAGAAAAACAGGTAAAATGCTGAAAGAAATCAGTACTATTAATGGCTGCAGAGAGTGATTTTTTTCAAAACAAAGCTGAGTTTTAGATATATTTTTAATATAACGGCCTGTTTAAGCAAGACAAGAAGATGAAGGAGACCTGGCGGCTGGCTCTGGAAGCACCAAAGATGGGGGCTCCACAGCGCACTGTGGACTCCCCGAAAAGAACGGGAAGATTTGAGGCCAGCTCCCAGCGAGCAGCATGCCGAGATCACTGATCCTAAGTGAGGAACCATCGGCTTACGGGGTTGGGATGTGGGAC
This sequence comes from Pseudotriccus pelzelni, assembly GCA_035584735.1. Classification (NCBI taxonomy): domain Eukaryota; kingdom Metazoa; phylum Chordata; class Aves; order Passeriformes; family Tyrannidae; genus Pseudotriccus; species Pseudotriccus pelzelni. The sequence continues at coordinate 89,853,804 of JAWMRA010000001.1, read as the reverse complement.
ACGCCGGTGGGAGCTGCCAAGGGTGCCGGCTGTTTTGGGGTAAGATCCCCGCTTAGCCCAGAGCCAGCCCAGGGCGACACCAGCTTATTCAGGTGGCGAGTCACTTCCCCTCCTACAAAATAAAAGGTATTTAAAAAAAAAAACAAACAACAAAAAACCAGCCAACCAACCAACCAAAAAAGGTGCAGCTTTGGGCTTTGAAAAAATAAAGAAAAAACGGAAAAGAAAGAATTCTCATCCCCCCTGAGTGAGAAATCCCGCCGCTGCTCTCCCCCTGCCCCGGCGCTTCCGCTATTTCTGGGCAGGGAGAAGCAACGCCGCTTCATTCTCACCCCGCCCGAGGGGGTGAAGACTTCGGCTCCCATCCCATCCCGTCCCGTCCCGTCCCGTCAGTCCCTGCCGTGCCCCGTCCCCGCGGGACTATCGGCGGGGCTCTCCGCGCTGCCATGGCCGGCCGCCTGCTGCTCCTGCTGCTCCTGCTGCTGCCGCTGCTCCCGCTGCTCCGCGCCCAGGAAGGCGGTAAGGCGGCACCTTTCTCATTTTTTGGGGGATGGGGGAATCCCCCTTCCGGACAGTCTTCGGGGATGGGGAGAAGCTACCGGGCAGAGAGACGGTAGAAGGTCGATGCTGCGGGCCGGGGGCACGCACCGGGACAGCGCCGGGAGCCGCCGGGAGCCGCGCTTCGGGGACACGGAGCTGCTGTGGGCATCTCGGGGCGCCAGACCCCAGGGATGCTAAGTCCCCCTGCCGTCCCCGAGGCCTTTCCTCGGCTGCTTCGTCTTCGCTTCTTCCCCCTCCGAAAGTGGGATTGCTGACCCTCCCCGCCTTTCGCAACTGGTGTAGAGCTGCCCTCGCACCCTGAGGTGTCCATATTTGTGAAGGGAAGCCTGACCAAGGCTTGGTTGGGTGTGCTTGGCCGTGGAGGTGACAGGTGGGAAGCATGTCCCTCTGTTCTCTGTTTGTGCCATCATCGTGTTCAATGCCAAAGTCCAGGGCAGCATCAAGAAATGGTCTTTCAAAAGTTGTTAACTCTTCCTTCAGTGATTCAGCCCACTTAGAGTTTAAAACGAGTCTTTAGCATGTTTCTGGAACATCCTACTTCAATTGTCCAGTGCCTAGTACTGCTTGATGTCTCTGAAGAAGGAAGCATGATAGAAAGCTTGGGAAAGAGAACAACCAACCTCAGAAGACTGATCAGCTAGTTCAAGTTTACAAAAACATCCACTTATGTGGGTGGTGTGGAAGCAAAGGAATATAGAGGCGATAACCCCACCAGCTGTGTCCTGTCACTTTTCCTGTTACTGCAGAGAGGCGTTTAAGGGCAAATAAGATAGGGGGTGAATGAACTAACAGTCAGTGAGCTGCAAGTTACAAGCACTTTCTGTAAGTCTTCCTTGGGAGGAGTTGTTTTAAAGTAAGCAGGGCTTGAAATTAAGGATGGGATTGCTTAATATAAATAGCACAAACAGAATTTGTCTCGCTGTGGCTGACCAATTTTGATGGTCCACCAACTTCAATGAAAGCGGAATAAGTCCCCTCTATGTTCACTTGGAGGATATTAGGGTATATAATTACTATCAGCAATGTATTTATTATTGAATTAAGCTGCATGAAGAGTGCTCCAGAAGGCATGTGCAAGCTGTGCACTGAGCATAAGGCATTGTCCTTGAGTCCCATCTGTAGCACAGTCTTTGACGCTGTGATTGGAAAGTATTTTTTGGTGTAAATTCCACATAGTAGAACTTGATTAAAAGCCAACTTTCGAACTCTTCACACTTGCCTAGAACATATGCTTTTTACAGAATAACTGGCAACTTATTTCATCCAGTGTTGGTTTTGTTTTTCCTGTCTGGTAATGTGTGCACAAGTAACTGAAGAATAATGCTATTACTCACATAGCCATGTGCCTGAGATGAGTCTAATGCCTCTGCCCCTCCAGTTTAAATCAACAGCTATCTGCATCTTTAACTTGAAAGCAGAAGGTCTTAGGCTTCTGTGACTACAAGCTTTTAAGAAATAAAAACAACTCAGCAAAACAGCTTCAGGCTGTACTTTCCTGCTAAAGCTGATGTTTTTCTGCTCTTTGTTAAATCTTAAAAGGCAGCTGCCTTATCAGTACACATATCAGTAAGGCCAGAATATTTCTACAGGCACTTGAGAGGTGCTGTTAAGAGGGAAGATCCCAGTGCAGCACAGTGGGATATGGGATGGTGAATGGCTATACAACTCATACATAGGCTCTTCCCATCTGTTATTAGATACATTGCTGCATCTTGAGTTTGTGTGGCATTTAGTTTTTGCATCACAAGCCCCTAGATCAGGAATTTATGTTGCCTGATGGTCAGCTTTAAAACAAAATCAAGGAATGCAATTTCCCTGGCCTCCAGGGAAAGTCATTCTGTTCAAGACTGAGTCTTGAGCAGGAGCAACAGAAATGTAAGCCGTTGCTTACATTACATTGCGTCACTGGCAACCTGCATGTTCTTATTTTCAAGAAAAAAAAGAGTAGGAGAGAATTTTGGGGGCCTACATTTTGTCCTGGGGCTACTGATTCTCAGAGATTGCTCTGAAAGATCTTGGGATGTAACAGCCTTCGTGAGGACTAACTTTACAGACAATGTTGTGTAAAATGGGGGTGAAAGGGTCTGTTTTAGCCTTATTTCTACCTCATTTCTAGTAACTCTTTACCACCACCCCCAAATATTACCCATAATTTTTCTCTTTTATCTAGTATTCATTAAGAAAGAAAATGCTGACAAGTTCTTGGAAAGAACAAAACGTGCTAATTCTTTCTTAGAGGAACTGAAGAAAGGGAATATTGAAAGAGAATGTGTTGAGGAGCGCTGCTCAAAAGAAGAAGCAAGAGAAGCTTTTGAAGACGATGAGAAAACTGTAAGGATGAAATAATATGAAACACAGATCCGTACATTTCATGTTTAAAAATTGCCATTCAAGTCTTTTGAGCTGGGCACCAAAACTCACAAGTTATTCGCAATCACATAACATAAAGAACAAATAGTGGTTGATTGTGGTTGGAATTGCTAAGGCATAAATGTCTGCCAGCCCATCTTAAAGCCTCCATTCTTTTACTTTTTCTGATCTGTTTAATTGCCACTGAGAGGTCTTTGACCTTTAAAGGCTTTGATGCCACCTACCAGTGTTGGAAATATGTTCACCCTATCTGGGTGGCATAGCCGAATGCCATGACTATGGTCAAGACAATCCATGGGAGTCTGAGAAGGCAAATGATGACATGGAACTTCATGGGGGAATTTGACTGAGCTTATCTCATGCAATTTTGCAGTGCTTATCATCTTGTGGCTCTCTTTATCTGAATTGAGAGAATGTATACTTTGGACAGTTCTTAAATGCCTTAATGTTAACTGGAATGAAGTTTGTATGTGTGACTTTTGTGTCGCTTACCCTAGTCTAATGGCTTGCTTAAGACAGAAGTGTGATCTGTTCCCAAGTTCAAGGGAAAGTTAAAGCAGTGGGGCAGCTGTGGAGACTGGAGTCAGTAGAATAGGTGGTATTTTAAAACTTGAAGTGACTTAGTAGTGGAGGGGAATAGGGAACATCAACTGTAGCTATGTGGCTGTTAAGAACAACCCTGAAACTGGAGTTAAGGCCAGATTCATTTCCCTTTAACATTACTTGATGGCCAGAATGTTCTTGAAATGGCCCTGATATGTCCTGGGTGGAGAGTCATGGATACATTGCCACTGTCCTTTACAGCATAAATGTTGACTTACCAATAGCAGAACCAGCACAACCTGTTCTACCTGGTGACCAGATGTCACTGGAAAGGACTGTCTTGGACAGGCAGCATACCTCGAGTCCTCAGTGCAGAGGGAACGTAGACCACAAATCAGACAAAATGGTTTTAAATGTCAGGGGTTTTATTTATGAGGTTATAATTGATGGGAGTATGGGGTGGGGATGGAGACTGAGAATTTGGCATTATGGGAAAATAAGTAAATTCAGTCAAAACTGATTGAAAGACACAGTTATGCAAGAAATCAAGTGGCTTATCCCTAGTGAGTCACACTGTGGTATCTCTTAGGAGTTCCAGACATTTCTGAAAAATGCATGAGACGTTTCTGTAGAGCTGGGCAATATGGTTTTGAGGTATTAAATGGTAATAGCAGGCTGCAAGGCATGTACCTATCACTTACATATTTCTTTTAACAATTGTTAGCTGCAAATATCCTGTGTATGAAAGGTCTAATATTTTTCTGAGGAATTTAGTAATTCTCACTCAACTCTGTTTCCTTTTATTCCCCATTTTCCACACCTACCTTTAGGAGGAATTCTGGAACATCTATGTAGGTAAGAAACACTTTGTGTTTGTTTAGTGGATTAAGCTTCCTCACTGCAAGGTTTGAAAGGATGCACCTCTTAAGTAACCCCTTCCTGCTCCCTTGCTTCCTCTCTTTTCACTCCAGGACAGCCTCACATTGTGTTTCCTCTGAAAAAAGAATCTGATTTACTGCCTGCTGTTGCTTGAACCCAGTCATTTCATTTGCAGACAAACTTCAGCTGCTTCCAGTTGCTGGGCTGATCTTTGTCCCCTCAAAAAAAGAATAGTGGCTCTTTGCACACTAAGAACAATGAGAAGTAGAAACTGTCTGTATGACTCTGCCACACAGTTTTCCTCCAGAGGGGCAGCCCCAGATGGGAGAATTCAAGATACGAAGAGTTACAGATGAGGGTGGTGCTAAAATGCCATAACCTACACAAAGTGAAACTGCATCTCACAATCACCTGTTTCCTGTCATCTTCCATACCAGAGTGGTATCGATTCCTGTATTATAGAGCATTTTGTGGGATGTGTTTTCTACAGAACTCGGAATTCAAGGCAGTTATGCCAGTAGATCAGCAAATACTACCTAACAATCTTTTTTTTTTTTTTTAAAGTGGGAGTTGTATTTATTGTCTAGTGTTTGTAAGCACTATGCAAGGACAGATTTTTAATGTATTAGTGCTTTGTAACATGTTCTCCAGAAAGTATGTGTCTGGTTTGCGTTTAGGAGGAGTACCTCAAAAATGTTGACCAAAGATAGCTCATCTTTGTCTTTTGGAATCTGCAGAGAATTGAAAACAGTTACCACAAAGAAGATTCAGACTTTCACAATCCTCTAAGCAGGGGAAGAACTGTGCAACTGACAGGCTGAAATTTCAAGCAAAGCCTGCATCAGTGTTGCAGTAAACTGGATTGGAAAATTTCAAACCATTTTCTCGTGAGAATACAAGCAGCAGAACATCAGTGCCAGTGCTCTTAACGGAAATGCCCATTTCATACATTTTAAACCACAGTTGACAGATGCTTTATGGGTGTTCAGAAGTATTGAAAAGCACAGCTACCCTCAGCCAAGTTACTAGAACAACTTGTTCTAGCTTCCTTTTTTAGTAGGGGAATTTGTGCAATATTGACATAAAACTCACCACCACAGCTGCAACTACAGTGTAGGGTAAGACTAAATAAATATGTTTTCTAATAGTAGGATGCTGCTTTGCTAAGACCACTACAGAATAGAGTGCTTTGGCACTTCAGAAGAGGCAGTAACTAGAACCTATGATGCAGGCCTTGAGTCTGACTTTCTTTTGGTTAATAATGGTCTTGCCTTCCCTCTGTTGAGGATGGACATCAGTTTTCAATTCCTCTGTGGCTGGATCATTTGGAGATCTGTTGGTTTTGGGCACATGCAGGTACAGAAGGGATGATAATGTGTGAGTGCAGTCCACAAAGCCCGTCAGTTGTTCCCTGTGGTAAGTAGAGCTGCAGCAGTTGAGGTCCCAGTCCAGAAACACCATGCAGGCAGCAAGCTGGATCCTTAGGATGAGTAGCTTCTTGCATGTTGTCTCCTCAGTGGGCCACTGATGTTCCAGCTGCCCCAAAGGGGGGCAGAACAAGTGGTAAAACACAGAAATTCAAAGAACTAATCTAAAGCAACAAATTATTAAGCAAGTGTCACTCTTCTGGATATCCTGCTTTTCTTATCAAACAGCCCAGGGAACACATGTCGTGGGGGAACACATTCAGCAGATCACTGAATGGGAAAGAACATATCAGCGAGCACCAGTGCAGGAGTGAGATACCTTTGTGGGGATGGGAGAAACGGCTGCTCTGTGGAACGTGTATCCAAACACAGTGCAGCCTCCCTGTCCTCCAGGTAACTGAATTTGTGAGATAATTGTGGCTGGGGCCCTGGAGTCAGGTCAGCCGGTATTGTCTAGGTCACGGAAAGGAAGAAAGGCTGCAGAACTGCCTTTCAAATTGTGGGAGATGCCAGCGTAGATGTGGGCAGTGTGAGGCAAGAGCTGATATTTTGAGGCTCAAGCTCACACCTCACCAGATACAATGGGAAAATTTTGGTGCTTCAAAGCAGGACAAAACAGGAATTTGGCCTGCACACGTGGATTTTGCAGGGCTTTGTGAAGGGTTGAGTTCTTATTATCTTCTGATTAATATGCTGGTGGCTGTGCCTTTAAATAGAGAGCTCTACAGGCAAAAGACATGCACAAGGGATAAGATGACCTTTAAGGAAATAAAATTTGAGGCTTTTTAGGCAGTAGTTGCAATGTAGAAATGTCCCATCTGCTTTTACAGGCTTCATTGTAAGTTATGTATACTCTTGTCCACAATGTATTACTTTATCTGTCTACAAAAAAAGGCTTGTGTATGCACTGTCATACAGTACCCACCAAAAACAGATTGCAAAAGTGAGGATATGTGTATGAATCATTGCAGGTTTGGAATGATTGCAGTTAGACTGTTTGTTCTGGAATGTGGCAACTCACAGGACTTGTATTTTAAAAAGAAGGATAAAAGGTGGCTTCTTAAAATTGACACCCCTTCAGAGCTCACTGGAAATACTTGCACTCGTACAATAATTTGATGTTTGGTTTGTTTTTGTAGATGGGAACCAGTGCAGCCCAAATCCTTGTCACTATGGTGGCCAATGTAAAGATGGAATTGGCTCCTACACCTGCACATGCTTGGATGGTTATCAAGGCAAGAACTGTGAATTTGGTAAGTTTCTGCTTTAGAGAACTGTGGCAGTGAATTTCCCAGGAAGCTGAAAGGTAGGGAGTTAATTCTTTCTTAAGTCTTAATTACAATGGAGCCTGTCTACATGAGCTGGAATCCCCAGAACTTGTGGATAAAACAAAAAAGCATGATTCTTATAACTGATGTCAAAAAGCATTTATTCCAAGCTCAGAAGTACACAGTGCTTAGCTCACACCACAAAGAAACCTAAGAGAGCAGGTTTCCATAGACAATGCAGAGACTTTTTCAGGTTTGTGAGGAAGCATGTTTTGCATATAAATCCTTCCTGAGGCTCACTTCTGTGGCATACAGCTGCCACCCTGACAGTGTCACTGGGGGGTGTATCAGCAGCCCAGAAGTAAGACTGGAGGGTGAGAACTGTTGTTCAGGCCCAAGACTGAGGGGAGTGGTGAGTAGCTGAGATTTTTAGGGCAGCAGGGAGAAATCATGTGAGGGTTTACCAGTATCTTCTCTATTAATGTGTTCTTCATCTTTCCCCTGACAACTTGTCTCTGCTTTTCTAAGCTCACCATGACATGGTCACCAGGCCCACTTGGACTTGGCAAGTTATGTTTTGTGTGGTGGATGTGGCTGCCTTGTAAGGCAAACCTGGTGTTCACCACTCATGTTATGCCCAAGATGTACTTCATATATTTTGCGGATGTAGAGACAGGTCCCGTTTAAGTGTGCATTTTGTTTTGTTTTGGTGAAGTTTGAGATCTTCTGTGAAGTCAATGTTTATTTACAGGTTTTCTCCAACCATCTCTTTTCTAGTCATACCAAAGTTCTGCAAAATAAACAATGGTGACTGTGAGCATTTCTGCAGTATCAAAAAAGATGGACAGAAGGATGTATTGTGTTCCTGTGCAGATGGGTACGTTCTAGCAGAGGATGGCAAACACTGTGTTTCAACAGGTATGAAGTCACATGATAAACCAATAGCAATGGTGGTGAGACTTTTTTCACAGTGAAGGCATGTCTTGGCTCACAGTTGAAGAATGTCTTTTGAACCTTTGCTATTCTACATGAGACAGATTTAACAAGGAGTCCAACTGATTTGTATTTCCAAAGCCTTCCATTTGTGAGGTGATGTGATAGACTTGATCAATATCTGGCTGTTTTGGAACCCTTTGTAAAGTGTGTTTCACAGAATGACCACTGTTGACAGGAGAAAAGTGATTGCAGTAACAACTCATTTACTTAAACACTTACATGCCATATAAAATAGCTGCTTGCAAAAACTTATTACTTTTCTAGAAACTGATGATGTTAGATATTTATCATTGGTACTATTTACACTCATTCATTTTTGCTTTATTTCAATAGTCCTGGACAGAGGGGTCAAACATGGGCTCATGATGTTGGTTTTAATATCCTTTATAACTAATAACAGATTGCTGCTGTGAGCCATATCACTTCACTCGTTTTCCTTGGTGCTTCCAAGGAGTTTACTTTTATGGGATTTCTGTCCATCCCTGATTCTGACATTCTTCTCTTCACAGTAAAATACCCCTGTGGAAAAATTTTTGTGAGAAGAAAGAAAAGGTCGGTTCTTCTACCTAGTGATTTTAGCAATGTAACAAGTGATCAAGAAGGCCCTCTCACAAACGAAACAAGCTCAGAGGATGGCTTTGTTACTACCACAGAAAGCCCAACTCCCCCGACTGTCAACAGAACAAGTAGCAAGAATCCATATGTTGATACCAGGATAGTTGGTGGGGATGAATGCCGTCTCGGGGAATGTCCATGGCAGGTAAGTCTGGTGTGTGTGCCCTGCAGGTGAGCAGAGTGTTTTTCTGAGGGAAGATGTACAGTGGCTCCTTTCACTGGTTGCCTTCTGATGTTACCCATGTAGTGCCAATGGTAGTGAGATATAGCTGAATTGTGTGAATTGGGCACTTAGATGTGCTGTTCTGCAACTTGAGGCCTTAAAGCGTCAAAAAAGGCTTTGTGCCATTTTAGGTGGAGCTGCCTAACCTATTCCCACACAGGGCTGTTGAGTCATGCTGGTCTACCCGGCCATTTTTGCAGGTTACGTTCTGCTTCTGTTTGAGAGCATCCACTCAGGGTGGATGCTCTCAAACATCCAAGAGCATGTCAGATAAAGCAAGCATTTTACTTTGCAAACACACTTTTGTGTCTAAGTTTTGCTCTTGAGTTTGGACCAGCCAAAATGAATTCCTGTATTTGGCAATAGTAAGGGGGAGACAAACAGGAACAGAACTTGGACAGGAATTCTTGGGGGTGGTAAGTCCAAGAGATGGGACCTCTGCCTCTGCCCTCTGCCTGCTCAGTCAGACAGTGTCTAAAAGACAGCACTAAGCACTGTGAGTTCGGTAACATGGAATCCGAACATCTGCTTCATATAAAGACAGTTGAGGCTCTGTAGCAGTACAAGCCGATCTGTAGCCTCTGCACCCATGAATGCAGTATTAAGAGAGACCTGGAGGGCCCCGCAGCGTTGCAGTAAGAAGCATATATGTGGTGTGCAGAGAAATCAGTTACCTTTTTATAGCTCATTCAAATTAAACTGCACTTCTTAATTTTGCACTTACCTTTTTCTTTCACAGGCTGTGCTGTTAAATGAGGAAGGAGAAGAGTTTTGTGGTGGAACTATTTTGAATGAAAATTCTATACTTACTGCAGCTCATTGCATTAACCAATCTAAAGAAATCAAAGTTGTTGTTGGTAAGTGGTTATTTATTTTATTCCTGCAATGTTTGTGCATGTGTTGCAGCTTCACCTGCTGTGCTCTAAATCTTGTGTGAGATGTACTTATTTCTTTATGTATTATGGTTTGTTATTTTTTGTTATTTTGCTTCTTCTAGTTTCTTATTACTGTGGGAATCCTGCTTTGTAACACCAGGGGCAGCAGATATGGAAAATGATAATAGTGCATCCCTTTCTTCTTTGCCAGCTAGCTGGAAGTGATTAAAAACAAATGTTTTAGAAATTATGGCCATCAATGTTTTCAGCAGAGAAGTGATTTTTCAGAAAGCTTGTCATCTCTGACACACGTGAATCATCCTTGTTCCTGCAGGAACACTCAAGAAACCTATGGCACATCCAGTAGAGGACAAAGGAACAAACTCAGGTTATGATTGCTTCACTTCTGAGCCAGGACACTAGATCAACACAACTTTATCTTTGTACTGTTTTAGTCTTGACCCAGACCATGTTCTCTTCTCTAAGTCAGGCTCAAGCTCCTTTAAGAGATTCCACACAAGGTTGTATTAGTTTACCTGGATCAGTCTGTACCTTTATGTAAACTGGTACAAAAAATCTCCATAGACCAAAACTCAGGACAAAATTGATCCAGTTGCTGCTAATAAATATTGCCTACATTTACTTGAATAAATGCTTAGGCTAAGTGTTAGGAACAGGTATACTAGTCTCTTCCTCTGTCAAGGTTGTTCCTAATTTCTTATACTATCCCCACATTAATGACTCTTTTAATAATCTTGTTCAGGTGAAGTGGACAGAGAGAAGAAAGAGCAGTCTGAAACGATGCATACTGTGGACAAAATACTTGTTCACCCTAAATACGTTGCTGCGACTTACGATAATGACATAGCCCTGATAAAGCTGAAGGAACCTATCACATTTTCGGAGTACATTATCGCAGCGTGCCTTCCCAAAGCAGACTTCGCTAATGAAGTTCTGATGAACCAAAGATCTGCGAGGGTTAGTGGCTTTGGGCGTGAATTTGAAGGTGGACGACTATCCAAAAAACTGAAAGTGCTTGAAGTCCCCTACGTTGATAGGAACACTTGCAAGCAATCGACTAACTTTGCAATAACAGAGAACATGTTCTGTGCTGGTTATGACACAGAGCAAAAAGATGCTTGTCAAGGAGACAGTGGAGGCCCCCATGTAACCAGATATAAGGATACTTATTTTGTTACTGGAATTGTTAGCTGGGGAGAAGGATGTGCAAAGAAAGGCAAGTATGGTGTCTATACCAAATTGTCCCGGTTCTTGCGTTGGGTAAAAGCGGCCTTGAATTTGTAGTGGTGGTGTATCTCCTTATCCCTCTGACAGCTTCCCAGGTGCAGTTATTGTAACAGAAACTTTTTTTTTCCCATGTCTGCTAAATTTGTTTTGAGAGCTGATTCCTTAAAGTTACAGTGCTGCTTCTATTTGTATTATTCCTGGCTTTAAATCACATATATGTGGACTGTAGGTAATGTTTTGAATCTGTTGAATGGGGGAATTTCCCCAAACAAAATGATTGCTCAGTGGGATCTCTGGTTTGCTTTAGTTATTTTTATATTGCCACTTTGGTTCCTGTCTGTTGACCCAAGTGCTTCCACCAGAGGCTCATAAACATATTCTAAACAATCACTAGCCATAATGGAGGTGGGCAGGACAGGACTTCAATTAATCCTTGTACTGCAACCATCTGGCTCAGCAGGGAGTTTGTTATTACTGGTGTTGTTTAGCTTGTCCCTTTGGATGTATTCAGAAGAGTAAGAGAGCAAGGGAGCTTGCATGGCAAAAGCTGAGACACAAGTAAGTATTCAATGTGTGATTGAATAATAACCCCATGTTCCACAGAATGACCTACTCAGGTCACAGCAGCTAATTAAAATAGTGGTTTGCATTATATGGATTGTAGTTCACCTTAGTTTAATTTAAACATTGCTGCTCCTCAGAAAAAAATTTATGTGCACATTCATTTTTTTCTGTATTGTATTGTGGATTGTGTATGGCTGAGGATCGGAAATCTCTTATTTTTCTGGGTATTTCTGTCAGGTGCAATGTGGATATACACCAGCATTTGAAATAAAACATTCTTTCTTCTTTGCTCCTTTTTTTTTTCTAAACAAACACAGACCTCTCAGCCGGTTGAAGTTCATCATGTGCTGTACACCCTAATCATCTTGATGGCCTTTCCCAGGCTTCTCCAATCCTCCTTGTTCTCTGAGGAACACTGAACTTCACGAGACGCATGCCACTTATCTCTTAGGGTTTGAGCTGGTACTGGCTAGTTTTGTGTAGTTGGTGCTGTGAGCAAACCAGGCTGACAAACTGGAAATACAGCTCTGCAAAATAGCAAGGTATTTCTGCAGTCAGCAGTGATTGTGGGCAGGAATGTTAGTGGGCGGGTCAGCTACCCCAGCTTGATAGTCTTGACCTGCATAACCCCTCAGTGGGCTAACTTCAGTGTTTACTCAGCAATATTTGTTCCCTGGGTTCTTCTGCCCACTGTATTCCTGTTTCTTTCCCTTGTACTACTGGTGGCCTACCCCTGTGCTCCAAGGTAAAACTTGCCTCTTCAAAAGAAAACCTCAGGCCTAGATGCTACCAAAATTCTATTTACATACTCCTGCTAAGGGCTTTCTTGTACTTCACTGGAGCTTGAAGACTGAAGCAAAATTCAGACTGGGCTGTATAAGGTGTTGAGGCAGCTGAAGGCAGGACCTCCGTCTGGCAATAGTGGCAGTAGCTGGTGTGTGTATGTATGTTCTTGTTGAGCCAAGTATCACCTTGTGAGAGCAGACACAGAACAGGCAAGAGGGTGATAAAAGTCCATGTTTGTGTAATTATTTGTCATTATTTGTGCTTTGTGGACTAGGGGACACCAGTGAAAACTGGGCAGCTTTGCTGTTTTGCCCTCCTTGCTCCCACTTGTCAGTTGTAGTGTGATGATATCCAGGTCTAAGGCTCATGGGGAATACAGTTTTGGACTGAAAGAATAGTGTCAGTGTGAAATGCAGGGTCAGCATGTCGATAAGCAAGGCACAACACAAACAATGGGCCACTCTTTGTGTTCTCAAGAGATGTGATAATTAAATAATCCTTAATATTCATTTATAAGGTACTGGGCGACAAAATGAACCCCATAAGATGTAACGGGGTGGGGAGGAACAAGAACCCTACCCCGTCACTCACTGTGGTTGTCTAAGTCTCCACACAATCATCACATCTCCACTTGATGAAGCATCCCATCTGTCCTTCAGGTTGGACCCTGAGATGTTTCTCTTCACATCCAGTTTATGAATCATACTGCAGACATGATGCCTGCCTTGTTTAGTTTTGCTGTAAAAGTATTACAGAGGTCTGGTTGGAGACAACTGAACAAACACCTGAGTCATCTCCATTACAAGTGCTCTGAGTTAGAGGTAGATTTTGACATCCCAGAGGTGAGGTGGGAGAGGTACTTAGTGGGACATGGGTTGCCTTGACTGTCTTCAGAATTTTTCATGGAAAATTTTCTCATACAAACACATAGAAAGCAATTTTGAGTGCACTCACTTGCATTTAATTTTAATCTATAGACTAGAAGTAGCTAGATGGAAGATGACTTCAATAAAAGTAACTGTAAAAATGACAGAGCTCATTAATGAGAATATATATATTTAAAAAAAGAAAAATAACAAGAAGATAAATGTATTAATGTATTTTTAAAAGAAAGGCTACTTCTAAAAGCCCCATAAAACCCCAAAGTGTTTAAGGCAGTGTCTGAACTATCTCAAGGTCAAGAAAGAACAGGAGGATTGATTAAAACTGTGAGCTCTTTCATGACCTCCAGAAGGAAGCACAGAAATACCTGTATCTGTATAAAGAATTGTAACCATCTTGGCATAAAATCAGAAAAGCTAAGGAGTAAACACATAAGATAAACATGATGTGAAAATCAATAGCTGATCTAAGTATAGAGATAATGGAAAAAAGCCCAAGAATGTTAGTCTGTGCCCAATGGAGAAGAAAGTCTTTCTTCCTTAAAGTACCAGATCAGATTGCTTGAGTCCAACAAGGAGGAAAGAAACTGAGTTGCACTACACAACAAGTTCTTCTAAGGGATAAATCACATCAATTTCCTCCAAGGACAGGATAACAGGCTGGGTAACTGCAAAAGATGCAGTACACCTCAGGTCTCTCCATTAAGGGAGGCTTCCTAGCACCATTTTATATAACACTTTTATTGCAACAGAAGGACAAACACCAGTCTGGATGAAACTACTGTAAGTTTGGTGCAAATCTGGTTGAGAAACTGCGCTACTTGATTGAAAGATTAAATGGAATGCAGAGCTCCACAGAGGTGAGACTGAGGACCTCTGACACTGATATTTTCCACAGTGACATGCAAGACAGAAGTGAGTGTTTACTCACTCCATTAACTCATTCCAGACTGGAAGGATGACCATAAATTGAGATGAGAGTTCAGGCAATCTTGTGAAACTGGAACAGTGGTTCTTCGGAAATAGGAGCCAATTATGTAAACACAAACCCACAATTTCGTCTTTCGTCTCACAACACACAACCACAGAAATTTATAAAATATATAATAAAAACAAGACATCTTCTCCATTTTCATGAGGACAAAATATAATGAGATCACATCACTCTAAGGGACACTCAGATATTAGGAAACACTTTCTAGACATTGTAAAGCTAATTAAGGAGTGGATTAAGCTGCATGGGTGAGCTGTGGAATCTCATTGTGAATTTGTAGGAACAGGTTAAACAGCGTCTATTAGGACCAATTTACTTGCTGTCACACTGTTAGAGCCAGGAAGAGCTCTCATATTCTGCCTGTGATCTTGCAGTACCTGAGCTAAGGTAAGTAGCATGCACTATATACAGACTGAAAAGGAATACTGTGAGGATCTACCAAGAGTACAATATTCATTTATTACTGATGCTTTAGTTGCTAATTTTTCCCTCTTATCCACACCCATGTTCACCTTTCCCTTAGTATGATGGCTGTTCTGGAAAGTACAGATTATGCCTTGATTTGCCCTCAAAGAGTTGTCAGTTATATCTGGGAAACACAGCATAAGATGTAGAATGATGGTGGTCTACCTAATGTTGACAGCTTAGCATTTTTAAAATAATTATAGTGACAACTGTTACTATTATGGAGGCCTTTGGCAGGAACTGCACCGTATTTCCCAAAGTGGTGGGGTGTTTGATTCATGTTTGCAAGCGAGCTTTCATGAGCTTGCTTGTGTTTTTATGAAGTCACCATAAATCCACACGTTTGACTCCTTTGCAGTCATACAAACTGCATGCAAGGTCAACTCACGAACCAAATGTGAGCAGTTCTGCAAAACTGAAGATGAAGGAGTCATATTTTCATGTGCTGCTGGCTATGTCCCGGGCAATGCAAAAACCTGTGTTTCCATACGTAAGAAGCCAGAATTAAAGTTCATTCTATGGGACACACATCACATCTGCACCACATTTGAGAAGTGCTGGTGTGTTGCAGTGCTGTTGTAGCATAAAAAATAATGTTAATTGTTCAGGCCTTTCATATGGCTTGCTTGAGGTGTTGATAACAAATTTAATAAGATCTTAGCTAAAGGTCATAATTTAAGTAACATCAAATTGTTCAACTGTGAGGGATGTGTAGCAGCAAAAATAGCTCAGGTAACTGCTCTATACAAGTGGGTGCATTCTCGCAGGGGACTGCAAAACCCGTGTCTCAGCAGGGGCAAAGCCACATGAGAAACAAGTGATTACAGTGGGCCCAGATTCCTCTTCTCCCACAGACTGAAACAGACCCTTCGTGCTTTAGAGGATTTTATTAGAAAGCGATAGGTTAGTTTTCTGGTTGGTGAAAACTGGTGTCTATTCTCAAGGCCCAAATTGTGCTGAGCATCTACAGGTCGAAATGATTAGGAATCCAAGAAATCTTCCTTTACAATATATAGTTTGCAAGAGCTCATCATTTCAATGGTAGTAACATAATGTGACTGCAATTATATTTCATTTGTTTCTCCTCAAATATCACCTGTTTCATCACCTTTCATATCACATATCACCACCTTTATCTTTTCTTCTAATAACAGTTTTCTGCAGTTACATACAGTAACCCAAATACATTAATAAGTACTGAAATTGAATTTGAATTCCATCAGTTTTGCCTGTATTCAAATTGAACATTAGCAGTTATTAGTCCCAGTCTCTTTTTCTGTCTGTCTGGTGATATTTTTTATAATGCCTTTTGTAATTTAATACCAAGTTACTGTCATGAGTTTAAGATTCCAGATATGGAAGACTTTACTCTATTTTTCAATTACAAAAGATTTAATAACACCAGGTACCTGAAAATAATTATACCAGTAATGGAAGATAGGTACCTTTTAAACACTTTGAAAATGCTGAACGCATTTGCCCACAGGTACATTTTAGAGGTGGAAAATGATTTTCAGCCATTCTGATCCTTTTGCATTTGCAAAGGTTTTGTTAATGACTTGAAAAATCAAGCAGAGCCAGCCCTGACAAGAACACCTGCATATCTAATTAGATTGCAAAAGGCTGCTGTTGAGGAGCTTTTCTTGAACTATTAAGCAAGTTTTCTCTCATTTTCATGAACAGTTGATTCCTTGAAAGTGACCTGTTTCCCTGCAAACCCTTTTCCTCCAGTGTAGGTACCTATCCATAACTGAAGGCTGCTTTTGACTGCAAAACTCATGCTCCAGAAGGTTTGAATAATTTCTTGGGATGAAAACCAACACAAGGTGCACTGGAAGATAGATTTACTTTTCTGACCGTGAAACTGTCGCTTATGTCAAGGGCTCTGTTAGACAAGCTCTGTTGAATGGCACTTCAGTGACAGAAAATGCTTTCAGCAGCAATTGTCTGTCCTGCTGTGTTGCAGGTTACTGTCCCTTGAATGTCATTTGGTTTGGTGTCTCAGGGATTCCACAGGCACCATCCCCCACAGAGATGGAAGACCATAGTCCTCCATGTCCTAAATTTTGGCTTAAATCAGCAAGAAAGGTAGCTCTGACCTCAAGTGGGGGCTGGTAACAGCAGCTGAGCCTTCACAGCTGTGTGCTCAGGAACACCGGAGCACACAGCTGTGGACAGGAACACCTTGCTCTCAGCATGTGACACATGCTTCAAAGTCCCAATACCATCCAGACATCAAGTATTAGCATTTTGGTTTTGCCTTTGCAGTCAAGCTCCTACATAAGATTCAGAAATCATGAAACCCCTTGACGGAAGTCACAGGAATCACAGCAAATCAAGATGCTCATCCTGAAAATGAGGAAACCACTGAGGCCCCAAGCAGCCATCTGGAGGTCACCAGAGAGGCTGGCAGTTTACCCAGGATGTCCCTGCTAACCAGGACTGGCACCCATTTACTCTTCACCGTGCTTATCCATGCCTGCTCACCAAGGGTGCCTAGCCCAGTCTGAGACAGACTTCCCTGGCATCAACATTTTGGATGGGTTATTCCACTCTCCTGAGTACTGCACAGGTCTCCCACCATAAATAACCTGGTGTCTCCATTTCAGCATCAAGCAGGTGCTGAGAGGGGGAGGGTAGGAGGGAAGTAGGGTTGCGGGTATGGGATGCAGAGCTTGGTGAGCCTCTTTTGTCTCGGTCACCCCATCATGCAGACAGCAACATGACTGTATCAGAAGAGTAGTCCGAGTTCCTGTTGTGGCCAAGACCGAAGTGAAGTAAAAAAAAACAAGCAGGAACAGTGTTAGTACAATATTAGCTAAATTTTGTTTTAAAAATAGCAATCAAAACCTGTTGGTAAAATAACTGAATGCACAAGCTTTGCTTTGAGCCAGGATAAAGATCTGCCTTGACAAGTTTCCCATTGTGGCGGCTACATCTCAGTGTAACTCTCAGCCCCTTTGAATGAAGATTGTCTTTTGACAGAAAATACATATGAAAATGTCTACTGTAAGAAAACTGTTTGAACTTCATTTGGGTGTTCAGGTTTTTGTGCTTTATTTTTAATTCTCTCTCTTTGCCAGCTGTTCTACTAGTAGATGAGTATGATGAATGGTTTTGCAGGGGGACAATTCTGAATGAGTATTTTATACTTTCTGGAGCTCATTGCATTAACCAGTCTAAAGACTTATGGCTTCTTGTTGGTAAGTACTTCTCACTTTGCCCTTTACTACAAAAAAAAAGGGAAGTGTCCCATGTTCAAGTCTCCATATGCAAGATGCGGAATTCTGCCAGAGTTTTTCTAAACCCTTATTATTCCTCACTGCCTCATCTTGTCTCTTGACTAACAGCGAAATACATGTTTAAATTTGTAGAATGGACAGTTTCTTTAAGCATAGCTTGGCCTGGGGTAGCTTATATATGTTAGAAGACAAATATAAAGTGGGGAAGGTATGTTGGCAGGTAAGGTTGAGCTGATGTGGTTAAATTGGTCTAACACTACACATTTATGCAATTTCCTGTGTTGGCCAAACCCTGAAAAATTCCAGATGCCTCATTCAGATATTAGCAATAACTATTTTGACTGCATGTAGATACTATTCTGATATGGTTCCATACTTGAAACCTCAAATACATTATTTATTACTGTCACTTATTAAAAAGCAGTTTATCACAAATTCTAGGCACTCAAAAATGGTGTTCTGAGTCATAAAAATTGTACTCAGCCTACAAGAGTAAAGCCAAAATTGTGGTTGTCTAAACTCCAATTGTCTGTCCATTTAATTCCCATTGAGACCTTTATACAAATTAAGAAAAATCAAATATATTTGTAAACTGATAAACTGTGTATGCAGAATATTGAAGTTTTAAAAGACAATAAATGTCTAATTAGTGTTTAAGTCTGACTATACTATTTAAGTCCAACTCTACAAATGAGAGGGGCAAAATTCTTCTTTTCTGTTCTGAGGCTTTTGGTTGTATATCATGAGTGTCATTGGCAATACTGTAATGAAGCCCAAAATTTTTATAAAAGTTTTCATTAAGAGCATTATTCTGATTGTTCTGATTCTCTACTTGCTTGGCATTTTGGCAGCCCTTTAAAACCCCTCCAAAATGGGTATAAATTGCTACAGCTTCAGGATATAGGACTGGTCTATTTTATTTGTACAGTGCAATGCCTATACAAAGTGCAAGGAACTTTGGTTCATTCTTTTATCCAAAGGATTCACCCCTTCTTGAATTCCCATAGGATCTCCATTGAAGCCTCAGATTATAGTTCATTCCTAAACTATATATTGAGAGAGCCAAATCTGATATATGAACTGTAGGCCATGCTCAGATGTGTCCCAGGGACTACAGTGAGGCCACTGCCCAGGGCTTGCACTTGCTGACGCGTTCCCTCATTGCTATCCATCTCTCCTCCCACACAGCCCTCCATTACCACTCGTCCCAGCTCTTCAGCACTTCTGGTTTATTCATGAGCAAGTATAAAAGGCCTGGATCATCTCGGAAGATGGACTTTGGAACCTGATTAGGCTTTTTTTGCCATCTTTTTTTCAATATGGACAGAATTCTTTCCCCTATCGTAAGAGCAGAAGTCAGACTCCAAAAGCAGTCCAACAGTGTGATAGTCACACATGCCCACAGAATCCATGTCTTCCATGGCTTTGGAGTCAGGTTTATGGCAGAAACCTCTTCCACCACCCACTTACATCTGTTTGGGCTGTGGGTGGAAGCTGTCAGGTGCAAACTTTCCACTGGTGCTGCTGAGGTCAGATCAGCACTTCCCTCAGGTCTGAATTCCAGGTAAAGCCCAAACACTTCTCTTCATTACCCACTTTAGACTGTGTCACTGTTACAGGAGTTTGCCTGAAAAATCCACTGCTTAGTTTTTTCTGAAAACTGTTTTTATCCTGAAGTTCAGCGTAGGACAATGGGAAGATGTTATCAGAGAAAACTGGAGAAAAAATCCTTATCCAAATGGCACAGACGCCAAAGTGATTTTTCTTCATTTTTCACAAGGGGTCAGCATATTCCTCATCTCAGAGCAAAATTAAACACCTTACTAACACCCCTTATCCATCCTTTATCCTGTAACTAGGAGTTGAAGTGCTACAGTGTCGTCTGTGCATGTGCTCTGCCATCTTCTGGTCAGTTTTACTGGTTGCACTTTTGGTAGGGAAAAGGATTATTAAAATAAAAGCGGGGGGAAAGGGGTAAAGAAACACGAAGGTGGATGTAAAGAAAGTGTATTTTAATAAATGAAATATTAACAATGATTGCTATTTTTAACAACATATGCACAGAAATAGAGAATGTCAGAGATTGCATCTAGATCATAGAATCATAGAAGGGTTTGGGTTAGAGTAGACCTTCAAAGATGACCTAGTACAGCACCACCTGCCATGATTAGAAACATTTCCTCCTAGACCAGGTTGTTGAAAGCCCCATCCAGCCTGGCCTTGGACACTTTTACGGGTGTGGCAAATGTCGGAGTAGTTACAGGGTGGCTTTTGTTTTCGCTGCCAGGGTGTTCAGGAGACTTGTGCATCCTTGTGGCTGTGCTCGCGACCTTGTTGTGAACGCAGCACCCGCAGGAGAGAATCACAGCTCTCTGGGATTACATTCCTTCCCCCTGTTCACTCCTCCATTGCAGAATTTCCTGCAATCTCTAACCAAACCACAAAGACAGTGCTGATGCTCTTTTGAAACAGCTGCATGTTCCTCCTGCTTTTAGAAGTGCTGATGCACGTTGGATTTGGCCAGAAAAACTTTGGGATTTTGTCTGCAGGTGGTGAACAGACCTGGCTGATGGCAGTCCAGGTGTTTAGCTGAATCATAACCCATTTTAGCTGTACTAAGCATTAACCCTTTGCAGAGTATGTGTTTCCTTTCTGCTGGCTGGAGAAAGTGCATCTGACATTTTTGTAGCTTCTCTGCACACAAAGACCTGTGCTGCCTACAAGCATGCATACTGATAACCACACTTCATATGAGGAGAACGGAAATGGGATTAGCTTGTGGCTAGCTCCTGAGCAAGACTGTCTAGTCAGGGCCGTGGGATGCACTCTCATTTTGTTGTTCTAAACAGTTGCCTGCAAGGGAGCGTGTCTTCTTTATTTTGAAAAAGCTCTCTCTGGATCCTGAATCTGCTGCTTCCACTTCCATATTGTCTATGCAAAGAATAGCCTAAACCCCCACAACATATTTGCCCCAAACAGAGGAATTACTGAGTTAACCTGGCCTCTGGCCTCTCCATCTCTCTGGAAATTACAACAATTGCTGTGATTTACCTGCAGCTTCTCCATGGCCTTTCCATACGGGGAGAGACCAGCCAGGCAGCAGGCAGTCAGTCCTTATCCCCTCCTTTTCCTTATGAGAAAGGATGGTGCTTTGGGGATCCATCGACACTCAGGGCAGTTTATGTCTTCAGTTTGTCAGGCAGGAGACGAGTGACCTGGGTGGAAAAGGATGACGTGAAGGACAAGAAGATGACTTTCTGTAGCCATGGGAAGTTTAGCAAAAGGGGTAACGGGGCTGTGGGGTTTAGCAGTATTTTGTCTGCTGCCCTGTGCTGTATGGGATGGACAGGTGCTGCCCAGGGTGGGCTGAGTGGGGCCACAGTCAGTCACACCTGCTCTTACCTCCTCACCCTGCTGGTCAGGACTGGGAAACCTGGAGCAAGGACAGAGCACAGAGGAAGCCAGTAGGGTGCTGAGGACTGTGCCACAGGCAAAATGGGGCAGGAGAGGAGGCAGAGGCAAGAAAGTCACCAGGTCCACCTGCAGCACAGATGGCTCAGAGCAGAGGGGCTTGGAGTGGCCTCTTCTACCGCTCCACTTCCAGTGAGTTGTGATCACTAACCACCAACTTACACATCTTCACATACATCAAAGAAAGCACATCCTTCTGTTTTCTTCTGCCCCCATACTCCTAGATCTGTGGTAATGGGCACACAGGACCAGGGTGGGTGGCACAGTACAAGGCAACTCTAGAAGGGTATGCTCCTCACGAGACCCATCCCCAGCACTCCTACTCCTCCCAGCTCTACAGCAGCAATCAGCTGCAGGCTTTCCCTTATCCCAGAGCTCCCAGTTCCCTGTCAAGGGCTGATGCAAAGATAAGAGGCTGCTGAGAAGTGAGGTGGAGGAGAGGGGAGGCTGGAGATGCTCCTTTGAGCCTGCACCTCCTGACATGGGGCGGGAGTACCACAGTCCACTGCTCCTTGAACCATCATTATTTGCTTAGTGCAGAGGCGATGTTTCCTGGTAAATAATTGCTGTCCGCTTTCACTAGTTGAGATATGCATTTCCAAAAAAGCATGTGACTAGTTACTCAGGACAGCTGCCCTTGACCTCTCACGCTGCAGCAGGGCTGATTGCCAGCCAGGGTCCATAGCATGAGGTGGGTGGCATGTCCCCATCACTGGCTGGGCAGCTGGCCTGCAAACCCACTTTCCCTGGCTTTACTGCGCCGGGCAGGAAATGACTTCCATGGGAACTGCTTGATAGAGCAGGAACAACTCCCTCAGTTACTCCAGCTAATTTCATATCTGACACTGCCTGCAGGCTTCATCCTGGAAACAGTAACCCTCCAAGCTGGGGGCAATCCTTAAACAAGGCTACAGGAAATAGAGTGCAGGTCTCCTTAATGAAACACATCAGCATGTGCTCGCTGTGGTAATTATAAGGAAAGATGTGCAGAAAGGACTGCCCTTTTAAAACCCTCTGTTTATTACATTTTCCATAGTCATATGAAAATTAAAATATAAAGCCTGTTGCATTGATATCGATACAGAAAAAGCAAAGTCAGTGCCATAAGTGCTGAGTACACTGTGTTCCATTCCAAAGGACACAGCTTCTTAGTCAAGGGATACTTAAAAAAAAAAATACACTGTGAGATAAAAACCCGACTACGTAAACTAAGACCTGGTGAGAATACAGCTTCTGAAGTTCTGTGTTGTTAATATTAACCCAATTTGAATAATTAAAATAGATGCTTAATTGGTTTGCAAAATGTAAACAGTTTCTAAAACTTGTGTTTCAGAAAGTCCTGTGCTGACATCAAGTGGTGACATATTTTTCAAGCCAGAGGGAGCCAGACTTGCCGTACTGCATATGCATGGGATGGTATTACCAGTGAGGTGGTCAAGGCAAGTAGTCACAGGTCACTGGCAGGTGCTCCCATGGGGATGGACAGCCAGAAGAATTTGGAAAAGCAGCACAGCCACTGCTGTGCAAGGCAAGAAACCTCTGGCTGGGACAGGTACAATGGGGCTTGATGGCCTCAGGGGAGTGAGGAGACAATGCAGGGTCCATTAATTAAAGAAACCTTGACACACAGTTAACCAAAGAGGATGGAAGGCTGTACTAATTAGTTCTGCAGAAATGTCAAGGAGGAAAAACAAATATGTAAGGTTATGAACTGGCTCTGAATAAAATCAAGCTTGATATTAGAAGAGTTTTAACTCCAAGTGAACTTCTGGAGCAACAGCCCTGCGGAAACTGTACAGGACACAATGCAGTTTTAAAACTGAAGGCATTAGGGTCTGTGATGTGTGCTCTAACATCAGCCCTGGGTTGGTGGGGACTTTGGTCCTCTCTGTATTTACACCTCCTTTCACAGACTCTGCATGTCTGTGTGTCTCTGTGGGACTGGGATCCTGACATCAGGAAAACTTTCCCATGCTCTCCTTTATGGCTGGGCATTACAAACCTAACAGTGAAAAAGAAAAATGCCATATCCGCTCAGATGCATCCTTAGGGGGAAAATACCATGCTTGAGTGCTTGGTTGTTTCAGAAGCTGGTGGGATTTGCCCGTTGTGGCTAAGGCTTGGCAAATGTTCTGTAGGGACAGTGTATGAAAAAGCCACGTCATAAACTTGGTCCCTGTGGTCACTGTCCAGCTTATGCTTTGATATGGTACAAAGAAATGTTCCTATTGTTCATCCCCACCCATGTTGTGTTACGGTAAGTGAAGGCTGGGGCATAGGAGGAATACCCAAATCTTGGAGCAGCTCTCAGCAGCGCTGGCAAAGGTCTCCATTGTCAGCCAGGGCACTAAGAGGAGAGGCACTGTTGCACCACTAAGCAGGGGGTTGGTTTTTGATTTTTTTTCTTTTTATCATGTGTTGACATTACAGCCAGGATTTGCCCTTAGAGGTTTTGTTTTCTCATGAGCAGCTGGACTTTAAACTTCATCTCTCCTATAGCCATTTCACCCAAGAGCTGCAGAAATGCAGGCAGGCGCCATTAGGCTCAGAGGGTAACAATGGAAAGGTGTTCTTGGATAATATTGTTCCTTCTCTCTGCCCTTTTCCTTCAAACAGAGCAGACAGGTATGGCCTTTGTTTCATTGTGCCTTTAATTCTAATTTGTGTTACTGCTCGTCTAAAAACACCAGTAATTTTGTACCTTGTATCATGTTTACTTTGCAGCACAGGGTGACATCCCTGAAAACTATCTGTTCATAATTTTCCTTATATTTCTTCTGTTTATTTCCTGCAGCTAGGTGAAAACTGCAATAGGTTACTGAGGCAATGTAATTTTAAAGCACCATCATTTATGCCAGGGTAATATTTTGTCTTTTCTTACAATTTTAAAGTACCCCAGATATTAAAGAATATTTTGTTTTATATTTCTACTTGCTGCTGACATAAATATAAGAGAGTTGTATGAAAGAGGCTGATACGCATTCTTATTATAGCTTGAAGAAACATATGTTTTTGTATTAATCTTTCATGTCTTGTCAAAAATAAGGAGGAGCTGGGCAAGGAAGAAAAAGATGGTGACCTCTTAAGAAGATCAAAATGCCTCTGGCAGCAGTAGAAGTGCACTGCCAGCTGTGCTGGATGTGGCAGAGCCACTGCACAACAGAAATGTGTGCTGAGGGTCAGATAACCCTTTAAAATGTAAATCATGGTCATGAAGATTTTTCTTTTTTTAATATCATGTGCAAGCCAGTTGCTTATGGGATAACCTTCAAAAAGAAAACTGTATGCAGCTTCAGAATAATTTTGTTATTGCTCTCACTTTTTCCAATTCTGTGATCATTAATTATTTCAGTCTGGCAGTGTTGGGCCCCCAAGTGCTGTATTAAAGAGAAAAAAAAACCAACCGAAGCACTCCCTGCCCCAACACGTTTACTTTCCTAGTGCAGAACTGACAAACACCTGCAGACACACAAAGCCACATACTGCCTAATGTGGGGGCAACAGGCTCCAGCACTTCACCAGCCACCCAGAGGGCAGGCAGTGTTTGTTGCAGATGTCATTGCAAAGAGAAGTTTTAAGGTCTGATAACTCCCATGTCTTTGAGCCCTTCTCCTCTTTACTTAAATAAAAAAGATTATGGTATCTTCCATGTAAAGGGTTGTATGTTACATAGCCCTCCTAAACACGAGCATTGCTGAGGGGTAGCTTTTATTTATTCTCCTTAAGAGAAAATTGATTGAGAACTCAGCCATGCCACGGCTTTGCTTCTCAGCAAATAAATTGCAGTGAACTTAGACTGAAGAGTGTCAGTTTAGATTCACCATCATAACTTAACACAACTAATATTCATTTCCACTGATGAGTTTGAAAGCCCTATGCAGTCTCACACAATAGTCTCTGCCTTTATGTTAATGTGTTTCCCCTTTGCCTGGATGTCCTACAGCATTGATGCTTTGGATGTCTCAAGCAGTAAAAAAATGTGTCAGAAAGGGCTTCAAATTCTCCCTGCTTAGAAGCAAGTCAGGCATTTCCTAAAAGTAAAAGATCACAACTTCTCTGCTGAATTTGGGCAAAGAAAGTAGAGCTCTGTAAGTATGTAGGTTCATTGCTGAAGCCATGGATGAGCCAAAATTATTTCTCTTTTAGAAAAGGAGGTAAAAGTATTCAAGGAAATGAATCTAAGTACTTACATCAAAAAACCCTTATATTTTGTCATATAATGTCCCAGTGTTTATATCAGCTGATGAGGCAAACAATGTTATCAAGAGACAGAGGCGTGCCAGTTCCCACCTTCTGGAGGAGGTCCTCCAAGGCAGCTTGGAAAGGGAATGCCTTGAAGAGAGATGTACACATGAAGAAGCAAGAGAAGTATTTGAAAATGATGAAATGCTTGTAAGTATTTTGTTTTCCTGTGTGCCTAATAAAAATTGCTGCCCTGATCTTTTTCTTATTGAACACGGCTTCACAGCCTGCTTCACTTGTTTGGGTTTCTCTCCGTGTAAAATCTTTGCGTTTCCCACCTCAGTAGTAGAAAGCAGTTGTCTTCTGTGGTGTAAATGGCAGTGAGAAGGTCACCTCTGACATTTTTCAAGTCTCCTCCTGAAAATTATGAGTCCTGCACCTTACATTGCGAAATCACATGGTTGTTGTTCCATCCTGACCACACACAGAAATACTTCCTGCATGGATGAACAGGGAGCTTCTGGAGAAACTCCAGCACAGGAAGGAAGCCTACAGAGAGTGGAAGCAAGGACAGGTAGCTGCTTGGGAGGAATGTAGAGAAACTGAGCAGCCAGGAATCAGGTTAGGAAAGCCAAAGCCCCAAGTGAATTAAACCTGACCAGGGATGTCAAGGGCAACAAGAAAAGTTTCTATAGGTATGTTGGTGATAAAAGGAAGACTGGGAAAAATATGGGCCCTCTCCAAAAGGAAACAGGAGAACTAGTTCCTGGGACATGGGGAATGCTGAGGTATTCAACAACATTTTTACCCCAGTCTTCCCTGGCAAGTGCTCCAGCCACACCACCCAAGTCACAGAAGTCAAAAACGGGTGCTGGGAGAATTAAGAGCCATGCATTGTTGGAGAATATGCAATGCTAGGAAAGGGGGAAAAGTTTTAAACTGAAAGAGAGTAGGTTTAGATTGGATATTAGGAAGAAATTCTTTACTGTGAGGGAGGTGAGGCACTGGAATGCATTGCCCAGAAAAGTTGTGGATGCCCCATCCCTGGGGGTGTTCAAAGCCAGGCTGGATGGGGCTTTGAGCAATCTGGGGTAGTAGAAGTTGTCCCTACCCATGGCAGGGGGAACTAGATGATCTTTAAGGTCCCTTCCAACACAATTTTATGACTCTGTGATACGGATGGAGGGAATTAATGCACCAGCAAGTCGTGAGACCTACAGAAAGAGGGTCACTTGCTTGGTAGCTGCAAATTCCTTTGTACAAGAAGCCCTCCTGACATGTACAGGTGGATGCTGTGCTCTTTAATGGGACTCTTGATGGAGATTTTGTTTTCAGGGCAAGCAAAGGAAACAGCTGTAGGGCTGCCCATGTGTAGCCATGGTGCTTTGAGGAAGGGAGTGGCAGGGAGTGGTGTCCCTTCGGCAAAAGCAGCATCAGTCAGCTGCAGTACCCAGGGAAATGCAGGGCACATGGTGGTGAGTAGTGCTGGAGACCTGCAGCTCTGCTCTGTGCTGACCCCTCTGCCTCAAGCAGCACCTCCTGGGGACCAAGCAGGATGGGACAGCATGGGGTCCCTTCCCAGGCTGCTGCATGCCAGGGAGACAATAGCCAGCCAGTTTTTCCAGGAAGCTGCACTGTTAAAGGATTCAGCTGTTCCTGTCTGGCCTGTGGAGTGTTTATTTTTCTTTATAGCTTATTAAGAAACAATAAAATAAGCAGGAGGCAAATTCCCTCCCATCTGTATTTTGCTAGTAGGGCAGAATTTGTAATTGTGCAACTGTGCAAACATCAAACTGCAGTATATATATATCTATCTCACAGAACGTTTTTGTTTTATGAAACTATTTATGGGTTATGCCATTATTTAAGAATTAAAATCTAATTTCCTTTTCTTTTTTTTTTCCCACAGAAAATATTTTGGGATATCTACTATGGTAAGCTGGCCCCTTGATTTTTCTCCTCACTGTCACATTTTGAACAGTATGATCTTGTCCAGTGCTGGTTTTCTAAGAGTTTTTAGCAGTTTATTCTACAAAGAACATCCAGTCACTATTTGTCGTGGAAAAGTCTTGAGGTAAAAGGTTTTAAAAAGAATAGTAAATATGAAAAATTTTAGGCTGTAAAAAAAGAATCAAAGTTGAAGTGAGCCAGTGTTATCGTAGTAAATAGACTATTTCTTTTCCTGAACTTAAAGCTGTTCTGAATCAACCTGGGCCATGAGAATATCTGTTTTGCAGATACAATAGAGCAGCACAGCTTTACCAGCAAAATCTCCCAGACCTAGCAACTAAGCCTGAGTGAGATAAATAGGTGCTAAAAGCTACTGGGCTATCTACAAACTCTGGATGCTGGCACTGCATCATCCGCTGGCACCTGTCAAGGCAAGAAACAAATCTGCAGAAGCTGAGGATCTGATGTAACTAGATGCCTCCTGAACAAGGAGCCTGTGGCACCAGCTTATAGGGACTATGCCATATTTCCTCTCTTTTCTGTATGGCTCATCCCAAGCTTTTCTCTTGCTTTTAACTTAGCTTTTATTAATTTCTAATCTTCGGTTTAGACAGTGGATAAGGAGTGGCAAAACCAGCAGCCAGTATTAGTTTTCTGCAGAAGCCACTAAAACACCAAGTCCAGGAAATCATTACATACAAGAATCCCATCAGTGCTATATAAATTTTATGAAGAATGATGCTAAATATCTGGCATGTTATTACTTCTGTGAGGGTGGGATTAACTTCTAACTTCAGTCATTGCATGTTTGTACTAAGCATGTCATGCAGGCTTCCCCTCTTCTCTAGGAAGAGAGAAGGGCAACCAGTTCAGAATGGTCCATGCAAATTAGTTTAGCGACAATCAGGACACATTACCGGCTTCAGCCTCAGGGATGGCTTCCTTGCTATAATTAAAAGGCATATGTCCTGTTTTCTTCCTACAGAACAGCAGTGTGTGCTTCCTTTGATAAGTGGTTTCTCTCCTCCTCCTCCGTACTAAGCAAACACATTCTTCCATCCTGTGTTCCAAAAATCTGGTTTTCTAGACTTCTGGTATCTGTTTTGCTTTCTCCCCAAAGCCCAGGGTACAGCTGATAAACCTGCATTGTCAATAATAGTGCTGGGGAGAAAGGCTAAGCACCCACTCAACTGCTGGGTCACCCTTTGGCTCTGCTTTGTACTGCTCCTTCATCCTTCAAGTCAAAGCTGATGTAGCAGCATCTTGCTGGATGTCAGGGCACTTCAACTGAGGTCATACTTGTCCTTGACTCTCTTTTATTAACAGTATATACTTAGCCATTGTCAATCTCTCTTAAAACATCATTTTCTTAACAGTTTTGTGCGTGCCTTATAGCAGTGTGTGTTTTCCTACCTCACTTAACGACAATGTCATCTGTGACATTTCTATTCTATGATGTTCTCTGATTTCCCCTAGTTCTTATCCTATAATATGATTAGATTTAAATGGTTTGGATTATTTGATCTTGAAAAATGTATGTTGGTTGTTACTTACCACCTTTTTATTTTGCTGGGTGCTTTGATCATCCCAGTAGCTTTCCAATAACAAAATTCATGCCGATTTCTCTATAATTACCTGTGCCTCCTCTTTCCTCCTTTTATAAAGCTAGGTGCTAGATTTACTGTATACCCAGCATGCATTTCAGAGACTTGAAACCATCTAACTGCTTCAAGCTGCAGGCATAACCCTTTCCCTCGCTCCAGCTACCCATGACTGCTCCTGGAAGTCCTCACTCCTCACCTCTGCCTGCTCAGCTGTGGAGACAAGACCCACCTAACCCATTCAAAAACCCTCCCAGGAGGCCTAAATTGTGCTGGGGTATGCTGGTGGCATCTGGCTGCAGATGGGCTGCAGGTGGTAGCTCTTTCAGCCAGTATTTTAGTACATTTAACACTCAAACATATGCATGCCCATAGCCTGAGCAGATGGTGATTGGTGCTTTTTTTCCCAGTAATAGGTAAGAGTTTTCACCTTTCTGTTCCTGATGTCAAACTAGGGCACTCCACTGACTGAGGCTAACCTCTCTGATGAAGTGTTGAATTTCAGAAAGGTTAGGCTTTTCTGGCTTGGTCACTAATAGCTTATGTCTACAATAAGCAGTTTTTATTTGGAGCATGTTTCCAAACTCTTTTGGAATCTTTCCAGTAGGCAGCTTGAAGGGAAACTGGCAACTTTGTCCAGTGCTTCACTTGTAGTGAACAGGACATCCTCTGGTTTCAGTATTTGGTTCATCAGAAAGATTAAACTTGCTGAGTCTGAGCTGCTGTATAATAATTGTACAGATATATAACAGATTCCCTCCTATTTTGATGTTGCTTGCTGTATGCTTGCTATAGAATTTTGGTGCCAACTTTTTCTATCCATGCATACCAACCTAACATGGGAGACCTAAACCATGAGTCTCATACTACATTTTTAACAAATGCGTGGAACTGTAACAGTCCTTTTCCCTGAAGTAGAGCATCCATCCTCCAGAAGCAGACTCTGCCTCTGGGCACCTCCCAGCCTCTCTGACAGGGGCTGCAAGAGTGCCTTTGGAAGCAGACTTGGGCTAAAATTACCCCTGAGGAGCAGTTTGGTGAGATTTAGCCCATTTCCTTCCAAACCGCTTTCACAACATTTCCCTGTTGTTACTTACCACCTTTTTATTTCCTGGGTGCTTACAGTTTAATCATTTCGATAGAATGAGAAGCTTGTGTGCTGGGAAGGGGGCTATGTAAATTCACGGTCAGTGATGGTGGTGATTCAACCCTATCCATTTCTTCAGAGGGCAGGAGGTGCTCCTCGAGCCCCTGCCAGCACAATGGCGTGTGTGAGGACAGCATTCGTGGCTACACCTGCACCTGTGCTGAGGGCTACGAGGGAGAGAACTGTGCTTTTGGTAAGGCACTGCCCCCCTTCTAGAGAAGCCCTATCTTCTCCTTTCAGAGGGGGTTCCCGTGAAACCATACACAGGTGTCCCGTTATGCCAGTCATCATGTTTTTGGTTAAAACACAGAGTTCTTGGTAGAGCAGGAGTGATGTGTGCTGCCCAGCTACAAAATGTTACAGCATCCCAAGGTTATGCAGTCTGTCCCTGCCCCGAGTCTCCCTTCTCTAGGGATGCAGCAAAAGAGCTGAAGGAAATCTGCCTCATGGGCAGGCTGTAAAGGCAGCCCTGCCACTGCCACCTGTGCTACCCGGCTGCTTGCCCTGCTGTGGTCCCAGGCAGCGTGTGGCCTGCAGAACCAGGGCTGCAGTGCTGGAGTGGCTGGCTGCCCAGGCAGCCCAGTGCCTCTGAGGCCACTCACACCCACAAACCAGTCCCTTGGGACAGAGGGACTCCAGAAAACAAGCCGTTTCCAGTGGAAGTGAAAGGCATAAAGCAAAACAGATGCCTTCTGGCACGTGAAACACCCTGGGCCATATCCTACATTTTTACATCTGCCAGGTTCTACTTTCCAGCCCTTACATCAGTATTTCTGCTGGTTCAGAGGTCCCCTGGGGCGGGAGACGCCCTGGCTGCAGCATGGCTGGGTCATTTTTCTGTATAAGGGGTGTGACTGTGACCAGCTTCTGGGAGAGCACAGAAGGTGACACAGTTTGGATCAGTGCTGGGAACTGCATCTGCTCAGTGTGAGCCTTAAGGAGCCATGTTATGTGCGCTTTTTTGCTACTTCTCCACATATGAGCTAGATCAAACACCTGTTGCTTTGTGCTAGAGCTTCAAGTGTTTGTTCAGCTATGGAAAGTTGACTGAGCATGTTTCTAAGTTTATAATCCCTTTCTTTTTTTCTTATCTTTGGCAGCTGATAATTTAGTTTCTTAGAACAAGCATGAAAAATAAGAGCTATGCATTTGTTCTTTCTGAAAAACAGAAACCTTGGCCACCTTCTTCCTCAAGCGACAGTTGCCTTCTTAGCATGTGCAACAGTTCCCCTCCCTGCAGATAGTGTTTTGTTTAAAAACCCAAGGTATCCTTCCATGGGTTGACATGGAAGGCCCAGCTTGACCCATGGCTAGTGCTCCCCAGAACCCTAGAAGTGCAGAGAGTTGGTTCAGGGAGATGCTGGGGGAACACAGTTTGCAACAGTCTGTGGATGTTGCAGACACTCGGCTCTCTCCAATTTCTGCTTAACAAGAGAAAAATAATGTTTGGGGAAATACTACCAAGCCAGAATCCCTACCTGCCTTCACAAAAAGTGAATAAAAATATAACATAAAGAGGACTCAAGCTATGAAAAAATACTCCAGGTGAACTGTTCCCAATGTTTTTCCTCCGCTTGTTCTGTTTAGCTAAAAATGAATGTCACCATGAAGCAAAGGAAGGATGCCACCACTTCTGCTACCCAGGAACTAATTCCTACCGCTGTTCCTGTGCTGATGGCTACGAGCTTGGGAAGGACGAAAAACAGTGCATCGCATTAGGTAGGTGTGAGCATGGAAGTACAAGAGAAACCTGTTCAGGGCTGGGATGGGCAGGCCACCACCCGATACCCAGATATGATCAGCCTGCTCTGAGGATCAAGCAATGAGAACATTACTTAGTAGGAAAAGGAGAAATCTAGGGACCACCACCCAAAATGCCAAAGTAACAGCAAAAGAAGCAGTATTTCATCTAAACATTTAAATATGAGTCTGCAGAGAGAACTGGCATCGTCCTACATATCACTCACCAGACCAGGTTTTCCACTCCTTTGTTTGGTAAAGAGTAACTCCACTGAACACCTGTTTGTTCGGGAATGAGGTTCAATTGATTCCCATCAGGCACCTGATCTGATAAATGAAGGGTAACATTTGCTACCATACTAATTAGTTTAAAGCAGTAGCCCTTTTCATCTTTTCAATCTCACACTAGTATCACATTCAATCTCATCGCCTTATAAAGCAGGCCTACTAAAAACACAGAAGTATATTTAGACCCATGTTTGTATCAGCAAGTGGGGCAGGCAAATAGGAGTTCAGCTGTAGAGCCACTCTTTTGGTGATGAAAGCCTGATGCCCACACTCAGTGCACACTTGCGGTGGACTTTACATCAAACTAGCCTTACTTCAGCCCTGTGGACTAAGCACCCATTAGTTATGTGTGTTCCTGGAGGGTATCTTCTGGTTTAGCTTCACCAGAACACAATCCAGTCCGTGTGACCCAAAACCAAACCACAAGGTGAACTGGAAGTGATAAATGCAGATATCTGGGCGATCCAAATGAAGAGCACTCATGTTGTTCGAACCAGAACAGAAAGGCATGCACGTCCCTAGAGTGATAGCTTTAACACAGAAAACCTCGGATTTACCTTGTCCAGACTGGGCCACAGCTATCAGGTATTTGGCACAATTTGAATACAGGATACAAAACTGAAAAAGCAAGCTGTGCTGATGCTTGGCTAGAGAGGAAGCCTCATTTCCTTAGTTACAGACACAGTGAAATCTGGTCACTACAATGACCCAAAATTCAGCCCACTGCTAACCGATTATGACTACAAATGCCAAGCAAATAATTCCAATTCTCACCAGCTGAGAAATCTGTCATTCTCCTTTTCCTTTGTTCAAAAACAAAATCCAAAAGTCACGGTGGAAGCAATAAGGCATTTGCAGGTATTAGCTATCCTGAAACCATACAGTACAATATTTTGAAATTTTTTTTAATTCATTTGCTAGATGAATGTGCATGTGGCAGACTTCAAGACAGTGATAATCTGATAAGTGAAACCAGGAAGAAACGTGATGAGCGATTTCCCTGGCAGGTATTTCTAGCAATTCACGAAACCCATCACTCAATCTCCCGTGGACAGGGCTATCTATTGTTTTCTTGCATTTTCTTAGGTGCTACTGCTAAACTCAGAAGGGAAAGGCTTCTGTGGAGGAGTGCTGCTAAAAAGTAACTTCGTATTGACCACAGCAGAGTGCGCTCTCCTGCACAACCACTTTGAAATCGGGGTTGGTGCTGGTAGGTGACCCAACTCATTTTCTCTTGTTGCAGCACATTTGAGTACTGAAAAGCTAAATTTAACAAAAGCTTACTAAACCTGTTGCTGCATGAAAATATTGTTAAAGGAAACAAATATGCTGTCGTTTCATTTGAGCACCTCAGTGAAGTATCTGAGCTAGAACTACAGCTGCCCCATACCTCCTTTACAAGCCAAGCAGAGACAACTGCCTCTATGCAGAACTCAGCACACAGGGATAAGATAAACATGGTGGATTTAGAGGTGGCTTTTGTTTCATGCCAAAATTCACTTCAATGCTGGATTTTTGTCCTTACTGCTGAAATTATGCATGCTTCTAGGCAGCATTAAAAAGTTGTCAAGGTATTATTCCTACTTTCCCTCTACTGCAGCTGTTCTGAGAAACAGCACCTTCAGTTTCTCTGCCACACGTGTTCCTCAGCACCACCACATAGTCTTGCATGCAGCTTACAGGTCTCTGATGAACTATTCCTAAGAGCAGCTGAAATGCCATTGCTTCACAGGGCCTAATGGAACAAGTGGAACTGCGAAGATAATGCAAGTCAGCAAGAAGCACATACACATCCGGTATGATGAAGACACCGGTGAGAACAACGTTGCATTGCTACAACTTCAAGAGCACGTTGAGTGCAACAACTACCAGCTTCCTGTGTGCACCCCTGAAAGAGACTTTGCAGAACACGTTTTAATTCCAAAATTGGCTGGTACAGTCAGCGGCTGGAGAATGGAAGGTGACGAACTTAAAGTTGATGAGCTGCAGGTTTCGTACCTTCCTGCTGAGGACTGCAAGCAAATACTCAACATCAGCCTCACAAACAGGCAGTTTTGTGGGCACCTCCAGAAGGCCGTAGGCAAACGACTGGCTGGAGGAAGCTTTTTAGCTACTGAGTATAAGGGCACTTGGTTTCTGACTGGTATCCTGGGATCTTGGCCACTAGAAGACACTGACTGGGAAACATTTCTATTCACCAACACTGCGAGGTATATGATATGGGTTAAACAAAAAATGAAATAAGACACAAACACAACCAACTCCTACCAATCATTGCAAGGAAACATATGGATGCAGCCAGTACACCCATTTGACTGTATCATAATTCACAGCAATGGAGGTTGCAATGATGGCACATATTTAACTCCAAGTTATACAGAAAAGCCTGTTTGTCTTTTCTTCTTCTGCTGACATGCAGTACTGTGAAAGTCATGACACTGTAAACCTAGTTATTTTACTAAAAACTGATTTAACTTTAAATTTCTTAGAACTGTTCATCCTAAAACTCAAAACACTTTGACGTTTTTCTGGGATTTAAATGAAGCTAATAGGAAATGAGTCTTTTCAATTCTTGGTACCCTGAGGTTTGCTTCAGCAAATTCATATTCTTATTTCAGGATTCATACAAGTAAAACTTACAAAGACCAGGGGAACTTCTTTTAAATGTCTGTGTTAATGTAGGACTTGACACTTTCATCATGCTAAAAAATACTTCCCCTCATACATGGTACCTGTGTTTTCCCTTATGAATAATGTTCATGTCAGTTAGAGGATAAAATAAAACTCAGCTGTAAAACACAGGAAAAGAAAATGTTTCATTTCCTTTTAAAATAATTTTAAAACCTCAAAACTACCATCTCATCAGTTTGGACAAAGTTACATTGTACCACTCCCAAACAAGCAAACCAACCAACCCCCCAGGGTAATAACACTTAAAATACTGGATCCAGTGGTAGTGTTTTCCCCAGAAGCAAAATAAAACAGACTCTGGGTAAGTTAGCTACATCATCTTTTGTTCACCATTACAAAAACAAAACAAATATTACCAGAATTAAAAAAAATCCAAACCCATCTATGGGTACCTACAGACAAACTGCTTACATTTACTTGAACCTGTAAGTATTACTGACACAGTAAAGCTTTTGGTGTCAAGCACTTCTCTAGTTTTTAGAGAAAGCTGGAAGAGAATATTTAATACCAGCAAGATTATCCAAGATACTTAAAAAAAAGGAAACCATGTAAGAAAACATTATTTCCATTCTGAAGAATGGATTAACACGAGTAACAAAGGCTGACACTTCTCTCTGAAAGATAAATGCAAAAATAGTAACACAAAGTACTTTATAAAAGCTTTTAAGTAATTTGTGAGGAATTTGGAATGCTTTGCTTTATTTCTTCATGAAATACTTTGAATTATCTAGAAAGCCTGTGGAAATTATGATTTAAAAGTCAGCATTTCATTCCAATGCACTTTGTAACACTGGCAGCCTTGGTCATTCTGGGAAAGGAGCCACAAACAGTTCCTGGTATTCCAGGCCTGGACACGAACCAGGCAATTTACAGTGTCCTTGGGGTGATTAGGAGCAGTTCCACTGGGCAAGCTGAGTACCTGGAAAGTACTTGCATGGATAAGATGCAATACTCAACACACTGTTGACAGTGGAGGAAATGGGTTCTGCTTACTGACCACAAGCTTCTGATGCTGGTGGGATATGTAGCCTTTAATGTGACCCTGGCAGAAGGAGAAAAAGGGAGCATTAGTACTGGGAGCGGGTAACACAATGCCTATAACCTAAGCAAATACCTGCAACCCTGAGCATAGCAGTGTGTGTATGCTCAATCACCACTGCACTACTGTACTTAGTATCCATAAGGGTCCAATTTATGTAAGGGGGTCAACTCGGAGAGTAAGCAGAGAGTTGGAACCACCCCGTGTTTGGGTACTAACCAGCCTGTCAGTTTGAGAGCCTCTTGCCAGGACTCTCTATGGGTCTGCTTACATTGCCTTGACGAGACACAGCTTGACAGAAGTGTTTCTATGTTTACTCTTGTTCACTTTAAAATGAAGATTTTAATCAATTAGTATTCCATATGTAATAAACTAAATGACACAGTACTTCCTTTTCAAACATTGTGCTGTAACACTGAAAGAAATCTTCCAGTGACCTATACATCAAATAATCTGTTTCAGAGAGATGTGGTTTGTTTTCTTGCTGACATTGCACTGCTGCTCCAAAACTTCTGATTTAATAGAAATCTTTATATTTCAAGCCTTTATCTGTTCATGAGTAGTTGAAATCCCCTCAGAGTAAAAGACAAAATGTGGAACAAACAAAGAAATCTGGCTTTATTTTTCTCTAATGTTAGAAGGTCAAGAGTCTCCTACTTCAAATGCAGAACAAATCCTTTTTGGTCCCAGCTAAAATGTTTGTATTTTTAAATCAATATTTATGCTTATATAGAAAAAATGTCAGTACTAGATTTGTAATGTAAAATTCAACTTCGATTTTAACTGATTCCTACCAAAAAAAGGCAGGAACTAGAGGAAACCCTCCGGGTAAATGAAAACATTTCACTTCGAGCACAAGCGAATCAACTTTTTTACACAAGAAAATGTGGAATTACTGATGTGTAATAAACTCTTACTCTCTGTCCAATATTTTTTACTGCCTGATGTCTGAAAGGACCAGACAACAAGTGGTCAGCACATACCATATATATAAGGTTAGCTAAAATGCACTGGACTTCATCAATATCAACATCCTCTACTTGCATGAACTTCAGGGCAATCAGAAAGGCATCTAAAGATAGCTGATGGGTTTTGAGTAGTAAATATCTGAAAGAAACAAGAGAACAAACATGTTACTGAGAAATACTTGAAAATTCTGGTTCTTAGAAAAATGGCCTTTCTACAATAAATTCACTTCAAGAGGAAGTCAGGTCTCTCAGAGGGAACTAAGGAGCATATACATTTCTACCTCAGTCCCAGGTAAAACCACACTAAATATGTTTTTCCAAACTATAGGTTTTGTTATGCTTACACTTTCTTAAAGAGATTTCTGTATGTGATGATTTTCAGCTTCTCAAGGATAAGAAAGATTCCACATCGAATAAAGAAGGTCTCATGCTTTGTCAGAGCATCATTCAGTAGAAGAAGATTGCCTTCACTGCAAAGATGAATAAATGAAAAAATGAGAAGGTCTCATCCAAAAGACAAAAAGAAATTCTCTGACTTGGTAGGAATATGCGTCCCCTGCCTTCCTCAATGATCCCAAATAAATACCTTTCACTTAATACTTTTTAAACACAAAGCAACAAAACAGGCATCATACCTCACAGACTTTGTTACTTCAGCAAACTGCATAAGGTCATACTTTTTTAAGAGCTGAACTGTTGGCATATGGCCCTGAAAAATAAACGGTTTCCATGTTTTCCAGGGTAAAGTCAAATGCATTTTAAATAGAATCTACTAAGCTACAAAAAAATTGTTAAGAGAAAAAGACAAATGTTTAGCCACTTTTTTTTGCTACAGAATAAGAAGTGAATAAAAGTATTTGTAAGATTTGTAAAAGTATTTGTCCCTGCCAAACACCTTGTAGCTCAACTCACAGTAACTACTGATTCAGAGAGTCTTCATGCTTATTGTCAGGGAACAGCTATCAGATTTGCAAAATCAAGATCCCATGACATGAGGCCTATGCAGATTCAAATTTTATGTCATGACTGTATGATCTAATCTGCAAACAGAAGAACTGTGGGAATACAAAGCACTCCCAAGGGAATACAATCAGTGCTGCAGCACTGTCAAATGCCAGCTCGGTCTGTAGCAGAGATTTTATTCTCTCTGCCTCCATGTGGGAATAAAAATGTCCTCTCAAAAAACAAGCACCACTACCAACCTCCCTTCCCCCCTCCCAAAAAATAGAGAGAGAGAGAGAGAGAAAAGAATGTCAAATTTAAAGAAACAAAATTATTTCTCATTGCTGAATCAGGTAAGACTGAACCATCAACATCATCAAAAAGAAACTTTGGTTTTTCCCTGTGCACAAGAAAGATCAGATTGCACATTGACTTGGTCAGACTTTAAATTTAGTTACATCATGCTATGCTGTTGGTAACTCCTTTCTTGGATGGAGGATTAGCTGAGAGCAGAACTCAGCTGCATGTTTACTTGAGAGCTGCTAGGAATTAAAAGAAACAACATCCAAGCTATTTTAGTACAGTTTAAGGTTAGTGTTAATGTTTAGGCTCTGATTTTAAAAAAGTAACTGTAAAAGCACTGACCTTTATCTAGTTTCTTTAGTGGCTCCTGTACATTAGAACTGCTTCAGAAAAGCCACAGTAATTCTAGGCACTACCAAACCCACCAGTTTAAGGCACCCAGTCAAGACTGGGACAAAGTTTTTAAGATGACTGTTAGTTTTCATTTATCAACCCTACCATTGATTGATCTGAAAGTAACCAATAACAAAGCCAATAAATAAAAAATGGAAAAGAGAAGCCAATCATCATACCCACTATGCTTCCCCTTTACCCACTGGACACAGCAAGGGACTGGAAAGGGAGCACTGAATGGAAAAGGGAGAGTGGTCACAAACAGGTTGTGGCAAAAGTGAAAGATGGCAACTCAGAGGCAGGTGATAACAACATTCTCCATGGGTACCTTTTGTAACAGGGCTAGGAAGAGGAAACTCTAAAGTCTAGCTCTTGTCCCCTCGGTTACACTGAATTAATCGTTAGCATAATCCCACTAATTCAGGGATACACAAATGTTAACACAGCACATGGGAAAGGGCAGGAACAAAAACCAGAAGTGTTTCATTCTTTTAATAGAAATACAAAATGATCACATACTAACCAGCCATGCTCTACCTCATGACCCTTCTGACATGGGCAAATATACAAGGTGTAAATAGAAAACTCAAAGATAGGCTGTGGCTGTGGCAAACCCTTCTCAACAATCCTCAGCCATCTGTTTGCACATCTTCCTTCCTTCCACTAGGTGAAAGAAGCAGATCAATTTGTCCTAGTGAATCCACACATTCTTTGGCTTGTCTGCGCAGCTGATCACCAGAGATGCACACTGCTACATGACAGAAGTTACACTGTTATGTGGTTCTTCAAAGAACTCAAAGACACCTTTCTCACAGAAGTATCATCAGATGGCACCTTCAGGAGGGGTGGGAGTCAGGTAGGGGGAATAGAGGGATGGGTTGGTTTTGTTAAGGTGGGCAGGGGAGGGATTTGTTTATGGGCTGTGTTTCCACCCCCCGATTTCTCCTTTCCTATTTTGTATAAATGACAGCTCAACGTTTTTTATCCTCAAACAACAAAGTGTGCACATGCTGGATCTTACAGGGGTAAAACACAGCCTCTGAAATCCAGAAGGGAAAACCAAGAACAATACTGAGCATCAGGTTTATTACCTGTGTCTGTCCCCCTCCTCTCCTTATTTAGAAGACTAATATCTACTCACCAACAACATTTTTACTGGAAGCAGGTAGATCAAAATCATTCTTTTATTCTTCTGGCTTGATCGGTGACAGTGCTCAAAGGCAAATGACAGATACTCTTCAGCTGCAGACACAAATGAAAGCACCAGTAACATGAGTCAACAACAAAAATGGATTAAAACGGTAACCCAAATTCTGTGCTCAATTTCCACCTCTAGATTGAACACGACATTTGAAATTACATAAAAAAATAATCACACCAATCAAAAATACATTAAGAAAAACTGGAGATTCACACAAAATACAAAGTATTACCAGAAAAGTAAGTTCTCCTTCAGAAAGTCAAAGAAAACTTGCCAAGGTCTGGATGTCAACATAACAGTTACAAGTAATACTGGAATTTTCAGCTCATTTCAGTAATATTATTGTGCTCCTATTACAGGAGCAGAGAATCGCAAGAAGCACTGATGATACAGCACTCCATTTTCTAAATTCAGATTAGGTTCTTCAGTGGGTGAAAGCTGCATGCAATGCACACATCTGCTGAGCTCCAGAAATGTGCCAGCAAGACCACACAGCATAACAACACAAAAATCTCTCAGCAGTTTCCAACAACAGGTAAAAATGATAAGCCTGACGGGCAGAAGAGACTATTAAGAGTAACAAAACCAGCTCCAGAATAGATTTTGGTCAGGGGCTTCAGTTAATGATGAAGTTATACACCTTATCTCTAGAAGCATTTCTATTAGTGAAATCTAAAAGAAATCTGTGAAAAGCAGTTTCTACATCTTCCAAAATCAATGCATTACAGTTTGCTGAAGATTTCCTACATGGCACACAGCAACATGAAGAGGACAAAAGAGCCACAAAGCCTCCTTTGTGAAACCTTTTACAAACCTATTCTTCTGGATGCTCATACATTTTGTAATGCACACACATAATGCATAAGATTACAGGGAACCTCACTGACACATATATTTTAAAACTGGACATATACTACAATTAGAAGTGTCACATAACCTCATCTCTGTTCTGAGTCAGCCTGTGGGCCTCGTACCTTTCAGCATGACTGTCCTTTAATCCGTGCAAACACAACTGCACCTTCTGCTCATGTTTTGAGTCACATACAACATCAGCCAGATTTCACACCAAGAAAAGACTTTCAATGTGTCTTACTGGCACACAGTACCTTGCTTAAAGTCACTGTCAAACATGGCTTTGCGTCCAACATAATATTTGTATGTAACTCGCTGTGCCATACTGTATTCATCCTTCAGATTTGAGCTGTCAATTGCTCTAATTAAGGGCTTACACAGATGGAGTTTGTTGATCTGTTAAAAAAAAAATTGCATTTTACTTAAAGAGTGTAGAAAAACAGCATCATATAAAAAAGGGTGGGTTTGACTTTGAATATGAAATACAAAACACAGCTTACCAGAACTGAACCCTACCTTAAAATAAATTTTAAACAGCTGATTCACAAGAAACAACATGCCCCACTTTTTGGAGTCTTCAATGCCTGCTCGACTGTCATAAGCAAAAAGAAAACACCTACTAGTACAGAACCCTTTAAGAAAATAACCATTTTGCCTTTATAGTAAATTTACTCAATAGATATTTTATGGATTTTT
Organism: Pseudotriccus pelzelni; assembly: GCA_035584735.1. Lineage (NCBI taxonomy): Eukaryota > Metazoa > Chordata > Aves > Passeriformes > Tyrannidae > Pseudotriccus > Pseudotriccus pelzelni. The sequence continues at coordinate 89,812,403 of JAWMRA010000001.1, read as the reverse complement.
AGGGTAAACATAGGTGTCTAAAAATAAAAGTCAATGCCAAATTCCTTAAACACTTTATGTCTTAAACCATATCAGCATTGTCAAAATAGAACATGTGTTCCCATATAAATACCTCTGTCACATTTATTCTCAACACCATGAAAAAATGTCATGCAAAGTACTATTCATCTGCACGAGGGCTCTCACTCTAGTCTGCAGGTAACACATACACTAGGACAGCAATGACTTATAACATTTGAGATGAAAGGCTGGGAAAAAAGCATTTTGCCACTTCAGAAGTGTTAAAATCGCAAAGATTGGAAACCCAATTTTTCATCTTTCATTAGGCTTTTCCATCTATGCCTAATGGAGCAAACTTCGCAATTGAACAGGGTACAAAAGCACTAATCATCTTTTCTGAGAAACAACGATATAATCAGTCCCCCCCAACAACATCTGCTGCGAATGCAACCTGAAGGTAGGGTTCTCCATCTCTAATTAATAGTCAAGAGAGAACAGACTAAAAATTACAGGAAACAAGAATCAGAAGTCTTCATTCTTACCCATATATGGCCTTAGTAAGCGGGAAAAGCAAGTTCATTAAGCTCTTAGCAATTTAATAGTGCAAGTTCTATAGAGGGTCTTTCACTTACGTGTCACTGGCACAGACTCGAAAACAGCTCATCAGTAGTTCTGCTGCTTTTTCCAACATGTCACCAACCTTGCTTTTCCCTTTCTTCACAAGCTGTTGATCTGCCTAGAATTACACAGCAAGAAACAATATGTAATTCTATGTCCTGGTTTGCTGGTTTGCAAACAGTTTAGTTCCTTAATACAGCATTTTATAAAGTATTATAGCAATAGATTTGCCATGCCTGCTAACTCCCAAATCTAGAAGGCAGTCTCACAGAATAAAAGAAAACACTTGGAGAGGCTCCTGAACGTGCACCAAACTTAATGCACAGGAGGACAGTCCTTTGAAAATACGCAGGTCTCAGAAACCCAAATTCAGGTTCAATACCTGAACTGGAGCATTAACAATTCAATTCAAGTTTACAAAGACAAAGAGTCTGGAAAAAAATATGAAGTTTGAGTTTTAGAATTCATTATTCAGTTTCTCGCCACAGCCATGAAGACTAGATTTTATTTCTAAACCATATTCAAAACTTTCCAGTAGTAACGCACAACGCTGAGAGCTGAGACTTCCAGCAGAAACATAAAACCTATGTTACAGCAGCAAGACAAAAAAAAACAATTCAGTTGTCAACACATGGGAAAGATCCACGCACTGACTAATGCAGAACTTCAACAAAAAAAACATAGCAAGTAGGTATTTATTACTTTCTTAGAAGTTTTATTATAGTGCTTGCATTCTTACTAGCTGAAACGTAAAGAAAAAACATGGAAATGCATCCTCTGCTGCAGAAGCCTTCTCTGCATCCATATCCTTTGAATATACTACGGTTAGAAGACAGAGTCCAAGCATTTCCAGTATGCCTGATTCAACATTCCACTTTCTCATGCATCTCAGATATAGAGATTTGTCTCATTGAGACTGAGAACTGAGACTTGTTACAGAGAAGGTACACACACAAAGAATTTTCTCTGTGCAAGCATACCACACGTGTGGTTTCGTGGGTAAGAGTGGCAAGGGCACAAGAGAGTGCTGAGTGGATATTATAAAAAAAACTTGGTATTATCAAACTCTAACCTAACTTGAACTTTAGCTTTACCTCTTCAGGTAAAGTGACTAGGAGCAAATCACAATTCTGCCACTTACCTTGGCCTAGCAGTTCTCCACAGATCTCTACACAAGCTACTTCAATTCACCAGGACAAGAAAAATAACATAACTTTGGGGATTATTTGCATGTTAGCAGTTGTATAGCTCAGAAAGGGCTCCAATGAGCATCAAAAGCTGGAAAAGGGGAAAGGAGCAGAAACTCCCCTCTTCAGATGTGGTGAATGGTTAGATTATCTCAGTTATAAAGATTTCCACCAAATCCCAAGGATAACACATGGAAATAGTGAGTTGTGACATGCTTATAAATAAGGAAAAGTACTAAATCTCTTCATAAGTTCTAAGCAACTGCTGGGAGTTGCATGCAGGTCCTCAGAACCCCTCTAGTTCAAGCTGCAAATGACAGATGGACAGACCCAGCAGCCTCATTCTTCAGTAGGGCTGGACTAATTTAGCATGTCAACAATATCCTAAATAACGAGTTAAAGAACAAAATTAGACTGTGCAATAAAGTCTAAAAAAATTTCCATTGTAGAAATACCGGTAAAAGCATAATACAGGTAAAAGCAATGAGGTTGTTAATCAGATCTACTTACATTATTAGCAAAAATTCGAAGATCAAGGGCTACAGCATACATAATAGGTAAGGCCCTGGAAAAGTAAAATATAATATACTCAGTATATGCAAATCATGCAATAAGTAAAGCATGAGAAAAAAGCAATTTTTTTTTGTTAGTTGATCATAAAACCAGAAAAGTATACGTTAATCTTTGAATAAAGACGGATCCACTTTTTAAAAGGAAAGTTCTTCAAGTTCTCAGCATTTCATAAATCCTACACTGGAATTATTATTTCTGAAACCTTTTTTAATGTGACTTTTTAAAATACCAACTCCCTTTGAACAAACTTTTCACATGTTCACTTATGGACCATTCTACATAATTAGGTGCAGATGTTTAGTTTTCACACTTTTGATCATAAAACCTCAAATATGCAGCAAAAGCAATTAGGCTGGATTTAAGCATCACTAGGGATAAATAAAAACTAGAGGCATAATTTTATTTGGTTACTATGATATTAGATGGAACAAATGAGTCTAGTAGCTTTCTACAATACACTCACCAATTTTCTTCTTTATGTGCCTGAAATGCCCGCAGGAAAGATGTAATGTATTCAGGAGAATTTAAAACGCCATGACATGAAGCACATACTTAAGAAACAGCAGTTGAATGGTACCACATATTACTACATGAAAGACTGGAAACCAAAAAAGCATCAAGTAGTTTGGCAGTCAGGATGCAAAGACACGTTATGGAAGAACGTGAGCACAGCCACACACTCCTTCATGTGGCAGCAGCAGCAGCAGCAAGAAACACTGGCCAGACATAACATAGAAGCTTCTTTACCATTATTTTCCCTTCTAGCCAAGTACAAACTGCAAGGTGTACTAATGATTTGAGGGTCTCCTATACTCTGGGAGAAATTAATTTTCTATTTGAGAGCCAAGTGACAGATTCCTTCTTAGTGCTACAGAAAGATGAAAGAAGAGTGTATCTGGATTTCCTTGCTTAGGAACCTAAGCAGCTGAAGTGGCAGCAAATCACATTCTATTAGATTTTTAGAAGGCATAAGGAGAACTTATTCTACAAGAAGACAGAGTTAATCTGAAAACAATATACAAGATTTATGGAAAAGGATATTGGACAATAACTGTCTGGCATTTGTAGGCTTCTATAAAGTCATGGTTTCCAACAGCATAAGTACACCTGTCAAAGAAAAGGCGCATTAGTGCATCAGGAAACAGATGTAAAACAAATATTTCTCTTGTCTCTTAAGAGGCATAAAGATTTACAGTTTATTTAAGAGATACGGAAATGTGATTAGAACGTTCCAAACAAAATGGCACAAGATGGATGAGGATTTGCTTTATTAAGCTAATGCTTACTGAAATGGTCATCAAGATTAGATAGAAAATAAAAATCCAAGACTGTTGAAGGAGAACTAAAGACTGTGTTAATGCAGATTTTTTTAAAATAAAAGTCTTAAGGAATTACTTAGGTACTACAGCTGTCTTAAGAATACTTTTGTGACTAAAATTCCCTTTTAAAAGTGTTTATTTTTCTTATTTATTTAATTTAAAATTCTTATGCAGCTAGTACACACAGAGCAAGGGAAACAGTGAAAGCAAAGTTGTGCCAATTGGCTGTATGTAGATGACTGCCAGCAAACTTTATATGGAGAGGAGAGAGAAAGTCTTTATTTCCTGCAGCTCTTGCATTATTTTTAAGAGTAATAAATATCAAGTTTCCAGATATAAGCCCTTTAAAATAGGTAAGTAAACTTAAGGATATCTCCTTCCTCAACCCTGGACATTTCAGGCCCATCTTTACCTTAAGTGGGCTGAAAACATTTCATCATATGGCGGCTCCAAAACTTGTTGGCACTTCTCCTCTGGAGATGGAAGCTAAGTATAGAATAAAATGAAAGATTAAAGGAACATCCAATGCACCAGAAACAGAGTATTATATGGATATTTTGTCAGCAGTTTTCACAGAATCACAGAATTGTTAGGGTTGGAAGGCACCTCTGGAGACCATATGGTATCGTGGCATCTATCAGAACCTTAAGTTATACTAAAAATCACATTCAGTGCAATGAATTGCTACTGTGCATTCTGTCTCCAAAACCTGATCAGAGCCAGCCTTAAGTAAAAGCATCCGAGATGCACAGATCAGAAGTACCAGGCCCTTCCTTCCCACTGCTTCTTTTCTTTGTAGTCACTTCCACTCTGTCATGTTAATAACTAACGCAGGGCTGGTGAGAAAGGACTTTCAAGGCTGTACCTATCCAGAACATGAAGAGCCATTCATGAAAAAAAATAATTAAAAAAAAAATATATAGAATATCCCTGTAAGAAGAAAAGAGAAGCAAAACTACAAGGGGATCCTGCCCTGGCCTATGAAACAGGTTTCTGAGGTTTATTTCCAATAGAAAGGAACTCACATAGAAAGCTAGGAAAACTGAAAGCAGAGCAAAAGAAAGGTCAAAACTAGATTCTCACCTGTAGTCTTGGATTTGCTACATGGGGATGTTTAAATGATACTAATTCTGCACAAAATTGTCCATCTCTGCTGTCAATGGCTTCTTGTACCTACCAAAGTAAACAGCCTCATTACAGAATAAAATTCAGCAACACACACAACATATTTACACAACTACAGAAGCCACCTTCTTGTTACCACTGTTCATCCTCATTAATACCAACTCAAATCTGAGTTTTTAAAGGTCTAAAACGGAATAATTTTGTATTTTCAATAAACCTGTTTTTCAAAAAGGTCCCAGAGAAAAGGCAAGGTGAACACTACTGTGTTTTTTTTCCTTATTTGTAGGATACAAGCAAACCAGAGGATCCCCATACAGCGTACATGGGCTCAGCATTGTGAAACAGCAGTTGTGAGCCATATTCCAGCTGGACTCATGAGTATCAAACACGGATGTGAAGCTACAATCTTTGAGTAATGCTTTAAAATAAAGTCAGGCAGATTTAAGGTGTAGGTATCATTCCAAAGGCAATATCTGATATTAGACTGGCATCTATACAGAACAGTTTTGAAATCTGTTAAGACTGTAAATGTTATATTCTGTTGGAGAATGGTTGAATTCTGCTTCCTGCTAAAGATAACTCCTTGTAAACATTAGTCTGCCCGAACAGTTTATTGCAACATCGAAGTGGAAATTTCTTCAGTTGCAGAAGTAGTTTTAATATTACTTCTTCGGAGTTCACTTCCCAGTACTTGTGCTTTATTTGTCATATTTTTGTGTCCCAATACGGAAAAAAAAATCTTTTTGCTGTATGCAAAGATCCTATCAAATGGGAAAAAATTATAGGCTGCAGCAAAAGAGGGAAAATCAACTGCTTGAGTTCTTTCAAAAATTGGCAGGGACTTTTTCCTTCAGGAAAAGGGAGAGCTAATTTTGTGGGGTTTAAGTAGTTTTTTTCCTATTAAATATTCAACATAACAGACAAGATGCTAACTTTTCAGAGCAGATCATTGTCCAGAGCGATCTCAAGACACTCCATTTTTGGAGACTAAAACCCAAACAGTCGCTCTCTTTTTGTGCCCTTCACTTAACTGACTTGACTGCTGTCAGGTGAAGTAAGACAGCAATGCTGAGAATCCAGTGGTCCAGAAAGAACCAGCAGGAGTGGACACTAAAAGCTTGACGCTGACAGTTCAGTCCAGATGATGTCCCTGTGATTCTGCTCCCGTCTCTCCATCCTCCCTGCCACACACTCGGTGCCTCCGCATTTCTGATCTGACATCCCTGAGCTGCGCCTGTTCCTGCACGCTCTCACCATCCCTCCGCGTCCGTTCTCACGGATAAATTACCTCGCTCTCCGTTACATCAGAAACCGTCACACCTTTCGGGCATTCCACGCACAGGCCCTTGGCACTCAGACGGCGTGCCTCACACGGAGTGAAGAAATGTATTTCTTCACCACATCGCTCGTTCTGTTTCTTAAACAAGACAACCTATTCACAGCAGCGCATTTACACCCACATACTCAAACAGCGCCCACAAATTAATTTAAAAACAAAATCAGAAAAAAGTCTGGCTTACTTGCTGCAAATACTGGTTTATGGTGATGTGGGCCATGGAAGCGCGGGCAGGAAAGGCAACAGTCCCGGCTCGCTCCCACCCTCCGGGCCCCCCGCGCGCCGCTTCCCGGAACTCCCCTCGCGCTTCCGGCACCCGCCGAGGCGGGTCACGTGACAGCCGCCCGACTCCACCCCCAATCGCTGCTCCCCCGCTCTGCCCCGCCCACAGCGGGAATGTGGGCGTGGCTTACCCTCGGCAGCCAATGGGAAAGCGCGGTGGGCGGGGCAGAGGGGGCGCGTCAGGGATAAGCCTCGTGCGCTGGGGCGCGCTCGGCATTTATAAGTGTGTGGCCGGTGCTTGTGCCTCCGGGCATCGCGGAGCACCGGTAGCTCGCGTGCCGTGGGCTCGTAACGGTGGCGAGCAGGGCCTTCCGTGAGCCCCGTGTGACAGGACCCCGTTGGCAGGAGGCCCCAGTCACTTGCCCAGTAGAGCGGGGAGCTGGAGCGCTCTCCACGCTGGTAGCGCTCCCGGGAGTCGCGCTGCCCGCGGGGAGCCCTACGTGGGGGTTTCGCTGAACTTGGGCCAAAAAAGTTGAATCGAGCATTTAGCTCTTGAAAACGCTGCTCCTAAAGGCACTAACGCCATGGAAGTATGTAAGACAAGGCCACACACCATGCCCGGGCAGGCTGGACTCGGTTGTCCGAGTCGGACTGGGGGGAGCCGGGGAGCAGGACTGGTGGCTCTTCTGGATGGGATGCGCGGCTGCTCTTTGAGTCCTATTCCGGCCACCTCTCGGCGGGTACCAGCAGGCATAGCCGGGAGAAGAAGCGGAGGGCGCCGAGGGGCTGCGCGACGATGGCGACAGGAGCTGTCGCCGCCCGGCCGGCCCGCGGGAGGCTGCCCCGGCCTAGGAGCCATCTTGTGAGCGGAGCTGCCACTGCCCGAACGCCACGGGCTGCCCGGACCGGGGCACGGACGCCGACCCGCACGGCGAGCTGGCCGCCGGGGCGGGCGGCCGTCGGTGCCTCCCGGGCCGGCGGCTCTTGGCAGCCGCCCGCGGGCAGTGGGGGAGGGCGGCTGGGTGGCGGCGGCGGAGGAGGAGGAGGAGAGCGGAGGCGGGGACCGGGCGGCCCCGGCCCGGCCCAGCCCAGCGCGTTGCCCCGGCCGGACACGGCGCCCGGGGCGGAGATGGCGGACGAGCCGCAGAAGAAGCCGCACTTGTCGGCCTTGGTGGGGCACACCAACGGGCTCACCAAGCCCGCCTCGCTGGCCGCCACCGCCAGCCGCGCCGCGGGAGGAGGAGGAGGCGGAGGCGCGCCCGCCTCCTCCAAGAAACTCGTGATCAAGAACTTCAGAGGTGGGTACGGGGCAGGCCGGGCCCTCTGCCCCGGCAGGTGCGCCCGGCCCCGCCGCTCGGTCCCGGCCCGACCTTTGTTTACTGCGGCCCCGGCCGCTCCCCGCCCCTTCCCCGCGGCCGGGCCGGCGGGGCCCCGCCGCTGTCACCCCTTATCGGGGCGAGGGGCGGCTGCCCCGGCTGATAGCGCGCCTGCCGCCGGCACCGTGCCCGTGCCAGGGCTCCCGGGGACACGCGTGGGGCTCCGTGCGCGGCGGCAGCGGCGGCTGCGCCCTGTGGGGAGCGGGCAGAAAGCCACCTTAGTGTCAGCGCTGATTAGAGCCAGGCGGGGGTGGTTACCTCGCTAAAAGTAACACGGGCGTCAAACGCAGCGGTGGGGGGGGGTCATATGCGTCGTGCAAAGGTTTGGTCGCCTCGGGTGGAATTGGTGACCCCTCTGCCAGTGCCAGAGTTACACAGTCAAGCTTGGCAGGGCTCGGTGGAGCAGAGTGAGCGAGATTGCTGCAGACTCCTCTTGAGTGGCTGTTTTTCAACTAGTTGTGTCTTACTTCACAGAAAGACCCAAATTACCCGAAAATTATACTCATGACACCTGGCAAAAACTTCATGAAGCAGTGGGAGCAATACAGAGTAGCATTTCTATTAAATACAACCTCGAAGAGCTCTACCAGGTAAGGCACGTAGGGCTTTAGTTTTGTTTCTTTGAGTTTAACAGAAGGCAAATAAAATGCTTTGGGACTTTCACAGAGCTTGTATTCAACATAGCGTATTTGATTTGTTAAAAGCTCATTATATTTTTTGAACACTTTGCTCCATGCTCCATTTCTAGTCAGTTTGTAGTTTTATATATCAGTTCCTTGGAGAGTTACCAGGATCTTGACCCATGAAAAAGCAGTTTATGGTGGGAGACACAGAAAGCTATTCCTGAGCAGGGCTGAGATTTCTCTTGGTATCTTCAGTGCTCTGCCCATTCAACATGCTGAATTTGGGATGTTCCTCCAAATGGCTTATGCATTTATATTTTTTATAATGGTTTTTGTACATGGTATGGTCTCTTGTAAATAGTGAAGTTGAAATGTTTGCTATTATTAGAGAATAACACAACACATCAACATCAATGCTTTTTTGGAAATTGCGAAGGAATCTCAACTGAGCAGGCCACAAACTGTCAGTTTACCCATGTTTCAGATTACTGTTACGTTTATATAACAATCAGGATCTTATTTTTCTATTCAAGTAATGAAAAGGTATTTCTGGAACATCTGGACTAATGGAGCAGGGACTACGAAGGGTAAAAGAGAGACACACTCATGAACCATTTCTTTCTACTTTCTCAATTTATGTGTTATTTAGTTTTGTGTTATTCTAAATGTATGTACTTTGAGGTATTTAACTGAAGTAGTGATTTTTTTACAGTGAACATGTTATAAAAAATTACTAATGCACTAAGTCGTGCTACATAGCATAAGTTAGTTATGAGTTTTCTGTGGATGCAGGTGTTTGATCTGTTGGTACCCTTGCCAGATCAGGACTTAAGATACTACTATGCTCACCTGACACTTTCTCAGTGTTTGGTTGAGGTAGGTTTGATGTTGTCTGCAAAGTGCAGATTTTGAGAGAGAGGAAAAGGCCAGCAGTTTATACTGGGTCCATGCTCAAGAAAATCAGGCTGGTTTTGAGAACTGACTGTAACTATACTTGTCTCTGTGATTAGTTAGGGTGTATAATATATGGGTCTAAAATGGAGGATTATCTACATGTATATTGACTTGATATAATTTATTCCCTTTAAATAGAATAATTGCCTGTGATGTATTCATCTGTCAATACTTGCAGGTTTGCAGAGTTTGAATTGCATAATACATTTTATCGTTTTAAACTCAGCATTTCAAAAATCCTGCTTTTTCATGCCTAGCTGAAAAAAAAAATCCCACAGATGCTTTGAGCGTTACCTAACTTGTTTTCAGAGGCTCAGAAGTGAGATTATAGTAATATGGGTATGAAATCGCTGGGGTACAGACTTGTTTTGGCAGAAGAGAAGAGAGATTTCAGATAAACTGTGAAGGGAGAACTGTACTTCTTGCTTTTTCTCTTTGCCTGCTTGTTTGTAAAAACTGCATGAGGCTGGTCGAATAATCAGCGAAGCAGCAGATCAGCAAGATTTCTGCACAGAGGGTGGTGGCAGTCAGTGTTCCTGTGTACAGACAGGTACTTACATGCCAAAGGAATAAAAGATGAGGTTCAGCATCCATTGGAAACCTGATCTGTACTTACAGATCGTTTTAACTGCCTGTTGGTGAGCACAGCGTGCATAAGTTCTTACTATCGGGGCACCTTTTTTCTTTTGTCTTTTTTTTTTTTTTTTTTGAGTCTTTCTCCAATGTTATGGAAGGAAGTGAGAGGCCTGCTAGAGTTCAGTGCAGTGAGTGGGCTGAGGTACCAGCCTGCCTTTGAACTTTTCTGATTTATTTATTTAATTTGGCTCAGTGGCTGAGGAGAAACCAAAGAACAATGATGAGGCTTTGTGGGAAGCCTGAAGGCTACTCCTTTCCAGGCATTAGAGGCAGCGTGGGATCAGGCATGAAGGTGATTGGCAGAGACATAGTCAGTGAGCAATTGGAGGGTGGCAGCCAATTTTTTGTGACTAAAATAGAAATGATGTCTGGGATTGGTGGTAAATTGCACAGGTTTTGATAGAAGTAGCTTATACTTGGTGGGATAGAGAAAGTGGGGCAGTTCGAAGAACTGAGGAACGAGTGATAAAAATAATGGGAAAAAAAAATTACCTTTGCAATTAGGCCCTAAATAACCTGAAATGGGGCACCACTGTCCTTCTGGAGGACATAGAATAGGGCAGTATAGTAGTAAAGGAAAAAAGTTATGAGTCCTAACTAGACTTTTATTTGGATGAGTGCATAGGAAAAGCTATGTCTGAGGAAACATAACAAACTATCTGCAAAACAGATAGTGTGAATACAGTTTGTTCCAAGTGTCATTTTACTTACCAGTTTTAAGACCAGATTAAAAAAACCGTAATATCACTGTGTGATAATTTTGTTTGTTTGTATACCTTAATGTTGTATCAAAATGGAGAAAGCCATTTTTATGTGCATTTAAATAAAATTACATTAGGTAGGTTAGAATTACCCCATGGGGAAAGCTCTGAGGCAGATTCACTTTATGTTTTGGAAGACAAACTTCAGTATGTTAGAACCTCTAGAGGAAATAATACAAGAATTAGCAGTAACTTGCATGCTAAATGTTAAAACAGAAGCCTCTGCTTCAAACAAGTTACTAAAAGGTTGATTTGAAACAAAACTTTTAGCTTCTTCACCCACACAGATCTAGTAAAAGTGTCATTTCTCTGGTGTCTTTGTAGATGTGATTATTACTGTATCCTTTTTTTCAAACTAAATATATGGAAGATGAATAAAAGTCAAATCAAGATTCTTCAGAAAGAGAGGCAGGAAAAGCTGAATTAAACAAATGATGAATAAGGAGGAAATGACTTGATTTCATGCCACCCAAAAAAACGAAGCAGGAACAGGTGGCACTGAGGTGGTATGGCTGCAGGTTTAATACGCTTCAAGCCAGCACTGTTGCCCAAGGAATCATAAAATGGTTTGGGCTGGAAGGGACCTTAAAAGATCATCAAGTTACAATCCCCCTCTCATGGGCAGGGACACCTCCCATTAGACCAAGTTGTTCAGAGCAGCCCTGTTTTTCCCCTCACCTCTCTCTTGGCCTGTGCACTTGGTAGCTCGTGTTTGGGTGATCGTAAACTGAAACAGAGTGAAGAACATCTAGTAATGCTTTGACAAAGAATTACATGCTGGCATTAGGCACCACAATGTTTCATACTACGAAGAAATAAGACACTAAAAAAAGCTAGAATTTGGGAAAAAAAATCCGTGAGGGCCTAGCACTGCAAAAATACTGAAACTTTGTGTAAGTTCTTTGTTACTGCAAAATTTATCAACAAAATGTGACACTGTAAATCATCTAGAGCAAAGGAAAACATTCTTGGGTCAGTTCTAGTTGCCCAGGTGACATAGTGCTTTGAATCTTTGGCAGTGTCCTCTGCAGTGTTGCCTCATAGCATAAAGGCTGTTGCCATTAAGTGACTACAAGAACATTTGGTATTGGGCAGAATTGGTCTCCTTAGTTAACTAAACTGAGTTCCCTGAGCTCCAAGTATATCAGATAAAGTCTTTATATAATGGTTAATGTGGGATTGGTTTTTTTGGAGGGGAGGAAGGATGGTGTTAAATTATTTTTTCCCCTCAGTTTATATACCTCAGTGCGAGTATGTGAATCAGTGCAAATATTTGGAAAGAAATAAGTTGATAAAAACAGGAAAGTAGCTATTACTCGTTTACCATTTAGAGAGACTGGATGTAATATCTACCTTACCGTTATTAAGGAGTTAAAATATTTGGTATGATTGTGTTCCCCCTCCAAAAAAAGCATGTGTGCATGCACTGAAGGACGCACAAAATGGACCTACAGGAGGAAATCTGCTGCTGGGCAGTTTTGGGGGAGGTTGAGTTCTGGTAATGTTTAACAACACATCTGAAATATGACCCAGATTGTGATGTAGCTGAATAAGAAGGGACCAAAATCAGAAAGGAGTCATGAAGTCCTAATTTTTCTACAGAATTTCATTTTGGTGTTTTGGTTTTGTGCACGTTGAACATATAATACTGAATTTTTTCCTTTATTATCAGCATAAATTACACAGACACAAAAATTTAAGTTTTTTTTGTCTTATTCGTAATCTTTTGGTTTTTTAGGCTGTTGAAAATCTCTGCTCTTACAAAGTCTCTGCTACACTGTACAAACAGCTGCGACAAGTCTGTGAAGAACATGTGAAAGCACAAATCCTTCAATTTAGAGAATATCCTTTTGTCATGCACAGAAATGGTTAGGATGATTAGCTTAAAACATTATTTTTTAAGACAGCACTTTATAAAAATTATACCAGTAATTTTTTATGTGTTAAAGAGGTTCTTTGACCACTTACGTATTTTCAAATTGGGCGTAAGCAACTTCAGTCATCTGGGTGAATAATTTTTGTGTACCTGTAAGTAGCATGCTAATAAGAATTTATCATTTTAATAGAAATGCAAATTTTACACCTAATCTATTAAATTTCAATAGTACTATGAGATTTCACAGCAGGTATACATTTCTATGGCAGGTGAGTAGTAGAGATGCTTACGGTAGCAATAGCTTAAAAAAATACGGTGATTTTTTTCAACAACAGTAAAAGAATTCTCAGACATAAATATTTGACCAGTAATAACTAGGGGTCAGCAGCAATGTGTCACAAAGGCATTCAACAAGCCTTCAGATATCTTGTTTGTACCTTGGGAGGTTCTTGGGAGAGAGTTCTGAGTTCAGGAGATCGTTTGGGATGCACAGAAATGTAATTTGGTGATTTTCCCCTTTGTTTACTGAAGTTACATTGCTGGGTTTTTCTTCTGTCTCAGTGGGTCACAGAAGTGCCTGTAGATCTGCTGTGGACACCTGGATGCAGTCAGCCCTGTGGTCTGAATCCAGTCAAGCTTTGCATGCTGAAAAGGTGCTTTATATGATAGTTGTATTTTGTGTGATAGCCTCGGGTCTGCACTTTGGGCAGTAGAGTCCCTGCTCACTTTGCTGCGAAGTGCCTTAGCAAGCAGATGCTGTATGGAGAGTGCCATACTGAACAGATACTACAGTACTGTGGCTGCTGGCAGTGTTTCCCAGGTCTCTGTATGTGTTTCAGTCGCAGCAATTGATAGGATAAAAGGAAAGAAAAGAGAGACTGGGGCCCAGAAGGAGCCTTCTTTCCAGGTGAATGCTTTGGATTATGACTCTCAGTTTTTCATATTGCTGCATTTCACAGGTAGGTACCTACAGTCATAAAGAAGCAAATTTTTTTCTTCCTGTTAATATAGCTAAGTACTAACATGGTTTGGGGTTATATGTTTTTGGGATTTTGTTTTTGGTTGTTTGGGGTTTTTTGAGTCAAGTTTAAGGAGTCTGGCTTCTACACAGCACATTAGGTAGTACATTAGTCTCTTAAACATACCTGATCTCTGAGAACCAAATCTAATAGTCTGCTTTAGAGCAGAGTACAGTCAACCATTTTTTGCCTCCCTGCTTTTTCAGACTTTAGATTATCTTATGAAGAGGTGTTTTAAAACTTTGCTTTCACCCTGCCCTCTTGACAAAACTGGTGGATTGGAGAGTTGAGGATTTTGTATTTTACAGGTATACCACTTTATATCCCAAGGACACGAGATCAGATTAATCAGATTTGGCCAGAGTGAGTTGGAGATGATAATGTGTGGGAGAGGAAGGTAAAGCCTCATTTGGATTTACTCATATGACACATGAAAATTCTGTTATTTTTGAATAACAGTTGGATCTGTTGTGTAATGAAGAAAAGTCTGTAGATTACTTAGGGTGACCTGGAGATGTATATGAAAAGAGTGGTATTTGGATTTGTTGAGGATTATTTAGAACTGTAACTGCTTTTAAGAGATTAGGGTCACTCCTGTTGTGCACAGTGTGAACTCATTAAACAAACAAAATAACCTTTCCATCCCTCTCACCTCGGTTGGTGACAAGGTTGTTTTCGACACTGGTGGGATTTCTTGTGTAACTCTATATTAAGGTTATACAGTACAGCCACTAGATGGTATTACTGAAGAGCAGTGAGTGTTATTCCTTGAAAACATAGGGAGGCCTTTTGGAAAACTGCCAGCCCCTGTGCTGGGTAGAAGCTCTGCAATTAACGGTTTATCTCTGGCAGGCACAGTAACATTGAGATATCCATGGAGCAGCTTTGCTTAATGGCTGGCAAAGATCATCTCCAGAATCTGGCCTCAAAAGATACTGGCAAACTAGTTTTCCTTAATGGATGCTGTACAGATTCTCTTGATAGTCTTTTATTTTTAAAGAAGATAAATAAATGCTGGCAAGACCATTGCAGACAAATGGTAAGTTGAATGTTTGTTCACAGTACATATCCTTGAGGTGCAAAATATGGCAAAACCGAGTTTGTCATAGTTTTAACTTGGGACTGCGCTGCACCTCCAGCTTTCAGCATTGCTTTTTGCTTTCCCCTTTGCTAGCTGAGGGCAGTTCTGTTGTTGAAACTTAGATTCTGTTGTGTTACCTCTGACTTTCATAGGTTTCACGTGAAGTTGAAATATTCAGAAATATACTGACACTTTGTTTTCTGTGGATGGAAAGAAAAACTAACTAGGAGAAAACTAACCGACCAAAGAAACTGTTTGCAGTTTATAATTTTAAGTAACCAGAGAATCCACAATCTTAGCTTTTAGATAGCTTCCAAAACTAGGTTAATTTGTGACTTTTTTTTCCAAAGCAGAGATGATTATCCTGACTATAGAGCTGAGAAAGGGGAAGATTAAAGAACTGAAACCTGCTTTCTTTTCTGCCTTTCTTGTCTTCTACCTCCACAGTGATTTATGTTACAGAAGAAGATCTTGTCTCAAACACTCTCCATGAGAATTGTTCTGTTAAGAAGGCATAATTATAATTTCAAACCAGCATTTTACAATGAGTTTTTTTTGCATTGTCACTTAGCTTTACCTACAAATGCCCCAAATGGTTGAGTTTCTATTTTCATTCTTCAAATCCACTTCTTTCCTTCCCTGTGAAGGATGGGTAGAGGTGTGTGATTTTTATCTGAGTTAAAATTGGAAAGTGGTAGGGAAACTCTTTGAAACAAACTCAGCAGTCTGATGAAAACAGAGCTAAAGTTTATTGCCTTGAAAATGTAGTTAAATCGAACCTGTGTTTTTATAAAAAGGCTTTTACTATGAACACTGACTTTACTTGTGAGCATTCTTTTTTTTTTCTGCTTTCCTTAAAGCAACAATCTATAGCAAGTGGCTTGTACTGTATTAGCACTTGTGGTATTTAAGAAAAGAAATCAGGCTTACTGCTGTTTTACTTTAATATGCTTGGCCAAAAGCTACATCGTTGTGAGAACTGCTTCAGAAGCAACGGAATCTCTTAGGGGAGAAGTAGGTGGATAGCTGGGAATAGAAATTTGTCTCTGGCCTGCGAGTGAGTGAATTAGTTACTGACATCCTGAGTTAAGCTAATGCTAAACTGAGAGTTGGGCAGCCGTTTTATGAACAAAGTTAAAAATGGATTTTGAATGTGCAAGAGTAATAAGCTAAAAAACCACCTCCTTCTGCCACTTTTTAATTTAAAAATGAGATAATATATTTTTATTTCTTCTTTCTCCTGTTAGATTTAATGTGTCTCTTTTTTTTAATTCATTTTGGCAACTAACTTTTATTATGAAAAGATCTGTTGCACAGCTAATTAAAGCTGCCTTTTTTACATTTTAGAGCAAAAACCATGGCAGTGTGCTCTTTCAGGGTGTTTACTGACTGTCTCGGTGGTACTGTTCAAATAGCTTATGTATGTCCTAGCAGGTTAATAAAATGATCTAGTTAATGGTTATGAATCTGAAAACTGTCTGGAATATACTTGGCAATACCACTTAGTATTAACTTCAATAAATTGCATACTGGTGACTGTGCAAGTCACCATAAGAGTTGGTAATACCTACATCAGTAACAAAGGTGCATGTCTATGTGATGTAATTTTTCAGAATTTGTTCTGTAATTTAAAATACCACGTGGTGGTGAAGAAAAAAAAACATTTTCTTTATATATTTTCAGATCATGATCAGGAGCATTTTTCTGTTTTTGGATCGTACCTATGTGCTTCAGAATTCAATGCTTCCTTCTATATGGTAGGTATCCATGTAAGTATTCCTGAAATCTTTAGAGTGTGGACATGCTATGATATTTGCAAAGATTGAAAATAAGTATTTCACTCTGTATTTGATCTATTTAGTAGATCTTTAAAATTTTATGTCAATTTATGGAAATAAATGTGTCAGCATTTGCATATGCATCATTTCATTGTCAAGTGAGGGTTAAAGGTCTGTGAAAATAAAAGTCAAGATATATGTTTAGCTGTAGTTATCACAGCATGGGTGAGAAACCTCCTCTTGACTGCTACCTCTTCACCTTAGCACTGGCCTAGCATTTAGCTGTTCATATGGTTTTGACAAAACTCGACATTTCACTTATTGCTCCGTTTTTTTAAGTAGTCAGATACAATGACAAGGTGCAGATTATCTTTCCAGCACTGGCCTCTTGAGAGTTGAGACCTGTGTCTCAGAGCATTGAGATGATGCTTTTGTACTTTCAGCCCACCACAGTTGTATCTTTGGGCATTCTGTTTTTAAGCATCTCTCCTGAGGGGATTTTATATCATTGCCCAAGCAAGCAAACCCAGGCTTTGCCAAAAATTTCTGGTATTGTTACTTCCTCCAAAGAAAAAAAATAATTGTAGATAAAGGACTGAAGTAAGAGCATGTCTCTGCCCTGTCTGGCTGGTCTGTGCTTTTGTGAGTTCCATAGGCTGTCTGAGGAGCTTGGCATCTTTCTCCCACTGCTTGCTTGTCCAGTGGGCATCTTTCTTCCCAACCTTTGTTGGAGTAGTTTTCTCCAACTTTTTGTGCTAGGCTTCCTTTTACTATACCTTGTTCAAGGGGTCTGTTCGCATATTGGGAAGTTCCTTTTATTGAAATCCTGACACATGAAGAAATTGTAGGTAACAAGTTTCATCTAAGATTACTCAATTTTACATGGCCAAGACAATGTTTAATAATTGGCTGCTTCATGGTGTAGAGGCACCGTTCTTCATCTTGGCATGAAACAAGAATCTGATACAGATCTGATAAGATCCTAAAGATAAAAAGAATTCATGCTTTTGAAAAAACCTTACAGATTGCACAGAGATTAACTGATCCAGGGAATCTTAAGGTATATGTTCAGATTTGTTTGGGGTTTTTTTTAACAGAGAAAGTTAAGGTATATTATGTGAAAGATGGGCTGCTCACAGTTCTCAGCTGAAATATATGCATCTGGTAGCTTGTGACCTGGTATTTTTATGATAATTGTTATAGTTTTGTTAGTGGACAGTGTCAAAAAGAATATACAGACCATTAATATATAGTCTCTTTCTACATATTATATATACACTATATATATTTCATATGTATTTATTTTTCTTCAAACTGAGATACAGGTTTGTCAAAAGAATCAACAGTGCGGCTTCCTGATTTTCTATATTCACACAGGGATATGGGGCTAGAGTTATTTAGAAACCACATCATTAGTGACAAGCAAGTTCAGACCAAGACTATTGATGGAATTCTCCTGCTGATTGAACGAGAAAGAAATGGTGAAGCTGTGGACAGAAGTTTGTTGCGCAGTTTGTTGAGCATGCTGTCTGATCTGCAGGTGAGTACAGCAGCATTTACTAACACCTATGTTCAGAAACACAAATTGGCTCTTCTAATCCATGTTTTATGCAAAAATGATTCTGTTCTTCTAGTAAATGTGCCTCACAGTCTAGCTATTAGATTGATAAGACTGCCTCTTCTTTGCTTTTAAATGAGACCTCTTTGCCTGTTTTCCTTAGCTGAGGTAATGGCCTGCAGATCTTAATAGATTTGCAAGTCTTGTAGTATGTGTAATATTTTGTCTGTCTTAATCACTCACTGTCTAATCCCAGTGAAATTAAATGTAGGAAAAGAAAAAAACCCACACTGTCACTGTAAAAAGGCATCACTTCGTGGGTCTGTATCACAAAAATGTTGACTTTATTGGCAACTTCTTAGCAGAAATGCCAAGGGTAGAATGGGATACCAAGTTAACTCCGAGGTTTTCAAATAGATTGTGTCAAGCTGTAACTTACTGGAACTTTCCACTAGCAGAGATACTAAGTAACCAAGGAGACTGAAGAATTCTGTACTTCTGTCTTCCGAATAGGTTGTCCTTGAATTGATGTTGCAGCCTTGTGTGATGTGCAGTGAAATTTAGGGGCTGTTGAGGGTGCTCCATGTCCAAGTGGCATACAGCATTATGAAACAAGCTGAAGGTTAAAAAAGAACTCAAAGAGAAACACTGCATAAAGTAGTCCTTTTTGGTTAGGCAGCATACCAGTTTTTCTGCCTTACATGGTAATGCTCTTGACTTTGTTCTGTAGCTTTCTCTAGCATACCAGGAAAATCAGTAACTAATTATCCTGTTCAAGAGAAAAGGCGAACTTTTGTCGGTGATTTTTCAGATCATAACCTGGAGGTCTGGATCTCATTTATGTGCTTTTCCCCAGATTTTTTCCCCATTGTTATTTGCAAAGTTTCTGTAAGTGCATTATCTCTTTCTAGGTGTTGATTTTTTAAATATTTATTAGTTTTTATTAAAGTACACTGCTAATTGAAAGGCCAGAATTTAATTTAAATCTGCATTCTCCTTCATTCGCTTAAAAATGTAGATTTTTTTTTTTCACCAGGAAAAATAAGGTAGTCTAATCTGTTCTTTTATAACAGCTGTTGCTTCACTGAGATAAAGATATGCTTGTAAACGTGTAATTGTATGCCAGGATCTTTACTTCTCCCTCTTTTGAACAGAAGGTAGCTCCTGAAGAAAGATTAAGTAAGCAAATCTTGTATTTTGATTTAAAACAATTTCCAAGTTGTTCCTGAGTTTTAGGCAATTATGCAGT
This sequence comes from Pseudotriccus pelzelni, assembly GCA_035584735.1. Taxonomy (NCBI): domain Eukaryota; kingdom Metazoa; phylum Chordata; class Aves; order Passeriformes; family Tyrannidae; genus Pseudotriccus; species Pseudotriccus pelzelni. The sequence goes on along the minus strand of JAWMRA010000001.1, from coordinate 89,793,112 downwards.
TGAGGCCTAGCTGCTGAAAATTCTATACCTGTTTCTTATTATAGAGCTTTAAATGTGTTTTATGCATATACGCATATACTGTTAATGTTTTTTCAGTTATCCTGATGGAAAGGAAGGTAAGAAATGAAAACTAGTATTTGATTCTGTTGAATATGGAGGTAGGGTAAAGAGGAGTCTGAAACAATGAGTTGATGTCTACTGGTGCTGCTGAGTTAGTGAATTATCACGTTCTGAATGCTCATCAAGCTAGAAGTTTCATATTTAGGTTTGCATTGAATAAAAAAATTAAGCCTTTAAAAGTCATAAAATGATAGATTGGTTTGGGTTGTAAGGGACCTTCAGGATCATCTAGCTCCAACCCCTCTGCTGTGGACAGGAAACCTTCCACTAGAAGTCCTTAAGAGAAAAAAGTGGTCACAATGTAATGAGTTTTACAGATGAGCAGTATTTTTTGAAATAAATATTTTCTTCCCTTCTTCTGCCACACTCAAGGAATCTTTCCCTTTTCACGGTCCCTTTGTTTACTCATTATTCCCCTAGCTTCCTTTTTCAGACTGTGTTTTTTAAAGTTGTCCTTTCTAATTAAATGCCTTTCTATATTAAACTGTTAATCATTATGCAAAAATGTTTCAGTGTTTGTGATTGTTGGTGCCCTTTTTTTTTTACACACCTTATTCGTTACCTGGAGAAAGAGAGTTCACCTTATTTGGTATAATTCTTTTTTTCTTGGGCCACCGAGAGAAACTTGGCAGATGTGATGATGCTTTACTGAGTGTATTATTATTTTACTGACGAGAATTACCTATTTTGTGCCAATGTTTCACCAGCTTGAAGTACTTTTTTTTCCACTGAAATATCAGTGGGAGTTTTGAGCTCGGGTGGATTGGATGTCGTTGCTGTGCTGTGATGTTGGGTACTGGTGTTGGGCTGTGCGCCTTAAACAGGAGCCTGTCAGTTTAGACTGGTCGAGTATTGGTGGCTGAAACACACCACTGCTGTGCTGGGAAGTCAGCTCTGATCTCAGTCTTTCTAAAACCAGTGGGCAAACAGAACTTCTGTGTTAATGTAATTTTACTCTGACACTTCTCACGGTGGTGTGCATTTTTGAGATTTTACTTGCCCTCTATGCCTGACAAACAAAGTATGCTACCATTACTGGGAGCTTAATGTAACTAAATTAATTTCTTGAGCAGGTTTACAAGGAATCATTTGAACAGAGGTTTCTGGAAGAGACGAATTGTTTATATGCTGCAGAAGGCCAAAGATTAATGCAAGAAAGAGAGGTAGGTGCATGCCATAGGTGATTGCTTTTATGTTAGTTTTATCAGCTGTGGGATTACATGGGAACTTGTGGTAGTGCCATGGTGTATTAATGTTCAATGAAATTTACTGGCACACAGGTATTCCTGTGTTTTGGTGTGGGTGTGGACCACAGTTCTGTCAAAGGAAGAGCAGACTCCAGATTGCCGTGGTACTTGATAAATATAATTAAGCGTGGAGTAACCCTGTGACACTTTCTGTAGCTGAGGCCACACTACCAGAAAGTCATTTCCAGATAAAGCTTAAAGATGTGCCATCAATATTATTTTTGTCCAAGAGCTGTAAAATGTCCGCTGGCATCCTTTTACTTATGTGGTTAATATCAAAGTGAACAGTTTATTTTTTTTGCGGTTTTGTTGTATTTATTTTGTGGTTTCTTTTCCTTAATTAGTTAAATAGACTTAATACATTTTTGTTCTCTGTCCTCTTGAGATAAAATTATGTCCTGTGGTGGGTAGCCTGCAGATGTGGGTATCTGAAAATGTGTGTATTTCTTGGTGGTCTGAAATACAGAAGACTACGCTTATTATCCATTTTAGCACAGAGTCACTACAAACATTTTGAAAACGCCTGTTTTCATTGTGTTGAGGTGAATCTTTGGTGTCTAATTCTGCCCCATTCACCTCATTCCCTGCTGTTCCAGTGGGACCTGAGGCGAAATGCTTCAACACAGATCTTGAAATCAAGAGTCTTACTGCTTTTGTGCATCTAGTGGAAAGCTGTGGGAAAAGACAAAAGGAGTGAGGCCCTAATGTACATGCTATATACATGTACATACTTACGCACATGCACATATATACGAACAGACGGATATGTACATGCACATACCCGTGTTGTAATATGTTCTGAATGTGTCACCTCTTCACAGGAAAATATGCTCTACTGGAGAAAGGGTCATTGAAATAATAGAACTCTGTGGTTCACACCGACTGCAAACCTGCTCCGTGATACTTTATGGGCTAGCTTAGCTCAGAAGGATTTTGAGAAAAAATTAACTTGCTCTGAAAAATTCTCCGATTTGTTTTTCTCTTCCTTTCTGTCAGGTTCCATTATAATATGTTTAATATGAAATAATATTGATTAATGAAAATACAAATTATGTAGTAAATAATATTCTGGTGAAATAGTCCTTTCCAATTCATATTCTCTTTAGATTTGTAGTTTAAAATAATTGTTATGGAACAGTATTATCTTTTATACCTTTGTAGCTGAACTTGTCGTTCTCTTGTCTCGCTAGGTCCCAGAATATCTTCACCATGTTAATAAACGTTTAGAAGAAGAAGGAGATAGAGTAATAACATATTTAGACCACAGCACACAGTGAGTACAAATCAGTATGATTATCCATGGTTTTAGAGACACAAAGACTATTTCTGCGTTATCTTGCAGATATTACCCTGTTGACGGTGCTTGTGATACAGCTTGGATTTTTAAAGACTTCATTTTTATAAAAAATTATTTCTTTAAAATGAAAATATGCTTTCAGTAAGAAGAGAGAAACTTGTCCAGAAATACTAATCCTGTGTACTGCAGTTAACAAAACATTATATAAGAACTCAGATTTGCATTATCAAAATAGCATCTGATTTCAGCCATTCATGTACTGATAACAACTGTAACCACAAATCCCTTGGGGGAAAGAAAGACTCATTAGAAAAAAAACAAACAAACAGCCAAACAACAAAAAACCGCAAGAACACCCAAACAAACAAACCCTCGAAAGACAGAGTACAACATGAACATCACTCATGAGCAGTTCAGGATGTGAATGTAGCAGAAGATCTGCTTTGGTGCAGCTGCAGCCAGTGTACTGTGTGGGGGAGCTTGTCCTTTTTTTCACTTGGCTTTTGAGTAATAGTTTGTTTGTTGGGTTGAAATGTGCATTCAGGAAGTTCTGCAGAGTCACTGACACACTGTTTAAATCCATACAGAATTTGTCCTGCAGTAAGCCCTTGCCTTTTTTTTTTTATTAAGAACATAACATTTTATTTTATTTTCCAGTCTTCCAAATGATATATTGGCATTCATTGGGTGCCAGAAGGATAAGTGAATAAAAACTGTCTTTTTAACTTAGGATTTCCTTCAAACATTTTATGTATGCACTTCACACACATGCATTGTGTGTCATGGTTCATATTTGAATTTGAATCTCCCTGTAAATGCTGCTTTGCAGGTTGACTGTCTTTTTCTGGCAAAATTATTCACATTGAAATAAGTGGAACTATTTCTGTATATAAAGTTAACACAAATACATATTTTTATTTGCTGTTTTGGTTAAAAAATGGATTGGCATGTTGTATTTTCAGTCTAGATAGACATCAGGTTATTGCTTTGAATCTTGTCCCTAGTTAAAGGCTTAGAAACCTACTTTTACAAGGCTTCAGACTGGTTTCCTTTCCTTACATTAAGAAACAGCAGTTCTTAAAATTAGTGCCCTTGAGTTTTCCTGGGGTCATACTGTCTCTGTGTGTGTGCCTGACAACAGCAGAAAGGATGTTAAATTTAGTTACTAGATTTGATCTTGAGATGGAAATGATACTTCCAGGACAAAACTATGATGGGAGAAACATCATTCCAAATACTTCAAACAGCACATGGAAAGTGTGTCATTGCAGCCCACAGAAGGATTCATTTAGCCTATCAGTACATACCTTTCTGGACAGCTGACCAGAATAAGCATGTTTCCTTGTCATTCTGTAGATGACTTTGAGGCCATACAGAATTGTATCTTCAGGCTCGTTCCTTAGCTAGCAGTCAAGATAAATAAAATAGTACTTTCTTCCCCTGTATGCAGAACAGGTCTTCCAGGGCAAAGGATGGTATGTCACACAACCCTGACTCCTGCTGTTGGAGACAGTCAGCAACTACAGATAGCAGTAGTTGGAAATGCCAGGGAATATGAGCATGACCATAAAAATGGCTCTGTTAATACCAAGGGTTTGTCTAAATAATATGTCATGTTCGCTTATGACCACTGAAGGGAAAGAATAGAGAAAGTGTATGCCCTGCTATTCTCCTAGTACTTGCCTGTTTTCATCTCAAAGTATTTTCTGAACCTGATGTGGTTTGTCTGTTTGTGTCTCTCTGAAATACTTGTACTATTCCATGGGGAGTCACTTGAGCTGTTCCACCTGGTCTCTGGCAAAGTGTTCTACCAGTGCACCAGCCACCACGTGATAAGTTGCCTCCTTTTGTATAAGTCTGGTTGTCACTATCATCATTAGTGAACCCAGTTCTTGCACTGGAAAGAAAAGTGATCAGTCGGTTCCTTTCCACATCTTTTCTGCCTGTCAATGCACTGTATCCCTGCTAAGTCATCTCTTTCCCAGAAAAAAGTCTTGGCATTGCAGTTGTCTCCCTTGTAGCTGCTGCTGAATACTTTGATCATCCCTGCTCCCTTCCCTGAACCTTTCCAAATTCTAATCTGATCTTTTGGAGAGGAAGGGCCTAAACTGGTGTATTGTATGGAAAGTCAGGCACGTCACTGATGGGCGCTTTCAGGAAAGATAGTGTTTTAGCAAAGGTACACTTTTGTTTTAGCAGAAGTGTATGCTGCTCTGTAAAAGCCTTCCATAAATCCAAGTTGAGCATCTCTCTTCTAAGAAATCTAAACTAAGGATCTGAGAACCAGTTTTATAAAAGTTAACTCAAATAAATGGTTGGTCTTAACATTGTCACATTGTAAGCAGTGGTAGAATTTTAAATGTTAAAATTAATAACCCTATGCACTTCAGGCAATTTTTTTCATCTCTTAGGCTATGAAAGATGTAAAGGAAAATTTGACATTATTTTTCAGTTCTGACTCTATGAATGTATCAAACAAATACTTGAGAGGGAATATTCAAGGACAAATTTAAAATGTTTTGCAAATGTGAGTCTTATGGTTCTAGCTCAATTTATGCTTGTGTAGGTACATAACACAATTAGATTGAGTTTTAAACATCACCAGTGTATGTTATGTTGGTCTGGAGTTCAAACCCTTGGAGATGTTTTGTTTTATTTGTTTGCAAAAATCAGTATAACTTTTCCAGTAATGCTTTTGTGTTTTTGCTATCTCAGCTTCTCTCCTCTACTGTGTAAAGACTTTTTTTAGTATTCAAACCTGAATTTATTCTTTAATTACATGGGTGGTTTATTGTCTTTCTTGTCTTAGATCACATGTGACATTTTTGTCTTAATTTGTAGCCTCTGTTTTAAGTAGAAAACTGTTGGGCATTTTGTATTATAAGGTTAAGTTATACACAAGTACATTGTGACAGAAGGCAACTCCCTTGTACTCTCATGCTTCTAATACACTTTTCTTGCCCAATTCAGGAAACCACTGATTGCGTGCGTGGAGAAGCAGCTACTAGGAGAACACTTATCAGCTATTTTGCAAAAAGGTAATTTTTTAAATTCATGTAATCTTTGATAAGGTCTCATACTCTGCAGTAGCTATACAGTCCACAGCTTTTACTTTAGGAGGCATATTCTCCATGGGAAAAACTTCCACAGACACAGAAAGCCAACCCCCTATGATTATTACACCCATTGTGACAAGTAAATTGTGTAAATGACTAAAATAAAATTCTGTATTTGTAAAGATTACTAAGCCCCTAAATCTCCTTTGACTTGCAGCAGTGGACTTAGGAATTAAACCTTTGTAACTGCTTATTTCCTAGAATTATATAAACTTCTAAATGAGAGCTGCAGTTACTGTTGTAGCTTCTTTTTCGTCATAATCGCACAACTCCAGTGCAATAGTTTCACATATTCTTGTGATTGGATAGTTCAAGAATCATGAGTTACTGGAACCAGCAGCATTTGAGGCAGTGAGCTTTCATATGATTTTGTCTGTATTTTACCTTCTGTCTGGCAATTTCAGGTAAGAGGTTCAGTCTTCCTAGGAAGTCCTTATTCATTTGTTAGTGTCTTCAAATCACCATTTCTTTGTTCCTTTTAACTTTTAATATCTCATTTTTCACTGAATTTCTGGGTTTGGTCAGTATTGCCTGATCCTTTAAGATTTTAAATGATCTTTTCCTTCTTTTGCAGTAGCCATATTTTAGGTTTTAGATCTTCTAGCAAATTGTCCTTTCATCTTTATTTCTCTTACTGCTGCAAAACAGATGTACCTGGTAGTCTGGTATCTTTTGAGCTCCATCACTTCAATGTTTGTTAATACTTACAAGTTGTTATAAATACCCCTTCCACATCTTTCTTTGCCCCCTTTAAAGATGACATATGCTCACAGTTTTTTCTCAGCTGCTCTGGGAATGGGTCATGTCACTGTTTTCAGCATATTCATAAAAATAAGCATGGTCACTCCATCTTAGCTATTTTTAAGCTTTTCATAAACAGAAAAGGTAAGAATAATTATTTTTTGTTGGTATATGTCAATTTTGCTTGCTCTGCAAGTGTTATTTTTAAGTAACTTTTCCAGTGATACATTTGTTTATCAAGTGGTTTAAACAGAAAGTATGTGGTCTTGTTTTAAATTGAACTTTTTCTGGGTTTACAATGTATATGAACCATCCAGGTAAATATGGAGAGGCTTGTAGGTTATTGTAGTTACTATGCTTTAGGACCCTAGTATTGTTGGATCAGGTTTTGCATTCTACATCTGCACTTAAAAGAAGAAAAAGTTAAAAACCCAGCATCACTTGACTTGAGTAATTTTCTGTATTCATTTGATTCAGAGGATGTTGTAATTTGCTTATAACATCCTAGTATTCTGTGCAAGTAGAATAAAATACTGCCTTTTGTAGGTCTTCTTCATTAAGAGTAGGCATGTGATGTAGTCTGTTGGATGTGGGAGGAAAAAAGCTTAAAAATGCAGAATCTGTGTAAGAAACTATTTTGGATTTTCTTGTATCGCTACAACTGGCATTGGCTAGATACCGGGGTTTTTCAGTTGTAAGTACAATAATTTTTTGAAGGCTGTGACAGTAGTTTCTGAAAGCTGTGTGAAACTTTTTATCAGAGGACTTTGCTGTATGTCCTAATCACATAAATGTGTGATTACGTTTTCAGTCACAGAGCTCGTGCTAGAAGAAGAGAGAACGTTAAACTTTATGGTCTAGATTCTAGTAAAGCAGTTTGTGTGTTCGTATCTTGAAACAAATAGTAGATGATGTTTGGATGTGATGGAATGGGCATTTCTTAGTTAAGAGAGCTGGGGTTGTTCGCATGGAAAAGAGAAGGCTCCAGCAAGACCTGAATACGACCTTCCAGTACTTAGAGAGGGCTTAGAAATGAGAGAGCGGCATTTTTGTAGAGATGGTGATAGGATAGGGGGTAATGGTTTTAAACTAAAAGAGGAGAGATTTAAGAGTAGATGTTAGGAAGAAATTCTTTATTTTGAGGGTGGTGAGGCACTGGAACAGGTTACCCAGAGGAGTTGCGGATGCCCCATCCCTAGAAGTGTTCAAGGAGGTTGGATGGGGCTTTGAGCAGTCTGGTCTGGTGGGTGGCCTCCTTGACCATGATGGGGATTGGAACTAGATCATCTTTAAGGTCCCTCCTAATCCAATCTTTGATTTTTATGATTCTAACTCCATGCTCAATGCCAAACCACCTGTATTCGAGACTGTGTAATCTGTTGTCTTACATTTAAAGTATATTCATTCTTCTAGTATCTCAGAAGTTTAGGAAATCTCAAAATATCAGACAAAAGTTTACCTGACATCATTCTTGATCATTGCTTGCCTTTCTGAACATGTAAGTAAGTTAAAATACACGGTAGAAGTATTTTTAAGCTAAAAAATACAGTAGAATATGGAATGATTCTGTAGTGATTGAAAATCCTGTGTAATCTAATACCATTTAAAAATTGGCATTAATGAAATACATTTTGTAAAGTGGGACAGTTGTACGGTGTCAGCTACAGTGATGTGAATTGTCAGCCTATGTAAAATCAAGCTTTCTGGTCTTAAAAAATGTCATAAATCTTTGATGCTGTGCTCCCTTAGTACTAAAGCCTCTGTAATTGACACCAGACAATGTATCTGATTACACTGGAACTACATTCATTATATTCTCAAACGTAAAAACGTGTACTAAGTTATTTACTTGTCATATACCTTGAGCTTCACTTCTCCATTTGTTAGTCCAAAACTTAGTCTCATGTAGGGTGAGCATAGAGAATTCCTACCACATTCTTAATTTGAAAACATGGTTCACCATGCTCCATAGAAAAAATCTCACAAAATATTTATTTTTACTTTAAATTTAGGGCAGTTTACTTAGCTTACTGTTTTCTTTAGAGGTTCTTGATAGAACTGTACCCTGTAAATCAAGCTCTCTTCATAACCATTCTGCAAAAGGCTTATGGTCATCACCTTGTTGGGAAAGTACTTCAGTTGAAATACTTTTTAAAATATTACACCATAAATCATTTTATCCTGTTTAAACAAGAGAACATATCTCTTGCTTTCAGAAATTTAATTTAAAACGTTCATACTATTTAAGCACACCGGATGAAGTGTCTTGTCTTTTGCTGTATTGCATATAGATTTCTCTAATATATTTCTAACTGTATTTATGCAACTGTATTCAAATTTGCTCTTCCTTCTAATTTAATTTTGTTTAGGACTTGATAACCTGCTCGATGAAAATAGAATATCAGATTTGACCCAGACATACCAGCTGTTCAGCCGGGTAAAAGGTGGGCAGCAGATCCTTTTGCAACACTGGAGTGAATACATCAAGGTATTTCAAAGATCTGTTACTAATGTCAGAATTTATGCTGTTATAAATGTCTTCTGTCAAACCCAAGAACAATATGTAGGTGTACGCATCAAAGTTTGTCTTAAGCAAATACAGAGAGGGATGTTAATGCTTCCCCCCGCAGTAGCAATCACATGATGAGAAACAGCAACACCTGTTTCGGTTTTAAATTTCTACTTGGAAATTGCTTTCCTTATAGGTTTGAACATTATACAAGATGTTTTGGTTTGCTCTGCTTTTAAATAGAACCACATGCACATGTGTTTGGAGTATGGTGGACTGTACTGTGTGTTGTTTTTCTGTGAATATACTTAACTGTTTACATATCTGCAAAAACAGTGAAACATCAGAACATTGCTATTCTACAGTGCTACATATAACCAACCTACAGCACTGCTCGTGAATGTTTAAGCTATTTTGAAGGAAATGCTCCTACTGAAAATAATCTATCATCAGAATTGTATTTGGATGCCTCAGGTTTGTTTTGCTAGGCATAATACGCGTACCGTATGCTGCCCCAGAGAGTGCATTCTCGTATTCTTGCGAGATGAAGGCAGGAGACCTTCACAGAAGATTTTTGTCTCTGGAGTTGATAATTCCTGCTGGGGTGGTTCTCCCCTGAATTGCCTGTGTGTTCATCAGCCTTCAGGACTAAGTGCACATCATCAGTTCATTTCAGAGGTGCCTTTCCTGCACACCCGTGTCTGGAGTTTGGCATAATCCACCAGTGTTGCAGCCCATGGGAGTGGGATATAGACACCTCTCTGTCCCCCAGAACTGAGGTGGAGTTCACTCCACAGGCTGTAGTCCAGTGTCTCCATACACAGCCCATGGATTCATAGGCAGCTGGGCCAGTTGAATGGTTTTCTGTGGCTGAGGATGAACATCTTTCTCCTTACTTGATCTCAGATCAGGCTCCTGGCTTAACCCTTGTGCTGCCTGCCATTCCATACATAGACTCTTTTGTGATCTGTTTTAATACAGTACCTAGGCAAGGTCAGTTTTATGCCTCTTTAGTAAACTAAAGAGGTTCACAAAAAAGTCCAAGGAAAGAAGTTCAAGACAGACAGGAAAATAAGGAAAAGAGGACAAGAACCTCTCCTTGAACAGCAGCAAGTTGCTAAGTTTGCTTATCATACACTAAATTTCAAAGAATCAGACCTTCTATAGCTTTAAGATGGCTTTTTACATACTCAAAAAGCTAGAAACCCTTTTCTGTAGTGTCAGTAAGTCTCATTTTGGATGTTATGGCAAAATGCATTAAAGAGAGGCCTCGAGAACTTTTAAAGTTTATCTTGAGCCAAGTTATGGGCTGAAGGTCTGTGCTGTATTGTCATCATGTTGTTATGATTTCAGAGGTGACATTTGGCTTTCTGTATCTTGATTTGCCATTTGCAAAATGGGGAGAATGCCTTGCAATTTTATGTAACTGACAGAGACTGTGAGGTGGCCAAATACTGTGTTAAAAAAGGAGAAACTGTGATAAGTGGAAGATCTGATGGACTAGGTGATCATCAGAGGTCCCTTCCAGCCCAAACCATTCTGTGACCCTGTGATACACATGTTGAATCTAAGGACCTTGAGCAACTATGTGTTCAGCTTCACTCTGAAATGTTACTTGAGAAAGATCTCTGTGAATATGACAATTGCTAATTAGGTATTGAAGTGGAACTTCTGAGGTTTGAGAGGGATTTCCCTCCATTTTACTGTTGTTGTGGCTAACATGCTTCAGTTGATGAAAACATATCAGTTGAGTACTGTTTTGCTGTTACAGTGCAGATGTTTCCCCTTTCTCACCTTGAAAAACTGACCATTCGGTCCAGAGCGCTGATCAATGTTACTAAGCAACTGTAAATTGTCCAGTAAATTAAAACCCTCCCTTACAGAATATTTTGATTCATTAGACAGATGGTGTTGTATGTAAGATAATAAATGTAGGAACAAGAAATGAAAGGCAAGTCTGTAGCTGCTTCTTGAGTTTGGGAAAGTTTTGTTTCCTTGCAATTCAGCTAGGTTTTTTTTTTACTTCAGAACCCTTCCTGAAAGAGAAATCTTGGAGTGATGAGCAGCAAGTGAATTTTTGCCACCTGTTCCATTAGTAGAGCTGTCTAGTGGATTTAAGAAAAAGAGTACAAAGTTTTCTATTACACTTAACATTGCTGAGGCAGTTTCCATATAGCTTATTTTACATGAGTCATGTAGTTCTCTAACTGTAAACTTACCCGTCATAGTCATGTCTACTGTGTATTTATTTATTTGATTTTTTTGCATTTGTCTTGAATGTATATAATCTTTAAATCAAACAGTAGTGTTTGAAATCCATTAATGTGTGTCTGAGTTTTTATTTTAAATTTCAATGCATCTCATTTTTTGAAAAGTTGAAGTCACATAAGTAGCTCTGTAAAGGAAAAAAAAACCAACCTGCTCTTTTTAATGATAAATTTTATAAGGGTTAATATGTCTGTTGGGGGAGATAGGTAGCACTCTAAAGTATTTTACTATCAAAAGTGTTTGTTTTACAGAACTTTGGGACAACAATAGTGGTTAATCCTGAAAAAGACAAGGATATGGTGCAAGAGCTACTAGATTTTAAGGATAAAGTGGACCATATCATAGAAGTGTGCTTTCAGAAAAATGAAAAATTTATAAACTTGATGAAGGAGTCCTTTGAAACATTTATCAACAAGAGACCAAATAAGCCTGCAGAATTGATAGGTACACAAATATTTTTCTGTAAAATATTTCAAAAATCCATAGAAAGCATGATAAGATATTGCTGCTGAGTGTGCTAGTGCAATAGTGGTGCAGTCCGCATTCTGCTTGAGGAGACTCATTTTTGGGAGACGAGGCAAACGTTAAGCTGGGAGCATCGCGGGTTCCAGGAGCTTGGGTGTGCTGCAGGTGTGAGCGCGGTGTCCTGACGGAGCATGTCACCTTCTGCTGCCCCCGCGCTCTGCTGCTTGCACGGTGCTGGTGCTAACAACCGCTCAGAGAGCGTGGTGCTGGTGCTGCCAGCGCACTAAATGCTTAGGGGGAAAGAGCAGCCGTGGCAAATAAAAGGGAACTGGGTTTAATTGTGACAGTAGAGGAGTTCCTTGGATGTTCTGGGTCTTCTGGAAATGACTAAGCATAGCCCCATCTGTCTGCCTCGAAGGCTGAAGCTGGGATAACAATTTTAAAGCTTTCGGATACAAGGAATTTTAATAGAGGAAAAGAAATTTATGACCTTGAGAAGGGAACTAGTACATATTAAGGGGAGGGAAATAATAACAAATATTTTAAAAATACTATTATTTGGTTTATCGCTGATCTGGCAAAAGCTATTCTGACTGTTTTGCCTGCAGCAAAACTGGAGCTGTGGCATTTTACACCAGGAGAGGATCCTGCTCCTTGAATCTTTGTTTTTCCCCTGTACATTCTTATGCCTTTATTCATCTTATTTTGTGACTTCCTTCTGAAATCAGCTTTATGTAAAACAGATTGCACAACACAGTGATACAGGTTAAAGCCATGATAAGGGGTGCTGTCATTTGTGGATCATGGTGTTTCAGTTCCTGCAAAGGTTTCCTTCTTACACAGAAGGTTGTATAAGGATACTAATGTGGCTTAATAAATACTTAGCTAGACTCAAGGCTTAACCTTATTTCTGGCTTTCTGAAGCTACTAACTTGAAAGCAGTGCTTCTGTTTAAATTTTGATATGTTCCCACCAAGGAGCATGAGGGGACACGGTGAAGGTCTACAAAAATACAGCCCTCTTTATGTTGTTTGTTTCTGTTTCTCATAAATACATTCACATGCATTGTACGCTTCCAGAACATTGTCTTTCAACAAGAAATGTGCTTGTTCAGACTATAACACAAAATGTGGGAATTTCTATTGCATTAATTTTAATCATTATACTGTATTCATTTCTTTCTTGGACTTTTTGCAATATTTTTCCATTGTGCTAATAGTACAGTAGGGCTTTGTCATTCCACTGAATATAGGGGTGGGAAAAAGGAAAATAGAAAGTTTGACATTTATCCTGTATTTTAACATATAGTAACGTTTAACACACAGTAATATTTCAAGTGGGAGATGCTTAAGTTGGTTATTTTAGATTTATTTTTAAGCTGTTAAATAATTTTATTTATTTGTAGCAAAATATGTGGATTCCAAGTTAAGAGCTGGCAATAAAGAAGCAACAGATGAAGAGCTAGAAAGAATCCTTGACAAAATCATGATCATATTTAGATTCATTCATGGTAAGAAATAGCACTTCACTGTTGATGCAATTGAAACTGTTTTCCTTGCTCCTAGCAGAGCTGCTTTCCTGTGAACTTAAGAGATCTTTTTCAGCATGAGTTTCTGCACTACTTGGTCTTTAATTCAGGTTGCCTTACACCTGAAGGAGTACAATAAATACACCGAGGGGGCAAACTAGTTCTATGGAGATTGGCAGGTTACAGACCTTTCGCAGTCTGCGGGTGGAGACCTAAGAGTCAGAGCTGTTGCTGGAAGTTTTTTCACGTAAATTAACTGCCTCTGTAACCACAGCCTCTCCTCTAACAGCAGAGAACGGATGTTAGTACAGAGTTTCTCTTCCCTGTCTGCCTCAGTATGTTGTAGGTGCAAGTATGTGAAAATCCAGCAACTAACGTCTTCTCTTTTCTCATCATGGCTGAGAAGGGAGCACAGTGAAGGGCTCAGAATAGCAGGAAAAAGTGTTATTGCTGGGTTTTACTGCCTTTGAAATGCACTTCCCTCATGTATGTCCCTATCTGAGCAAAACCCTTAAATATGTTATCCCATCTAGAAAAAAAAATCTCAGGGGAAGAAAATGTGATCTAGTCTAATAGGGTCACTGTTATGGTCACTGTTTTGGGGGAGGTGGAACATGTATCCTGGGCTGGGGTGGAATGAGCAGGAACTACCCAATTCTGTATTATGTTCTGAGATCTGTCGGGTTCTTTCTTAATAAAATCCAAACCAAGTATAATATAATGGGAGAGCAGTCAAGTCATAAAGTAATACCATTTGCACCATGATTTTTATCAGATAGAGATGGTGATTGAAAACAGTTGCACTGACCCTTGTCAGCCTAAGAGATTAATTTCTGTTAATCTGAAACTTTCACCAGCTCTTTTTCTCTTCATATTTTTTTGAGCTAAAAGTGCATATTTTGAGCTGTCTAGTGTATAAGATTCCTTTTAAGATGATAGTTAGTAGGTAGTTTCTGGGCATTGGACTTTTTGGCAATGTCTCGATGCAGCTGTTCCATGAAACATCACTTTACCGGAGGACAGGATAGAGAAGAAAGAAGACTATGGGAGGAATTGCTGCATTGGAAGGTGTTTACAAGGAGTTGAGTGGCTACTGTAGGCAGTGCAAATAGTGCCTTGAGTTACAGTGAATTTGTTTCTCTTAGAAGTGAAACAACTTGCTGATATCGTGACACTGTCAGTAGGAAAGATGTGCGGAAGCTTGGGTTTGAGGTGTGAAAGTTTGTGGGTGTCTGTGTGACTCCTTCATTTCAAAAAGCTATTGGCAAACTAAGTGAGAAGACTCCTGTCAATTTTCATCATCTTAGACTTTTATAATATATTCTTTAATACTTAGAAAACCTCCCCTATAATTTTTTTTTATAAATCAAACCACAGGAGGGAGAATCTTCTTCTGCACCCCAGAGTAATTTCATGTGGTTTGCAGCTGATCCAATGGGAAATACAAGGCAGTCCATGTTTCCTGGGACAGAAATAAGAAAAAAATTTTGTGAAATGTGTTAATAAAATTATTAAAATATAAAAAGAACAAATTGTCTACAAGTTTTTCTCCACTGCTGCATGGTAAATATTTTTCTGCAGATCAGCACACCATAAGAAAGGCTTATATCACAAATTATGCAAATTGAGTGTATTATTTCAGTTGGTTGTTTTTTTTTTAAATTTCTTTACAGGGAAAGATGTTTTTGAGGCGTTTTATAAGAAAGACTTGGCCAAAAGACTGCTGGTTGGAAAAAGTGCATCAGTAGATGCTGAGAAGTCCATGTTGTCAAAGCTAAAACATGGTAGGCATATTCAGATGCATTAAATTTGTATTACTTTTTGACACATGAATGGGAATCCCTATTTTCTCATGCTTTTAAGAAGTGACAAGCTAGATTTTAAGTAATAACTGAACAGCTCTTACTTAAGTACTGAGCTATATATATATCACAGCTTTTATTGTGCTCAGTGAGAACTATTGGGCTGACCTCTTAGGTATGAGACTGGTTCATTTGATGTAGCTACAGAGGAACCAAATCCGTAAAATCCTTAAAAATCCACCTATTTGTGGATGCTCTGTAACTTGGCACATGTGGCTTAGCTGTCTCAGATTAAACCTTTATCGCTTGTTCTGTGCTTCTTTGTAACTGCGGGATCTTTGCTTTAATTTGTGGGACAGAATGTGGTGCTGCTTTTACCAGCAAACTGGAGGGCATGTTCAAGGACATGGAGCTGTCAAAAGATGTCATGGTACAGTTTAAGCAGGTACATTTAGCTTTTGTTTGCATACTAAATTTTCAAAAGTCATGGGGAAATACTTAATGGTTATACCTTGGATTAAACTAAAATTAAACAAAACAGCTTTTGAGCAGGTCCTGGTCATAATAAGAGAGTCTATAGACTATTCTATTCTTACAGAACAGAATTTATTTATTGCATATCTATTCAGAGATAAGCTTATTTTACAGTTTTATTTGATTCCTTTTTAAGTAAATTACAGTATAAATAGCACGTAGTAATTTAGTCAACTGACATTCTTTAAAATCTTTATCCCTTAATTCTGTAAACTGTTGGTGATCTGATAAGTCCTTCATGAATGGCCCACACCACAGTAACTCCCTGAAGGTTGCAGAAACTGTTCATGCCTCAGCCCCAAAGTTTCCAACCTGTTGGTAACCAAGGGAATGCTTGGAGGAAATACTGTATATGGACACGCTGTTGTTCTCCCCGGGTACTTGTTTTGGGGCCTTATTGAAGACAGGATGCTGAGGTAGAGATCAAACCCAGGACACTTGCTCCTGTAATACTGAAGTGACTATCCAGAATTTGCAGCCTGGTTTGACTGATGCTCTGCTCAAATTTTATGAAAATGTTTTGTATAACAGATGTGGAAGTCCAGGGGGATCCTTTTGATCTTATGGTCCCTGCCATGGTTTCTGCCATGGTAAAAAGCTTTTCTTTTGCTTTATTTGCATGTGATTAGAGGTCTTTGACCTCAATATCCTGTAGAGACAGTGGTCTAGGATATTTCAAGGCATGTTGCTCTTTCTTTGTACTTCAGACCACTTGCTTGTTTGGAAACCGGGGAGGTGGACCTTAAATAGTTATTCAAAATCCTGGCAGAGCATGTCTAACCAAGGATGTGGCATGTAGAAATTTTTCATTGTTACAACTAATTTTAAATTTCTAATTGAAGTATATGTTTATTTTCTAATTAATATGCAGACAGTATACTTGAATGATTTTTGTCTCTTGTATTTTAGTATATGCAGAACCAAAGTGACCCAGGAAATATAGACCTGACAGTAAACATATTAACTATGGGATATTGGCCAACTTATACACCTATGGAAGTCCACTTAAATTCAGAGGTTAGTGTTTAAATTCTTCCTAATGCACTATACAGAGTGGAATCGTAACCACTATCACAGCCTGAACTAATGCACTTCATTAAATGTTTTTCTGTTGATATTTAAGGGGTTTATGACATTTTAAAGATTGCAGGATTGCAAAAAATAAAATGTAATGAGTAAAATCCACTTTTTTCAGATGATTGTTTCACTCAGTGTGGGGTTTTTACCTAAATAGTAGTAGTAGTAGTAGTAATAATAATAATAATATAAAATTAGTATAAAAAACACCTCATATCCTCACTTAGCATTGCAGTCAAACATTTAAACGTTTGCAGTTGGTCAGTTCACCCTAATTTAGTCAATCTTTAACTACTTTGGTTAGGCACATTCCTTTTTTCTGAAAGATCCTTCCTCTGTTCCCTGCTATGTGTCACACAAAACCAGTCCCTGCGTTGAAACAGTATTCGCATGAAAAAGGTTTGCTTCCAAGTTGAGAGATTTTTGCAGAGCTCCTGCTGGTAGCGATGGAGATTGAAATATGTATTTGTAGTCCTATTTCCTATGATACCTTGTTTGACCTGAAATGTGGGAAGTACTTCAGAGGCCAGAGGCGGGAGTGGCGTTCCCATTCAGTTCAGAAAATGTGGAAGCTTTTTGTGCTCTTGCTCCTGAGGCATCTTTTCCTCCATGGCAGACTATTTTGGAAGGATCCAGCCTGAGCAACACAGCATGGAAATGAAAGGGTAGAAACCGCTTACTTGGAAGTAATAGAGTATAAAGTACTAGAATCAGATTTGAATTCCAGTGCAGGACAAAATACAGGAAGAACTCAGGAGCAAATGGTAGCAGCCAGTGTAAAGGTGTGAGATGTACGCTCTTTTTCTGATGACTTTTTGGTCAGATTCAAAGTCCAGGACAAAACTAGTATTTATTTTTGATGTTTAAAACCCTTGATAGAGGGGTTTATTTTACTTTTATTTAAAACAAACATAATAAAAGGTAAACTCCAAGAAAATTAAAAGTTATTTTTGAATTGAGACTTTCTTTTGTGCATAATAGTAAAAGTACACTTGAGAGCAGAATTTTGTTCTTTCGATTAAAGTTTTCCCCACAAAAACACTTCTTTAGAAACATGATTGAGGAGAATAAAGTAATTGCATGCATGGAATCACTGCATTGATAAAATGCTAATAAATGTTTTTCTCTCTTTTCTTTACAGATGATAAAGCTTCAAGAGGTATTTAAAACTTTTTACCTGGGAAAACACAGTGGTCGAAAGCTTCAGTGGCAGACCACTTTAGGGCATGCTGTCCTAAAAGCAGAATTTAAGGAAGTAAGCTTTCCTGTTTTAAAGCTTAGTCTGTCGGGATAAAATTTAAGTCAATTGTTTGGAATCTAGTCATGTATTGGATTTGTATAAAGGTAGTAACATTTTTATGGAGGAACAATCACAATTCAACACTGCTATTTTACATAGAAAGTAGGCTTTCTATAATTAAACTGAAATACTGCCTCGCTACCAGAAGACAACAGTGATACCTTTTGGTAATATTCATTTGATAGGAACTGTTGCTCATTCAGGTAAAACAAGTTGTGATAAAATAGGAAATTAATGAAAAAAGACTGTAGCATCTTTTTATTTTTAATCTGGAATAGTTTTGATTATAGAAATAAGTACTGGTGATGCTTTTAGTTTGCTTAACTGATACCAAAAGAGACTGAAGGGTGTTAGTCATGTGATGACTGTGGTTAAACTTTAAATGCTTGTTGAATTATTTAAGTCTTAAATAACCACATTAAGAAGCAATGTGGTTTTCTTTTGTTTCATGCAATATCTTGCCTTGTAATCATGCAGTTTCATTGAGCCACAGCAAAGACAAAACCCCCTGAATTCTTTTGCTAAGTCATTGTGACCATGAATCTTGGAGCTTTAGTCATTACATAAGAGTAAAATGGATGGGCTTGTAGTTGTCAGTTGACAGAAATGTCCACAGCTGGTTGAAGAGTTCAAGTTCTTTATTCCCTTTCCATTGCCTGTTTGTACAAACATTGTGCTACTGATAATACTGTCCCTGTGTGTCATAGTAAACCAAAGTTACCTTTTGTTTCTTTCATATCTTATCCAGTGCCAAGATTTCTTTTGCATTAGTTTATCTCCAATAAAATGAAACTTGAGTTAATTACTAAAAGATTCGATATTGATGGCAGCAATGCCAGAATTTCATATATTGTAATTAAAATGAAGTAAAGGATGGGAAGTAAATACCAGGACATTCTAATGAGCTTCTGCTGCGTGCTGTATTGCTACTGTTAGAGGAGCAAAAAAAAGGCCTTTAAAAATATCCTGTTTCCTCGATACTACATTCTTCTGTGTGCCAGGCATGCTAAAATGCATAGCTCTTCTAGAAAGAGAAAAGTAAATGTATGCCTTCTGTAACTTGCCAAATGCTGGGGGTACAGTAGAAAATTCTCTGAATATTACTTCTAATTATTTGATATTTCTCTTTTAGGGGAAGAAAGAATTTCAAGTATCGCTTTTTCAGACATTAGTGTTGCTTATGTTTAATGAAGGAGATGAATTCAGTTTTGAAGAAATTAAAATGGCCACTGGTATAGGTAGGAAGAACACTTTCTGATTCTTAAATGTATTAATCAAGAGATTGTGAATTATGATTTGGTATGTAAATGCCTAATTTTAAGAAATTTGCCCTGGTCATTAGACAAACTTCATGAGCCAATGGGATACAAGCACCAGAAGAGAAGAAAACACACATTGCTGGTATTTCTCAGTGTATTTTTCTTAGTGTGTAAAATGCTTCAAAAAATTAATAGTAAGAGCTGTAAAGCATATGGTACTACTAACAACCAATCAGATTTACAAAATGTATCACTGCAATTCTTAAAATTCAAGTGGTAATACACTGCTGTGTGTACAAATTACTTTTGTTCCATTAGTTTCACATACTAGATTTGGAAAATTATCTGCTGTAGAATGCTGCCATTTGGGGGTGATTCAGGAGAAGATTTTCAGTTTGAACTGTTTTGAGAGCTCTTCCACCTGTTTCCTGTTACTGTTACTGGAGTGCTCCATTTACAGTAGGTCTGATTTATTAATAGCAGCAGTGTCGTGCTCAGTGTATACTTTGTAACTCTCTGCTTCTGCACTTGAAGGCAGAAAGGATATAAATCCCTGAAGAAGTATAGGGGATTTTTAACCATCTGCAGTCTCTGCCTTCTGTGTTCTTGCGTGGGGTTTTTTTCCCAAATTCTTACACCTTCTTGAAATAGTTACAGCTATAACTCTGTCACTTCTTTACTATCTGGAAGTTCTGCGTCAATCAGCAGGTTATACTGAGTAGCTCTTTGCATGTTGAAACTTAAGATTAACCCAAATCAGCAATGCTGAAAGAGTATTTGAGCCCGTACAACTGCTACAATATTGTAATATATTTAGTAAAATACTGTAAAATGGGGATATCAAGAATCCTTGCACTTCAGAAGGCAGTACACCAGCTTCTCAGCATCAATGCTTCAAGCTGCTTAGTCTTTCACTCCATTAATGGTAAAGCAGCTGAAGAAAAGCCATGCCAGTGTGAGTGATAAACACCGAGACAGCCTCCAGAGGGTCTCATTAGGTCAGAGTACATTATTTACTAAACAAACATAGGTTCACACAAGCCTGATCCACGTCCTGCCTTCTCGTCTTGTATTGCCGTACCTTGGAGTTTGCATTCTGGCAAAATAAAAAATCTGCTGCAGGGAAATCCATTCCATTATAGCACAAAATAAAGAATTTCAGTAGTGTTTTTAAGGTGGTTAGATGGATTTGATAGTTGGAAGCTATGTATATGTTATCGCACTGAGTGCCATGTCTGTATTTCTGTCCCCCAGAGAGAAATAGTATAGGAATGTGGGTAATAAGGACAGTTTATGGTCTACAGGTTTCCTTGGGGGCCAGGATCAATGCCATAGCAGCCATTCCCCCTTGTCCTGTCACTACATGCTCTTGTAAAAAGTCCCTCTTAAATTGTTTTTTAGGCATTAACTGACTGTGGTTGGAATTTGTGTTTTCCACTCACTGTTACAATAAATTACCACCAGTCTCTTTAACGAGATTGTTTCTGGTACATTAGTAGAGTTAGAAAATGGATAAACTGTCACTCAGAGAAAGAATGCTTACCTTCTGTCTGGTACCTGCGATGCTTTAAGATGTGCTGTCCAAATATAGTCCACATTCTTATGTGCCTTTCTCATTGTCAAGGAAGCTTCTAGGAAGTGCAGTTTTTACTTTTACTCCTGTGATTGACAGGTAATTGCAGATTCCTTCCCTTTGGCATACTGTAACCTGCAACTTCATACACAAGGCAGAAGCAAAGCTCCAAAGTGTTTTAACAGCGGCCTTGTTTTTGAGCAAAATCACAACTCAACAATCTGCATTTACTGAAATTGGAACAGGCAAAATGTGTCATATATCATAAATGCCTGTTTAGTCCATGTGGTTTGAAGGTTTGTTTTTTTTTAGTAATCATAGAACAGTTGGAAGTTTAAAAAAAGGAAAAGGTCTCTCTGTGTGAAAGTTAAACTATTTTTAAAACAGTAATAGTGTTATTATCTATTGATAATCTGGATGAGGGGATTGAGTGTACCATTAGCAAATCTGCAGATGACACGAAGTTGGGGCTGTCATCACCAAATTGGGGGGGGGGGGTGATCTCCTGGAAGACAGGAGGGCTCTGCAGAGGGACCTGGACAGGCTGGAGAGCTGGGCTGATTCCAACGGGATGAGGTTCAACAAGGCCAAGTGTCGGGTCCTGCACTTTGGCCACAACAACCCCCTGCAGCGCTCCAGGCTGGG